>CM060975.1:178103506-179303506 GCA_030765065.1 Deroplatys truncata | reverse complement strand
AGCATCAAACGTTACTAATGAAGCATTTTTGTTATATAAGTGTATTTCAGTTTTCATGCATGCTTAAAAAGGGGATATTTTTCTTTTCAGCTTTAAAGAAAATTAGATTTTTGGTTTTAAACTTTACTTTGAAATAAAATAACAATTTTGTTTTCAGCCTTAATAAAGTGAACTATACATTTTTTTCAGCTTTCATGCATGCTTCAAAACCGTAACAAATTAATATCACGAAAAAAGAAAATTCGATTTCAGTTTTTTTAAAAAACTTTACTTGAAATAAAATCAACATTTTTTTCCAGCTTAAAGATATTTTGATATATATGGCATCAAACATTACTTTTAAATAAAAATGAACCATTTGTTATAGATTATTCAGCTTTCATGCATGCTTCAAAAAAGTAACAAATTAATATCAAGAAAAAAATTCGATTTCAGTTTTTTTTAAAAAACTTTACCTGAACATTTTTTTCAGCTTAAAAGATATCAAATATGAATTACTGATGACACCTCATTTATTTCAATTTCAGAGGAACACGTGCACTTGATCTCAAATAAGACCGGAGCCCCGAACAAGAGGACTACGACGACGAGCACCTCGAAAATGATAGTGCGTCTCCATCAAAGAAATCAAGAACAGATTCGGTAAGTGAACAGAGGCAGAAGGATCTTGCATGCATGGCTATTGAATCGGCATTTAAAAATCGGATCTATACGGGTCAAATAGAAAACTCGCTGGGTATGATAGATCCTGAAACATTCCTAGATGAATGTCAACGCTCGTTAACAGCGAAATTCGGAGCAATCTCGCCTGTCATTTGTCAGGAATAAAGTTATGTGCTACATTAGTATGCAAATTTGTCATCCAAACACCCGAAAATGAAGAGATCGAGACATTTAATTTCAATAGTAAAATGGATACGATCTTACAAGGTACAAACATAAGCGAGTGGTATGAGAATAAACTTAAACATCCCATATTATTCAACATTGATACATTCGAATCGAAAAGCAGTTCGAAATTACTATACCAAATATGTTCGTTAATTCTAAATTTCTGTCACTACGATCCGTTAAATGCAGGTTGTAACATAAAAGTGCCTGATTTCATAAAATACAAGAGAGCAGTGACCAATATTAGGAATACTGATAACAAATGTTTCGGATATTGCCTACTGGCATCCAAATTTCCAGTAAAGCGTAACAGACAGCTATAGAGGAGTTCGTACTCCAAGTACAATATGTTTAAAGAATTTAATTTCGCAGGAATAAGTTTCCAGTAACTTTAGATGACATACAAAAATTTGAAAAGCAAAATGATAATATATCTATCACGGAATATGGTATAGACGAATTTTCAATTATTCCATTATATCAAACCTCAGAACGTAAAGAGCATCATGTGAACCTTTTAAGAATTGCCGATGAGGCTAGATCACACTATTGCTTAATAATTGACCTATCTCGCCTGTTGCCCTCACAGTTATCTAAACGGAAGTTTAGGATAAGTGTATGTGAGGCATGCATGAAATACTTCTCGAATGAAAGCAACCTAGCTAAACATAAGAGGAGATGCATGAAATCGCAAGTTGTTAGTATGCCTGAAATAGGGGTAAATGACACCATTCGATTCAATTCATACTCGAAGTGCTCTCCGGTGCCATTTGTCATATATGCAGATATCGAATCAATACTTAAAAAGTACATTCATTTCAGCCCTCCGCAGATAGCAGTTGGACGAGATTGCTACAAAGACACGAAGCAGTATCAACAGCTTTAAATCTTGTATGCAATTATGACGATTCCTTATCGAAATTCAAAATCTTTAGACATCCTAATGCGATTCAAGATTTTTTCAGCGAATTAACTGTAATTGCAGACGATGTAATCGATATTTACTCGAAAAACAAAGAGTTAAATATGACTGATGCAGTTAAAATAAAATTCAGAAATACTGATTTCTGTCATCTGTGTGAAGATAAATTTGAGTCCGAATCTGATAAAATATTAGACCATTGCCATTTAACCAGTAGATTCATAGGACCGTCCCACAATTCGTGTAATCTGAATAGAAAGTTACCAAATTACATACCGATTTTCTTTCATTGTCTGTCAAACTACGATTCACATTTTCTCGTGAAACATCTCGCTTACGATCGAGAACCCATATCATGTATTTCACAAACATCTGAAAACTATCTATCATTCATAAGAGATATACGTCCAATGGAAAAAGTATATATTTCAGATTTCTTGATAGTTATAGATTCCTCGTTGATAAATTGAGCAATTTAGCTGATATGCTAAACCCCGAGGACTTTAAAAATACAAACATAGCATACGAAAATCCTGCACATCGGCAGCTAATGAGACGCAAAGGCGTATTTCCATACACATATCTGGATTGCGTAGAGAAATTGAAAGAGACCGCATTTCCAGATATATCACAATTTGATGATATAACAACGGAAGATTACTTGCATGCTCAAACAGTATGGCGAGAGTTAAATATCAGAAACTTAGGCGAATACAGCGATTAAGACTGACACATTGTTATTGACTGACTTTTTGAAACTTTCAGAAACTTATGCCTAAATTTATATAAACTAGATCCGTGCCACTTCTACACTGCTCCCGGGTTGGCCTATCAGGCGATGTTAAAGACGACTAAAACAAAATTATCGCTAATCACCGACAAAGAAATGCTAGAGTTTTTCGAGTCAGGAATCAGGGGCGGGCTTTGTACGGTGTCGCACCGATACTCCAAAGCCAATAACAAGTACATGAATGAATACAACGAATCGCTACCAGCTAAATACTTAGCACTTTTCGATTGTACAAACTTATATGGATTTGCCATGGCAAGACATGCAACTCCGTGTGGCGAACTCAGATGGTTAAATAGAGATGCAATTAATGCAATAGAATTCTTAACCGTAGCGCCAGATTCGGAAACGGGTTATGTGCTCGAAGCCGATCTCGAATATCCTAAAGCCATTCACGACGAACACAACGATCTTCCACTGTGTCCAAAGAACGAAATACCTCCAAAGGATAGATGCAATAAGCTCCTTGCAACACTATCTGATAAGTCTAAGTATGTCTTGCATTACCGTAATCTACAGCAATGTGTAGAATTAGGAATGAATTTGAAATACATACATAGAACAGTGGCTTACAAACAATCCTTCTGGTTAAAATCATACATTGACTTGAACGCTGCAAAACGTGCTGAGGAGAAATCTAAATTCGGTCAGAATCTATGGAAAAAAATGAATAATTGTGTTTATGGAAAATGTACGTAAGCATAATATTTTCGTCTCGTTACCAGTTGGAAACAAGCGAAAAAGCTGATATCGCGTCAAACGTTTTTGCGTTACATTATATTTGACGAGAACCTTGTGGGTATCGAACTGACAAAGGAAGAAATTCACATGTGTAAGCCCATATACATAGGACAGGCAATACTTGACATTTCTAAATATGTGATGTACCACTTTTATTATAACATTCTAAAAAGAACCTAAATGATTTGTCTTTTAATTACAAGGATACCGATTCATTTTTGTTTGAAACTAGTACAGATGTTTATGATTTTATCAAAACCAACATTCAGCATTTTGATACAACCAATTACCCACCCGATAACATATATTTGATACCTCTGGTAAACAGGAAAGTAATGGGCTTATTTAAAGATGAATTATCGGGTAAAATAATGACAGAATACGCTGGGCTAAGATCTAAGCTGTACTCATACCGTTTTGACGGTCAGATCGTTAAGAAGTCAAAAGGCGTTTCAAAGGCTGCAATGCGTTCAATAACTTTTGATGATTACCTATCTTGTCTCAATGACATGAATGTAGCACATTATGCCAGACAAACAACTTTCCAAAGTCGTAATCATAACGTTCACACAGTAAAAATGAACAAAATTGCATAGAGAGGGCTTGATACCAAACGTTATATGATTGAAAACTCGCATAAAACTATGGCCTGGGGACATTTTTCTATTCCAAGAGATCCTGCTACCTCTGAGCACAGCTGACATTGTAATGTAATTCTGCTTAATGAGCGAGAGAGAGAGAGAGACTATGTGTTTTTTACCTTATTGAAAGTATGTCATTTCATGTAATTCTGCTTAATGAGAGAGGAATTGTTATACTTTAAAGTTTATGGTGTATGATATGTAATCCATACTTTGTTTCGAGTTCACATGTCCAGTACTCATTTTAGAGAGAGAGAGATATTTCTTTGTAATTGATTTTTTTATACTGTGAACTTCACAAATCTTGTTTTATGAATGAAAACACATGTTCACCTGAATAAGTACTCATTTTTTACATGTTTATATTTTTTGGGGTGAGGGTGAATAAGTAGGGTTATATTTTCTCTAAAGTTTGTAGTATATATGTTATGTAAACCATACTTTTTTGAGTTCACAAGTATTGTTTATGAATGCAATCACATGTCCTCCCCATTTAATGTAATTCTGCTTAATGTGAGAGATTGTTGTGCATTTCTTATACTTAAAGTTTTTTTTATGATGTATGATATGTAAACCATACATTTTTTCGAGTTCACATGTCCTCCTCAATAAGTACTCATTTTTAGAACGATTTCGTTTTTATACTTTGAAGTTCTTGTTTTATAACTGCAAACACATGTCCTCCTGAATAAGTACTCATTTTTACATGTTTATACTTTTTTGGGTGAGGGGGGAATAAGTAGGGTTATTTTTAAAAAATATATAAAACTCAATTACTTTTGGATTCTGTTGCTTTATTTCTTAAGAAATAAAATTATACAACACACATCCTGAATCCTAAAAATTTTTTACAGGTTGTTAAAAAAAATGTCTTAGTTTTTTTTTGCATCTTCTACACTACAGCATTCCTTTCTATCCATTCACTTTATGGAAAACCTACCACTTGACGAGTAACCTATTCCCACGTCGACGTAGTACTTTTTCTACGAGATATGTGTCAGGGTAACTAGTTCTTAATAATTCATGACCGTAGAATCCATCTTGTATTACCTTTCCCTCACCATCTTCCAGATGATAGGTGGGTGGGACTGTGCATCTTACCCTGACAATGCGAAAGATTTCATTGCTCCAATTAGGTGTGTAACCTTTCTCAAGTAGACCCTTATGCCTAGAGATCCTCACATTTTCTCCAACATTGAACCTCCTGGCGTTCCTCTTTTCGTACCTCATAACATCACGACGATACACCGTGAGGAGGAGATCGTTGTTCCTGACATCACGAGGCTTCATCTGAATCGTCGAATGGTAATTATTATTGTTGATGTTAATGATTCTTGGCAAGAGATCCAGCCATTTATATGAACCTTTAGTCAAAAATTCCTTATGCATCATAGTTTTAAGCGTTCTTATTAAACGCTCGACAGCAGCAGCCTTAATGACACTGAATGTGCTATAGTGATTAATTCCATACCTGGTCATTAATTGCTTGAAATGCTTATTGTAAAATTTCTTGCCGTTATCGGATTGAATATTCTTAGGTGTTGTATCCAGATCCTCCAGTATATCTCGCATTGCTTTTGTAACATTCACTCCGGTCTTGTCCTTCACAGGTCTTGCGTAAGCCATTTTGAGTAAAAATTAACAGCAATAAGAATGTACTTATAGTTTCTGTTTTGTTTTGCGTATGGTATCATTTCAATAAGGTCTATTTGTAATAAGTCATTAAGACCTTTACTAATTATTTTCCTACGTAGAAATTTCCTTCTGGCCGGGGAATGTAATTCACTAACGATGTTTCGTCTAATCATGCTATTATTTTCGAGTTTTTTCAATTCTGTGATGATCTCTTGAATTTCTGTTGTATGATTCAAATTGCCAGCCTCCCTCGATGTAATGAGCAATCTGAGTCTGCTAATCAGACTATTAGGATCGGACCAGTATACGTAGTCCAACTTCCTACACGGAACGTGCTGCTTCCATTCGAGACTGGAACCGGTCGTAGTGTCGATTAGCCTGCGTATGATATTCTTATATTTATACCCCTTGTTCGATCTCAGACGACCGCTCCTGCTGTAGCCCTGTCTGTGAACTAGAGTTTGTTTCAAAATCTGAGAATAAATATCCAGATCGTCTTCCGTATACGATGAGGTCTGAGGACTCGCTTGAATAATAGTTCGTACAGCCCGGGGCTAGCCACATAAGTCTCATCTCCTATCTGAACACTGTTATCTGCAAATGTAATTAATTTATTTCCTATCTTATAATCCCCGTCTTCGTACCGTACACCAAAGGTAACTTCCAGATCGCTGCCGCTAGCTGTTCGAACCTTCTTCAGATAATTCACGAGGGTATCGGCTTCTTCTTCTTCTTCTTCTTCGGGGTGAGAGAGAGTTTTGCTTTTTTGTTGATTCTTTAGTATATCCTTCAGAGGAACGGTGACGGGCTGAAGAACCTCGGACATCACACGTTGGGTTTCGAACCTGAGACCCCTCAGGGAACGTAAGTTTTCCCTTATCGCTTTACTGTGTCGAGCGATGGACTGCTTGAGTCTGATGCCTTCTACATCCATCTTAAAATGAATGCAGATTTAAGCTGCTGCTATCAATATATAGGAGATTTTTAATTAGATACTTAGGATATGTCCATCTTTAGCACGATTAACTGTAGCTGTGAAGGTCAACTTATCGCCTATCGTGACGGGTGCAGGATAACTTTCAACTCGCTTATCGTTTATTGCAAATATTGCATCCGTTCTCGTATTGGGATGCGATGATGAAATCATATTGCAGCCAAAAACCTCTCCGCTAACCGGGGACCTGTAGTATTCGAGTCCGGAAGTTAGCATGTATCTCTGTGAGTTACCTCTGTACGGTTTCGTTTGCAATGTAATGATGAGCTGTCCACTCATTTTCTCTAAAATAGTATTTATTAGATTCACTCGCGAATTAAGATTAGCAATACTAGTCATAATTGAGGCTACCACGGTATCCAGATTTTTCCAACTGCTGCAATAATTTCTTGAGGCATAGAAGCTAGAGTTCGGTTTAAAACTGTCTGTGTTTCGGCATTTTTCTTTACAACTAAATGTGTAACATATTTTTTAGTTGCGGCATCGTTATGGTCCACGGGATCGGCTATCTCCCTTATCCGTTTCTTCCGAAAGGAAACGTTACCGTTCGAATCGGGAAGCGGTGTGTGTGCATTTATGTAATCCAAAATATATTTTTATTAGGAACATCATGATCGTAAACTGGAGGCAATAGTACCTTCATTCTTATCGTCTCCAGAATGGCAATATTTTCTGCATCGCGTTTGAAAGCATATTTACTCAGGTATTCCATTAGGCTCTGATGCTGACCTTCGAGCGATGTTTGCACGTGCTGCCTAAGCATAGCTTCAAATCCGCCCATACGCTGATATGAAGTCTTTTCGGTGAACGTCTGCATTCGATGCTCGACGATAGTCGTAAGCGTATCCACATAGTGTTTAGTCGTTGCATCATATTCTTCTTCAGGATCCTGAATGTTGCATAATCGCTTTTTCTTGAATTGATAGTTTCCCGTGTCATCTCGATTTATAATATAACGGTTAAGCACACCCCTGGATGGGATGATCCTGCGCGATCCGAATCTGTCGATACTCATAGCTGTAATGAGCGATACTCTCTATTTATTCACTCTGATAAATACATCGAAACCGTTTCTGTATCGTCCTTCATTCAGCGGAAATTCAGGTACCATGACAACAAAGGGTCTCGAGTTCGATCTGTCATTACTCTCCCATATTTGCTTACACAACTCTCTGAATTCCTAAAAGACATGTCAGCATTTACGTAATCGTCGTATATGTGCTATAAGTTGAGATTTCTTGTCGGAATAGCACGATTATATTTGCATTGTCTCTAATTAGATGTTTGGTTACCTTTGCATAAGATTGTGCTAGATATAGAGCATCGACGTTGCGGTGTCTGCCCATGCTGTAATACGAAGCTATTTTACCCTGTTTCTCGTTGATGACGTCATCGAATACGAATATGGAATTTTCTCTGGCTTCTGAGGTTTCCAGTACCTTTTCATCGTCCTCGAACGTGTACACTCCTATATCGGGTATGGTTTTCAGCACTGAGCAGGTACTGATATTTCGGTTGATGCAGTGATTTCGAGTAAATGTAAAGATTCTCGAACCTTAGCCCGTTCTCGTGGATTAGCAGGTTGAGTAAGATATTCGTCTTTCTCGCATTCGAGCTATCTAGAATGAGCGCTCTGACGTTGCTCGGGAAGAGAGAGCCGTGCCTTCCCTCGCGAATGTCACTGTCGAAGTCTAAAACTTGTATGGGTAACGAGCACTTTTGCTTCACTACTTCCATCGTGCGACTAAGATTATACGTTATATCTTTCGCTTCTTATTTTCATAGTGTATCATGAAGTCTGGACGCGTTCGGAAGGGTTCCGAAGTACTTAATGCTTTGATTACATCTCTACCGTTTGAGGCTCATTTGCCCGGCTACAGGTACTGCGGTCCCGGAACTAAGCTACATAAGCGATTGCAGCGAGGGAATCCTCCTATAAACGAATTGGACGCTGCGTGTCGAGAACACGATATCGCCTACGCCACACATCAAGATACTGTTCCGAGGCATTTGGCTGATAAGGTTCTTGTGGAAAAAGCCTGGAATCAGGATCAGTCTGCCGACGCTACTTTTGGCGAGAAGCTTGCCACTAGACTTGTGACCGCAATCATGAAGGGAAAGCTGGCCATGTGTGCTGGATTGCGCAAAAGTCGGAAGAGAATACTACCGCCACCCGCTAGAGGTGGGATCTTACCGTTGCTACCGCTTTTGGCAGCACTGGATGCTGCAGGTAACTTGGCAGGGGGAGCCGCACAGATCGCTACCTCGGTGAATAAGAAACGTGCTGCGGAGAAGCAACTGAACGAGCTGGTTCGTCACAATCAGCACATGGTAGCATTAGCCACGGGCAAGGGCAGAGGTCTTAAGAAGGGAGGTGGACAACGCAGGAAGGGAAGGGGCTTGTATCTACGTCCAAAAAACTCGGGGCGAGGTCTGCACTTATCCCGGAAAAAGCCTTAAGCGGTGCGGAGATTGAAACTTATGCTGAACGTCTACGCATTCCTAATTTTAGAGGCGTATACATGCTAGATAAACTGCCTCTAAGACCTAGACGTGCAGAGAGGATCGTCGTCAATTTGGACAACTCGCAGAATCCCGGTACCCATTGGGTTGCTGTACGCAAGGACGGAAATTTAGCCTTTTATTTTGACAGTTTCGGCAATCTGAAACCTCCAAGAGAGATAGAATCCTATCTCGACGGTGTTATGATCATGTATAACAGACACAGCTATCAGAATTTCGATTCTGTCATTTGTGGTCATCTGTGCTTGCAGTTTCTGTTATAAAACACTTTCGACAGGATGTTCGAATGGTCAAAATGAGTTACACTATCACTGTGAGCGGATCTGATTCTAGCTTCTCTACCCATTTGAATCCGTCACTCCATCTGGATCCAGATGGAGTTTACGAGATTGCTCTACTGAATTTCGAGACCTTTTACTCGATACCAAATGTTGATCCTAGCAATAACCTTTTCCATTTCGTGCGGGATGGAAAACTTGAAACCGTCGAAATTCCACCTGGAACTTATGAAATAGAAGATATAAACACCTTCCTCAAGGATAGACTCAAAGCCGGCGATGACTTTTTCTCCGTCCCAATAATAACACTATGAAGGCTGAGGTTCGGTGACCCTACGTTATCGATTTCGCTCGAGAGAGATCGGTGGGTTCTCTTCTCGGTTTCACCGGCAAGCGCACGGTGGAGCCGGGTGTACTGACCGAGTCTGACGAACTGGTGAACATCTTTAAGGTCAGCATCATACGCGTTGAGTGCAGCCTTGCCACTGGATCCTTCATCATCGGTAAAAGCGGACATTCTCTCTACGAGTTTTTCCCGTCGGTTCCTCCGGGCTACCACATCTCGCAGAAACCGCCCAGTCCTATATATCTACCCATCGAAGACACGAATCTCATTGATCATCTCAGCATTCGTGTGGTAGACCAGAACGGGGATACGCTCGACTTCAGAAACGAAACTATAACAATGCGACTGCACATAAGACGGAATGGGAATAAATTTTAAAAGGCATTACTATAATAAAAAGTTTCTCTCGAGATAGATACCTACTCAGTCTTCGACACGCAAACTGCTAACACCATCCAACCGAGAGTTCCTCGAGCGTCTGAGATTCAAGGTTCTGTAATGGATGTTTTAGATGTGACCGGAGTTCCGACGTTTGACGATAAGATTAGTAAAGAGAAGGAACATGTCTTCCTACCTTACAATACGTCTGCTCTAGATGTGAATGATGAAATTAGAATACCATGCCAAGCCGAGGATTTGTACGCGCTTCCTAGCAGAGGTTACCTCTACATAGAGGGATCTGTGACAAAACCTACTGGTGAAGCTTCATCTGAAACACTGACCAACAATGCCATGGCGTTTCTGTTCGATGAAGTTCGCTTAGATATGAATGGTACTACTATAGATAGAACGAGAAATCCCGGAATTTCTACGACTATGCGCAACTATGAGGCCCTCAACACTTTGGACTCCAATCGCCTCCCCTCAGGGGCTCACCTTATGTGAGTACGGGTTTTTGGCGCACCCGGGGGTTCCCGAGCCAATCATCGCCACATTCATTCCCTCACCCCCATCCGGTCGAGGTGGGTTCTTCAAGTGACCGGTGGACACAAGGTAGGCTCTCGTGCGTTCTTTGCATTCCATCCATACCGCACCTCACCATCGTTTCTTTCCCCCCTTATCACTTTCCGGCCATTTCACACCACGACATTCGCATATCTCTTTTTCTTCCCCGCAGGCCTACCTTGCGTGCGAAACGCCCACACAGTTTTAGTTTCTTTTATCCTTTTATTTAAATCCTCCGTGGACACAGCCTGACGGATACCCGCGCACCGCGTGCGCAGCTGGGTGAGTGGGTAATGGCGTCATCCCCACCACCCGGGGTCGTCATGTAGGGTTTGTGTTCGTATCCGCTGTTCAACTACAGTCACGCGGGGGGGCCATTGCATGAGCTGCTGACTTCTGACGGCGATTGGGTCCCTCTGTCTATGTTCTGGGAGGTGTGACCCTGGGGTGAGTCTGGTATAGATAGGCCACTCACCCAAGCCGGGGTAACGCCCGAGAAGTCAGAGCCCGAGGTCGGAGACGGTTGCAATGGTGGAGGATTTATCTCGCTATGGAGCACCCTTCCTCCATTAATACAAACAAGCGCCGAAACGTTATTGTAACAGAAGTAGCACCGCCGTCATCTGGTTGTTACTTGGTCATTTCGACAACAGAAGAAGGACAAAACTTTGAGAAATTGAACCCTTTTATAATTCAGAAGGGCATAGATGCTATTGCTGGTGCGGGTCAATCATGCACTCGTCTACGGAATGGTTCCTTATTGGCACAAACTAAGTCCGATCAGCAAAGTAAGACCTTGTTGCGCGCTACGCTTCTCCACGGTTACCCCATCCGTGTTGAGAAGCACCGCACATTGAACTCCTGTCGGGGCGTCGTTACCACCCATAGCCTCGATGGTATATCGGACGAGGATCTCGTAGAATATCTATCCGATCAAAAGGTGACTGCAGTGCATCGAGTGCAGGCCAAACGCGACAATGTATTGGAACCCACTCGTACCCTGTTTATTACATTTGATGGCGTCGATCTGCCCACGAGCATTTCCGCAGGGTACGAACGAATTTCTGTAAAGCCTTATATTCCTAGAGCTCTGCGTTGTTTTAAATGCCATCGTTTTGAGCATACGCAAGTCTCCTGTAAGAGTGCCGTTAACATCTGTGCAACATGTAGCCAGCCCTCACACGAAGGTACCTGTTCAACAACCCCCGTCTGCGTTAATTGTAAAGGGTCTCATTCTGCTTCGTTTGCCGATTGTCCGCGGTACTTGGACGAGAAGGCGATCCAGGAGATCCGGGTAAAGGAAAAACTCTCCTTCGCTGAAGCCCGGAGGCGTTACCATGCGCGCCAACCTTCACTCCTGCTATCTGGCACATTTAGTTCTGTTGTTGCCTCGCCAGTACCACGAGTAGATGCCGAAACGCAGACCTGGACCATGACTGGATTAACCGCCACTACCATCCGGCCGTGCATTAACGCTACAGTTACCAAGCCGTATAAACCTGGTCCCAAGTCCATGAAGTCGCAAGCCGTTAAAAAGAAACCCAAGCAGAAACTTCGCAGGGAATATTTTGTAAAAGACCCTCCGCGTGCGCGCGGTAACAAAAGTTCACCTTCTCCTCCTCGGAGGTCGCTGTCCCAGGAAGGTCCTGGGACAAGCCGCGCTCAGCGGCACCCCTCACCCATCGCCACCCAGAACCGATTCACGGCGCTTGAATCGGTTTTTGGCACTGAGCGCGTGGGCCCACCCTCCGAGGAAGCTATGCAGTCTGACCAACTCCATACAAAAAGCCCGAGCCCAAAGGTTAAGCAAAAGGTAATTTTAAGCCGCCCTTTTAAGTAGACAGTTTATCCGTTTTATTCATGGCTATCCTGACCTGGAATGTACGTGGTGTACGATCGTATAGGGCGGAACTGCAACTTTTATTGCGTTCCCATTCGCCTATGGTCGTGTGTTTACAGGAGACTAAGCTTCGCCCTCACGATCCTTTTGATCTCCGAAGATATACTCCGGTTCGCTACGACCTTGAACCGGAGGAGGGTACTCCTGCTAATTGAGGTGTCATGTTGTTAGTGCGTAACGACGTTCATTTTAAACCCGTCACACTTACATCCGACATGCAAGCTGTTGCCGTTCGCCTTCACTTACCCGGCTTTTTGTTTTCTGTTTACTCTGTGTATTCCCCTCCATCGTCTCCTCTGGCTCCCGCGGACATTCGAGCTCTCCTGTCCTCTCTCCCAACACCATTTCTTCTGTTGGGCGATTTTAATGCCCATCACCCATTGTGGGGTTCGCCAAGGGCTTGTGTGAGAGGAACTCTTCTTTCCGACATTTTTTATCAGTTTAATCTTTCCATCCTCAATACAGGTGCACCTACTTTTATTTCAGATTCTTCTGGTACATTCTCTCACCTGGACCTTGCCATTTGCTCACTCCAGCTTGCACGTCGTCTTCAGTGGAATGTCGTCGCTGACACCTACTCCAGCGACCATCACCCCTGCATCGTTTCTCTTCTGTCGCACCACGTACAGCATTCCAGAGTACCTACCTGGATATTCGCAAAAGCCGACTGGAGCTTGTATTCCAGCCTCGTGCATTTTCACGACCATCCCTTCTCCGACATTAACAAACTAGTGCAGCACCTTACGTCTATTATTTTCTCTGCCGCCGAACGCGCAATACCCCGTTCATCCTCCCAACCTCGGCGGCCACCTGTTTCGTGGTGGAACGAGGATTTTCGGGACGCCGTTCGTGCCCGTAGGACTGCACTTAGGGTGTTTCGGCGAAACCCTACACTTGATAATTTGGTGACTTTTAAACAATCGCGCGCCAGGGCTCGTCGCATTATTCAGGATAGCAAGAAGGCATCTTGAGCTCGTTTTGTCGAGTCTTTTAATCGTTTCACGCCATCATCCGTTGTTTGGGATAAACTTCGTCGCTTCTCAGGTAAAGTGTCACATTGTACTGTTTGTGGGCTTCAGGTTTGTAATGCCACCATAGTGGATCCGGCTGCCATCGCTAACACTCTGGGTGCTGCCTTTGTGGCAGTTTCCAGTTCAGACCATTATTCCGCCGGCTTTCGCTCCATTAAAGACCGGCTGGATTCCGCATCATATACTTTTCGGTCTGCTAATGATGAATGCTATAACGAACTATTCACAATGAGGGAGCTGGAGCACGCTCTTCATTGCTCTCGGCACTCCGCTCCTGGGCCGGACGGCATTCATGTCCTGATGTTAAAGAACCTTTCAGCCGACAGTAAACTATTTCTCTTACAGGTCTATAACCGTATTTGGCACGACGACATTTTTCCTTCCGTTTGGCGCGAAGCCACCATTGTCCCTATACTTAAGCCTGGGAAGGCTCGCCAGCTACCTTCCGCCTACCGCCCTATCTCCCTCACCAGTTGCATTTGCAAGGTGATGTAGCGCATGATCAACGGGCGGTTGACATGGTGGCTTGAGTCTCAGAAACGTCTAGCGAACGCTCAGTGCGGGTTTCGTCGCTATCGCTCTATCGTCGACCATCTGGTGTCCTTGTCGACGCATATTATGAATGGATTTCTGAGAAAGTGTCAAACCGTGGCTGTATTTTTTGACCTGGAGAAAGCTTATGACACTTGTTGGAGGGGCGGCATTTTACGTACACTTCACGATTGGAATATCCGCGGTCGTCTTCCCATATTTCTTCGGGAGTTCATGACGGACCGCGTCTTTCGTGTGCGTGTTGGCTCGGTTTTATCTCGTCGTTTTATTCAAGAGAACGGAGTACCGCAGGGCTCTGTACTCAGTATCACACTTTTTGCGATTGCTATCAACCCCATTGTTGATTGTATTCCACCTGGCATTTCATCGTCCCTTTTTGTTGACGATTTCGCTATTTATTGCAGTTCACGGCGGACCTGTCTATTCGAACGCCATCTCCAGAGCTGTATCGACCGTCTCTACGCCTGGAGTAACGCCAACGGCTTTAATTTCTCCGCCGAAAAATCCGTCTGCATCAACTTCTGGCGCCGGAAGTATTTCCCTCCGCCCTCTCTCCATCTTGGGCCAGGGATACTTCCGTTTGCAGACGAGGCGAAATTTTTGGGGTTGATTTTTGATAGGAAGTTGTGTTAGACCTCGCACGTTTCCTTTTTAAAAGCAAAGTGTGACCGTTCTCTTAATCTTTAACGTGTTTTAAGTGGCACCTCCTGGGGAGCTGATCGGACCGTCCTTCTTCGCCTTTATCGCTCTTTGGTTCTATCGAAACTTGATTACGGGTGCTTTGTTTATTCGTCGGCACGTCCATCTGTGTTACGTCGTTTGAATCCCATTCATCATCGTGGTCTTAGAGTCGCTACAGGGGCTTTTCCAACTAGCCCCGTGCCCAGTCTTTATGCTGAAGCTGCAGAGCCTCCGCTGTCCTCCAGGCGTGAGATGCTCTTGTGCAGCTATGCCTGTCGACTCTCAAGCTTGCCTGACCACCCGTCTTTCGCGGCATTTTTCGAGGATTCCCTTGACCGGCAATATTTAGTTAGCTGCTCTGCATTGCTCCCTCCAGGGGTTCGATTTCGACTGCTACTTCGGCATTTGGACGTTACGCCAGCGCCGGCCCTTCCAAGGGGGGAAACGCGTTTTCCTCCATGGTCGCGCGCTGAGGCCCTCTGTCACCTTGGGTTATCGTCAATGCCGAAGAATGAGACCCCTTCTTCAGTCTTTAGATCAGCGTTTTTAGAACTTCAGTCGCAATTCGGGGACTTGCCTTTTATCTTTACTGATGGATCTAAGACTGATGCTGGAATAGGATGTGCCTTTTTTGTGGTGGAAATAGTTTTACCTTTCGTTTACCAGAGCAATGTTCGATTTTTACCGCCGAACGTTTTAGCATTTATCAGTCTCTTTTATATATTCAGCGGCACGACTTAGGCACTGTTTTATTTGTTCCGACTCCCTGAGTGCTCTTCAAAGTATTAGCTCGCTGTACACTTACCACCCGCTTGCACAGCGCATTCATGACCTGCTCCACTCGCTTGATGTCTCTGGCATCAGCGTCTCCTTCTTGTGGATTCCAGGCCATGTGGGCATCTCAGGTAATGAGTCTGCCGATGTCGCTGCCAAGTCGGCGATTTTATCACCCAGACGTTTTACCTCTGTTGTTCTCTCGTCAGATTTGTTTATTGTTTTACGTCGCCGCATCCTCTCGCTTTGTAGCGATGAGTGGACGGCCCTCCGGGGGAACAAGTTGCGGGAGGTTAAGCCTCTCCCGTTAGTCTGGGCTACCCCTTCCCGTGCTTCTCGTCGGGAAGAGGTAATTTTAACACGCCTTCCTATCGGACATTGCATTTTTAGTCATAAGTATTTGCTGAGTGGTGACCCCGCGCCACTCTGTGGGCAGTGTGGTGCGCCCTAAACGGTGCGTCACATTTTAGCAGAGTGTCAAGTTTTAGCTCCTTTGCGCGTCCGTGTTTGTCTGCCTGTTGGCCTAGCCAACGTTCTGGCAGACGACGCGCGTGCTGTAGAGTGTCTTTTACGTTTTATCAATGACATTGGATTTACCAGACGCATTTGATGCGCTGAGCGTCTTTTGACTATGTACTTTGCTCTTGTTTTTTAAAGGGGCATCTCCTCCCCAATGGACATTGGCGCTCGTGTCCCTGACATTCTACAGTTCTTGACACGTTTTGATCTTTTATTGACTATGCTTTTAGTGTGTTGGTTTTTCAGATATTTGTATTGTTATTATTGTTGTTATTGTTATTTTTTTGTTTTTGTTATTATTGTTGTTATTGTTATATCATTGTTATGTTTAGCTTTTTGACATCTGGGGTTTGTGTCCCGTTTTTAATTATGCGGTTCTTTTACCTGTCTTTTATATTTTGACCTTATATTTGATACATTGTAAGGGCGCTAATGACCTCAGCAGTTTAGCGCCCTTAAACCGCATATCATCATCATCATCATCCAATCGCCTGCAGAACGCCGGCTAGACGTATCCCGGAGAAGCTGTAGACATCGTGAACGCATCGAATGGTGTATTCAACGCTATCGTTCCTCTTTCGATGCTTCTGGATTTCGCAGACGATCACAAGGAGCTGATGCTTAATAGCAAGTTTGAACTCGTTCTCATTAGATCTAAAAATTATAATAATTGTGTGATGGGCAACGATGAGACAATCATTAAACTAAACCGCATCGAATGGAGGATGCCCGTACTTAGACTCTCCGATGCCGAGAGGGTGGAGAAACTTAAGCTGGTCCAGTCAGATCGCCCACTGCACGTTGCTTTTCGAACCCTGCACCTGCACACTCAAACTGCAGATCCGCAGACTAAAGCGTTCACGTGGAACACTGCAACGACATCGAAGCTTGAGAAACCGCGTTTTATCATAGTGGATGCACAGACCGACAGACTGAACTACATTGCTAAATGATGATGATGATGATATGGGGTTAAGGGCGCTAAACATGATGATGATGATGATGATGATGATGAGATGCGGTTTAAGGGCGCTAAACTACTAAGGTCATCAGCGCCCTTACAATGTATAAAATATAAAGTCAAAAGGATAAAATAACCGCATAATTAAAAAACGGGACAGAAACCCGCGATGTCCAAAAAAGGCTAAAAATAACAATAATATAACAATAAGAATAATAATAACAACAATAACAACAACAATAACAATAACAATAATAACAATACAAATATCTGAAAAACCAACACACTAAAATCATGGTCACTAAAAGAATAAAACGTGTCAAGAACTGTAGAATGCAAGGAACATGAGCGCCTTATGACCGGGGAGAAGGGCCCCATTAAAACTAACAATAGAAAATCAAACAGCTAAAAGGCGCTCAGCGCATCAAATGCGACGGCTAAAACCAATGTCAGTGATAAAACGTAAAAGACATTCTACAGCATGCGCGTCGTCTGCCAACACGTTGGCTAGGCCAACAGGCAGACCCATGCGAACGTGCAGTGGAGCTAAAACTTGACACTCGGTTAAAATGTGACGGACCGTTAATGGCATAGAACACTGACCACACAGAGGTGCGGGATCACCACTAAGCAGGTATCTATGACTAAAAAGGCAATGTCCGATACGAAGGCGTGTTAAAAGTACCTCTTCCCGACGAGAAGCAAGGGAAGAGGTAGCCCAGACTAGCGGAAGAGGCTTAACCTCCCGCAACCTGTTCCCCCGGAGGGCCGTCCACTCATCGCGCCAGCACGAGAGGATGCGGCGACGTAAAATAACACACGAATCTGACGAGGGAACAACACAAGTAAAAAATCTGGGTAATAAAATCGCCGATTTCGCAGCGGCGTCGGCAGACTCATTACCTGAGATGCCCACATGACCTGGAATCCACATGAAGGACACGCTGATGCCAGAGACACCAAGCGAGTGGAGCAGGTCATGTATGCGCTGTACGAGTGGGTGGTAATGGTACAGCGCATGAATACTCTGAAGGGCACTCAGAGAGTCCGTACAAATAAAACAGTGCCGTAAGTCGTGCCGCTGGATGAATAAAACAGATTGATAAATGCTAAAAAGTTCGGCGGTAAAAATCGAACATTGCCCAGGTAAACGAAAGGTAACACTCTGTACACCAAAAACAAAGGCACATCCTACTGCAACATCAGTCTTAGACCCATCAGTATATATAAAATGACAGTCCCCGAACTGCGCCTGTAGTTCTAAAAAGGCGGATCTATGAACAGAAGCAAGGGTCGCATTTTTCGGCATCGACGCTAGCCCAAGGTGGATGTGGGCCTCAGCGCGCGACCATGGAGGAAAACGCGTTTCCCCTCGGGTAAGGGCCGGCGCTGGCGGAACGTCCAAATGCCGAAGTAGCAGTCGAAAACAAACCCCTGGAGGCAGCAAAGCAGAAGAGCTAACTAAATATTGCCGGTCAAGTGAATCCTCGTAAAATGCCGAGAAGGACGGGTGGCCAGGCAAGCTGGAGAGTCGACAGGCATAGCTACATAAGAGCATCTCACGCCTAAAAGACAGCGGAGGCTCTGCAGCCTCAGCGTAAAGACTGGGCACGGGGCTAGTTGGAAAGGCCCCTGTAGCGACTCTAATACCACGATGATGAATGGGATTCAAACGACGTAACACAGATGGACGTGCCGACGAATAAACAATACACCCGTAGTCAAGCTTGGATCGGACCAAAGAGCGATAAAGGTGAAGAAGGACGGTCCGATCAGCTCCCCAGGATGTGCCACTTAAAACACGTAAAAGATTAAGAGAACGGTCACACTTTGCTTTTAAAAAGGAAACGTGCGACGTCCAACACAACTTCCTATCAAAAATCAACCCTAAAAATTTCGCCTCGTCTGCAAACGGAAGTATCCCTGGCCCAAGATGGAGAGAGGGCGGAGGGAAATACTTCCGGCGCCAGAAGTTGATGCAGACGGATTTCTCGGCGGAGAAATTTGAGCCGTTGACGTTACTCCAGGCGTAGAGACGGTCGATATAGCTCTGGAGACGGCGTTCGAGTAGACAGGTCCGCCGTGAACTGCAATAAATAGCGAAATCGTCAACAAAAAGGGACGATGAAATGCCAGGTGGAATACAATCAACAATGGAGTTGATAGCAATCGCAAAAAGTATGACACTGAGTACAGAGCCCTGCGGTACTCCGTTCTCTTGAATAAAACGACTAGATAAAACCGTGCCCTCACGTACACGAAAGACGCGGTCCGTCATGAACTCCCGAAGAAATATGGGAAGACGACCGCGGATATTCCATGCGTGAAGTGTACGTAAAATGCCGCCCCTCCAACAAGTGTCATAAGCTTTCTCCAGGTCAAAAAACACAGCCACGGTTTGACACTTTCTCAGAAATCCATTCATAACATGCGTCGACAGGGACACCAGATGGTCGACGGTAGAGCGATAGCGACGAAATCCGCACTGAGCGTTCGCTAAAAGTTTCTGAGACTCAAGTCACCATGTCAAGCGCCCGTTGATCATGCGCTCCATCACCTTGCAAATGCAACTGGTGAGGGAGATAAGGCGGTAGCTGGAAGGTAGTTGGCGGTCCTTCCCACGCTTAAGAATAGGGACACGGTGGCTTCGCGCCAAACGGAAGGCAAAATGCCGTCTTGCCAAATACGGTTATAGACCTGTAAGAGAAAGAGCTTACTGTCGGCTGAAAGGTGCTTTAACATCAGGACATGAATGCCGTCCGGCCCAGGAGCGGAGTGCCTAGAGCAATTAAGGGCGTGCTCCAGCTCCCTCATTGTGAATAGTTCGTTATAGCATTCATCATTAGCAGACCGAAAAGTATATGATGCGGAATCCAGCCGGTCTTTAATAGAGCGAAAGCCGGCGGAATAATGGTCTGAACTGGAAACCGCCTCAAAGGCAGCACCCAGAGTGTTAGCGATGGCAGCCGGATCCACTATGGTGGCATTAGAAACCTGAAGGCCAGAAACAGTACAATGTCACACTTTACCTGAGAAGCGACGAAGTTTATCCCAAACAACGGATGAAGGCGTAAAACGACTAAAAGTCTCGACAAAACGAGCCCAAGATGCCTTCTTGCTATCCTGATTAATGCGACGAGCCCTGGCGCGCGATTGTTTAAAAGTCACCAAATTATCATGTATAGGGTGTCGCCGAAACACCCTAAGTGCAGCCCTACGGGCACGAACGGCGTCACGACAATCCTCGTTCCACCACGGAACAGGTGGCCACCGAGGTTGGGAGGCTGAACGGGGTATTGCGCGTTCGGTGGCAGAGAAAATAATAGGCGTAAGGTGCTGCACTAGTTGGTGAATGTCGGAGAAGGGCTGGTCGTCAAAATGCACGAGTCTGGAAAACAAGCTCCAGTCGGCTTTTGCGAATATCCAGGTAGGTACTCTGAAATGCTGTACGTGGTGCGACAGAAGAGAAACGATGCAGGGGTAATGGTCGCTGGAGTAGGTGTCAGCGACGACGTTCCACTGGACACGACGTGCAAGCTGGAGTGAGCAAATTGCAAGGTCCAGGTGAGAGAATGTACCAGAAGAATCTGAAATAAAAGTAGGTGCACCTGTATTGAGGATGGAAAGATTGAACTGATAAAAAATGTCGGAAAGAAGAGTTCCTCGCGCACAAGCCCTTGGCGAACCCCAAAGTGGGTGATGGGCAATAAAATCTCCCAACAGAAGAAATGGTGTTGGGAGAGCGGACAGGAGAGCTCGAATGTCCGCGGGGGCGAGAGGAGACGATGGAGGTGCATACGCAGAGCAAAAAGAAAACAAAAAGCCAGGTAAGTGAAGGCGAACGGCAACAGCTTGCAAGTCGGATGTAAGTGTGACGGGTTTAAAATGAACGTCGTTACGCACTAACAACATGACACCTCCATGAGCAGGAGTACCCTCCTCCGGTTCAAGGTCGTAGCGAACCGGAGTATATCCTCGGAGATCAAAAGGATCGTGAGGGCGAAGCTTACTTTCCTGCAAACACACGACCATAGGCGAATGGGAACGCAATAAAAGTTGCAGTTCCGCCCTATGCGATCGTACACCTCGTACATTCCAGGTCAGGATAGCCATTAAGAAAAAAGGGATAAACTGTCTACTTAGAAGGGCGGCTTAAAATTACCTCTTGTTTAACCTTGGGGCTCGGGCTTTTGGTATGCAGTTGGTCAGACTGCATAGCTTCCTCGGAGGAAGGGCCCACGCGCTCAGTGCCAGAAACCGATTCAAGTGCCGTGAATCGGTTCTGGGTGGCGATGGGTGAGGGGTGCCGCTGAGCGCGGCTTGTCCCAGGACCTTCCTGGGACAGCGACCTCCGAGGAGGAGAAGGTGAACTATTGTTAGCGCGCACGCGGAGGGTCTTTCAAAAAATCTTCCCTACGAAGTTTCTGCTTGGGCTTCTTTTCAGCGGCTTGCGACTTCATTGATTTTGGACCAGGTTTATAGGGCTTGGTAACAGTAGCTTTAATGGACGGCCGGATGGTAGTGGCGGTTAATCCTGTCATGGTCCAAGTCTGGGTTTCGGCATCTACTCGTGGTACTGGCGAGGCAACAACAGAACTAAATGTGCCAGATCGCAGGAGGGAAGGTTGGCGCGCATGGTAACGCCTCCGGGCTTCAGCGAGGGAGAGTTTTTCCTTTACCCGGATCTCCTGGATCGCCTTCTCGTCCAAGTACCGCGGACAGTCAGCAAACGAAGCAGAATGAGACCCTTTACAATTAACGCAGACGGGGGCTGTTGAACAGGTACCTTCGTGTGAGGGTTGGCTACATGTTGCACAGATGTTAACGGCACTCTTACAGGAGACTTGCGTATGCCCAAAACGTTGGCATTTAAAACAACGCAGAGGTCTAGGAATATAACGCCTCACAGAAATCCGTTCGTACCCTGCGGAAATGCTCGTGGGCAGATCGACGCCATCAAATGTAATAAACAGGGTACGAGTGGGTAGCAATACGCCGTCGCGTTTGGCCTGCACTCGATGCACTGCCGTCACCTTTTGATCGGATAGATATTCTACGAGATCCTCGTCCGATATACCATCGAGGCTATGGTGATAACGACGCCCCGACAGGAGTTCAATTTGCGTTGCTTCTCAACACGGATGGGGTAACCGTGGAGAAGCGTAGTGCGCAACAAGGTCTTAATTTGCTGATCGGACTTAGTTTGTGCCAATAAGGAACCATTCTGTAGACGAGTGCATGATTGAACCGCACCAGCAATAGCATCTATGCCCTTCTGAATTATAAAAGGGTTCACCTTCTCAAAGTTTTGTCCTTCTTCTGTTCTTGAAATGACTATGTAACAACCAGATGACGGCGGTGCTACTTCTGTTACAATACCTTTTCGGCGCTTGTTTGTATTAATGGAGG
Source organism: Deroplatys truncata (assembly GCA_030765065.1). Classification (NCBI taxonomy): domain Eukaryota; kingdom Metazoa; phylum Arthropoda; class Insecta; order Mantodea; family Mantidae; genus Deroplatys; species Deroplatys truncata. The sequence continues at coordinate 179,280,973 of CM060975.1, read as the reverse complement.
AAGGGTGCTCCATAGCGAGATAAATCCTCAACCATTGCAACCGTCTCCCACCGCGGGCTCTGACTTCTCGCGCGTTACCCCGGCTTGGGTGAGTGGCCTATCTATACCAGACTAACCCCAGGGTCACACCTCCCAGAACATAGACAGAGGGACCCAATCGCCGTCAGAAGTCAGCAGCTCATGCAATGGCACCCCCGCGGGACTGCAGTTAAACAGCGAATACGAACACAAACCCTACATGACGACCCCGGGTGGTGGGGATGACGCCATTAACAACTCACCCAACTGCGCACCCCGTGCGCGGGTATCCGTCAGCCTGTGTCCACGGAGGATTTAAATAAAAAGGTAAAAGAAACTAAAACTGTGTGGGCGTTTCGCACGCAAGGTAGGCCGGGGGGGAAGAAAAAGAGATATGCGAATGTTGTGGTGCGAAATGGCCGGAAAGTGATAAGGGAAGAAAGAAACGATGGTGAGGTGCGGTATGGATGGAATGCAAAGAACTCACGAGAGCCTACCTTGTGTCCACCGGTCACTTGAAGAACCGACCTCGACCGGATGGGGGTGAGGGGATGAATGTGGCGATGATTGGCTCGGGAACCCCCGGGTGCGCCAAAAACCCGTACTCACATAAGGTGAGCCCCTGAGTGGTTAAAGCCATTGGCGTTATTCCAGGCGTAGAGACCGTTGATACAGTTCTGGAGACGGCGTTCGAGTATACACGAACGCCGTGAACAGCAATAAATAACGAAATCGTCAACAAAAAGGGACGATGAAATGCCTGGTGGAATACAATCGCAATGGGGTTGATAGCAATTGCAAAAAGTGTGACACTGAGTACAGAGCCCTGCGGTACTCCGTTCTCTTGAATAAAACGACTAGATAAAACCGAGCCCACACGTACACGAAAGACGAGGTCCGTCATGAACTCCCGAAGAAATATGGGTAGACGACCGCGGATATTCCATGCGTTAAGTGTACGTAAAATGCCGCCCCTCCAACAAGTGTCACAAGCTTTCTCCAGGTCAAAAAACACAGCCACGGTTTGACACTTTCTCAGAAATCCATTCATAACATGCGTCGACAAGGAACAAAGATGGTCGACGGTAGAGCGATAGCGACGAAATCCGCACTGAGCGTTCGCTAGAAGTTTCTGAGACTCAAGCCACCATGTCAAGCGCCCGTTGATCATGCGCTCCATCACCTTGCAAATGCAACTGGTGAGGGAGATAGGGCGGTAGCTGGAAGGTAGTTGGCGATCCTTCCCAGGCTTAAGTATAGGGACAATGGTGGCTTCGCGCCAAACTGAAGTAAATAGGCCGTCTCGCCAAATACGGTTATAGACCTGTAAGAGAAAGAGTCTACCATCGGCTGAAAGGTTCTTTAACATCAGGACATGAATGCCGTCCGGCCCAGGAGCGTAGTGGCGAGAGCAATGAAGAGCTCCCTCATTGTGAAAAGTTCATTATAACACTCAATATTAGCAGACCGAAAATTAAAGGTGGCAGAATCCAGCCGGTCTTTGATAGAACGAAAGCCGGCGGAATAATGGTCCAAACTGGATACCGCCTCAAAGTCAGCACCCAGAGTGTTAGCGATGGCAGCCGGATCTACTATAGTGGCATTGGAAACCTGAAGGCCAGAAACAGTACAATGCGACACTTTACCTGAGAAGCGACGAAGTTTATCCCAAACAACAGATGAAGGCGTAAAGCGATTAAAAGTCTCGACAAAACGAGCCCACGACGCCTTCTTGCTATCCTGAATAATGCGACGAGCCCTGGCGCGCGATTGTTTAAAAATCACCAAATTTTCAAGTGTAGGGTGGCGCCGCAACACCCTAAGTGCAGTTCTACGGGCACGAACGGCGTCCCGACAATCCTCGTTCCACCAAGGAACAGGTGGCCGCCGAAGTTGAGAGGATGAACGGGGTGTTGCGCGTTCGGCGGCAGAGAAAGTAATAGACGTAAGGTGCTGCACTAGTTGGTTAATGTCGGAGAAGGGCTGGTCGTCAAAATGCACGAGGCTGGAATACAAGCTCCAGTCGGCTTTTGCGAATATTCAGGTAGGTACTCTGGAATGCTGTACGTGGTGCGACAAAAGAGAAACGATGCAGGGATAATGGTCGCTGAGGTAGGTATCAGCAACGACGTTCCACTGAAGACGACGAGTAAACTGGAGTGAGCAAATGGCAAGGTCCAGATGAGAGAAGGTACCAGAAGAATCAGAAATAAAAGTAGGTGCACCTGTATTGAGGATGGAAAGATTGAACTGGTAAAAAATATCGGAAAGAAGAGTTCCCCTCACACAAGCCCTTGGCGAACCCCACAGTGGGTGATGGGCATTAAAATCTCCCAACAGAAGAAATGGTGTTGGGAGAGAGGACAGGAGAGCTCGAATGTCCGCGGGAGCGAGGGGAAACGACGGAGGAGAATATACAGAGCAAACAGAGAAGAAAAAAACGGGTAACTGCAATCTAATGGCAACAGCTTGCAAGTCGGACGTAAGAGCGAGAGTTTGAAAATGAACGTCGTTACGCACCAACAACATGACACCTCCATGAGCAGGAGCACCCTCCTCCGGTTCAAGATCGTAGCGAACCGTAGTGTACCCTCGGAGATCGAAAGGGTCGTGAAGGCGAAGCTTGGTCTCCTGCAAAAACAAGACCATAGGTGAATGGGAACGTAATAAAAGTTGCAGTTCCGCCCTATGCGATCGTACACCACGTACATTCCAGGTCAGGATAGCCATGAATAAAAGGGATAAACTGTCTACTTAGCAGGGCGGCTTAAAAGAATCTTTTGCTTAACCTTTGGGCTCTGGCTTTTTGTATGGAGTTGGTCAGACTCCATAGCTTCCTCGGAGGGAGGGCCCACGCGCTCAGTGCCAGAAACCGATTCAAGCGCCGTGAATCGGTTCTGGGTGGCGATGGGTGAGGGGTGCCGCTGAACGCGGCTTGTCCCAGGACCTTCCTGGGACAGCGACCTCCGAGGAGGAGAAGGTGAACTTTTGTTACCGCGCGCACGCGGAGGGTCTTTCAAAAAATATTTCCTACGAAGTTTCTGCTTGGGTTTCTTTTCAACGGCTTGCGACTTCATGGACTTGGGACCAGGTTTATACGGCTTGGTAAGAGTAGCCTTAATGGACGGCCGGATGGTAGTGCGGTTAATCCAGTCATGGTCCAGGTTTGAGTTTCGGCATCTACTCGTGGTACTGGCGAGGCAACAACAGAACTAAATGTGCCAGATCGCAGGAGTGAAGGTTGGCGCGCATGGTAACGCTTCCGGGCTTCAGCGAAGGAGAGTTTTTCCTTTACCCGGATCTCCTGGAGCGCCTTCTCGTCCACGTACCGCGGACAGTCGGCAAACGAAGCAGAATGAGACCCTTTACAATTAACGCAGACGGGGGCTGTTGAACAGGTACCTTCGTGTGAGGGCTGGCTACATGTTGCACAGATGTTAACGGCACTCTTACATGAGACTTGCGTATGCCCAAAACGTTGGCATTTAAAACAACGCAGAGGTCTAGGAATATAAGGCCTCACAGAAATCCGTTCGTACCCTGCGGAAATGCTCGTGGGCAGATCGACGCCATCAAATGTAATAAACAGTGTACGAGTGGGTACCAATACGCCGTCGCGTTTCGCCTGCACTCGATGGACCGCTGTCACTTTCTGGTCTGCAAGATATTCTACCAGGTCCTCGTCCGATATGCCATCGAGGCTATGGGTGGTAATGACGCCTCGACAGGAATTCAATGTGCGGTGCTTCTCGACACGGATGGGATAACCGTGGAGAAGCGTAGCGCGCAACAAGGTCTGACTTTGCTGATCGGACTTAGTTTGTGCCAATAAGGAACCATTCCGTAGACGAGTGCAGGATTGAACCGCACCAGCAATAGCATCTATGCCCTTCTGAATTATAAAAGGGTTCACCTTCTCAAAGTTTTGTCCTTCTTCTGTTCTGGAAATGACCAAGTAACAACCAGATGACGGCGGTGCTACTTCTGTTACAATAACTTTTCGGCGCTTGTTTGTATTAATGGAGGAAGGGTGCTCCATAGCGAAAAAAATCCTCCACCATTGCAACCGTGTCCGACCTCGGGCTCTAACTTCCCGGGCGTTACCCCGGCTTGGGTGAGTGACCTATCTATACCTAGCTCACTCCAGGGTCGCACCTCCCAGAGCATAGACAGAGGGACCCAATGGCCGTCGGAAGTCAGCAGCTCATGCAATGGCCCCCCGAGGGACTGCTGTTGAACTTCGGATACGAACATATACCCTACATGACGACCCCGGGTGGTGGGGATGACGCCATTACCCACTCACCCAGCTGCGCACGCGGTGCGCGGGTATCCGTCAGGCTGTGTCCACGGAGGATTAACATAAAAGGTTAAAAGAAACTAAAAGTGTGTGGGTGTTTCGCACTCAAGGTAGGCCGGCGAAGAAGTAAAAGAGACGTGTAAATGCTTGGGCGTGGGGCGAAATGTGCATAAACAGAAGAGAAGAAAGAAGCGATGGCGAGGGGTGACGTGGAATGAAATGCAGAGAACGCACGAGAGCCTACCATGAGTCCCCCGGTCACGAGAACGAACCCACCTCGACCGGACGGGGATGAAAGTGTGAAAATGGCTATGGATGGCTCGGGTACCCCGGGTGCGCCTAACCCGTACTCACAAAAGGTGAGCCCCTGGGGGGACCTTGCTAAAGATAGCTCTATCTTTGATCACTGGAATATCACCAATCTGAAGCTTTATCTCAACAGCGAATTTTATCCGTATCATGACGTGAATTTGGATTTTGCAAATTCAAAGTTTGGATCTCTGTATGATCAGTATTCTAAATTTCAATACTCTTATTATGGCAAAGAAAATTACCCTCTTTTGAAGAGAGGCGATTTTCTGAAATATGCACCACTATTCGTCATAGACTGTTCTCATCAACCGGAGGAGACCGTGACTGGAGCCGTTAACATCAGATTGGAAGTTCAAGCATCGGCGAATTTTCCTGCACAAACATCTTTGTTTTGTTTGATTATTCATGATAAATTGTTCACTTATAAACCCCTAACTCATGTTGTTCAATCTATCATATAAGAAATGATGATGTATTTTGTTTATATCAATAAAGAATGAAATTTTTATATCTTTTTATTGATTTTAGCATACATCTCCTTTAACTTTTTTCTGACACTCCTACCTCTAACATCGTATGAACACATTGATTTATGAACGTCATGCAATTGAAATAAATATATTTCAATATATGGAATTAGTCTCTTCAGTCCTGCTATTGCAACAATGTCCAGGTTTATGACATTTTCGTTTAGACACGTATTCACAAATGCTATTTCATTAACTTTATTCATATGCACTGTTATGTTATATTGTAACAGCCCACGGGGGTGGTTACCCCCCGCAGTAGGTGATTACACGAGGGGGGTTGGTAGCTCAGAGGTAGGGGGATGCGTTGGTACCGGGGTGGTAGGCAGGCCAGGGTGGCGTTCTAGGATAGGGGGTATTTAAATGATGCCCAGGGGATGCATTGACAAAGTAAATTATATTGTTACTTTAAGTGTGAGTACATTCAGTTTGGTATGAAGCCCCGGCAAATAAACAGAACTTAGATGAGACGCATGCTTACCTGATTAACTGGTGGCGATGGGTCTCGAGTCTGACAACTGATCTGACGACTCTTTGATAACTGCTCTTTGACTACTCTTTGATAACTGCCACCTGATCACTCTTTGATCACTCTCCCGACCGAGTCAAAACCCTGTAGTATAAATACGTACAGAAGAGCTGGCTCGGCGTTGTTCAGCGTGGTCGTGTTCTGTTAACCTGGTTTCCACACTTTGCGCTGGTTTACGACATATGCTGCAATACTCGGTGCTCAACCTGGTCCGGTACATCGGTCCCAGGTTCGCCAAATTCCGACCCGGAATTTAAAATTGAAAAGGAGGACAAACATCTTAGGGGGTACTAAAACTGTCTACTTAGACGAGGGTTGATAGAAAAAGAAAAAAAAAATATGGTTTGAGCCTTATACAATTGAAATGCTCGGGGGTCCTCTGCTGTCCAAGACTCGGATACCAGGGAAAATTTTTTTAAGGGTTGCTGAGTACGTTAGGGGTGGCTTCTACTGCGCACCGCAGCCTGCTGCAAATCTTTGTCTCTTTTCTGCTGGTTGCTTACTTTCGTGCCCGGAGGTGAACTTTGCCTTGAATGATTGAGGTTCTGTACAGAACGGCTGATTGACTCTGCATACCTAGCTATTTTCTTGGTAACGTAGGGTTTATTTCCGCGCATGCTACATTTCTTTGGTCAAGCAGTGGCGTTCCCTCAGAGCGCACTAATTCTTCGTGTTTTGCGCGACTCCCGTGGTGAGTTACTGGCGTTCGTATACTGGTGGGCACTGTTCACCCTGGATCTTTTTTGTCGGTTGCTTCTCTTCTGGCTGTCTCTTGGTGCGCAGCAACAGGGTTGTTTTTCAAAGATAGATTTTCACTTAGGAAAGGTGGGAAGGATTATATTGCGTTTTAAATTTTCACAGGATGAGACGAAACACAGCAGAGAAAAGGTAAATTTAGAAAGTGAGTCGGTACCCCTGCCGATTCCTCGTCTCTCCAACAGGGAACAGAAAAAAACTTTAAGTTCTGTTATCCAGGTGTGATGTGACTACTCATAAGTTCTGCTTGCCTTGGTATGTTCGTTCGAACAAAAAAATCAAATATGTACATAAATACAATCATTATTGTCTGTAACTGTACAAAAACTTTTTTTTGTGTTTCATTGTATGTAAGCGGTGTTTAGATGTCCGCTTTTTGGCATTTTAATGATTCCTTGCTTCCGTAACCCGGGGAAGAGGGTCGCTGAGGCTGCTGTAGACTGTGGTTTCTCTTGCATGCTTGAGGACATCCTCTAAAACAGACTTAATGTTTGAGTTTAGTTCACAGAAATATTAATATTGTAGAAGTTGTGTCCAATGAAACACAGCAAAAAAAGTAAAAACCATATTTACACTCCATTTTCTATTCATATACCTGTCGCAGTGCTACACGCCACTGAGAGGTGCGAAGTCAAGCTCTGTGTATGAGGCGACAAATACTTGTGTCAGCCAAACTCATGACAAGACTGCTGCTTTCGACACTTACCGTTCATGCAGAATTGGATGTTTATGAAGGCGATATCTGTGTTTCTTAGTTTGTGAACAGAATTTCTGTACCCATTCGCGTGTGTGGAATGTGTTACGTATCTTGTGTTGCGTAATTCGTGGAGGATACCTGTGCCTTTCCTGCCTTCATCCCCTTGTTTATTTTGAGCCTTTTGATTTATTTATTTTATTTATCTCTCTTATTTATTTCTCCCTCTATGTTAGTGTTGATTCTGAGGCGGGATGCGAGATTCAAAATTTCTATATTCCTGGTCCATGTCGTGTTTTATTTGCCCTAGTCGTGTGAGAAATCTGTTGATTTTAATTTGCTTATTTGCCACGTTATATTTATCTACTATTTTGCACGTTGATTTACTTCGCCTTGCCTGTTAATTGACATTTATTTACTTTATTGCGCTTGGTTGTCGTACCAGAGCGAACGTTATTCGATTTTTTCCTACTATTATTTATTCTATATGCGCTAACGCATGTGTATGGTTGAAGAAAAGAATTCCTGGCATCAACCTATAGTTCTCAAAACAAATTATCAAATACCTATCTTAAATTAATCTTATACTAACAATTATATAAATAACAGTACTATGGAATAACTTTTCGACCTCCACTAAATCTTACTTCCTATTCTCTTTCCTATTTATTTAACTCTGCTCCCGAACTTAAGAACGACAATAATTATTTATACCTGCTCTCTGTTGTGTCCCCCGGCCCTAATCTGAACTCCTGGGGGGATAATGTATATTGTTCAAATTCCTGTATCTGAACAAAGATATCTGTATTAAGCGAATAACAGGGTCGCGTCTCGGATTTCCCATTATATTTTCACTTCCAGATATATTTTCTCTTCATCACGAGAAAGAGAGAGCAACAAAAAAATTAAAACAGTAAAAGTGAATCTCGTGGATTATCACTTTTAGCCTAACTTAAGCTGGAGGTCCGAAGATATACTACGTCTTGCATTGTGACCTATTACTTAACCTATTTGAGAACTATTGCTGATGTTTAATGTTTTAACTTCTTTCTTTTTCTTGTTTGTTTGTTTTTATGCCTCAGCCTTACTGCAGCGTGGACGTATTGTGTAACGCATTTCGTCATGTAATAATGTCAGCACTTGTGTATTGATGGACATTGAGTGATACGTAGGCGATTTTTTTGTGTCATTTATATGTGGCAATAAGATTGTGTTTACTCGCTGTGCGTCTGTCGCAAGTGTGGTATATACTCACTATGCGTAATATGGTGAAATTCTACTAACGTGGACATTCTGGCGTTTCACGGAATTTCGGGCCTTAATTACATAATTCAGGGGGCTGAGTATTTTCATTACCCTATACGGTCCTGTGTAGTTCATCAAAAGTTTCGTGGCTCTACCACCCTCCTTTTAGGGGTATATAGCTTCACCAAATCGCCGACTTTATACTCGACGTGCCGCCTCTTTGAATCATATAAATTTTTATTTTTCCTCTGGCTCTTTACTATGTTTTGGGATGCTAACGCCCTTGCTTTTACTATTGCCTCCCGTGTTTGCTGCACAAATAGGTTTTGTGAGGTGCCCTGTAATTGAACGTCTGGGGGTGATACCGGTTTACGTGCATACAGTAATTCGAAGGGTGTGAACTTAGTACTCCCCTGTTTGCTTGTGTTATGGCAAACCGAATTTGATGTAAATTATTATCCCAGTCTGTGTGCTGTGTGTTTACGTAGTTACTGATTACTTGCGCGATAGTTCTATTCGCCCTTTCTATTAGGCGAATTTTCTTTCATTAGTTTGGGGTCTGTAGGCTGTTGTGAAAGTCGGTATTGTTCCCATCATCTTAAGTAGTTCTTGTGTCACTTCGCTCATAAATACGCACCCTCTGTCCGACAGAATATATTTTGGTGCGCCGTGACGACAGATGACGTCGTCCAAGATAAATTCGGTGACATGCTTAACAGAAGCTTTTGAGATTGCCCTTAATTCCAAATATTTTGAAAAGTAATCACTTGCCGCAATTATGTATCTGTTACCTCTAGAGGACTTTGGGAAAGGCTCCAAGATATCTATGGAGAACCTTTCTCCTATATAGTTGACCTTTATGGGTTGCATTAAACCTGCGGGTCGCTGATTAACTGGACCTTTTCTTGCTGACAGGAAGTACATCTTCTTACATAATTTTGTATGTCCCTCTTCATTCCAATCCAATAGTAATGTGAATTAATTTTGTGAAAAGTTTTTGAAAACCCGAAGTGTCCTCCTAGCGGATCGTCCTGACTATCATATAATATTTCCTGCTTTAAACTATCAGGTACTACTAACAAGTGCATGTTCCCTGTACTACCAGCATTTATTCGGTACAGGGCATTCGATTTCAGCACGTATGTTGCAGCTTGTCGTGCTAGTTTAGCATTCGCTGTACCCGGCTGTCTTACGGCTTGTATTAGGGGTTTTAGCTGGGGATCCTCCTCTGGTTTTTTAGCTAATTCTATGGGTTCTATGAAACGGGTAATTCTGTATTCCTGCTCTTGTGCTGTTTCGGGTTCAGGGGGGTCTATTGGCATTCTAGACAAACAATATGCGTCCCTATGTTTAATCCCCGATTTATGTTGAATTGTGTAATCAAATTCCTGTAGCATCAAGCTGTAACGTGCCAGTCTCCCTGTTAGATCTCTCAACCTATTTAGGTGGCACAGGCAAGCATGATCTGTAACTACAGTTACAGGGTAACCATATATGTACTGGCGGAACTTCGAAAAACCGTACATAACTGCTAACAGCTCTTGTTGCGAAACGCTATAGTTCTTTTCAGCTTTGCTTAGAATTCTAGACACAAAGCCTACTGGGTGCATTTTTCCATCTCGTTCTCGGAGGAGGCAACTGCCTATGCCGTGCATGCTGGCATCGCAGTTCATTTGGGTTTTGGCTCCCGGCATAAAATGTGCCAACACCGGAGCCCGAACCATTAAATCCTTCAGTTTTTGGAAGGTTCCTTGCTGTTCTTGGCCCCAAACAAAATTTTGGTCTGCTTTGTTAGTTCGTTTATTGGCCTCGCGACCGCTGCAAAGTCATTAATGAACTTCCTGTAGAAATAAAATAAACCTAAGACCTGCCTTACTTCTTTGACGTTCCTAGGCGTTCTGAGCTGTGTAATAGCTTGAATTTTGTCTTTATCAGGTTCTATGCCTGCTGCCGATACTTCGTATCCTAGGAGTTTTATTTTGTTCACACCGAAAAAATATTTTTGGGGTTTTAGCTTAAACGTATGTCGTTCTAATTTCTTAAATACTGCTTCCAGGTTTGCCAATAAGTCCTGAAATGTATTTGCGAACACTATTATATCGTCTAGATATATGAGTGCTTTTTCGTATCGCAGGTCGCCTATCAGTTTATTTCCGATCTCTGTGAATGCTCTAGGGGCATTCGCGAGCCCGAAGCTCAAGGTTTGGAATTCGTACTGTCCGTCCGACGTACAAAAGGCCGAATATTTCTTACTTTCTTGAGCTAGAGGTACTTGGAAGTATGCACTTAGCAGGTCAAGCGTACAGTAAAATTTTGAACCTCCTAAATAGCTAAGTAGGTCGTCAATCAGTGGTAAGGGATAGGCGGATGCAGCTGTTTGTGCATTGAGTTTTCTGTAATCTACACAAAACCGATATTCTCCTGATTTCTTTTTGACCAAAATTACTGGTGAGCACCCGCTACTCTGCGAGTCTTTTATTATCCCAGCCTCTTTCATTTCTTCCACTTGTTGGTTTATTATTTCCCGCTGTTTATGGGACACCCTGTATGGCTTCTGTCTAATTGGTGTCGTGTTTGTCAACTCTATTTTGAACTCCGCAATGTTTGTTGTCCCTAACTCTTGTAGGCTAGTGGCGAAGGTATGTCTGTACCTATCGAGTAAATTTCGTAGCTGTTTGTGTTGTCCTGGTTCTAGTCGTGAATTAATATTAAATTTGGCGTCTTTGATGTCTATTTGTTTTGCTGTCTCACGTGTGAAAGTGTCTGCCTAGACTAATGCAACTTCGTGTACGAGTGCTAGTGTTGTCCCTTTAAATATTCTCTGACGTTCGGCGGTATTATTGTGGACTTGTATCTTTTGATTTTGATTATTATTGCACAGACCCGGTATAATGTTAACGTGTTTTTTCTGCATAGTGTTAATGCATGGTTCCAGTAATAATGTGTTTGTAGGAAGTGAGGGTATTTTGACGTCTATCTGTGTGGTTGCAAATGGAAGGATTTCTACGTCATGCTGACATGTTGCTTTAATTTTTGTCTCTTCAGCATCTGCTTCAAGTGTAATTTGCATGAGAGGACACTTTCGCTTTCGCTGGCAGCTTACCGTGACCTTCTTCGAATTTTGCAGTGTTAGTGTAATTGTGTTGTTCCCTAGATCTATAACGGCTTGGTGTTTCTGAAGGAAGACCATGCCCAGCAATAAACTATGCGGGAGGAGTTTTACTACTATTAGTTGTTCTTTGAATTCCACGTCACCCGTTTGGAAGTTAGTGTTAGTTTGGTATTGTGCAGCAAGTAAATTGTTATTTGCAGTTCGCAAAATCATATTTGGGGGTGCTGGTTGCTTGCTTGTACCTACCAGGTCGTCATTGATTATGCTTACTCAGCTGCCTGTGTCGATGAGAATGTCGATCCTTGTCCCTACTAATGCTCCCATAGTTTTTAATGTGTTACCAGGGTTGATATTTTCTGTTATGATTGTTACCGCGGCCCTTATGAGTGGTGATTGCTTCGAGGCTGCGCGTGAAAATTTGCATTCCTCCTTCGTGTCTGACAATTAGCGATTACGTGGCCTACCCGTTCGCAGTAGGCGCACACAGGCCTCGCGGACACCGTTCTTATTTGACTATATGTGCTCCTATAGCCGCTGGGGGGCTGTCCGTAATTCCTAACGGATTGATGCTGTGGATTGTAACTCTGAGGTGGAGGGCGGGGGTTCATTGTCAGGTTTTGCACCTGTTTTGCTAACTCACCCACCATCTTTGACATCTCTGATACCTGCTTCTGGAGGCTATCGTCTGGCATGCTAGGGGGAATTCCCTGTGCATCGATTAGGTCTACCCTTTTTCCTGGGTAGCGGGCTGATTCTACCCTGCGGACGTGATGATGATGATGATAAGATGCGGTTTAAGGGCGCTAAACAGCTAAGCTCATCAGCGCTGTTACAAGGTATAAAATAGAGTGTCCAAAAATAAAAGTCCAATAAAAAACCACATAATTAAAAACGGGACACAAACCCACGAGTCCTAAAGGTAAAAAACAAAGCAACAAATAACAAATACGAACACACTAAAAACATGGTCAATAAAAGAGTAAAACAACGTGTCAAGACTGTAGAATGTCAGGGACACGAGCGCCAATGTCCACTGGGGAGGAGACGCCCCATTAAAAAACAAAATAAAATTACACAGTCAAAAAGACGCTCAGCGCATCAAATGCGTCTGGTATATTCAATGTCATTGATAAAACGTAAAAGACACTCTACAGCACGCACGTCGTCTGCCAAAACGTTGGCTATGCCAACAGGTAGACCAACACGAACGCGCAAAGGAGCTAAAACTTCACACTCTGCTAAAATATGACGCACCGTTAACGGTGCATCACACTGCTCACAGAGTGGTGCGGGGTCACCACTGAGCAAGTATCTATGGCTAAAAAGACAATGTCCGATTCGTAAGCGACCTAAAATTACCTCTTCCCGACGACACGAACGAGAAGAGGTACCCCAGAGCAACGGAAGAGGTTTAAACTCCCGCAACTTGTTCCCCCTTAGAGCCGCCCACTCAACGCGCCAGCGCGAGAGGATACTGGTACGTAAAATAACATAAAAATCTCAGGAAGGAACAACACAGGTAAAACATCTGGGTGATAAAATGGCCGATTTGGCAGCGGCGTCGGCAGACTCGTTGCCTGAGATGCCCACATGACCTGGAATCCACAGGAAGGAGACGCTGATGCCAGAGGCATCAAGCGAGTGGAGCAGGTCATGTATACGCTGTACAAGAGGGAGGTAACCGTACAGCGCGTCAATACCCTGAAGGGCACTCAGAGAGTCGGTACAAATAACACAGTGCCGTAAGTCGTGCCGCTGGATGTATAAAACAGATTGGTATATACCAAAAAGTTCGGCGGTATAAATCAAACATAGTCCAGGTAAACGAAAAGTAAAACTCTGTACACCAAAAACAAAGGCACATCCTACTCCAACATCAGTGTTAGACCCATCAGTATATATAAAATGACAGTCCCCGAACTGCGCCTGTAGTTCTAAAAAGGCGGATCTAAGAACAGAATCAGGGGTCGAATTTTTCGGCATCGACGTTAGCCCAAGGTGGATGTGGGCCTCAGCGAGCGACCATGGAGGAAAGCGCGTTTCCCCTCGGGTAAGGGCCGGCGCTGGCGTAACGTCCAAATGCCGAAGTAGCAGTCGAAATCGAACCCCTGCAGGGAGCAATGCAGAGGAGCTAACTAAATATTGCCGACCAAGCGAATCCTCGTAAAATGTCGGAAAGGACGGGTGGTCAGGCAAGCTGGAGAGTCGACAGGCATAGCTGCACAAGAGCATCTCACGCCTGAAGGACAGCGGAGGCTCTGCAGCTTCAGCATACAGGCTAAGAACAGGGCTGGTTGGAAAGGCCCCTGTAGCGACTCTTATGCCACGATGGTGAATGGCATTCAATCGACGTAACACAGATGGACGTGCCGACGAATAAACAATACACCCGTAATCAAGCTTGGATCGGACCAAAGAGCGATAAAGACCAAGAAGGACGGTCCGATCAGCTCCCCAGGATGTGCCACATAAAACAAGTAAAATATTAAGAGAACGGTCACACTTTGCTTTTAAAAAGGAAACGTGAGAAGTCCAGCTCAGCTTCCGGTCAAAGATCAACCCCAAAAATCTCACCTCGTCTGCAAATGGAAGGACCTCCGACCCAAGCAGGACAGAGGGCGGAGGGAAAGCCTTCCGGCGCCAGAAATTGATGCAGACGGATTTTTCGGCGGAGAAATTAAAGCCGTTAGCGTTACTCCAGGCGTAGAGACGGTCGATACAGCTCTGAAGACGGCGTTCGAGTAGACAGGTACGCCGTGAGCTGCAATAAATGGCAAAATCATCTACAAAAAGGGACATTGAAATGCCAGGTGGAATACAATCAACAATGGGGTTGATAGCAATCGTAAAAGTGTGACACTGAGTACAGAGCACTGCGGTACTCCCTTCTCTTGAAAAAAACGAATAGATAAAACCGAGCCCACACATACACGAAAGACGCGGTCCGTCATAAACTCCCGAAGAAATATGGGAAGACGACCGCGGATATTCCATGCGTGAAGTGTACGTAAAATGCCGCCCCTCCAACAAGTGTCATAAGCTTTCTCCAGGTCAAAAAATACAGCCACGGTTTGACAATTTTTTTAGAAATCCATTCATAATATGCGTCGACAAGGACACCAGATGGTCGACGGAAGAGCGATAGTGACGAAACCCGCACTGATCGTTCGCTAGAAGTTTCTGAGACTCAAACCACCATGTCAACCGCCCGTTGATCATGCGCTCCATCAGCTTGCAAATGCAAATGGTGAGGGAGATAGGGCGGTAACCTTAAGGTAGTTGGCGATCCTTCCCAGGCTTAAGTATAGGGACAATGGTGGCTTCGCGCCAAACGGAAGGAAAAAAGCCGTCTTGCCAAATACCGTTATAGACCTGTAAGAGAAAGAGTTTACTGTCGGCTGAAAGGTGCTTTAACATCAGGACATGAATGCCGTCCGGCCCAGGAGCGGAGTGCCGAGAGCAATGAAGAGAGTGCTCCAGCTCCCTCATTGTGAAAAGTTCATTATAACACTCAATATTAGCAGACCGAAAATGAAAGTGTCGGAATCCAGCCAGTCTTTGATAGAGCGAAAGCCGGCGGAATACTGGTCTGAATTGGAAACCGCCTCAAAGGCAGCACCCAGAGTGTTAGTGATGGCAGCCGGATCCACTATGGTGGCATTAGAAACCTGAAGGCCAGAAACAGTACAATGTGACACTCTACCTGAGAAGCGACGAAGTTTATCCCAAACAACGGTTGAAGGCGTAAAGTGATTAAAAGACTCGACAAAGCGAGCCCACGACGCCTTCTTGCTATCCTGAATAATGCGACGAGCCCTGGCGCGCGATTGTTTAAAAGTCACCAAATTATCAAGTGTAGGGTGTCGCCGAAACACCCTAAGTGCAGTCCTACGGGCACGAACGGCGTCCCGAAAATCCTGGTTCCGCCACGGAACAGGCGGTTGCCGAGGTTGAGAGGATGAACGAGGAATTGCGCGTTCGGCGGCAGAGAAAATCGTAGACGTAAGGTGCTGCTCTAGTTGGTTAATGTCGGCGAAGGGCTGAGCGTAAAAATGCACGAGGCGGAATACAAGCTCCAGTCGGCTTTAGTGAATATCCAGGTAGGTACACTGGAATGCTGTACGTGGTGTGACAGAAGAGAAACGACGCAGGGGTAATGGTCGCTGGAGTAGGTGTCAGCGACGACGTTCCAGTGAAGACGACTAGCAAGCTGGAGTGAGCAAATGGCAAGGTCCAGGTGAGAGAATGTACCAGAAGTATCAGAAATAAAAGTACGTGCACCTGTTTTGAGGATGGAAAGATTGAACTGGTAAAAAATGTCGGAAAGAAGAGTTCCCCTCACACAAGCCCTTGGCGAACCCCACAATGGGTGATGGGCTTTAAAATCTCCCAACAGAAGAAATGGTGTTGTGAGAGCGGACAGGAGAGCTCGAATGCCCGCGGGAGCGAGGGGAGACGATGGAGGTAAATACACAGAGCAAACAGAAGACAAAAAGCCGGGTAAGTGAAGGCGAACGGCAACAGCTTGCAAGTCGGATGTAAGTGTGACAGGTTTAAAATGAACGTCGTTACGCACTAACAACATGACACCTCCATGAGCAGGAGCACCCTCCTCCGGTTCAAGATCGTAGCGAACCGGAGTGTACCCTCGGAGATCGAAAGGGTCGTGAGGGCGAAGCTTGGTCTCCTGCAAACACACGACCATAGGTGAATGGGAACGCAATATAAGTTGCAGTTCCGCCCTATGCGATCGTACACCACGTACATTCCAGGTCAGGATAGCCATGAATAAAAGGGATAAACTCTCTACTTAGAAGGGCGGCTTAAAAGAATCTTTTGCTTAACCTTTGGGCCCGCGCTTTTTGTATGGAGTTCGTCAGACTCCATAGCTTCCTCGGAGGGAGGGCCCACGCGCTCAGTGCCAGAAACCGATTCAAGCGCCGTGAATCGGTTCTGGGTGGCGATGGGTGAGGGGTGCCGCTGAGCGCGGCTTGTCCCAGGACCTTCCTGGGACAACGACCTCCGAGGAGGAGAAGGTGAACTTTTCTTACCTTGTGCACGCGGAGGGTCCTTCAGAAAATCTTCCCTACGAAGTTTCTGCTTGGGTTTCTTTTCAGCGGCTTGCGACGTCATTGAGTTTGGACCAGGTTTATAGGGCTTGGTAACAGTAGCTTTAATGGACGGCCGGATGGTAGTGGCGGTTAATCCAGTCATGGTCCAGGTCCGAATTTCGGCATCTACTCGTGGTACTGGCGAGGCAACAACAGAACTAAATATGCCAGATCGCAGAAGTGAAGGTTGGCGCGCATGGTAACGCCTCCGGGCTTCAGCGAAGGAGAGTTTTTCCTTTACCCGGATCTCCTGGATCGCCTTCTCGTCCAAGTACCGCGGACAGTCGGCAAACGAAGCAGAATGAGACCCTTTACAATTAACGCAGACGGGGGCTGTTGAACAGGTACCTTCGTGTGAGGGCTGGCTACATGTTGCACAGATGTTAACGGCACTCTTACATGAGACTTGCGTATGCCCAAAACGTTGGCATTTAAAACAACGCAGAGGTCTAGGAATATAAGGCCTCACAGAAATCCGTTCGTACCCTGCGGAAATGCTCGTGGACAGATCGACGCCATCAAATGTAATAAACAGTGTACGAGTGGGTACCAATACGCCGTCGCGTTTGCCTGCACTCGATGGACCGCTGTCACCTTCTGGTCTGCAAGATATTCTACCAGGTCTTCGTCCGATATACCATCGAGGCTATGGGTGCTAATGACGCCTCGACAGGAATTCAATGTGCGGTGCTTCTCGACACGGATGGGATAGCCGTGGAGAAGCGTAGCGCGCAACAAGGTCTTACTTTACTGATCGGATTTCGTTTGAGCTAATAAGGAACCATTCCGTAGGCGAGTGCAGGACTGAACCGCACCAGCAATAGCATCAATGCCCTTTTGAATGATGAAAGGTTTCACCTTCTCAAAACTTTGTCCTTCTTCGGTTCGTGAAATGACCAAAGTAACAACCAGTTGTCGGTGGTGTCACTTCCGTTACATAAACTTTTCGGCGCTTGTTGGTAGTAATGGAGGAAGGGTGCTCTATAGCGAAATAAATCCTCCACCATTGCAACCGTCTCCGACCTCGGGCTCTGACTTCCCGGGCGTTACCCCGGCTTGGGTGAGTGGCCTATCTATACCAGACTCACCCCAGGGTCACACCTCCCAGAACATAGACAGAGGGACCCAATCGCCGTCAGAAGTCAGCAGCTCATGCAATGGCCCCCCGCGGGACTGCACTTGAACAGCGGATACGAACACATAACCTATATGACGACCCCGGGTGGTGGGGATGACGCCATTACCCACGCACCCAGCTGCGCACCCCTTGCGCGGGTATCCGTCAGGCTGTGTCCACGGAGGATTTAAATAAAAGACAAAAGAAACTTAAACTGTGTGGGCGTTTCGCACGCAAGGTAGGCCGGCGAAGAAGTAAAATAGAGGCGTAAATGAATGAACGTGGGGCGAAATGCGCAGAAATAGAGGAGAAGAAAGAAACGATAGTGAGGTGCGGTATGAATGTGATGCAAAGAACGCACGAGAGCCTACCTTGTGTCCACCGGTCACGAGAAGAACCCACCTCGACCGGATGGGGGTGAGGGGATGAATGTGGCGATGATTGGCTCGGGAACCCCCGGGTGCGCCAAAAACCCGTACTCACATAAGGTGAGCCCCTGAGGGGACCCTGCGGACAAACTGTATGAGAGCGTCCAGTGTTTGTGGGTTGTAGGGCAGTACCTGTTCTGTTAGTGATTGTTTAAGGCCCCTCACGATGTGTTTTACCCGTTCCTTCTCTGTCATTTCGGGTTTGACTAGATCACACAGAGCTATAATGTCATAAGCGTATTGCTCTGTGGGCTCACTAAGGTCCTGCACCCTCTGCCTTAGTCTGACCTCCATCATTTCCCCCTCTGCCGCGTGAATGAAGGCTTTTAATAACCCCTGCTTCAATGTTTCCCATTGGGCGTCCCTATTTCTATGGACAAAGGTTTTGTACCAGTTTAGTGCGGTACTATTAAGGTAGCATGGTAAATATTGCGCCTTATGTTGGTCATCCCAATTATTGGCACGCGCTATCAACTCAAACATATGGAGATAGTCCCTTACACTTTCCCCTGGTTTCCCCGCGAAGCTACCCGGATCCAATGGTGGACGACTAATGTGCATGGGTTGAGGTGCTTCAGTTACCCTTCTACTTAAAACAGGTGAGTCCATTTTACTCATAGTATTTGTGTGTTCGTCTCCCTTATTCATGGCTAACTGTTTTTCTACCCTACTTGTGCTTGGGCTAGAAGTGTTAGTGATCTTGCCGGAGCGGAGACGTATTTGATTTGCCGTCTCAGCGTGTGCCGCGATCTCGTTTGAAATTCCTTTCAAATCTGTGATTAGAAATTCCTGGAATTTAAATTGTTCCCCCTGTATAGCTGCTAATTCTGCGCACACATTTCTAATCTCTTTAGTAGTAGGACTAGTAGAGTTTTGAGCAGGTTCAGCCATGCATAATAACTTAAATGTACTACACTAAAACAATTTATATAACTTGAGAAAAGTTAAAAAAAGTTATATTCTGTGTAGGTGACTCATGATGCAAAGGGTGGGAGGGTGGGTCTTCACCAGATAACCTCACGTAAAAGGTTATCCCAAAATGAGGCGTGTTTTACACCTTGCAAAAAGAAAAGAGAAAAAAATTGATTACATCCCTGACTGGAAGAGGTAAGGATGTTTTCCCCAATTATACCCGGCGACTCCGCCACATTGTAACACCCCACGGGGTGGTTACCCCCCGCAGTAGGTGATTACACGAGGGGGGTTGGTAGCTCAGAGGTAGGGGGATGCTTTGGTACTGGGGTGGTAGGTAGGCCAGGGTGGCGTTCTAGGATAGAGGGTATTTAAATGATGGCCAGGGGATGCATTGACCCAGTAAATTATATTGTTACCTTAAGTGTGAGTACATTCAGTTTGGGGTGAAGCCCCGGCAAATAAACAGAACTTAGATGAGACGCATGCTTACCTGATTAACTGGTGGCGATGGGTCTCGAGTCTGACAACTGATCTGATGACTCATTGACTGCTCTTTGATAACTGCCACCTGATCACTCTTTGATCACTCTCCCGACCGAGTCAAAACCCTGTAGTATAAATACGTACAGAAGAGCTGACTCGGCGTTGTTCAGCGTGGTCGTCTTCTGTTAACCTAGTTTCCACACTTTGCGCTGGTTTACGACATACGCTGCAATACTCGGTGCTGAACCTGGTCCGCTACAATATGCATAGATTATATTCTCACTGTACGATAAACGAGGAAGCTTACCGTCTTTCACATAGGTTTCAATCACAGCTATATTTCGAACTATTATCTTCCAGTCCTCTTTTGTTATGTATACAAAAGTTTCGTCAACTGCTTTGATGAAGAGGGATGCGAGTTCGTAATGCAGTCCTATATTCACACGATGCTTGGAGCTGATGGAGATGTCGTCGTGCATAAACACGCTATTTGGATTCATCTTCCTCTGACGTTTCTGGAATGGGGTCAAAGATGAGCACTATAACGTTCTCTCGAGAGGCTTCCAACATCTTCTTCTTGTTTACGACCTTTGCCTTGTTCCTCTTCTTGTCAGGCTTTTTTTCGGACCTGTAGACATATACACAAGATCTCTGTTTTAACACGCGAGTCATTATTAAAAAACTCTTTCGTTTTATTCACAATGATTCTGCCTACCTTTCTTCTTCTTTCTCCTCCACGGGCTCGGATGTCGACACCGACCGATCCACGTTGCGATGAGGTGGCACATCTTCTCCTTCGGGCGGTCTGTAAAAACAAAGGCACAGGTTTTTGCTAGCTATCTTTTTTCTCCCCTACTACATCTATTCTATCACATGTCCTTTACTTACTTACCCCTTTGCTTTGAGATACACGTCGCAGCACTCTCCACAACGGAAGAATGACGATATTTGTTGATGTTGTGATGGTTCCTTACAGATGATGGTATGCGTATCGCCATCACATATTTCCTCATGCTTATCGAGACAGTGCTGCTTCATTTGCTCGTACTCCTCGAGGTTCACCCAGCAACAATTGTCACCATCGCTCGCGATTCTGATATTTTCACTACTCATCGTGCTGGCTCACAGTCGACTGTGAACGCCGATCCATTCTCGTTTCACATTTAATGGATAGGGTGGTGGTGGGGATTGAACATGCTCGTTCTTGCACTGACCTAGTTCATACCGTTACGCACGTGGGCTCTTGCTCACATACACAGTCTTCTGTAACATACTCATGCAGCCTAACATTCATTACGTACACCTAACTCGAATATTATATTAGCCTCGCATGGTTTTCTTATTTTATAGTCCATTGCCTTCTTGCTGAGAGATTCCAAGTTTTCAGCTGTGGGATTTCGAAAATTATTAGTCCCTCTGAACGCGGTTCTTGATGCATTCCAGAGCCATACATTAGTTTTTTTTAGCAAACCGATGTAACCGCACACATAACTCGAATATTATTTAGACCATATGTCTTTTTTTCTCATACATATACACTTCATTGCCTCTGAACGGGGTTCTTCTTGCAATTGTTTTTCAAAGGCATACATTTCGGTTTAGCAAAAAACTGGGGGGACGTGAGCGCGCACGCGCGCACACACACAGATCGAAATTTCACATTTTTTGGCTTTTAATTATCTTTATTATTCATTTAACTCCACAACACAACAATAAAGTGTATCAACAACCTCACGAGGGGAAATAACGTGCTCCAGGGAGCACCGCAGAGGAGGGACGGACTTCAGAATTCTCTCCCTCAGAATCCCAAACGTCACGTAATCCCACACGTTACTCGTATACGCGGGTACTAACTCCGTTTATTCATTACACGGCTTCTAACACACACACACACACACACACACACACATACCTGTTTCAAAACCCCACAGAGAGAGGGACGAGCTTCCTACACACTTCACCTTAGACTCTCAACATCACGTAATCCCCACACGTTACTCACATAGACGGTTTCTAAAACCGTCTATTCATTGCACGGATCCAAGCACACATACGTACATGTTTTGAAACCCGTGTTAATGAACTACTTGTATGCTCCAGGGTTTAATATAAATAATTATATTTGTTAAATGCATTTTAACCTTAATCCGCATACTCACTTAGGTTAATATTTATTAAGCATTAGAGTTTCCTCGGGTAAAATTCGAACTAAGTGCTCGGGTACCTAACAACACCACTCATTGAAACGTTGTAATGACATATAAAAATTAAATTATATTTGTTAAATACATTTACATCTGCCTGTGCATGACTCCGTAATTTAATATTTATTAAGCATTAGAGTTTCTGGGTAAGATTTGAACTAGAAGCTCTGGGTACTTAAGGATATCCTACATAATAAGGGTAATGATATATAAAAATTAAATTATATTTGTTAAATACAGCTCAATCTATCCATGCATGATTCCATAATTTAATATTTATTACGCGCTAGAGTTTCGCTGGGTAAGATTCAAGCTAGGACCTCTGAACACCGTTTCATCACTCTAGGTAATGATATAATAACGTTATACCTTATCAAAGCATCAAATTTTCATTAGCACTTAAAAACATTAAACTTCTGCCTGCAGTAAGATTCGAGCACAGACCTAAGGATGTCTAGGTATACCCATGGGTTTAATATAGGTAATGATAGATATTAAGCACGTTTTTGATATCACTGTTTGAAAAGAGCTTGTATAATTATGTTCGGGTATACCCGTAGGACTTCGTGAAGACACTGCTGCTCTCAGAGAGAAGTAGCCTCGGGCAGTGAGGGCGGCATGATGTCGGGCTCGGGCGGTGGTAGAATTTTTTATGATCTAGCAGGTAAACTGACCTCTCTGTCTTTCCCTCGGTCAAACAAAGACAAGACCATTCACCGTACGTGTACGCGAATTCAATAGAGTTGGGATAATGGAGACTCTTTGTTATCGCTACGGTCTCTTGTCAGTCAACAGACGAGGTCGGCCTGTACGCTTTTGTGCTGTACATGTTCCTTCACGTTTCCACTTTACTATCACATCAGAAACAGTGGACCTAGCGATGTTTAGGAGTGTGGTAATCTCGCGTACAGACTTCTGACACAAGTGACACCCAATCACCTGACCACGTTCGAAGTCCGTGAATTCCACGGAGCGTCCCATTCTGCTGTTTCACCATGTCTAATGACTACAGAGGTCGCGGATAATGAGTACCAGGCAGGAGGTGGCAGCACAATGCACCTAAGATGAAAAACGTATGTTTGTGGGGGTGTCAGGATACTTTTGATCACATAGTGTATGTTTGAAATGGACGCGGGTATTATTCATTCTTTGTAGATGATTTTTCCATTTATCTCTGTTTGTTAATAGTTTGTCATATAGCCAAAATATACTAATTCTTCTCTTACGTCCTCATTTCTAATTCGGTCTAATCTTGTACACCCTATTACTGTTCTGAGATATTTCATTTCTGCAGCTTCAATTTTATTCCAATCCTTCTTTTTTATAGTCCATGTCTCCGCACCATACAGTTAAAACAGGAACTGCCATTGTCTTGTACAATTTTAAATTTGTTTCCCTTCGAGTTTTCTTTTCAAAGTGTTCGCTATTATTCCACAAATGTATTGGAACTGACTTTATTGTTTATTTCTTCCTTATTTGTTTTATATGTTATATTGCAGACCATATAGTTAAAACTCCCAAATTTTTCTAACAGTTTGCTATTTAAAACTATCTTAGATCTTATTATTTGCGTTCCTCTGAATGCCATTACCTTTGATTTCTCGAACGACATTTTTAGACTGTAATCCTGAGTCAATTTTTGTAATTTATAGATAATGATTTGCAGCCCATTTCACTGTCTTGAATTAACATATGTCATTCGCAACGAGTAGCGTATTTGGTGTGTCGTTTTTATTTAGTTTTATTCCAAATGGTATTTGGAATGGTATTCCTTAGAAGATACTGCACTTAAATACCAAACATGATATTCATCGCATATTTCGTTTTTGAGTTATACTGTTAACAGATGCGCGTGCGCACACACAGACTCACACGGAGCATTTTCTGAAATTGGTTTTCTTTTGTTTCAGGGAGCTCCAAACGTATACTTGCGGCGAATTCTCGGTGTCTTATTTTTGGGTGGAATGCAATACTTCTTCTTCCCATTGTTGTTGAGAAAGTAAACATAACAAAAGTATTGAAAAATTCAAATCAACAATAACAGACGTCTTGGAAACTGCTGCTACAAAACTTTTTTGAAATAAATTGTGTTTTTTGAAGAGTTCTACGTATTTGTTTACAGTTAAACAAAATTATACGAAATGCCTTTGGAATCAACAGTTCTTCACAGGATATTCCTAGAAAATTCAGACAAACATTTTATTTGTCATGCAAATATCTTAAATATATGACATTCTGTTCAAAATCATTACAGCCATTTTTTAGAAAATAAGGAATCTGAAAGATGTTCTATGCAAAGGGTAGTTTGGGATGTGGGGATGTTTTTGAAAAACGTAGTGTCACAATTTGTAATATATTGAACTTAAATAACCAATCTGGCATTCAATCGACTCTCCGTTTTTTGGATTATGCTGTTCAAGACACAGACAGAAACATGGACTTTTTCTAACATGTTTTTGTTTTTGGATTCAGTGAGGCTTAAAACATGTACTTCCAGTGAAATCCCGATATTAAGTTTTTGGGGGAATGCAATGTTTACTCTACATGTACTGCCTACTATATACTCCATACTTGGTACGTGGTAGGGAGAGTGAACATCCGTAAAACGATAATATCCTAAATCGATCTCTTTAATTCTGAGGTATTTTTAATGATCGCATGTGATCTGGAACCAGAATAGGATACGATTTTCAGTGCTTGATGCTGACGATTATAATAGAGATTAGCCCAGAGGAAGAAACAATGGATTCTGAAGAACAGCTGAAGAGTTGGTCAACCCTGAAGAGTTTATTGCACTCTAATTGAACTGCTATATGTTGAGAACAAAAAGATCAATATGACGGCAATACTTTCATTATCCTCACAAGCTTTACGATCATAGAAAGCAAACCACCATGCACCTCATTAATTTCCCTGTTACAGCCAGCATAATCTCTTTCTGCTTAAATCTCGATTAACACAGTGTAAGCGTTTTTTTCCAATCAACTTCTACTTTTTCTCGCCTACCCGTTACTTAACCGCACAAGCGTACCTTCGATACAAGCAAAAACACCTTAGGTATAACAAAACTATCTGAGCAAGTTAGCAGACATCGGTAATTTGCTTATTGTTTGTAACTATATGTAAGAGAGCCTCTTTACTCTCTTTTCTACTTACCTATAGTACCTCTCTAACCAAAAATTTGATATCGAAATATCACTGCAAATATACTTTTCGAGGCAACTTTTAAAAAAATGCTAAGCGTTTACATTCACATGAATTTCTCTACGCTCTAACGTTTATTAGTGGATATAGAAACTGTTCTTGGGAAAGCTTATTTTTCTACTTCATTTTAATCGAGAAAAACGTTTGCAGATTACACATTTCTTTATAGAACAAAGAGAACAGCGATAGTCAAATGTTTAAAAACTGGACACAATATGCTGGCCTTAAAATTCCATTACTCCTTATATGCAATCGCGAGATGAATATCGAAAGCCCTTTAAAACAATTGCAAAGTATTGAAGAAGTATTAATAACGGATGTATCAGAAATGATTTATGCCACAAAAAACGTTATTTAAAATAACTGGCCATGCATCAGTTTTAAAACCGGCAATGGATTACTTTTAAAGTAAAACGAAACAAAATGCCCTGCCTCACAAGAAAATCAAATTCCGCCCAAATTCACTTAAAGGATCTTTTAAAGCATTTGTTTAGAATTGTGGTATTTTTATTCCTACAATTAGAGACCTACGGTGCAGTCTATACTCAGACCTAAGTTATTCACGATTATACAAAATTTCTTTCGAATGAACAGAACTTGTCAGGCTATTCCCGAAAATTCAATATAAATTTTATTTGTCATGTAAATATCTTTAATATACTGTAGTATTTTAATCAAATTCGTTAGAACCATTTTTGAGAAAACAAAACATTTTGGGGAAAACTCTTCCATTAAAAGGGTAGTGGGTAGAGAGACATGTGAATTCAACACGTCAGTTTTTTTTCCTTTGTTCACTAATTTGTTTTTCACACAGCAGCGAAATCTAGAGGGCGTTTACTAAATCTTCATTCAGGTACATTTTTTCTTGACTGTATAGTAAACTATTTATTTTTATTTTTATTCATACCATGGCTAGAGGCGAGGAAACATAAATCTTGAAATGAACTGCAAGTATAACAGTGTGTACAAAGTCCGTTATGTTTGAGATCTTGTCATTATAAGAAGTGTGTATTTTGAGTATTGCATTAATTTGAAGGTCCTTTCATTCTTATTGAATGTTATATAAGTTGAAAAACGACAACAAGTTGCTACAGAACAAAAATTGAGCTCATTAAGAATACATTTTGTGTCAGATGATATTCGTAGTATTAACACCTTTCGAAATATTCCTTGCTTTATGCTTAAATTTTCCCGTGCTGAAGTCCATCATCTGATTGAAGCTTTTCGCAAATTTGCGTTATTTTGTTTTTCTTCCCCTTCGCATGAGCTTGTACAAACAAAACGGACTTGTGATATAAACGGCTCAGCGTTTTCTTGCATATGTTGCACCAAGTTCAAATTACTGAATTTTAATATCATTCCTGGGCACAGATATATCGTAAATAATATAATATGGACAGAAAAATATATTTATTTATGCCTATGCATAGCAGGTCATATACTCGTATGCATATACATGATATACGCCAAAAAGAATTTGTAATGGGTATACAAATGCTGAATTTAAACAATTTATAGTCCTTTTAAAATAAAGAAAGGACGAAAGGAAGGAAAGAAGCAAGGAAATGCATGATAAATGAAAAGTGCAACTAACGCAAAATGCGCCCAACACGCACGACAAAGAATAGATATTCGTTTTTCCTGTACTAGCATTCATGCATGTAACTGCAAAGTAATTTCTTACTTTGTGTACTACTTACCTATACTAAGTAGAGGAAGTACTGCATTACATCCGGAAATTCGATACCGAGATTTCACTTGGGATCTGCCAGGGATGCTTCTAAGAGGAGGAATACTAGCAGTCATTTTCAAAGATTCTGAGCTGGTTAAACCTTCAGGTCTACTTATTGTATGGCGTTCATTCTTTATATAAAATCAATTCTTTGCCTTTGTGCACTAATGAGCACAATTATGTGTACTATTTTTCGTGCAATACTTTTCTGATTTTCTGGCTATTAATTATGTTTTACTCTTCTTTATTTGTGGAAATTCCAGCTTTTTAGACGAGATAATTGTTCCTGTATGAGGTTACGTGTTTGATTAATATACAATAAGTTTGTTGCAAGAATTTATGTGCTGCAGAAGTGCCTCCCATTTTCTTTTGAATCAACTAAGAACAGTGTAAACCATCATGTTATCAGGTATATCTTATGGAAGATGTAATATTTCTTTCAGCGTGTTTTTGATGGGTCGATGTGCATCATCCAAAAACTTGGCCGGCATCACACTGTCCGATATTATAAAAAAAATGTAGACAAGACTACGACATATAAATGAAGTTAGAACATTGAGTTTCTGAAAAGGTTGTTAAAGTGTACTGAAGCTAACAGATATAGTTTCTTTTTCAAATTTTCTATGTTCTTTCTTGGGTCGAATGTCATTTGATCATTAAATGTAACACGCAAGTATTTGATGGTTTCTTCAGACTGTATAGATGGAAGATATTGATTATTGGACAGTATGAGCTAAATACAGTATGAGAGGCGTTTTTGATAGCCTGCCCTCTATTATAGAAATACACTTGGATCTATTTAAGTTCTTTTCCAGCCCCATTTCTTCGAATCTTTGTATAGCTCTTTCGATAAGCTCTATTGCTGAATGAATGCCTTTTAATATCAAAACAGTATTGCCAGCAAATCCCGTTAATGTTGAATTTGGTAATCCTAGAACTAAAGAATAGCCATAATCTTCAGAGGATTATGGTATATTTAGTTACCTAAGAAGCGATCTGTTGCTATGTTAAACAGTGAGGGTGATAGAGGAGATCCTTGCATAACTTCACGTAATACCTGAAACGGTTTTGGTCTTTGTTCATTCACTTCTACTTGTGTAATATTTCCCTCTTGTAGAGGTAAACCAATTTTGGTGGTATGAACAGGCGCTTTAGCGTGTTACGTAGATGCTTACATCCTGCGTTGTCAAATGGCTTGCGGATATCCACAAAACGACGACCGTTGCACGCTTTTTATTTGTTTTGGCATTAGAAAGAACAGAGCTTATTAAAGATGTGTTTTTAAGGTAATCGGGATTATTAGTGAAGCCTCTTTGAGCTGCATAAAGATGTACATATTGTTTTATGGGCCTATTCAGGATGCGTTGCATTCTTCTTAGCACCAAGAAAATTGTTACAGGTCTCCTGTTGGTAATATTATTCACCTTTGTGTATTATAACTGTTTGCGCTTTATTGAAGCATAAAGGGCCTACAGCGCTACTATTGCTACGATTTCTGTAGTTATTTCATAGCATAAGTCGTGCTTAATTGCTCTCATTAATACGCGATCAGGGACACGTGATGTGTCGATGGCAACTTTTCTTAAAGCCGAGGTAATCTCTACTTTTATTACTACGGCAATTTCGGTTTCACCAATGACAGCTTTATTAATAACAGAATGTGCAACAGAGTAATCAGGTTGTATTGTTGTTATACTGGCAGCACGTTCAAATTGGGTACTGATGTAAACATTACAGCGAGCACGAGTGTGATTCTGTTGGCTAATGGAGCCTTAGCACAACTGTCTCTGCGACATAGGAGAAAGGTAGTTCGCTAACTAATTTATAAGTAAGCAATATAATCCTATGATGTAGTGCATTATTGCGTTTTCCGAAACGTTATATGACGAATAAGTAAACTTAAACTACATTTAACTTAGACCACGATTATATTTAGTTTTAATACAACACATAATGGGGGGGGTCATCTCCGATTCGTCTAATTAGGTTAGTTCGTATAAGCATATAGAGGAACGTTGACAGCGCTGCTATCAGAAAATAAATTGCTCGAGAACTGCATACGAAAGCAAGGGGCTTTATGTCGATTGTTTGCAAAATGTGTGATAACATTGAATAGGTGAGATACCGCAAAGGAAAACTATTGAGAAGTGGCAAAAAAAAAGGGGGGTTGTTTTGGAGGTTTTGTTAAATTCTATGAAAAACACCCGGCTTTAGCAATTAAGATATGGTGAATTTAACAACGGAGTTTACCGGTGTATCAGTGGCAAGTATTAATTACGCAAGAAGTGATCAAGTGCAAGAAGGTCAATTATGGACACCAAGGAAAACAAGGAAGTGTAAAATGCCCGTTACGCAGTGTAACAAGTTCGTAAGAAGTGCATCAGTTTTTCGAAAGAATGGAGCCACTAAATGTACGGAAG
Organism: Deroplatys truncata; assembly: GCA_030765065.1. NCBI lineage: Eukaryota > Metazoa > Arthropoda > Insecta > Mantodea > Mantidae > Deroplatys > Deroplatys truncata. The sequence continues at coordinate 179,251,866 of CM060975.1, read as the reverse complement.
GTGTTAACTTTCGTCAATAATGATCCTGATCTGCCCAATTTCAGAGAAAGAACCTTCAATAAGATCGTGCGCGAAACAGGCTTCGATTTTGTAAAAAGTTGAGTTGAGATGCGGTTTAAGGGCGCTAAACTGCTAAGGTCATCAGCGCCCTTACAATGTATAAAATAGAAAGTCAAAAATATAAAAGAACCGCATAATTAAAAAACGGGACACAAACCCGCGATGTCCAAAAATTTAAAACAACAATAATACAACAATGCCAAAAACTAACACACTAAAAGCATAGGCAATAAAAGATTCAAACGTGTCAAGGACTGTAGAATGCGAGGGACATGAGCGCCTTTTGTCCCCTGGGGATTAGAGTCCCCATAAAAACAGACAGAATAAAATTACTAAGCTAAAAGACGCTCAACGCATTAAATGCGCAGATTAAAATCACTGTCATGAATAAAACGTAAAACACATTCTACAGCACGCGTGTCGTCTGCCAAAACGTTGGCTAGGCCGACAGGCAGACCCACACGAGCACGCAATGCAGCTAAAACCTGACACTCTGTTAAAATGTGACGCACCGTTAAGGGCGCATCACACTGCCCACAGATTGGTGCGGGGTCACCACTGAGCAAATACCTATGACTAAAAACACAATGTCCAATTCGTAAAACAGCTAAAATTACCTCTTCCCGACGAGACGAACGAGAAGAGGTACCCCAGATCAACGGGAAAGGCTTAACCTCCCGCAACGTATTCCCCCGAAGGGTCGTCCACTCATCGCGCCAGCGCGAGAGGATGCGGCGACGTAAAATAACACACGAATCTGACGAGGGAACAACAGAGGTAAAAAATCTGGGTAATAAAATCGCCGATTTGGCAGCGGCGTCGGCAGACTCATTACCTGAGATGCCCACATGACCTGGGACCCACATGAAGGAGATGCTGGTGCCAGAGACACCAAGCGAGTGGAGCCGGTCATAAATGCACTATACGAGTGGGTGGTAATGATACAGCGCATTAATACTCTGAAGGGCACTCAGAGAGTCCGTACAAATAAAACAGTGCCGTAAGTCGTGCCGCTGAATGTATAAAACAGATTGATAAATGCTAAAAAGTTCGGCGGTAAAAATTGAACATTGTCCAGGTAAACGAAACGTAAAACTATTTCCACCACAAAAAAGGCACATACTACTCCAGCATCAGTCTTAGATCCATCAGTGAAGATAAAATCAAAGTCCCAAAATTGCGACTGAAGTGCTAAAAACGCTGATCTAAAGACTGAAGAAAGGGTCTCACTCTTCGGCATCGACGATAACCCAAGGTGACAGACGGCCTCAGCGCGCAACCATGGAGGAAAACGCGTTTCCCCCCTTGAAAGGGTCGGCGCCGGCGTAACGTCCAAATGCCGAAGAAGCTGACGAAATCGAACCCCTGGAGGGAGCAAAGCAGAGGAGCTAACTAAATATTGCCGGTCAAGTGAATCCTCGTAAAATCCCGCGAAGGACGGGTGGTCAGGCAAGCTGGAGAGTCGACAGGCATAGCTACACAGGAGCAGCTCACGCCTGAAGGACAGCGGAGGCTCTGCAGCCTCAGCGTAATGACTGGGCACGGGGCTAGTTGAAAAGGCCCCTGTAGCGACTCTAATACCACGATGATGAATGGAATTCAAACCACCTAACACAGATGGACGTGCCGATGAAAAGACAGTACACCCGTAATCAAGTTTGGATCGGACCAAAGAGCGATAAAGACGCAGAAGGACGGTCCGATCAGCTCCCCAGGATGTGCCACTTAAAACACGTAAAAGATTAAGAGAACGGTCACACTTTGCTTTTAAAAAGGATACGTGAAAAGTCCAGCTCAACTTTCGAACAAATATCAACCCCAAAAATTTCACCTCGTCTGCAAACGGAAGCACCTCCGGCCCAAGATGGAGAGAGGGCGGAGGGAAATATTTCCGGCGCCAGAAGTTGGTGCAGACGGATTTCTCGGCGGAGAAATTAAAGCCGTTGGCGTTACTCCAGGCGTAGAGACGGTCGATACAGCTCTGGAGACGGCGTTCAAGGAGACAGGTCCGCCGTGAACTGCAATAAATGGCAAAATCATTAACAAAACGGGACGATGAACTGCCAGATGGAATACAATCAACAACGGGGTTGATAGCAACTGCAAAAAGTGTGACACTAAGTACCGAGCCCTGCGGTACTCCGTTCTCTTGAATAAAACGACTAGATAAAACCGAGCCCACACGTACACGAAACACGCGGTCCGTCATAAACTCCCGAAGAAATATGGGAAGACGACCGCGGATATTCCATGCGTAAAGTGTACGTAAAATGCCGCCCCTTCAACAAGTGTCATAAGCTTTCTCCATGCCAAAAAACACAGCCACGGTTTGACACTTTCTCAGAAATCCATTCATAATATGCGTCAACAGGGACACCAGATGGTCGATGGTAGAGCGATTGCGACGAAATCAGCACTGAGCGTTTGCTAGAAGTTTCTGAGACTCAAGCCACCATGTCAACCGCCCGTTGATCATGCGCTCCATCACCTTGCAAATGCAACTGGTGAGGGAGATAGGCCGGTAGCTGGAAGGAAGCTGGCGATCCTTCCCAGGCTTAAGTATAGGGACAATGGTGGCTTCGCGCCCAACGGAAGGCAAAAAGCCGTCTTGCCAAATACGGTTATAGACCTGTAAGAGAAAGAGTTTACTGTCGACTGAAAGGTGCTTTAACATCAGGAGTTGAATGCCATCCGGGCCAGGAGCGGAGTGCCTAGAGCATGAAGAGCGTGCTCCAGCTCTCTCATTGTAAAAAGTTCGTTATAACATTCAGTGTTATCAGACCGAAAATTATATGGTGCAGAATCCAGCCGGTCTTTAATAGACCGAAAGCCGGCGGAATAATGGTCTGAACAGGAAACCGCCTCAAAAGAATATCCCAGAGTGTTAGCGATGGCAGCCGGATCCACTATAGTGGCATTGGAAACCTGAAGGCCAGAAACAGTACAATGCGACACTTTACCTGAGAAGCGACGAAGTTTATCCCAAACAACAGATGAAGGCGTAAAGCGATTAAAAGACTCGACAAAACGAGCCCACGACGCCTTCTTGCTATCCTGAATAGCGCGACGAGCCCTGGCGCGCGATTGTTTAAAAGTCACCAAATTATCAAGTGTAGGGTGGCGCCGAAACACCATAAGTGCAGTCCTACGGGCACGAACGGCGTCCCGACAATCCTCGTTCCACCACGGATCAGGCATTCGCCGAGGCTTTGGGTATATCCAGGTACTCTGGAATGTTGTACGTGGTGTGACAGAAGAGAAACGATGCAGGGGCAATGGTCGCTGGAGTAGGTGTCAGCGACGACGTTTTACTGCAGACGACTAGCAAGCTGGAGTGAACAAACGGCAGGGTCCAGGTGTTAGAATGTACCAGAAGAATCAGAAACAAAAGAAGGCTCACCTGTATTGAGGATTGAAAGATTGAACTGGTGAAAATGTCGGAAAGAAGAGTTCCCCTCGCACAAGCCCTTGCCGAACTCCATACTGGGTGATGGGCATTAAAATCTCCCAACAGAAGAACTGGTGTTGGGAGAGCGGACAGAAGGGCTGGAATGTCCGCGGGAGCGAGGGGAGACGATGGAGGTGAATACACAGAACAAACAGAAAACAAAAAACAGGGTAACTGGAGTCTAATGGCAACAGCTTGCAAGTCGGACGTAAGAGCGACAGTTTGAAAATAAACGTCGTTACGCACTAACAACAGGACACCTCCATGGGCAGGAGCGCCCTCCTCCGGTTCAAGATCGTAGCGAACCGGAGTGTACCCTCGGAGATCGAAAGGGTCTTGACGGCGAAGCTTGGTCTCCTGCAAACATACGACCATAGGTGAATGGGAACGCAATAAAAGTTGCAGTTCCGCCCTATACGATTGAACACCACGTAAATTCCAGCTCAGGATAGCCATGAATAAAAGGGATAAACTATCTACTTAGAAGGGCGGCTTAAAATAATCTTTTGCTTAACCTCTGGGCTCGGGCTTTTTGTATGGAGTTGGTCAGATTTCATAGCGTCCTCGAGGGGAGGGCCCACGCGCTCAGAGCCAGAAACCGACTCCAGCGCCGAGAATCGTTTCTGGGTGGCAATGGGTGAAGGGGGCCGCTGAGCACGGCTTGTCCCGGGAGCGTCCTGGGACTGCGACCTCCGAGGAGGAGGAGAAGGTGAACTTGGCTTGCCGCGCGCACGCGGAGGGTCTTTTAAAAAATCTTCCCTGCGATATTTCTGCTTCGATTTCTTCTCAGGAGCTTGTGACTTCGTAGATTTTGGACCAGGTTTATAGGGCTTGGTAACAGTAATAGGCTTGGACGGCCGGGTGGTAGTGGCGGTCAATGCAGTCATTGACCAAGTTTGAGTTTCTGCATCCTTCAGGGGTACTGGCGAGGCAACAACAGAACTAAATGTCCAGATCGCAGGAGTGAAGGTTGGCGCGCATGGTAATGCCTCCGGGCTTCGGCGAAGGAGAGTTTTTCCTTTACCCGGATCTCCTGGATCGCCTTCTCGTCCAAAAAGCGCGGACGGTCACCAAAGGAAGCAGAGTGTGGCCCTTTGCAATTGACGCAGACGGGGGCTGTTGAAAATGCACCTTCGTGTGAGGGCTGGCTACATGTTGCACAGATGTTAACGGCACTCTTACAGGAGACTTGCGTATGCCCAAAACGTTGGCATTTAAAACAACGCAGAGGTCTAGGAATATAAGGCCTCACAGAAATCCGTTCGTACCCTGCGGAAATGCTCGTGGGCTGATCGACGCCATCGAATGTTATAAACAGGGTACGAGTGGGTACCAATACTCCGTCGCGTTTAGCCTGCACTCGATGAACTGCCGTTACCTTTTGGTCGGAAAGATATTGCACTAGCTCTTCGTCCGACATACCATCGAGGCTAGGGGTGGTGATGACGCCTCGACAGGAATTCAAGGTACGGTGCTTCTCAACACGGATGGGATAACCTTGGAGAAGCGTGGCGCTCAACAAGGACTTACTTTGTGCCTCGGACTTGCTTTGCACTAACAACGAACCATTACGAAGCCGAGTGCAGGAAAGAACCGGACCAGCAATTGAATCAATGCCCTTTTGGATAACAAAAGGGTTCACCTTCTCGAAAGCTTGACCTTCCTCGGTACGGGTAATCACTAAGTAACAACCAGCTGTTGGCGGTGCTACTTCTGTTACTAAAACTTTGCGGCGCTTGTTAACAATGGAGAAAGGGTGCTCCATAGCGAAAAAAATCCTCCACCATTGCAACCGTCTCCGACCTCGGGCTCTGACTTCCCGGGCGTTACCCCGGCTTGGGTGAGTGGCCTATCTATACCAGACTGTCCCCAGGGTCACACCTCCCAGAACATAGACAGAGGGACTCAATCGCCGTCAGAAGTCAGCAGCTCATGCAATGGCCCCCGCGGGACTGCAGTTGAACAGCGGATACGAACACAAACCCTACATGACGACCCCGGGTGGTGGGGATGACGCCATTACCCACTCACCCAGCTGCGCACCTGGTGCGCGGGTATCCGTCAGGCTGTGTCCACGGAGGATTAAAAGAAAGATAAAAGAAACTAAAACTGTGTGGCAAGGTAGGCCGGCGAGAAGGAACAGAGATGTGTAAATGAATGGGCGTGGGGCAAAATGTGTGTAAGGAGAAGAGAAGAAAGAAACGATGGCGAGGTGCGGTATGAATGTAATGCTAAGAACGCACGAGAGCCTACCTTGTGTCCACCGGTCACGAGAAGAACCCACCTCGACCGGATGGGGGTGAGGGGATGAATGTGGCGATGATTGGCTCGGGAACCCCCGGGTGCGCCAAAAACCCGTACTCACATAAGATGAGCCCCTGAGGGGATTTGTAAAAAGAAATAGAAGAAAAGCTAATTGTTGAAAGCGAGGATATTTTGTTGTGACGCAGAGATTATTTGAGGAAAATTGCTGAAGACAGGAAGCAGGGGCCGAAGTTATATTTCCTGGATGATACCTGGGTGAACCAGGGACATACAGCCTCCAAGTAAATAAATTGAATTTTATTTACGGACGCTCTTCAACTACTGTGGTTCTTAACGTCCCATTCTATATTGGGCGTGAAAGACCGGAAATTTTGCTCAGAGGTCTCTTTATCAGGCTTGAGGTACTTTTACGGATAAGGACCACTGGCTTTACTTCCCTTCCGAAAGAAGCCATGCTAACGATTTTAAACCTCCCCCCCCAAAAGTAATCCATCGCCCAACGACGGGTTTGAACTCGTGAACTGGAAGTTAGCATGGTATCCCTAGACCACGGGGGATGACAACCTCCAAGGTGTGGGTGAATTCCACTGTCAAAAGCATAAAGCAATCATTCCTTTCTGGCTATTCACTGGACTCCAAAATCAGACAAGAAAAGGCAAAAATCTTATTTTGTTGCACACCGGAAGTGATGGCGGGTTTTTAGGTGGTAAAAGCTATTAAAGAAAACTAGAGTACTATCAATGAAAACTAATTAGTACCAGGAGGAGATGACCGGTGATGTTTTCAACGGTTGGTTCAAAAATATCTTGCTTTCATTTGCACCGACTAATCTAACAGGACAATGCCTCGTGTCATTCTGTTATATTAGAGCGCGTTCCCAGTAGGTCGTGCCTTAAAAAGAGATATAATTCAGTGGATGGAGAAAAAGGATCTTGGCTTTAAAAAAGACATGGTGAAAGATGAGCTCAATCGTAAAATCAAAATGCCAACCTGCATAAAAGATCTGACAAACTTGTTGACACTATGGCAGAGGAAGGTGACCACACATTGCTTAGACTTCCTCCTTATCAGTTTTTTAAATCCTACCGAGTCAGTGTGGAGCCAAGTTAAGGGTCATATTGCTAGAAATAACACGACGTTTAAGCTCCCCAAAGTACGAAGGCTAATAGGTGAAGGAATAAGATTGATTACACCGGAAATGTGGCGGTAATTCATATGCCATGATGGAAGGAGTGAAGCGAAAATTCTGGGAATTGGATGGGCTGAGTGACTTCATTGCTGATCGTCTAGTGATTAATCCCTTCAGCAGCAGCAACAGCATGGTGGAAGAAGAAGAAACAGATTTGGAAGGAATTCATTCCCTCCCATTTCATTAGGTAAGGATGTCCAACAAAATGAAAAGCTAAAATTTTGAAAACTACGCTGTTTATGCCGGCCACAAGCCGTTTTCAAGCTGACCAACATTATGTTGCATAGCTTTTGACATGGCACTTTGATGTTTTGGTGCTTAAGTAATGAGTGCCATACCTACTTGTAGTGATTACTCTTATGTTGATGCCATCAATTATTATTGTTCTTACAACATTAGTAATGATTTTATTGTCTACCGGCTCTTTTGCAAGCAAGGTAACGGAATAAATCGGGATAATATCAGTTAGCACGTGGTCGGTTAATCAATAATTTACTTTTGGCGCCTGCACCAACCACCAGAGCGCTGACAGCATAGTAATATATTTTACTCAATGTTTACGTGAGTATCCATTCTTAGCGTGCAGCCAGTATAAGGGTCGAAATTGTGCAGAAAAGTAGTGATGGATTTTGCTTATATTGATGTTGCACTTGATTTTATTTTCATATTTTAATAGGTCCAATGGCTTTCCTTCGTTGACTGTAATGACAAAACTAAGTTAGCCAGTATTTATACTGAGCTTTACGTTTCTCAGGTTCCCCTTTAGTACGGATGATGATGATGATATGGGGTTAAGGGCGATAAACAACGCGCCCTTACAACGTGTAAAATATAAAATTCAAGAACTAAAATACGGAAAAATCCGCAAAGTCAAAGACAATAAAAAACACGCACACAAATACTAAAACCACCACACTAAAACATGTTAAACAAAACAATAACAGAGTAAAACCACGTGTCAAGAACTGCAGAACGCATGAGACATGGGCGCCATATGTCCACTGGGGAGTAGAATCCCCATTAAAACAGACAATATAAAATTACAAAGCTAAAGGACGCTCAACGCATCAAATGCGACGATTAAGATCACTGTCATTAACAAAACGTAAAGCACATTCTACAGCACGCGCGTCCTCTACCAAAACGTTAGCTATGCCAACAGGCAGACCCACACGAACACGCAATGGAGCTAAAACTTGACACTCTGTTAAGATGTGACGCACCGTTAAGGCCGCATGACACTGCTCACATACTGGTGCGGGGTCAACACTAAGCAGGTATCTAAAAATGCAATGTCCGATTCGTAGACGGGCTAAAAGTACCTCTTCCGACGAGAAGAACGAGAAGAGGTACCCCAGACTAACGGAAGAGGTTTAACGTCCCGAACTTGTTCCCCCGGAGGGCCGTCCACTCCTCGCTCCAAAGTGAGAGGATGCGGCGACGTAAAATAATAAACAAATCTGACGAGGGAACAACACAGGTAAAACTTCTGGGAGATAAAATCGCCGATTTGGCAGCGGCGTCGGCAGACTCGTTCCCTGAGATGCCCACATGACCTGGAATCCAAGCACAGGAGACGCCGATGCCGGAAACACCAAGCGAGTGGATGATGATGATGATGATGATGATGATGAGATGCGGTTTAAGGGCGCTAAACTACTAAGGTCATCAGCGCCCTAACAATGTATAAAATATAGTCAAAAATATAAAACAACCGAACAATTAGAAACCGGACACAAACCCGCGATGTCCAAAAGCTAAAAACAACAATACAACAATCCTAAAAACCAACACACTAAAAGTATAGGCAATAAAAGAGTAAAACCTGTCAAGAACTGTAGAATGCGAGGGACATGAGCGCCATATGTCCACTGGGGAGTGGGGTCCCCATTAAAACACACAGTATAAAATTGCAAAGCTAAAGGGCGCTCAACGCATCAAATGCGCAGATTAATTCACAGTCACGAATAAAACGACAAACACTCTACAGCACGCCCGTCGTCTGCCAAAACGTTGGCTAGGCCAACAGGCAGACCCACACGAACACGCAATGCAGCTAAAACCTGACACTCCTCTAAAACGTGACGCACCGTTAAGGGCGCATCACACTGCCCACAGAGTGGTGCGGGGTCACCACTCAGCAAATACCTATGACTAAAAATGCCATGTCCGATACGAAGGCGTGTTAAAATTACCTCTTCCCCACGGGAAGAGGTAGCCCAGACTAACGGGAGAGGTTTAACCTCCCGAACTTGTTCCCCTGGAGGGCCGTCCATTCATCGCTCCAAAGCGAGAGGATGCGGTGACGTAAAACAATAAACAAATCTGACGAGGGAACAACAGAGGTAAAACTTCTGGGTGATAAAATCGCCGATTTGGCAGCGGCGCCGGCAGACTCATTACCTGAGATGCCCACATGACCTGGAATCCACATGAAGGAGACGCTGATACCAGAGACAACAAGCGAGTGGAGCAGGTCATGAATGCGATGTACGAGCGAATGGTAACTGTACAGCGAGCTAATACTTTGAACAGCACTCAGGGAGTCGGAACAAATAAAACAGTGCCGTAAGTCGTGCCGCTGAATGTATAAAAGAGACTGATAAATGCTAAACAGTTCGGCGGTAAAAAACGAACATTGCTCTGTAGTAGGTTATATAGGACAGACCGAGCGCATTTTTGCGTTTATATGGGAAAGGATAGGGAAAACGAGGGTATATGCGGCGGTCCTCGTAGTCCCTATCTTCCCCATATAAACGCATTTTCCTCGCTGAACCTCCACATATACCCTCGTTTTCCCTATCCTTTCCCATATAAACGTAAAAATGCGCTCGGTCTGTCCTATATAACCTACTCTCTGGTAAACGAAAGGTAAACTATTTCCACCACAAAAAAGGCACATCCAACTCCAGCATCAGTCTTAGATCCATCAGTAAAGATAAAATCAAAGTCCCCGAAGTACGACTGAAGTTCTAAAAACGCTGATCTAAAGACTGAAGAAGGGATCTCATTCTTCGGCATCGACGATAACTCAAGGTGACCAAGGGCCTCAGCGCGCAACCATGGAGGAAAACGCGTTTCCCCCCTTGGAAGGGCCGGAGCTGGCGTAACGTCCAAATGCAGCAGAAGCTGACGAAATCTAACCCCAGGAGGGAGCAATGCGGAGGAGCTAACCAAATATTGCCGAACAAGCTAATCCGCGTAAAATGCCGCGAAGGACGGGTGGTCAGGCAAGCTGGAGAGTTGACAGGCATAGCTACACAAGAGCATCTCACCCCTGGAGGACAGCGGAGGTTCTGCAGCCTCAGCGTAAAGACTGGGCACGGGGCTAGTTGGAAAGGCCCCTGTAGCGACTCTAATACCACGGTGATGAATGGGATTCAAGCGTCGTAACACAGATGGAAGTGTCGATGAAAAGACAATACACCCGTAATCAAGTTTGGATCGGACCAAAGAGCGATATAGACGCAGAAGGACAGCCCGATCAGCTCCCCAGGATGTGCCACTTAAAACACGTAAAAGAGAAAGGTCATACTTTGCTTTTAAAAAGGAAATGTGCGAAGTCCAACACAACTTTCTATCAAAGATCAACCCCAAAAATTTCGCCTCGTGTGCAAACGGAAGTATCCCTGGCCCTAGATGGAGAGAGGGCGGAGGGAAATACTTCCGGCGCCAGAAGTTGATGCAGACGGATTTCTCGGCGGAGAAATTAAAGCCGTTGGCGTTACTCCAGGCGTAGTGACGGTCGATACAGCTCTGGAGAGGGCGTTTGAGTAGACAGGTCCGCCGCGAACTGCAATAAATTGCAACATCGTCAACAAAAAGGGACGATGACATGCCAGGTGGAATACAATCAACAATGGGGTTGATAGCAATCGCAAAAAGTGTGACACTGAGTACAGAGCCCTGCGGTACTCCGTTCTCTTAAATAAAACGACGAGATAAAACCGCGCCCACACATACACGAAAAACGCGGTCCGTCATAAACTCCCGAAAACATATGGGAAGACGACCGCGGATATTCCATGCGTGAAGTGTACGTAAAATGCCGCCCCTCCAACAAGTGTCATAAGCTTTCTCCAGGTCAAAAAACACAGCCACGGTTTGACAATTTCTCAGAAATCCATTCATAACATGCGTCGACAGGGACACCAGATGGTCGACGGTAGAGCGATAGTGACAAAATCCGCACTGAGCGTTCGCTAGAAGTTTCTGAGACTCAAGCCACCATGTCAACCGCGCGATGATCATGCGCTCCATCACCTTGCAAATGCAACAGGTGAGGGAGATAGGGCGGTAGTTGGAAGGTAGTTGGCGATCCTTCCCAGGCTTAAGTATAGGGACAATGGTGGCTTCGCGCCAAACGGAAGGAAAAATGCCGTCTTGCCAAATACGGTTATAGACCTGTAAGAGAAAGAGTTTACCGTCGGCAGAAAGGTTGTTTAACATCAGGACATGAATGCCGTCCGGCCCAGGAGCGGAGTGCCTAGAGCAATGAAGAGCGTGCTCCAGCTCCCTCATTGTAAAAAGTTCATTATAACATTCAGTATTAGCAGACCTAAAATTATATGTTGCGGAATCAAGCCGGTCTTTAATAGAGCGAAAGCCGGCGGAATAATGTTCTGAACAGGAAACCGCCTCAAAGGCAGCACCCAAAGTGTTAGCAATGGCAGCAGGATCTACTATGGTGGCATTGGAAACCTGAAGGACAGAAACAGTACAATGCGACACTTTACCTGAGAAGCGACGAAGTTTATCCCAAACAATGGATGAAGGCGTAAAGCGGTTAAAAGACTCGACAAAACGAGTCCACGACGCCTTCTTGCTATCCTGAATAATGCGACGAGCCCTAGCGCGCGATTCTTTAAAAGTCACCAAATTATCAACTTAGGGTGTCGCCGAAACATCCTAAGTGCAGTTCTACGGGCAAGAACGGCGTCCCGACAATCCTCGTTCCACCACGGAACAGGCGGTCGCCGAGGTTGAGAGGATGAACGGGGAATTGCACGTTTGGCGGCAGAGAAAATCGCCGACGTAAGGTGCTGCAGTAGTTGGTTAATGTCTGCGAAGGGCTGATCGTCAAAATGCACGAGGCTGGAATACAAGCTCCAGTCGGCTTTTGAGAATATCCAGGTAGGTACTCTGGAATGCCGTACGTGGTGTGACAGAAGAGAAACGATGCAAGGGTAATGGTCGCTGGAGTAGGTGGCAGCGACGACGTTCCACTGAAGACGACGAGCAAGCTGGAGTGAGCAAATGGCAAGGTCCAGGTGAGAGAATGTACCAGAAGAATCAGAAATAAAAGTAGGTGCACCTGTATTGAGGATGGAAAGATTGAACTGGTAAAAAATGTCGGAAAGAAGAGTTCCCCTGGCACAAGCCCTTGGCGAACCCCACAGTGGGTGATGGGCATTAAAATCTCCCAACAGAAGAAATTGTGTTGGGAGAGCGGACAGGAATGCTCGAATGTCCGCGGGAGTGAGGGGAGACGATGGAGGTGAATACACAGAGTAAACAGAAAACAAAAAGCCGGGTAAGTGAAGGCGAACGGCAACAGCTTGCAAGTCGGATGTAAGTGTGACAGGTTTAAAATGAACGTCGTTACGCACTAACAACATGACACCTCCATGAGCAGGAGAACCCTCCTCCGGTTCAAGCTCGTAGCGAACCGGAGTATATCCTCGGAGATCAAAAGGATCGTGAGGGCGAAGCTTAGTCTCTTGCAAACACACGACCACAGGCGAATGTGAACGCAATAAAAGTTGCAGTTCCGCCCAATGCGATTGTACACTACGTACATATCAGCTCAGGATAGCCATTAAGAAAAAGGGGATAAACTGTGTACTTAGAAGGGCGGCTTAAAATTACCTTTTGTTTAACCTTTGGGCTCGGACCTTTGGTATGGAGTTGGTCAGACTCCATAGCCTCCTCGAAGGGACGGCCCACGCGTTCAGAGCCAGAAACCGATTCAAGCGCCGTGAATCGGTTCTGGGTGGCGATGGGTGAGGGGGCCCGCTGAGCGGGGCTTGTCTCAGGAGCTTCCTGGGACTGGACCTCCGAGGAGGAGAAGGTGAACTTTTCTTACCGCGCGCACGCGGAGGGTCCTTCAGAAAATCTTCCCTACGAAGATTCTGCTTGGGTTTCTTTTCAGCGGCTTGCGACTTCATGGACTTTGGACCACGTTTTTACGGCTTGGTAACATTAGCTTTAATGGACGGCCGGATTGTGATGATGATGAGATGCGGTTTAAGGGCGCTCAACAGCTATGGTCATCAGCGCCCTTACAAAGTATAAAATGTAAAGGCCAAAAAATAAAATAGGGGTAAAAAACCGCAGATACAACAACACTATAAAATAAGCCAAAGAAGACAAAAATTTAAAATTCAGAAATTAAAATATGGGAGACAAACCGGCGTAGTCGATACATTAAAAACATATCAATGTCTAAAAACAAATGACCACACTAAAAACGTTGCAAAGCAAATAATAAAAGTGTAAACTACGTGTCAGGATCTGTAGAAGCAAAGGGCCCAGAGCGTCATATGGACCCAGGGGACAACAGCCCCCCATTAGAATGGACAATATAAAATCATAAAACTAAAAGACGCTCCGCGCATTAGATGTGTCAAATAAAACCACTGTCACGGATAAAACATAAAAGACTTGCTACAGTATACGCGTCGTCTGCCAAAATGTCGGCTAAACCAACAGGCAGAGACAGACGAGCGCGCAATTGTGCTAAAACCTGACACTCCGTTAAAGTATGACACACTGTTAACGGTACAGCACAGTGATCACACAGTGGTGCGGGAACACCACTAAGCAAGTGTTTATGACTAAAAATGCAATGTCCGATACGAAGGCGTGCTAAAATTACCTCTTCCCGATGAGAAGCACGGGAAGAGGTAGCCCAGACTAACGGGATAGGTTTAACCTCCCGCAACTTGTTCCCCAGGAGGGCCGTCCACTCATCGCTCCAAAGCGAGAGGATGCGGCGACGTAAAACAATAAAGAAATCTGACGAGGAAACAACAGAGGTAAAGCTTCTGGGTGATAAAATCGCCGATTTGGCAGCGGCGTCGGCAGACTCGTTCCCTGAGATGCCAACATGACCTGGAACCCACATAAAGGAGACGCGGATGCCAGAGACACCAAGCGAGTGGACCAGGTCATGTATGCGCTTTACGAGTGGGTGGTAATTGTACAGCGCGTTAATACTCTGAAGGGCAATCAGGGAGTCTGCGCAAAGAACACAGTGCTGTAATGTACGCCGCTGGATGTACAAAAGAGCCTGAGAGATACTAAAAAGTTCGGCGGTAAAAATGGAACCTTTCTCCGGCAAACGAAAGGAAAAACCATGGTGATCAAAAACAAAGGCACAACCTACACCAACATCAGTCTTAGTCCCATCAGTGTGTATAAAATGAAAGTTCCCGATGTTCGCCTGGAGTTCCAAAAAAGCTGATCTAAGAACTGAAGAAGGGGTCTCAGTCTTCGGCATCGACGTTAGCCCAAGGTGACAGTGGGCCTCAGCTCGCAACCATGAATGAAAAAGCGTTTCCCCCTGGGAACGGCCGGCGCTGGCGTAATGTCCAAATGCCGAAGGAGTGGTCGAAATCAAACCCCTGGAAGTAGTAATGCAGAGGAGCTAACGAAATATTGTCGATCAAGCGAATCCTCTTAAAATAAATCGAAGGACGGGTGGTTAGGCAAGCTTGAGAGCCGACAAGCATAGCTGCACAAAAGGATCTCACGCCGGAAGGACAGTGGAGGCTCTGCAGCTTCTGCGTACAGACTGGGTACAGGGCTAGTCCGAAAGGCCCCTGTAGCGACTCTGATGCCACGATGGTGAATGGCATTCAATCGACGTAACACAGAGGGACGTGCCGACGAATAACCAATACATCCGTAATCAAGCTTGGATCGGACCAAAGAACGATAAAGGCGAAGAAGGACGGTCCGATCAGCTCTCCAGGATGTGCCACTTAAAACACGCAAAAGATTAAGAGAACGGTCACACTTTGCTTTTCAAAAGGAAACGTGCGAAGTCCAACACAACTTTCTATCAAAGATCAACCCCAAAAATTTCGCCTCGTGTGCAAATGGAAGGACCTCCGACCCAAGACGGAGAGAGGGCGGAGGGAAAGCATTCCGGCGCCAGAAGTTGATGCAGACGGATTTGTCGGCGGAAAAATTAAAGCCGTTAGCGTTACTCCAGGCGTAGAGACGGTCGATACAGCTCTGAAGACGGCGTTCGAGTAGACAGGTCCGCCGTGAACTACAATAAATGGCAAAATCGTCAACGAAAAGGGACGATGAAATGCCAGCTGGAATACAATCAACAATGGGATTGATAGCTATCGCAAAAAGTGTGACACTGAATACAGAGCCCTGCGGTACTCCGTTCTCTTGAATAAAACGACTAGATAAAACCGAGCCCACACATACACGAAAGACGCGGTCCGTCATAAACTCCCGAAGAAATATGGGAAGACGACCCCGGATATTCCATGCGTGAAGTGTACGTAAAATTCCGCCCCTCCAACAAGTGTCATAAGCTTTCTCCAGGTAAAAAAACACAGCCACGGGTTGACGCTTTCTCAGAAATCCATTCATAATATGCGTCGACAGGGACACCAGATGGTCAGCGGTAGAGCGATAGCGGCGAAACCCGCACTGAGCGTTCGCTAGAAGTTTCGGAACCTCAAGCCACCATGTCAACCGCCTGTTAATCATCACCTTGCAAACGCAACTGGTGAGGGAGATAGGGCGGTAGCTGGAACGAAGTTGGCGATCCTTCGCAGGTTAAGTATAGGGACAATGGTAGCTTCGCGCCAAACGGAAGGAAAAAAGCCGTCTTCCCAAATACGGTTATAGACCTGTAAGAGAAGGAGTTTACTGTCGGCTGAAAGGTTCTTTAACATCCGGACATGAATGCCGTCCGGACCAGGAGCGGAGTGCCTAGAGCAATGAAGAGCGTGCTCCAGCTCCCTCATTGTGAAAAGTTCATTATAACACTCATTATTAGGAGACCGAAAATTAAAGGTGTCGGAATCCAGCCGGTCCTTGCTACAGCGAAAGCCGGCGGAATAATGGTCTGAACTGGAAACCGCCTCAAAAGCAGCACCAAGAGTGTTAGCAATGGCAGCCGGATCCACTATGGTGGCATTGGAAACCTGAAGGCCAGAAACAGTACAATGCGACACTTTACCTGAGAAGCGACGAAGTTTATCCTAAACAGGTGAAGGCGTAAAGCGATTAAAAGACTGGACAAAACGAGTCCACGACGCCTTCTTGCTATCCTGAATAATACGACGAGCCCTGGTGCGCGATTGTTTAAAAGTCACCAAATTATCAAGTGTAGGGTGTCGCCGAAACACCCTAAGTGCAGTTCTACGGGCAGGAACGGCGTCCCGACAATCCTCGTTCCACCGCGGAACAGGCGGTCGCCGAGGTTGAGAGGATGAACGGGGAATTGCGCGTTCGGCCACAGAGAAAGTCGTAGACGTAAGGTGCTGCACTAGTTGGCTAATGTCGGCGAAGGGCTGATCGTCAAAATGCACGAGGCTGGAATACAAGCTCTAGTTGGCTTTTCTGAATATCCAGGCAGGTATTCTGGAATACTGGACGTGGTGAGATAGAAGAGAAACGACGCAGGGGCAATGGTCACTGGAGTAGGTGTCAGCGACGACGTTCCACTGCACACGACGAGCAAGCCAGAGTGAGCAAACGGCTAGGTCCAGGTGAGAGAATGTACCAGAAGAATCAGAAATAAAAGTAGGTTCACCGGTATTGAGGATGGAAAGATGAACTGGTAAAAATGTCGGACAGAAGGGTTCCCCTCGCACAAGACCTTGGCGAACCCCACAGTCGGTGATGGGCATTAAAATCTCCCAACAGAAGAAATGGTGTTGGGAGCGCGGACAGCAGAGCTCAAATGTCCGCGGGAGCGAGGGGAGACGATGGAGGTGAATAAAATGAGCAAACAGAAAACAAAAAGCCGGTAAGTGAAGGCGAAGGGCAACAGCTTGCAAGTCGGATGTAAGTTTGATAGCTTGGAAGTGAATTAAAATCATGAAACCACCATGAGCAGGAATACCCCCTCCGGTTCAAGGTCGTAGCGAACCGGAGTATATCCTCGGAGATCAAAAGGATCATGAGGGCGAAGCTTAGTCTCCTGCAAACAAACGACCATAGGCGAATGGGAACGCAATATAAGTTGCAGTTCCGCCCTATGCGATCGTACACCTCGTACATTCCAGGTCAGGATAGCCATTAAGGAAAAGGGGATAAACTGTCTATTTAGAAGGGCGGCTTAAAATTACCTTTTGTTTAACCTTTGGGCTCAGGCTTTTGGTATAGAGTTGGACAGACTCCATAGCCTCCTCGAAGGGAGGGCCCACGCGCGCAGAGCCAGAAACCGATTCAAGCGCCGTAAATCGGTTCTGGGTGGCGATGCGTGAGGGGGGACGCTGAGCGCGGCTTGTCCCAGGAGCTTCCTGGACTGCGACCTCCGAGGAGGAGAAGGTGAACTTTTCTTACCGCGCGCACGCGGAGGGTCCTTCAGAAAATCTTCCCTACGAAGTTTCTGCTTGGGTTTCTTTTCAGCGGCTTGCGACTTCATTGACTTGGGACCAGGTTTATACGGCTTGGTAACTGTAGCCTTAATGGACGGCCGGATGGTAGTGGCGGTTAATGCAGTCATGGTCCAGGTCTGATTTTTGGCATCCACTCGTGGTACTGGCGAGGCAATAACAGAATTAAATGTGCCAGATCGCAGCAGTGAAGGTTGGCGCGCATGGTAACACCTCCGGGCTTCAGCGAAGCAGAGATTTTCCTTTACCCGGATCTCCTGGATCGCCTTCTCGTCCAAGTAGCGCGGACAGTCGGCAAATGACGCAGAATGAGACCCTTTGCAGTTAACGCAGACGGGGGCTGTGGAACAGGCACCTTCGTGTGATGGCTGGCTACATGAGGCACCGATGGTAACGGCACTCTTACAGGATACTTGCGTATGCCCAAAACGTTGGCATTTGAAACAACGCAGTGGTCTAGGCATATAGGGCCTCACAGCAATACGCTCGTACCCTGCTGAAAGACTCGTGGGCAGATCGACGCCGTCGAAAGTGATAAACAGGGTACGAGTTGGTACCAAAATTCCGCCGCGTTTTGCCTGCACTCGATGAACAGCTGTCACCTTTTGATCAGAAAGATAGCCAACAAGTTCTTCGTCCGACATACCAACGAGGCAATGGGTGGTAATGACGCCTCGACAGGAATTCAAGGTGCGGAGCTTCTCCACACGGATAGGATAGCCGTGGAGAAGCGTGGCGCGCAAAAAGGACGTACTTTGCTGTTCAGTTTTGGTATGAACGAACAAGGAACCAATTCGAAGACGAGTGCAGGACTGAACCGCACCTGCAATAGCGTCAATGCCCTTCTGAATAATGAAAGGGTTCACCTTCTCAATACTTTGTCCTTCTTCTGTTCGTGAAATGACCAAGTAACAACAAGATGTCGGTGGTGCTACTTCCGTTACATAGACTTTTCGGCGCTTATTGTTAGTAATGGAGAAAGGGTGCTCCATAGCGAAATAAATCCTCCACCATTGCAACCGTCTCCGACCTCTGGCTCTGACTTCCCGGGCGTTACCCCGGCTTGGGTGAGTGGCCTATCTAAACCTATCTCACCCCTGGGTACACCTCCCAGAGCATAGACAGACCAATCGCTGTCAGAAGTCAAGAGTTCGTGCAATGGCCCTCCCGAGGGACTGCAGTTGAACAGCGGATACGAACACATACCATACATTCCGACCCCGGGTGGTGGGGATGACGCCATTACCCACTCACCCAGCTGCGCACCTAGTGCGCGGGTATCCGTCAGGCTGTGTCCACGGAGGATTAAAATAAAAGGTTAAAAGAAACTAAAAGTTTGTGGGCGTTTCGCACTCAAGGTAGGCCGGCGAAGAAGTAAAAGAGATGTGTAAATGAATGGCCGTGGGGCGAAATGTGCATAAATAGAAGAAAAGAAAGAAACGATGGCGAGGGGCGACATGGAATGAAAGGCACAGATCGCAAGAGAGCCTATCTTGTGTCCCCCGGTCACGAGAACGAACCCACCTCGACCGGACGGGGATGAATGAATGAAAATGGCTATGAATGGCTCGGGTACCCCGGGTGCGCCTAACCCGTATTCACATAAGGTGAGCCCCTGGGGGGCCGGATGTAGGTGGCGGTTAATGCAGTCATGGTCCAGGTCTGAGGTTCGGCATCTACTCGTGGTACTGGCGAGGCAACAACAGAACTAAATGTGCCAGATCGCAGGATTGAAGGTTGGCGCGCATGATAACGCCTCCGGACTTTAGCAAAGGAGAGTTTTTCCTTCACCCGGATCTCCTGGATCGACTTCTCGTCGAAGTACCGCGGACAGTCGGCAAACGACGCAGAATGAGACCCTTTACAATTAACGCAGACGGGGGCTGTTGAACAGGTACCTTCGTGTGAGGGCTGGCTACGTGTTGCACAGATGTTAACGGCACTCTTGCATGCGACTTACGTATGCCCAAAAAGTTGGCATTTAAAACAACGCAGAGGTCTAGGAATATAAGGCCTCACAGAAATCCGTTCGTACCCTGCGGAGATGCTCGTGGGCATATCCACGCCATCAAATGTTAGAAACAGGGTACGAGTGGGTACCAATACGCCGTTGCGTTTGGCCTGAACTCGATGCACTGCTGTCACCTTTTGTTCAGATAGATACTCGACTAGACCATCGTACGATATACCATCGAGGCTATGCGTGGTAACAACGCCCCGACAGGTGCTTCTCAACACGGATAGGATAACCGTGGAGAAGCGTAGCGCGCAACAAGGTTTTACTTTGCTGATCGGACTTAGTTTGGGCCAATAAGGAACCATTCCGTAGACGAGTACAGAATTGAACCGTACCAGCAATAGCATCTATGCCTTGAATTACAAAAGGGTTCACCTTCTCAAAGTTTTGTCCTTCTTCTGTTCTGGAAATGACTAAGTAACAACAGCAGTGCTACTTCTTTTACAATAGTCTTTCGGCGCTTGTTTGTATTAATGGAGAAAGGGTGCTCCATAGCGAAATAAATCCTCCACCATTGCAACCGTCTCCGACCTCCGGCTCTGACTTCCGGGGCGTTACCCCGGCTTGGGTGAGTGGCCTATCTATACCAAACACACCCCAGGGTCACACCTCCCAGAACATAGACAGAGGGACCCAATCGCCGTCAGAAGTCTGCAGTTCATGCAATGGCCCTCCGCTGGACTGCAGTTGAACAGCGGATATGAACACATACTCTACATGACGACCCCGGGTGGTGGGGATGACGCCATTTCCCACTCATCCAGCTGTGCACCAGTGCGCGGGTATCCGTCAGGCTGTGTCCACGGAGGATTAACATAAAAGGTTAAAAGAAACTAAAAGTTTGTGGGCGTTTCGGAATCAAGGTAGGCCGGCGAAGAAGTAAAAGAGATGTGTAAATCTATGGACGTGGGCGAAATGTACGGAAATTGAAGAGAAGTAAGAAACGACGGCGAGGGGTGACATGTAATGAAATGCCCAGAACGCACGAGAGCCAACCTTGAGTCCCCCGGTCACGAGAACGTACCCACCTCGACCGGACGGGGATGAAAGGGTGAAAATGACTATTAATGGCTCGGGTACCCCGGGTGTGCCTAACCCGTACTCACAAAAGGTGAGCCCCTGGGGGGAAGGGAGTGGAGCAGGTCATGAATGCGCTGTACGAGTGGATGGTAATTGTACAGCGGGCTAATACTTTGAAGAGCACTCAGGGAGTCTGAACAAATAAAACAGTGCCGTATGTCGTTCCGCTGACTGTATAAAACGGACTGATAAATGCTAAAACGTTCGGTGGTAAAAATCGAACATTGACCCTGTAACCGAAATGTAAAGCTATTTCCACCACAAACAAATGAACACCCGAGGCCAGCATCAGTCTTAGATCCATCGGTAAAGATAAAATGAAAATCCCCGAATTGCCCCTAAAGTTCTAAAAACGCTGATCTAAAGACAGAAGAAGGGATCTCATTCTTCGACATCGACGCTAACCCAAGGTGACAGTGGGCCTCAGCGCGCAACCATGGAGGAAAACGCGTTTCCCCCTTGGAAGGGCCGGCGCTGGCGTAACGTCCAGATGTCGAAGAAACTGTCGAAATCTAACCCCTGGAGGGAGCAATGCAGAGGAGCTAATTAAATATTGCCGATCAAGCGACTCCGCGAAAAATAACTCGAAGGACGGATGGTCAGGCAAACTTGAGAGTCGACATGCATAGCTGCACAAGAGCATCTTATGCCTGGAGCACAGCGGAGGCTCTGCAGCTTCAGCATACAGACTGGATACAGGGCTAGTTGGAAAGGCTCCTGTAGCGACTCTGATAGCACGATGTTAATGGCATTCAAGCGACGTAACACAGATGGACGTGCCGATGAATAGGCGATGCACCCGTAATCAAGATTGGATGGGACCAAAGAGAGATAAAGACGCCGAAGGACGGTCCGATCAGCTCCCCAGGATGTGCCACTTAAAACACGTAAAATATTAAGAGAACGATTACACTTTGCTTTTAAAAAGGAAACGTGAGAAATCGATCAAACATCAACCCCAAAAATATCACCTCGTCTGCAAATGGAAGGACCTCTGGCCCAAGATGGAGAGAGGGCGTAGGGAAAGCCTTCCGGCGCCAGAAATTGATACAGACGGATTTTGCGGCAGAGTAATGAAAGACGTTGGCGATACTCCAGGCGCAGAGACGGTCGATACAGCTCTGGAGACGGCGTTCGAGCAGACAGGTCCGCCGTGAACTACAATAAATGATTAAATCGCCGAGGGTGAGAGGATGATCGGGGAATTGTGCGTTCGCGGCAGATAGAATCGTAGACGTAAGGCGCTGCACCATTTGGTTAACGTCAGTGAAGGGCTGTCCGCAAAAGTCACGAGACTGGAATATAATCTCCAGTCGGCTTTTCTGAATATCCAGGTAGGTACTCTGGAATGCTGGACATGGTAAGACAAAAGAGAAACGATGCAGGGATAATGGGTTCTGGAGTAGGTGTCAGCGACGACGATCCACTGCAGACGACTAACAAGCTGGATGGAGCAAACGGAAAGGTCTAAGTGAGAGAACGAACCAGAAGAATCAGAAATAAAAGTAGGTTCACCTGTATGGAGGATAGAGAAGTTGAACTGATCAAAAATGTCGGAAAAAGATTTCCCCTCGTACAAGCCCGTGGCGAACCCCACAGGGAGTGATGGGCATTATAATCTCCCAACAGAAGAAATGTTGTTGGGAGAGCGGATGATGATGATGATGATATGCGGTTTAAGGGCGCTAAACTGCTAGGGTCATCAGCGCCCTTACAATGTGTAAAATATAAGGTCAAAGTATAAAAGGTAAAAAAACCGCATAATTAAAAAACGGGACACAAACCCGCGATGTCCAAAAAGTTAAAACTAACAATAGTATAACAATAACAATAACAACAAGAATAAAAATAACAACAAGAATAACAATAACAACAAGAATAACAATAACAACAATAATAACAATAAATATATCTCAAAAACCAACACACTAAAAGCATAGCCAATAAAAGATTAAAACGTGTCAAGAACTGTAGAATGCGGGACATGAGCGCCACATGTCACTGGGGAGTAAGTCCCTATAAAAACATACAGAAGAAAATAACAAAGCTAAAAGACGCTCAGCGCATCAAATGCGACGATTAAAATCAATGTCACTTATAAAACGTAAAAGACATTCTACAGCATGCGCGTCGTCTGCCAAAACGTTGGCTATGCCAACAGGCAGACCCAGGCGAACGCGCAGTGGAGCTAAAACTTGACACTCAGTTAAAATGTGACGCACCGTTAAGGGCACGTCACACTGCTGACACAGCGGAGCGGGATCACCACTGAGCAGGTAACGATGACTAAAACGACAATGTCCAATTCGTAAACGGGCTAAAAGTACCTCTTCCCGACGTGAAGAACGAGAAGAGGTACCCCAGATTAACGGGAGAGGCTTAACCTCCCGCAACTTGTTCCCCCGGAGGGCCGTCCACTCATCGCGCCAGCGCGAGAGGATGCGGCGACGTAAAATAACACACGAATCTGACGAGGGAACAACAGAGGTAAAAAATCTGGGTAATAAAATCGCCGATTTCGCAGCGGCGTCGGCAGACTCATTACCTGAGATGCCCACATGACCTGGAATCCACATGAAGGATACGCTGATGCCAGTGACACCAAGCGAGTGGAGCAGGTCATGTATACGTTGTACAAGCGGGTGGTAATGGTACAGCGCAGTAATAGTCTGAAGGGCACTCAGAGAGTCCGTACAAATAAAACAGTGCTGTAAGGCGTGCCGCTGAATGTATAAAATAGATTGATAAATGCTAAAAAGTTCGGCAGTAAAAATTGAACATTGTCCAGGTAAACGAAACTTAAAACTACAGTGACCAGACACAAAGGCACATCCAACTCCAGCTTCAGTCTTAGATCCATCGGTATAGATAAAATAGTAGTCTCCGAATTGAGCCCGTACTTCTAAAAAAGCCGATCTAAAGACTGAAGCAGGGGTCTCAGTCTTCGGCATCGACGTTAGCCCAAGGTGACAGTGGGCCTCAGCGCGAGACCATGGAGGAAAACGCGTTTCCCCCCGTGGAAGGGCCGGCGCTGGCGGAACGTCTAAATGCCGAAGGAGCTGTCGAAAGCGAACCCCTGGTGGGAGCAAGGCAGAGGAGCTAATAAAATAGTGACGATCAAGTGACTCCTCGAAAAATAACTCGAAGGACGGGTGGTTAGGCAAGCTTGAGAGTCGACAAGCATAGCTGCACAAGAGCATCTCACGCCTGAAGGACAGCGAGGGCTCTGCAGCTTCTGCGTACAGACTGGGTACAGGGCTAGTTGGAAAGGCCCCTGTAGCGACTCTGATGCCACGATGGTGAATGGCATTCAATCGACGTAACACAGATGGACGTGCCGACGAATAAACAATACACCCGTAATCAAGCTTGGATCGGACCAAAGAGCGATAAAGGCGAAGAAGGACGGTCCGATCAGCTCCCCAGGATGTGCCACTTAAAACACGTAAAATATTAAGAGAACGGTCACACTTTGCTTCTAAAAAGGAAACGTGCGAGGTCCAACACAACTTCCTGTCAAAAATCAACCCCAAAAATTTCGCCTCGTCTGCAAACGGAAGTATCCCTGGCCCAAGATGGAGAGAGGGCGGAGGGAAATACTTCCGGCGCCAGAAGTTGATGCAGACGGATTTCTCGGCGGAGAAATTAAAGCCGTTGGCGTTACTCCAGGCGTAGAGACGGTCGATACAGCTCTGGAGACGGCGTTCGAGTAGACAGGTCCGCCGTGAACTGCAATAAATAGCGAAATCGTCAACAAAAAGGGACGATGAAATGCCAGGTGGAATACAATCAACAATGGGGTTGATAGCAATCGCAAAAAGTGTGACACTGAGTACAGAGCCCTGCGGTACTCCGTTCTCTTGAATAAAACGACGAGATAAAAACGAGCCCACACGTACACGAAAGACGCGGTCCGTCATAAACTCCCGAAGAAATATGGGAAGACGACCGCGGATATTCCAATCGTGAAGTGTACGTAAAATGCCGCCCCTCCAACAAGTGTCATAAGCTTTCTCCAGGTCAAAAAATACCGCCACGGTTTGACACTTTCTCAGAAATCCATTCATAATATGCGTCGACAAGGACACTAGATGGTCGACGGTAGAGCGATAGCGACGAAACCCGCACTGAGCGTTCGCTAGAAGTTTCTGAGACTCAAGCCACCATGTCAACCGCCCGTTGATCATGCGCTCCATCACCTTACAAATGCAACTGGTGAGGGAGATAGGGCGGTAGCTGGAAGGTAGTTGGCGATCCTTCCCAGGCTTAAGTATAGGGACAATGGTGGCTTCGCGCCAAACGGAAGGAAAAATGCCGTCTTGCCAAATACGGTTATAGACCTGTAAGAGAAATAGTTTACTGTCGGCTGAAAGGTTCTTTAACATCAGGACATGAATGCCGTCCGGCCCGGGAGCGGAGTGCCGAGAGCAATGAAGAGCGTGCTCCAGCTCCCTCATTGTGAATAGTTCGTTATAGCAGTCATCATTAGCAGACCGAAAAGTAAATGATGCGGAATCCTGCCGGTCTTTAATAGAGCGAAAGCCGGCGGAATAATGGTCTGAACTGGAAACCGCCTCAAAGGCAGAACCCAGAGTGTTAGCGATGGCAGCCGGATCCACTATGGTGGCATTAGAAACCTGAAGGCCAGAAACAGTACAATGTGACACTTTACCTGAGAAGCGACGAAGTTTATCCCAAACAACGGATGAAGGCGTAAAACGATTAAAAGACTCGACAAAACGAGCCCAAGATGCCTTCTTGCTATCCTGAATAATGCGACGAGCCCTGGCGCGCGATTGTTTAAAAGTCACCAAATTATCAAGTGTAGGGTGGCGCCGAAACACCCTAAGTGCAGTCCTACGGACACGAACGGCGTCCCGACAATCCTCGTTCCACCATGGAACAGGTGGCCGCCGAGGTTGGGAGGATGAACGGGGTATTGCACGTTCGGCGGCTGAGAAAATAATAGACGTAAGGTGCTGCACTAGTTGATTAATGTCGGAGAAGGGCTGGTCGTCAAAATGCACGAGGCTGGAATACAAGCTCCAGTCGGCTTTTGCGAATATCCAGGTAGGTACTCTGGAATGCTGTACGTGGTGCGACAGAAGAGAAACGATGCAGGGGAAATGGTCGCTGGAGTAGGTGTCAGCGACGACGTTCCACTGAAGACGACGTGCAAGCTGGATTGAGCAAATCGCAAGGTCCAGGTGAGAGAATGTACCAGAAGAATCAGAAATAAAAGTAGGTGCACCTGTATTGAGGATGGAAAGATTGAACTGATAAAAAATATCGGAAAGAAGAGTTCCCCTCGCACAAGCCCTTGGCGAACCCCATAGTGGGTGATGGGCATTAAAATCTCCCAACAGAAGAAATGGTGTTGGGAGAGCGGACAGGAGAGATCGAATGTCCGCGAGAGCGAGGGGAGACGATGGAGGTGTATACACAGAACAAACAGAAAAGAAAAAACCGGGTAACTGCAGTCTAATGGCAACAGCTTGCAAGTCGGACGTAAGTGTGATAGGATGAAAATGAACGTCATTACGCACCAACAACATGACACCTCCATGAGCAGGAGCACCCTCCTCCGGTTCAAGATCGTAGCGAACCGGAGTGTACCCTCGGAGATCGAAAGGGTCGTGAGGGCGAAGCTTGGTCTCCTGCAAACACACGACCATAGGTGAATGGGAACGCAATAAAAGTTGCAGTTCCGCCCTATGCGATCGTACACCACGTACATTCCAGCTCAGGATAGCCATGAATAAAAGGGATAAACTGTCTACTTAGAAGGGCGGCTTAAAATTACCTTTTGTTTAACCTTTGGGCTCGGGCTTTTTGTATGGAGTTGGTCAGACTCCATAGCTTCCTCGGAGGGAGGGCCCACGCGCTCAGTGCCAGAAACCGATTCAAGCGCCGTGAATCGGTTCTGGGTGGCGATGGGTGAGGGGTGCCGCTGAGCGCGGCTTGTCCCAGGACCTTCCTGGGACAGCGACCTCCGAGGAGGAGAAGGTGAACTTTTGCTACCGCGCGCACGCGGAGGGTCTTTCAAGAAATCTTCCCTACGTAGTTTCTGCTTGGGCTTCTTTTCAGCGGCTTGCGACTTCATTGACTTTGGACCAGGTTTATAAGGCTTGGTAACAGTAGCTTTAATAGACGGCCGGATGGTAGTGGCGGTTAATCCAGTCAAGGTCCAGGTCTGAGTTTCGGCATCTACTCGTGGTACTGGCGAGGCAACAACAGAACTAAATGTGCCAGATCGCAGGAGTGAAGGTTGGCGCGCATGGTAACGCCTCCGGGCTTCAGCGAAGGAGAGTTTTTCCTTTACCCGGATCTCCTGGATCGCCTTCTCGTCCAAGTACCGCGGACAGTCGGCAAACGAAGCAGAATGAGACCCTTTACAATTAACGCAGACGGGGGCTGTTGAACAGGTACCTTCGTGTGAGGGCTGGCTACAGGTTGCACAGATGTTAACGGCACTCTTACATGAGACTTGCGTATGCCCAAAACGTTGGCATTTAAAACAACGCAGAGGTCTAGGAATATAAGGCCTCACAGAAATCCGTTCGTACCCTGCGGAAATGCTCGTGGGCAGATCGACGCCATCAAATGTAATAAACAGGGTACGAGTGGGTACCAACACGCCGTCGCGTTTGGCCTGCACTCGATGAACCGCTGTCACCCTCTGGTCTGCAAGATATTCCACCAGGTCTTCGTCAGAGATACCATCGAGGCTATGCGTGGTGACAACGCCTCTACAAGAATTCAAGGTGCGGTGCTTCTCAACACGGATAGGATAACCGTGGAGAAGCGTGGCGCTCAACAAGGACTTACTTTGTGCCTCGGATTTGCTTTGAACTAGCAACGAACCATTACGAAGCCGAGTGCAGGAAAGAACCGGACCAGCAATTGAGTCAATGCCCTTCTGGATAATAAAAGGGTTCACCTTCTCGAATGATTGTCCCTCCTCTGTACGGGTAATCACTAAGTAACAACCAGCTGTTGGCGGTGCTACTTCTGTTACTAAAACTTTGCGGCGCTTGTTGTTAACAATGGAGAAAGGGTGCTCCATAGCGAAAAAAATCCTCCACCATTGCAACCGTCTCCGACCTCGGGCTCTGACTTCCCGGGCGTTACCCCGGCTTGGGTGAGTGGCCTATCTATACCTAGCTCACCCCAGGGTCACACCTCCCAGAACATAGACAGAGGGACCCAATCGCCGTCGGAAGCCAGCAGCTCATGCAATGGCCCCCCCGCGGGACTGCAGTTGAACAGCGGATACGAACAACAACCCTACATGACGACCCCGGGTGGTGGGGATGACGCCATTACCCACTCACCCAGCTGCGCACGCGGTGCGCGGGTATCCGTCAGGCTGTGTCCACGGAGGATTTAAATAAAAAGATAAAAGAAACTAAAACAGTGTGGGCGTTTCGCACGCAAGGTAGGCCGGCGGGGAAGAAAAAGAGATATGCGAATGTCATGGTGCGAAATGGCCGGAAAGTGATAAGGGAAGAAAGAAACGATGGTGAGGTGCGGTATGAATGGAATGTAAAGAACGCACGAGAGCCTACCTTGTGTCCACCGGTCACTTGAAGAACCCACCTCGACCGGATGGGGGTGAGGGGATGAATGTGGCGATGAATGGCTCGGGAACCCCCGGGTGCGCCAAAAACCCGTACTCACATAAGGTGAGCCCCTGAGGGGGGGAGAGCGGACAGGAGATCTCGAACGTCCGCGTGAGCGAGGGGAATCAATGGAGGTGAATACACAGAGCAAACAGAAAAGAAAAACCCGGGTAATTGAAGCCTAACGGCAACAGCTTACAAGTCGGACGTAAGAGTGAGAGTTTGAAAATAAACGTCGTTACGCACTAATAACATGACACCTCCATGAGCAGGAGTACCCTCCTCCGGCTAAAGATCCTAGTGAACCTCGAAGATTAAAAGGATCATGAGGGCGATGCTTAGTCTTCTGCAAACACACGACCATAGGTGAATGGGAACGCAATAAAAGTTGCAGTTCCGCCCTATGCGATCGTACACCACGTAAATTCCAGGTCAGGAGAGCTATGAATAAATGGGATAAACCACTTACTTAGAAGGGCGGCTCAAAATAACTTTTTGCTTAACCTTCGGGCTCGGCCTTTTTGTATGGAGTTGGTCGGACTCCATAGGCTCCTCGAAGGGAGGATCCACGCGCTCAGTGCCAGAAACCGTTTCAAGCACCGAGAATCGGTTCTGGGTAGCAATGGGTGAAGGTCTTAGTCGGTAGTCGGACTTGCTTTGTACCAATAATGAACCGTTTCTAAGTCGAGTGCAGGAATGAACCGAATCAGCAATTGAATAAATGCCCTTCTGAACTATAAAGGGGTTCACCTTCTCAAACGATTACCCTTCGTCTGTTCGCGTAATGACTAAGTAACAACCAGATGTCGATGGTGCTACTTCCGTTACCAAAAACTTTACGGCGCTTGTTATTAATTATGGAGAAAGGGGGCTCCATAGCTTAATAAATCCTCCACCATTGCAACCGTCTCCAACCCCGGGATCTGACTTCCCGGGCGTTACCCCGGCTTGGGTGAGTGGCCTAACTATACCTATCTCACCCCAGGGTCACACCTCCCAGAACATAGACAGAGGGACCCAATCGCCGTCCGAAGTCAGCAGCTCATGCAATGGCCCCCGCCGCGGGACTGTAGTTGAACAGCGGATACGAACACATACCCTACATGACGACCCCGGGTGGTGGGGATGACGCCATTACCCACTCATCCAGCTGCGCACCCACTGCGCGGGTATGTGTCAGGCTGTGTCCACGGAGGATTAAAATAAAATGTAAAATAAATAAAACTGTGTGGAAGGACGGAAGTGACGGAGTAAGCGTGGTGCTGTGCGATGGTCTCCGAGAGAAGCTGTTCCTGTGTGAGCTGTGACGTTGAGATCATGGTGGCGACGCTAGGCATAAGGCCAAAGGTAGGGCTGCCAGCAGGCATGCCCGGTGAGGTACAATGAATCTGAATATAACGTGGTATATAATTATTTTACAAGGGTGTGATCTGGAAGTTCACCAAAACGCTAGTAATTATAATACCTGATTTTTTTTTAAATTGCCAGCTTTTTCTGCAAAGGATTTGAAACTGTCATCTGGCTCATGCATCCGAAGGTGACCTTTCTTTCGCAAGATCAAACGTTATGAACTTTATAAATCGCTTCTGTACAGGAAAACTGTAAAGAGTGTTACTCAAGACTCAAAAGAGCTTAAAAATGTCATGCGCTCACATTACAACAGTAGCTATTATTAATTTTGTATTCACACCTCTCTTAATTTGTCAACTGAAGCTTTAGAGGAGATATCAAGTATTGGCGTTACATCAGACGGTAGAAATCCTGGTTCTGTAAAGTTATTTCCAATTGTATGTTAACCTTCTTACTACTATGTTTCTTTCAGCGTCTTTAAACCACTGTGCGTGGTCTATGGGGAACCATACAAAAATGTTAATAACGCCTCCTCTATTACTCTTTTTACCTTTGAATTTGGAACTTCCTTTGTTTAGAACTTGTGACACAATTGGAAAAACACATTGGTAAAACACCTGGACATCAACAACTATGTTTTAAGTTTTTTATAAATATAATATTTTCTCTGTTTCCCCCCCCCCCCCAGATTTCACATACTCTTTTAATACACACAACTATTGAAGTTTCTCACTCATTGTTCACAGATTTATTTTCACCATTTCTAACACTGAAGACACACTGTCGTCTGTACTTTCTTAGAGTGAGTTTTATAAATGGATTTCTGACAATTCTTGTACTTTGTTTTTGTTTTTCTGTAATTTTTCCTGGGGCATATTTGACATCTGCCTTTTATATTCTGTGTTTATTTGGCACTTCTATGGTCTTCTCTTCAGGTAAAAGATTCTTCATTGCATCTTGATCAATTTGTGTACAGAGCCTGGAGACTTCATTCTGTTTTTCTCATGTGGTGTTACGCTCTGCTTACCCAATTGCAGAAGGGCTATTCTTCTATTCTCTAAAGAATCAGCTTCCCACGTGAGATTTTTTGTCTTTCAAATGATGAATGCACTTAGGGAGGATATGTTAAATGAAATTCGTGAACAGTGCATACGGGTATCTGCTTGTTGTGTAGTTTACGGAATACTCGCCCATCATTTTATCTACTGTATCCACATCTCCTTTTGTTTCATTGTAATGGAGGACAATGTCTGGTTTATGATTTTGGTTTTTATCTGCTGTTATTTTGCCATGGTGTTCAGCACTTAGTAAAAGAACAGCTACATTTTTATTAGGGACTTAGGATACCATAGTCAGCTCGTCTTTGAAGGCAAAGATAGAAGGCTCCTCTGGTTTAGTTCGATTAACACAAATGACCCCCTCGAAGGCAGTGAGTTAGGTGGAGCACAACTCTTTGTCCTTGGTGTTTTTTCACCTGCATTTCCCTCCATTTCGGTATAGACTTATAGATTTATAAGGTATGTTGATTTGACATTTACCATGGGCCAGATTTTTATGCCGTAATATAAACCCTAAAAGGACAGTGTCCTCTGAAAGAAGCAAGTTTGTATATGTGAATCCGGATTATAATTACATCTGCAATTATATACAACAATTCAGTAATTTTTTGTGGCACCAGCCATTTCTGAATATCCTTTATTAATGGTTGAATTGTTCAATACTTAGCCATTCTTTTAAAGTCCTGTCAACATTCAGCTGTTTCTCGCGATTCCATTGAAGCAGTATGGATTTTTTGTATATCCATTATTAAACGATAGAGGTTAGAGAAAGTCATGTGAATGTTTAACATTAGATTTTTTTATGTGGATTTTGTTTTGTATTCCATTTATCATAAATAATTGGGCTTTCTTATTATTGAAATCGACAATTACTTGTATCATATGTTTATCAATAAATCATTTGAAAGTTTCACTCACGGACTGAACTGTTTGAAACGAGCGGTCAAACCTGGAGGCACAGAAATGAAATCGTAGATGGTGCGATGCATTGCCTTTGGTGGGTCAGCTAGCCATATAATACCATTCTTAGCAATGAGGGTTCAGAATTGTATTCATTGTCACTATTATTCTCTGCAGATATTTCTGCATCTGATGTCATACTTGGATTTTCCATAGTCCTGTACTGCCATCATATATAATACTCATCGCTTTATCTAAGTCTTCAGGATTATTCAAATCGTATATTTCGCGTTTCCTCCTTGACACGCTTGCACTTCACACCAGCAACGTAGATTACTAAAAGTCTAGCTCGAGTTCCCAACGGCCTCAACAATGTATTTTCAAAAGACAACATGTGAAGCTAGAACAACCAGAAAATACAAGGCAAGGCAGTCAACATAAAATCTAAAACATCAAAGTAAGAACATGACACAAGGTTATGGTAAAGTATATCCCAGGTCTTATTTTATTTTTTTACAGTTAGAGATATATAATGAACTGTTTCAGGAAACTTGACAGGATGTACTAAAGAGTATTAAATTTGCTACACATTACAAAAATCCCGAATTTCTAGCGTAATTATTAATGATATTTAAAATCCTCCGCATAGCAGTAGAAGAGTTCAATCTGGTGGAATTTAAACAATGGCGATAGAACTTAAAAGCACTCCAAATGAAAAATGTATAAAGATTGCATCTTATATGCGAATATTATGTGCTAGTTTTAGAAGTAAAGATATTAATAATAAATTCTCTATGGACGATACCAATAAAGATTTTGGTGCAATTACTGAAATTGGTAGGATGTCTGAAAATACTATTTCCACATACCTAAGAACAATTTAAATGAAACAAATATTTTTCATGACTGCTCATGCTTTGCATAATTGTATTCAAAATGACATTGATGCAGAAGTCACATCAGCTGTTGATTCCATAGTATGCAAAGCACTTCATTATTTTTCTATTTATACAGTACACAATGAAATCTCAATGGATTTGTGAATTTGCAAAAGTACAATAGGCAACTACTGGCAAGTAAGTGGATGTCTCCTTCCCTGTGTTGCATGGCCAATGGAAATGTATGGTGCACTGATATCGCATTTCCTTTCTGAGATGAAATTCCAGTATTGATTTTTTTTCAAGATGAGCTTAGTGAAGTACGATTTTGGAGAAGGATACTTGGTAGAGATTTGGGTTCAAAAAATTTGGGTTTTTGTTTTGTTTTTATTGTAATCGATTATAAATGGTATAAGGAAAATACCTATGTAACCTTTTTTTATTTGGACCTTTAAAGGGCTCTTATGGTCCAGCGACGTTATAGTATATTGGTATGTAACAATTAGCTCACCTTGTTCTTTGTTTTTTGCCAGTTCCCGTAAGTTTTGGTTTTTAAACTTGAGGTACACCTTTTCTCATAATCTATTTAACTTGAACATTTGAAATTAATTGTGGTTTTACATAATGTTTAGCTGCATTTAGAAGTTAAAGATTTTGTTCTTAAATTACATGGTTTCCACGAAAAAATTATAAATATAAAACATTTACACCAAAAAGCTGTTTTCTTTTAACTTTTTTTTTAATTACATTAGTCCTTCAAATGGACAAGTAGTTAACCGGTATCTTAAGCTACTTATAGAAACTCATAATAAAACTATCAGCGGATTCTGATCAGAGAAAAGTGTACCTATATATAAAAGTATTTTTTAGAAATTATTTCACGATATTTAAATATTTTTATAATTAAGAGATTTATAGCTAGCTCAAATATTGATACAGTATACTCAGAAAATTTTGTTTAATAAGCAGTAAAAATTTCATTGTTCTATACGGTGTAGTTAAAAAAAGAAAAGAAAAAAAGACTGGCTTTCTTTCAATTTCAAAAAAACCGTAAAAACATCCTGCGATCTCTACCAATCATCCTTAAGTCAGTGTTTTCATCATAGAAGAATACAGTAATGCAGTTGCAGAAATTACATATATTCTTAGAATATTTTGAATAGTGTCCAAGAAAGGCAAAATCAGAATTTCAACTCTTTCAGATTCAAGGACAAATGTGAACTAGAACGTAAAATAGCACTTATGTATGAGGTAACAATTAAATGTTTTAAGAAATGGTTCAGTATTTTTACTGTTTAGATTGTAGAACTGAAGAACGTTCCAAAATAGGGAGATGTGTAACAAACAACTGTATCTAAATGGCAAGCTTAATATTAAAGCAGAGGACGTGAAGTGCTTTACCTGGTTCTCCAATTTTCATATTGCTGCCGAATAATACTAAACTGTTAAAGGAGGATCAAGTAGTTGAATTTCCTGGTATTACTGATGTAGTTTATTTGTATAAATTAACATAAAATAAGAATGCTTTAAGTGAATTTGAGAGAACTGAGATTTTAATGACCATTGAATATGGTGACAGGAAACGTACAAAAGACACAGTAAAATAATATACCATCAGATATGCTTATAAGGTTATGATTTGCATTTGTAACGTATTTATTTTAATGTTAACGATGTTATTGTTCAATTAACTAACATAAATAAAGGACCTCTTTCAACTCTTTATTTGGTTAACATAGCAACATTTGTTGTATTAAACAATTGATAGTTTGTACAATCTAACGCAATAATAAAATATTTGAGATGGTACACAAAAATATATAGGGTGTTATTTAAAAACGTTTGCGATGACGTTACAGCTAGCACAATAATGCTATTGAGAATGTTTGGTTCTGTGATACAGTGTCTACTAAAATATACTGTTTGACATATCCGAGCGCTTTTTGAAGAAAGAAAGAAAGAAAGAAAGAAAGAAAGAAAGAAAGAAAGAAAGAAAAAAATCCATTTAACGTAACAGAGAATATCCGGGACTTTTGAAGCGCACTGTATACAGGATGGACCATTTAAGTTGAGACTCTACAATATATCCAAAACTAAGCGTTGTAGAAAGAAATATCTTGAATAAAAGTTGCTTGATATTATGGGAGAAAGTAAATGTCATGGCCATGTTTTGTTTGTAGGACGTTATGATGGCCATTTTAGGTGAATTTAATTTTATTAAATGGGAACCTACAATTGGGGCCAATTTAAATTGATCCCAAAATGACCATCACAACGTCCTCCAAATAAAACACGGCCAATGGCATTTACTTTACCCCTAACAGGCAACTTTTATTCAAGACATTTCTTTCTACAACGCTTAGTTTTGGATATAACCAGTCTCAACTAAAATGGTCTATTCTGTATAGTCCGTTGCCAAAACTTTCGGAATCAAATGGGTTAAGAAATACCCCAGTTGTGGATGTAGGGCTATAAACTTAACGACGAGGTTAGTTGGGTCGGCTTTATGAGATGTAAATCATTTTACCTGCAAGCCCCTTTGAGTGTTTCAAGTGCCGTGCGCAACAGGTAGACGAATTAACCCACAAATCTCTTCAGCGGTGCGAAATTATGATGTAACGGAATCTCTTCTCGCATGAAACTACCGCACTTTCACTGACTAGAAACGCGATTTATTTTTAATGTGGTTTATCATTCAGCTCATTCGTGGCTTAATGCGTTCCCTGAACATAAGCAGAACATTTACTCTTATTACTTTCTCTTCCATTTACCTAGTAGTAGCCGAAGTATTGCATTCCATCCAAAAATTCGGTACGTATATATGAAATAAAAATATCAAGAAATACACGTTTTGAGATGTATGTATGTGTGTGTGTGTGCGCGTGTGCATGAGTGAACCAGAGAGAGAGGATTCTGAACAGCATAACAAACAAAATAAAACGCCGGATAAATGCCATTGAAAATCGTTAGAGCAATTTTTTTAGAAAACCAGAAATAACGAAAATTTCTCCTTGTAAAAGACAGATTGGAGTGGGTGATTTTCTTGAAAATCTTCTTGTCGCATCCTTGGTAGATGCTAAACTTAAATACCAATTTTGGTGTTTAAACGACTTTTTGCTTTGGGATATGCCTTTCACAGACTCAGGTCGCTTTCTAAAATGCTATTTTTTTAAAAATGTATTTTATTTTATTCAGGAAGGCTCAAACGTGTGTTTTTTGAGTAGCATGCAGTGCTTTCACTACTTATTCCAGGTAAGTAATAGAGAAAGTAAAAATAAAATAGTAAGTTGAGAGGAATGATTATTAAGCATTCTACACGTGGCGCCTTAAAGATCTGATTCTGACCCTGGTAAAGTGTATTCCAAACGTTCAATTTTGTCTTCATAGTGATCGCTTAGGTACCTAGGTACAGAATTAAGGTCTGGGAGGATTTTAAACCTTGAGATAAAAGTGTAGGTTCTTTTAACTAGAAATAATTAGAGAACAAATTCATTATACTACAAAGTAAACGTTACAATTTTTAAATTTATTTTGTTTTATGGAGTCATATAATTTAAGACGACTAGCTAACACACAACATTAAGTATAGGACATGATATGTATTGCACTTTTCTGAAAATAAAAGTCAGGAAGTTTACAAAGTATTATACGGCGCGGAATACAATTTCACTAGGGAACATGTAGGTACACTTTGGCAGCATTAACTCTTTAGGTCGAAATGGAGATTCTCTTCTTTAATGTTTACTTTCTCTATCATATACATAGATAGCAAGTAGAGAAGATATTGCATTGCACCCAAAAATTCCACACCGATATTTCACCGGAAATACATACTTTGAGGCCCCTGAATAAAAAATTAGGCAAAAATCCATGTGTGCGTGTGTGAACAGCATAATTCAAAAACGAAATGTCAGATAAATGCCAAACATCTCAATACATCTTCTAAGAATGCGATACGACGATTTTCAAGAAAATCCCATTACCCCAAACTACCCTTTACATAAAACATTTTTCGAAATATTTTATTTTCTAAAAAATGGCTCTGTTGATTAAAATGTCATATATCAAAGATGTTTACGTGACAAATAAAATGTATATATTAAATTAGGTGGGTGGGTGGGTGGATGGGTCGGTGGACGGGCGGGCAGGCAGGCAGGCAGGTAGGTAGGTCGGTAGGTCGGTCGGTCGGGTGGGAGGGTGGGTAGGCAGGCGGGCGGGCAGGCAGGCAAGCAGGTAGGTAGGTAGGTCGGTCGGTCGGTCGGTCGGGTGGGTGGGTAGGTAGGCAGGCAGGCAGGTAGGCAGGCGGGCAGGCAGGCAGGTAGGTAGGTAGGTAGGTAGGTAGGTAGGTAGGTATGTATGTATGTAGGTAGGTATGTATGTAGGTAGGTATGTATGTATGTATGTATGTATGTATGTATGTATGTATGTATGCATGTATGTATGTATGCATGCATGCATGCATGTGTACATATATATGTGTGTGTATCTGTAGGACATCAGTCATTTCCGATATACGTATGCATTAAACCAAAAGGTATTTTTCGTCATTGTGAAAACGTATACAGTTATGAAAATATAGATGATAAACAAAATTTGTTTCCCACTTCCGTTTGTTTGTAAATCTCAAAATCTAATTTGCCCTTCAGCTCTTACCATCAGGTGAAGATTCGATAGCATCTTGTCATGGCAGGAAGACTATTTTACAACATTCAGAGCAGATAAACTAACCTACATGCGATACTTTAATCAACAACTTAAATCGTTCTAATCGTTGTTATATTTATTATTGCAGACGTTAAATATACTCATATTTGCTAGTTAATTTTCCCATCAACCCCCAATTTAAAAAATAATGCTTTCCTTATTTATATCGTCCATTAAAATTAGATATGCTGGTATCGATTCTATAGTGATTAGACAACTTAATGATCGACCTAATAATAATATAACCCAAATGTCCCAGCTTACAATATTCAATAAGTACTGTTGGCAAACTTAGAATTTCAGAAACAATTTTCAACCAGCTTTTAATAAAAGTTATTTTAATACAACTAATATTTTTATTGTTAACAAAGACATTATGCAATACGCATCTGTTAAGTGCTATCCCGAAAAGTATCTCGAAAATAAAAAAGGCTTGTCTTATCAAGAAAAAGCAATTATCATAAAGCAATTACTAGTCTTGAGTTACAAACTGCTACTAACTTTAGAAGTACTACATTAAGAGATATCCAAAAGGTTGATTACATACCATCACCACTACCATCGCCACCACCGCCACCGCCACCACCACCACCACTAAAGTTAATTCATTTTGTATTTAAAATAATATCGGGTTGTTTGAATATACAGATTGAAGTTTATTTGAAGGAATCTCAGATAACGAGAGAAAATTTTTTGTCTTTTATATCCACATATGTTAATGTCAAGAAAGTACATGCTTTATTGACTTTAACCAATATCCAGTTTTTGGTAAACATAACAGATAACTCTAGAACAATATTGTTTACGGTAGAAGAATATCACATGGCTAAGCAATGCCCTTGTTCATCCGTGGACAAAAAAATGAGTCATGTCTTGAAAGCCAAATTTTTCCAAGTCCTACACGGCACAACGCCTTGTTTACACCAAACGCAATGCAGTTGTGTAGCCGCTGCAGCATGCTGTTGTACGGCACAATTAAACATGCTATCTTCCACG
Organism: Deroplatys truncata; assembly: GCA_030765065.1. Taxonomy (NCBI): domain Eukaryota; kingdom Metazoa; phylum Arthropoda; class Insecta; order Mantodea; family Mantidae; genus Deroplatys; species Deroplatys truncata. The sequence continues at coordinate 179,213,704 of CM060975.1, read as the reverse complement.
TGTCTTCTCTGTAGCGATGTGGCAAACCCTAGGGTACTTCTGTGGTTAAAAACTAGGTTCGCTTCTCTCATGTAGCAAACATTTTTTTCTTCTGTTAATGATGTCTAATCAACACACAGTGACTACTTATTTTCGGTATGCTGCATTTCGTATACGGCGTTTTGTAAAATTCATAATAGAATAGTTATTATGATACAAAATACGTGGCTTCACAATTTCATCCTAGTCGCATATCTGTATCTTGTTGGATATCAAGGAACGGTCTAGGTGTGTTGTGGCAGCTTGACGATACACTGAACAATGCACAATGCACAATACACGGTAACACTTGAGAATATTAATTTTATTCCGTCTGTGAGGATAAAATATCCTGATGGAATTGTTGAATTCGTACAGAATTCTGGACACAAATTCAAGAAACCTGGATGTTGTAACTTCTCGTCCTCGTTACTACAGGGATACAATTTGATTTGAATCCCAAAAATGAGGGCAGTTATACATGCTCAGGGTTCATACATTCCATATTAATTTTGTTTATTTGTTACGTGTTATAGTTTTAGGAGAATGAAGTTTATTTGCATTTATTTCTTTGGTTATTTAAAAGGAGTATTTTAATATAATTATGTTTTTGTGTGCATAGGTATACCTACTACTTAAAATGCTGAAGCTATATTATATTCTATAAATCCAATCATAAAATTAACAATAAAAATAACAATAACTAATACAGACTGAAACCGAGGAGCTTATGAGCGTAAGCGGTCCCTTCTTAACCTCTCAGCCAGCGAAACGTTTCTGCGTGCTCTGTTTTCAGTAGCCTTATTGGCGTCACCACCGAGAAACACCATTATAAGGTAATCATTGCGCTCATAGGGCAGAGACCATTCTACAGTTCCTGCATGTGTGTTGTGAACACAGCTGTTACTAAGCTATACGAACCCTCCGGACGTTACGTGGGGTCTGTTGGGCCTCTTTTTTTTGGCCACGGGTGTACATTCACAGAAACTATTTCACGGTTTAGGTAACACAAATTCGAATTAGCCGAAAAAACTAACGAACTACCACTCATCTTGATAAGAAAAGTCAATAAATGCTTGTTCGTAGTAATGACCAGAAGCTTACAATTTTGCTCATAGACCTCCGTCCGTACTGACACTCAAGTGATATCAACGTTCAAAGCTGAAACACAAAAAGTATCCTTTATGGGATCGAAATTGAAATTGTCCTCCTTACATTAGAATTTGAACTAATGAGCAACCGAGCCCACACGTACACGAAAGACGCGGTCCGTCATAAACTCCCAAAGAAATGTGGGAAGACGACCGCGGATATGCCATGCATGGAGTGTACGTAAAATGCCGCCCCTCCAACAAGTGTATAAGCTTTCTCCAAGTCAAAAAATACAGCCACCGTTTGACACTTTCTCAGAAATCCATTCATAATATGCGTCGACAGGGACACCAGATGGTCGACGGTAGAGCGATAGCGGCGAAATCCGCACTGAGAGTTCGCTAGAAGTTTCTAAGACTCAAGCCACCATGTCAAACGCCCGTTGATCATGCGCTCCATCACCCTGCAAACGCAACTGGTGAGGGAGATAGGGCGGTAGCTGGAAGGTAGTTGGCGATCCTTCCCAGGCTTAAGTATAGGGACAATGGTGGCTTCGCGCCAAACGGAAGGAAAAAGGCCGTCTTGCTAATACGGTTATAGACGTGTAGGTAAAAGAGTTTACTGTCGGCTGAAAGTTTCTTTAACATCAGGACATGAATGCCGTCCGGGACAGGAGCAAAGTGCCTAGAGCAATAAAGAGCGTGCTCCAGCTCCCTCATTGTGAAAAGTTCATTATAGCACTCATTATTAGCAGACCGAAAATTAAAGGTGTCGGAATCCAACCGGTCTGTCATAGAGCGACAGCCGGGGGAATACTGGTCGGAACTAGAAACCGCCTCAAAGACAGCACCCAGAGTGTTAGCGATGGCAGCCGGATCCACTATGGTGGCATTGGAAACCTGAAGGCCAGAAACAGTACAATGCGACACTTTACCTGAGAAGCGACGAAGTTTATCCCAAACAACAGATGAAGGCGTAAAGCGATTAAAAGACTCGACAAAACGAGTCCACGACGCCTTCTTGCTATCCTGAATAATGCGACGAGCCCTGGCGCGCGATTGTTTAAAAGGCACCAAATTATCAAGTGTAGGCTGTCGCCGAAACACCCTAAGTGCAGTTCTATGGGCACGAACGGCGTCCCGACAATCCTCGTTCCACCACGGAACAGGCGGTCGCCGAGGTTGAGAGGATGAACGGGGAATTGCGCGTTCGGCGGCAGAGAAAATCGTAGACGTAAGGTGCTGCACTAGTTGGTTAATGTCGGCGAAGGGCTGATCGTCAAAATGCACGAGGCTGGAATACAAGCTCCAGTTGGATTTTGTGAATATCCAGGTAGGTACTCTCGAATGCTGTACGTGGTGTGACAGAAGAGAAACGATGCAGGGGTAATGGTCGCTGGAGTAGGTGTCAGCGACGACGTTCCACTGAAGACGACTAACAAGCTGGAGTGAGCAAACGGCAAGGTCCAAGTGAGAAAATGTACCGGAAGAATCAGAAAGAAACGTAGGCTCACCTGTATGGAGTATAGAGAGATTGAACTGATCAAAAATGTCGGAAAGAAGAGTTCCCCTCGCACCAGCCCTTGGCGAACCCCACAGGGGGTGATGGCCATTAAAATGTCATACAGGACAAATGGTGTTGGGAGAGCCGACAAGAGATCTCGAAGGTCCGCGTTAGCGAGGGGAGACGATGGAGATGAATATACAGAGCAAACAGAAAAGAAACAACCGGGTAACTGCAGTCTAATGGCAACAGCTTGCAATTGGGACGTAAGAGTGAGACGTTGAAAATGAATGTCGTTACGCACTAACTACATGACTCCTCCATGAGCAGGAGTACCCTCCTCCGGTTCAAGGTCGTAGCGAACCGGAATATATCCTCGGAGATCAAAAGGATCATGAGGGCGAAGCTTAGTCTCCTGCATACACACGACCATAGGCGAATGGGAACGCAATAAAAGTTGCAGTTCCGCCCTATGCGATCGTACACCACGTAAATTCCAGGTCAGGATAGCCATTAAGAAAAAGGGATAAACTGTCTATTTAGAAGGGTGGCTTAAAATTACCATTTGTTTAACCTTTGGGCTCGGGCTCTTGGTATGGAGTTGGTCAGACTCCATAGCCTCCGAAGGGAGGGCCCACGCGCTCAGAGCCAGAAACCGATTCAAGCGCCGTGAATCGGTTCTGGGTGGCGATGGGTGAGAGGTGCCGCTGAGCGCGGCTTGTCCAAGGAGCTTCCTGGGACTGCGACCTCCGAGGAGGAGACGGTGAACTCTGTTTGCTGTGAACACGCTGAGGGTCTTTTAAAAAGTATTCTCTTTGAAGTTTCTGCTTCGGTTTTTTCTCAGTGGCTTGTGACTTCATAGACTTTGGACCAGGTTTATAGGACTTGGTAACTGTAGCTTTAATGGACGGCCGGATGGTAGTGGCGGTTAATGCAGTCATGGTCCAAGTTTGAGTCTCTGCATCCTTCCGTGGTACTGGTGAGGCAACAACAGAACTGAATGTTCCCGATCGCAGGAGCGAAGGTTGGCGCGCATGGTAACGCCTCCGGGCTTCGGCGAAGGAGAGTTTCTCCTTCACCCGGATCTCCTGGATCGCCTTCTCGTTCAAATACCGCGGACAGTCGCCAAATGAAGCAGAATGTGACCCTTTGCAATTGACGCAGACGGGGGCTGTTGAACAGGCACCTTCGTGTGAGGGCTGGCTACATGTTGCACAGATGTTAACGTCACTCTTACATGAGACTTACGTATGCCCAAAACGTTGGCATTTAAAACAACGTAGAGGTCTAGGAATATAAGGCCTCACAGTAATCCGTTCGTACCTTGCGGAAATGCTCGTGGGCAGATCGACGCCATCAAATGTTAGAAACAGGGTACGAGTGGGTACCAATACGCCGTCGCGTTTGGCCTGCACTCGATGCACTGCTGTCACCTTTTGATCGGATAGATATTCGATCACATCCTCGTCCGATATACCATCGAGGCTATGCATGGTAACGACGCCCCGACAGGAGTTCAATGTGCGGTGCTTCTCGACACGGATGGGATAACCGTGGAGAAAGAGTTCTTGTAAAGTGGTATGGTTTTACTGATACACAATTGATCAATAAAGAGGATCTAGTGTTATATATGGAGAAAGGATCAATAAAAATAAATGTTTTTGGTTGTAAGCCATTTTACTTTTTGATAACTTTATTTATGAGAAGGCTACATACAACATAGATTTTGAGGAGAAAATTCTAAAAAGCTAGCCTCTTAAACCTCTCTTTGATGAAATATATATGCAATAAATTTTTAAATATACTTTGAAGGGATCTTGCGTTATTAGTTAAGGATATACAATACAATCAGCGTATAAAATAAGCATATATTACAGAGCTTACAGACTCTCATATACAAAATATATACACATTATTTACTATATTTGCGGGTTAGCGCTAGCAATCGTCGGGGCTAAGGAAGCAATGACCCCAGGCGAGAGTATTGTATGATCTTGCAATCACCTTCCTCTTGTCATCTCCTCCCCGCAATGCTAATTTAGTTATTTCAATGGTCGAAATGTTGTCATTTTTGCTTCGAAAAGCTTTCTACCAGTTAAGTATCTCTTACAGAGATCTTTTAAACAATCAAAACATTTGTCGAAATCCAGCGATTACATGCCTGCTCTAGTGATGACCTTTTTTACTATTTCGCCAGAATGTTTTATGCATATAACTTTGAGTTCAATCCAATACACTCCTCCATAATCATTCAGCCCAATTCGTCTTTGAACAAGGCATTCTTTTTCTTATTGACCTGCTGAAAGCCACATAAATTATGTTTTGCGTAATTTGACCTTCAAAATAGTTTGGATTATCTTTAAGGAACTTATAGATGCCAATACTCGTCTCAGAGATGAAAGGGCTTGTTTCCATATAATTCTATACCATGTTCTTCAATTTAGGTTTCATGACATAAAAGAAATCGTACACAATAAATGTCCAAAATTACATGTTCAATATAGATTGGCTTGTTCAAATACACTTCTCTCTGGCAATTCAATACCAACAAGGTTATGCTGGAAGATAAACGACCTGAGATACGTCCTGCTGGCTGTAAGTTTCCTTGGCTTTTCCCCTTTCTAGGCGATTTTTAAGCCCGTGTACTTACGGACATTCTCAATACACTTCCCTTACACTGCGTCTTTCATCTTTTTCTACAGGTTTTGGCCGAATTTTCATTTCTCTTGGGCTCTCTGCTCCGTATTCAGGTTGACGTATGCCTTTAATCAGTTAGACTTTGTACGATACCACTCTGTGAACATGTCTTGCAGTTAGGCCTTGTTGTATACACAGCTACATGACTGTGGTGCAAGACATATTTACTCTTAGCTAGCAGTTCCTTGGTTTGTTCGTTTGGTGGTATCCTATTTTGAGGGCAGAAGGGAAGCTCGTTATAAGCGTCATGAATATGAAGAGGATATTCAACGGCAACTTCCAGCACGTTTCCTACATTTAATCTGCAGAGATTTTTGTGATTCTTATCGGAGGCTTGCCATCGAAGATTTCCAATGGGGTATCTCTGATACCATTATGCTCCCATACAAGCTATTGATATCTAAGGATGATAAATGCTTGACTGGGGCTTTATGGTCAAAGTTTGGCATGTATCTGTGATTGGCTTTAGAGTACCCCTTTACAACAGTGCACAATCCGCCTCTAATTCCAGATTCGAAGAATTCCAACATGCTCTTGTCATGTATTAAGGAGAGTCTCGCCTTTGTCTATTTCAACATGGCGTTGAAAGCCAATCCTGGCAATCTATAATACCACGATGGGTCGAGGTTATACATTTCGAGCAAGAGTTTTCGAAACTTCTCGAAAGTATTTGCCAAAAGCAATATATTTGTCTTGAGCTACAGATCGTTGTATTATCCGAGATTCTGGATATTAAAGGTATCCCAGACCTTTTCTATATGCCTGTAATTCTCGTCGCTAATGGCCTCTCCATGTAGAATGTATCTTTGGGGGCAGCTGTCTCATTAAGCGTCTCAATAGACCTCACATAGTCATACGGGAATATACCATTGTTGCAAGCTTAAAATCATCTGCATCAGGATATTCCTTCCTATAATTTTGATCCAGCATGGCAGCCAGACTGGATAACTCATCATCCAGGATTCTAAAGCTATCCAGAAATCTGAACGGAATGTTCCTGTATTTCTTGATGAACGCCAGATACCTTTATGAAGTTATCTGGCGCATCATATATCCCTTTAGGAAGTTGCTGTCATAATTCGAGAGGCAATGGATAAATATGGATATTCTATTTATATTATACTGGCTATTAGAAGCACACGGATATTGTCCTGTCATGTGATCATGGTCTCTCAAACGTATTTCGTCCATAGCGAAACCTCTGCATAAACAACAAAAGGTAAAGGACAGCTTTTAGAAAATCATTTTAATTCAATGAAGTCGTCCTGTTGTGGCACCTTAACTAGCTGACATTTATTACATTTTAACTTGTGATATTCAAGAGTCTTCTCATTAGAGCATCTCTTGATGCATGCCTCAAATGCCCATGTTCTTTCATGGTTCCTCGCAACCTATGCTCTTACCAATTTGGACAAATTTTTAATGAAGCAGTAGCGGTCTTTGTCCGCATTCTCATTATATAGGAATTAACGTGGTGGTCTCTTTTTTCCTGTTTGGCATAGGGGAATAATGTTTTCATTTTTCTCTATGCCAAACACGGAAACTGCTTATGCTTTCCAAAGCATTCAACCTGATGCAGATGCATTGGCAATTCAATGCCCGTATAATTGTATGCTTTGAAAAGCATTCCAGGTATGATAGTGTTTGCTCCGTATGTTTCTCAGCTGGATGCCTTATAGCTAGCAGGCACCAGGCAAAGAACACATTATCTCTATTAATTATATTAACCACAGCACGCTTCTTCTGAATTTTCTTGGACAAGGATTGTAGTTGATGTAAAATGAAGAGCTAATCACTAGAGCATTCACGACAAACAAGGATTTCGATGAGGCTCGCCCTTCGGGTTTAGAAATGTGTTCCAAAATTTTCCCTGCTATTGCAGTGAAGTCTTATTCAAGATTGCTCCAAGCAAGTATAAGATAGGTCTGGGAATTAAAGAACATGAGCTTTGCAACTTCTCATCAGGTTTATGTATTACATATGAAAGCTCTAGGGAGCAGTTCATTTTTAATCCAGCCTTGCCCCTTTTGAAAACGTCTTTCATTTCCTTAATCACAAGATCCTTACACTCGTTCAAAAACGCTCTGGGGTCAAAATTTCTAATGTATTAGCTATTCTAATATTAGAAATACGTTCCTTGAACTAGCAGATTCAATGACCTTGCATTCTAGACCCTGACAATTATTAGCAGTTACCTCAAGGCTTTTGCTAATGAGAAAGCCGTCATGTGATGTCTCTTATGTTGGCGGGTTGCTGCTGGAAGTGGAGATGTTGCTGCAGCGGCCATGTCGTTGGACTCTGACCCCAAGCTTCACCGAAGTGAATGACCGATGGTCCGCACATGATTCACGGGCTGCTTCTGGAGGTGAAGGCTCATGCTGCAGCCACCACGAAGCAGGACTCTGGTTTCGGGCTCTCACCGAAATATATTACCGGTGTTCGGCACACAGTTGTTTATGTTCCTGCTGGAATAATAACAGTAATGATAATATTAATACTAATATGGATAATAATGATGCGGTAAGTAATAACAATGAAAATAGGTTATTTATGTATAATAGAATATTCTGCAAATCATATAAGCAAATCCTTACCCTTCGGAGGTGTATCCATTTCCTCGGGAGTTGGCGATTTGCTGCTGCTGGATGTGAAGACCGTTGCTGCAGCGGTCATGCGCTGGCTCTGGGCTCAATCCTCCATCGAAATGTGAGACTGCTGACCTATACGTAGTTGAAGATGTTCCTGCTGAAAAATAATAATAATAATAATGTAAATATGTAATCTTGTTTAATAGAACACAGTGCAAATAGTATAAAGAAATTCTCACCATTCGGAGATGCAACCATTTTCTCGGCTGTTGACGTTCTGCTGCTGGATGTGGAGGTGGTAACTGCAGCGGCCTTGTCGCAGGACCCTGGTCTGAGACTTACACGATTGGTGTAGGCGCAATTGGTGACCGGCATGGCGTGAATATGTTGTACCTGAAATAATTTTCATAATAATTTTCATAATGCATATATGCAATTTTTTGTAAAAAAAAGTGCAAATCGTGTAAGCAAATCCTTACCGTTCAGAGATGGATCCTCTATATTCATCCAGTCTGGGAAGGAATATATGCAGTTGCGACAGCTTCCGACCTCGCGATAGGCCCTACATCAATATCGGGTTCCTCATCGACAATCAATGACACGTCTGGAATTGTAATAATAGTAATAAAAATTAAATTCATAATAACTATTATAATTTGAACAAAAAGCAGAGGAAAATAGAATAATAAAATACGATGTGAATAATGGATAAAATACTTGCCAATACGGGATATGTTGTCGACCTCCATCTCGAATGCATTATATATATATATATGGACGCTCTTTAACTACTATGGTCCTTAGCGTTCCATTCTATATTGGGCGTGAAAGACCGATAATTTTGCTAAGAGACCTCTTTATCAGGCTTGAGGTTCTTTTACGTACCGTAAATCTACGACACGGACCACCGACTTTACTTCCCTTCCGAAGGAAGCCATGCTAGTAATTTTTACGTCCAAAAAATCCATCGCCCTCCGCCCGGTTTGAACCCGCGACCTTGTGAACTAGAGGTTAGCACGGTACTACTAGTCCACGGAGGACGACTAATATTAGCTTGTATTAGTATAGCACTTATATTAATATTTTATTCAGTACGGATACTATAAAAAGCATTATTCTCACCGCTATTCACCCGTGTCAAATGTGTATGTTAAGGACGTTCTAGAGGATATGGCTTGAACCTTAAAAGTTCATGAAGACGTTCGAGGATCGAAACGCGTCCTGCATAGCGGGGGCCCAGACGTCCATCAGAGGTTGAAACGTATGCAAATTGTGGGCTTCATCAGTGGTATTCCACGATGATAGAGGAATAAGTATTTCATCAATTATATTTTTATTTAAATACACATTTACTACATAGTAGTAGATAAATTGTTTAAAATTAAATGCAAATATTTGCTTTATTAGAGAGATAGATTAATGCGTTATACATTAGGTGGCAGGTTTTTAAAGCTAATTACGTGTCAAATGAAATGTGTATATTGAAATTTTATGGAAATAGTTTGTAAACGATAAGCTGTAGATGATGATGATGAGATGCGGTTTAAGGGCGCTAAACTACTAAGGTCATCAGCGCCCTTACAATGTATAAAAGATAAAGTCAAAAAGATAAAATAACCGCATAATTAAAAAACGGGACAGAAACCCGCGATGTCTAAAAAGGCTAAAATAACAATAATATAACAATAACAATAATAATAACAACAATAACAACAATAATAACAATAACAACAATAAAAACAGTAACAACAATATCAATAACAACAAAATAACAATACAAATATCTAAAAAACCAACACACTAAAATCATGGTCACTAACAGAATAAAACGTGTCAAGAACTGTAGAATGTAAGGAACATGAGCGCCTTATGTCTGGGGAGAAGGGCCCCATTAAAACTAACAATATAAAATCAAACAGCTAAAAGGCGCTCAGCGCATCAAATGCGACGGCTAAAACCAATGTCAGTGATAAAACGTAAAAGACATTCTACAGCATGCGCGTCGTCTGCCAACACGTTGGCTAGGCCAACAGGCAGACCCACGCGAACGCGCAGTGGAGCTAAAACTTGACACTCGGTTAAAATGTGACGGACCGTTAAGGGCACGGCACACTGACCACACAGGGGTGCGGGATCACCACTTAACAGGTATCTATGACTAAAAAGGCAATGTCCGATACGAAGGCGTGTTAAAAGTACCTCTTCCCGACGAGAAGCACGGGAAGAGGTAGCCCAGACTAGCGGAAGAGGTTTAACCTCCCGCAACTTGTTCCCCCGGAGGGCCGTCCACTCATCGCGCCAGCGCGAGAGGATGCGGCGACGTAAAATGACACACGAATCTGACGAGGGAACAACAGAAGTAAAAAATCTGGGTAATAAAATCGCCGATTTCGCAGCGGCGTCGGCCGACTCATTCCCTGAGATACCCACATGACCTGGAATCCACATAAAAGAGACGCTGATGCCAGAGGCACCCAGCGAATGGAGCAGGTCATGAATGCGCTGTACGAGGGGGTGGTAAGAGTACAGCGCGTTAATACTCTGAAGGGCACTCAGAGAGTCCGAACAAACAACACAACGCCGTAAAACATGCCGCTGAATGTATAAAACACATTGATAGATACTAAAAAGTTCGGCGGTATAAATCGAACATTGCCCGGATAAACGAAAAGTAAAACTATTCGCACCTAAAACAAAGGCACATCCTACTCCAACATCAGTCTTAGACCCATCAGTATAAATAAAATCACAGTCTCCGAATGTTGCCTGAAGTTCTAAAAATGCGGATCTAAGGACTGAAGCAGGGGTCTCATTCTTCGGCATCGACGTTAGCCCAAAATGGATGTGGGCCTCAGCGCGCGACCATGGAGGAAAGCGCGTTTCCCCTCGGGTAAGGGCCGGCGCTGGCGTAACGTCCAAATGCCGAAGTAGCAGTCGAAATCGAACCCCTGGAGGGAGCAATGCAGAGGAGCTAACAAAATATTGGCGATCAAGCGAATCCTCGTAAAATACATCGAAGGACGGGTGGTTAGGCAAGCTTGAGAGTCGACAAGCATAGCTGCACAAAAGCATCTCACGCCGGAAGGACAGCGGAGGCTCTGCAGCTTCTGCGTACAGACTGGGTACAGGGCTAGTTGGAAAGGCCCCTGTAGCGACTCTTATGCCACGATGGTGAATGGCATTCAATCGACGTAACACAGATGGACGTGCCGACGAATAAACAATACACCCGTAATCAAGCTTGGATCGGACCAAAGAGCGATAAAGGCGAAGAAGGACGGTCCGATCAGCTCCCCAGGATGTGCCACTTAAAACACGTAAAAGATTAAGAGAACGGTCACACTTTGCTTTTAAAAAGGAAACGTGCGAGGTCCAACACAACTTCCTGTCAAAAATCAACCCCAAAAATTTCGCCTCGTCTGCAAACGGAAGTATCCCTGGCCCAAGATGGAGAGAGGGCGGAGGGAAATACTTCCGGCGCCAGAAGTTGATGCAGACGGATTTCTCGGCGGAGAAATTAAAGCCGTTGGCGTTACTCCAGGCGTAGAGACGGTCGATACAGCTCTGGAGACGGCGTTCGAGTAGACAAGTCCGCCGTGAACTGCAATAAATAGCGAAATCGTCAACAAAAAGGGACGATGAAATGCCAGGTGGAATACAAGCAACAATGGGGTTGATAGCAATCGCAAAAAGTGTGACACTGAGTACAGAGCCCTGCGGTACTCCGTTCTCTTGAATAAAACGACGAGACAAAACCGAGCCCACACGTACACGAAAGACGCGGTCCGTCATAAACTCCCGAAGAAATATGGGAAGACGACCGCGGATATTCCAATCGTGAAGTGTACGTAAAATGCCGCCCCTCCAACAAGTGTCATAAGCTTTCTCCAGGTCAAAAAATACAGCCACGGTTTGACACTTTCTCAGAAATCCATTCATAATATGCGTCGACAAGGACACCAGATGGTCGACGGTAGAGCGATAGCGACGAAACCCGCACTGAGCGTTCGCTAGAAGTTTCTGAGACTCAAGCCACCATGTCAACCGCCCGTTTATCATGCGCTCCATCACCTTGCAAATGCAACTGGTGAGAGAGATAGGGCGGTAGCTGGAAGGTAGTTGGCGATCCTTCCCAGGCTTAAGTATAGGGACAATGGTGGCTTCGCGCCAAACGGAAGGAAAAATGCCGTCATGCCAAATACGGTTATAGACCTGTAAGAGAAATAGTTTACTGTCGGCTGAAAGGTGCTTTAACATCAGGACATGAATGCCGTCCGGCCCGGGAGCGGAGTGCCGAGAGCAATGAAGAGCGTGCTCCAGCTCCCTCAGTGTGAAAAGTTCGTTATAACACTCAATATTAGCAGATCGAAAATTAAAGGTGTCGGAATCCAGCCGGTCTTTGATAGAGCGAAAGCCGGCGGAATAATGGTCTGAACTGGAAACCGCCTCAAAGGCAGAACCCAGAGTGTTAGCGATGGCAGCCGGATCCACTATGGTGGCATTAGAAACCTGAAGGCCAGAAACAGTACAATGTGACACTTTACCTGAGAAGCGACGAAGTTTATCCCAAACAACGGATGAAGGCGTAAAACGATTAAAAGACTCGACAAAACGAGCCCAAGATGCCTTCTTGCTATCCTGAATAATGCGACGAGCCCTGGCGCGCGATTGTTTAAAAGTCACCAAATTATCAAGTGTAGGGTGGCGCCGAAACACCCTAAGTGCAGTCCTACGGGCACGAACGGCGTCCCGACAATCCTCGTTCCACCACGGAACAGGTGGCCGCCGAGGTTGGGAGGATGAACGGGGTATTGCGCGTTCGGCGGCAGAGAAAATAACAGACGTAAGGTGCTGCACTAGTTGGTGAATGTCGGAGAAGGGCTGGTCGTCAAAATGCACGAGGCTGGAATACAAGCTCCAGTCGGCTTTTGCGAATATCCAGGTAGGTACTCTGGAATGCTGTACGTGGTGCGACAGAAGAGAAACGATGCAGGGGTAATGGTCGCTGGAGTAGGTGTCAGCGACGACGTTCCACTGAAGACGACGTGCAAGCTGGAGTGAGCAAATTGCAAGGTCCAGGTGAGAAAATGTACCAGAAGAATCAGAAATAAAAGTAGGTGCACCTGTATTGAGGATGGAAAGATTGAACTGATAAAAAATGTCGGAAAGAAGAGTTCCCCTCGCACAAGCCCTTGGCGAACCCCATAGTGGGTGATGGGCATTAAAATCTCCCAACAGAAGAAATGGTGTTGGGAGAGCGGACAGGAGAGATCGCATGTCCGCGGGAGCGAGGGGAGACGATGGAGGTGTATACACAGAGCAAACAGAAAACAAAAAGCCGGGTAAGTGAAGGCGAACGGCAACAGCTTGCAAGTCAGATGTAAGTGTGACAGGTGTAAAATGAACGTCATTACGCACCAAAATCATGACACCACCATGAGCAGGAGTACCCTCCTCCGGTTCAAGGTCGTAGCGAACCGGAGTATATCCTCGGAGATCAAAAGGATCGTGAGGGCGAAGCTTAGTCTCCTGCAAACATACGACCATAGGTGAATGGGAACGCAATAAAAGCTGCAGTTCCGCCCTATGCGATCGTACACCACGTACATTCCAGGTCAGGATAGCCATTAAAAATAAGGGGATAAACTGTCTATTTAGAAGGGCGGCTTAAAATTACCTTTTGTTTAACCTTTGGGCTCGGGCTTTTTGTATGGAGTTGGTCAGACTCCATAGCTTCCTCGGAGGGAGGGCCCACGCGCTCAGTGCCAGAAACCGATTCAAGCGCCGTGAATCGGTTCTGGGTGGCGATGGGTGAAGGGTGCCGCTGAGCGCGGCTTGTCCCAGGACCTTCCTGGGACAGCGACCTCCGAGGAGGAGAAGGTGAACTTTTCTTACCGCGCGCACGCGGAGGGTCTTTCAAAAAATCTTCCCTACGTAGTTTCTGCTTGGGCTTCTTTTCAACGGCTTGCGACTTCATTGACTTGGGACCAGGTTTATACGGCTTGGTAACTGTAGCCTTAATAGACGGCCGGATGGTAGTGGCGGTTAATCCAGTCAAGGTCCAGGTCTGAGTTTCGGCATCTACGCGTGGTACTGGCGAGGCAACAACAGAACTAAATGTGCCAGATCGCAGGAGTGAAGGTTGGCGCGCATGGTAACGCCTCCGGGCTTCAGCGAAGGAGAGTTTTTCCTTTACCCGGATCTCCTGGATCGCCTTCTCGTCTAAGTACCGCGGACAGTCGGCAAACGAAGCAGAATGAGACCCTTTACAATTAACGCAGACGGGGGCTGTTGAACAGGTACCTTCGTGTGAGGGCTGGCTACAGGTTGCACAGATGTTAACGGCACTCTTACATGAGACTTGCGTATGCCCAAAACGTTGGCATTTAAAACAACGCAGAGGTCTAGGAATATAAGGCCTCACAGAAATCCGTTCGTACCCTGCGGAAATGCTCGTGGGCAGATCGACGCCATCAAATGTAATAAACAGGGTACGAGTGGGTACCAACACGCCGTCGCGTTTGGCCTGCACTCGATGAACCGCTGTCACCCTCTGGTCTGCAAGATATTCCACCAGGTCTTCGTCAGAGATACCATCGAGGCAATGCGTGGTGACAACGCCTCTACAAGAATTCAAGGTGCGGTGCTTCTCAACACGGATAGGATAACCGTGGAGAAGCGTGGCGCTCAACAAGGACTTACTTTGTGCCTCGGATTTGCTTTGAACTAGCAACGAACCATTACGAAGACGAGTGCAGGAAAGAACCGGACCAGCAATTGAGTCAATGCCCTTCTGGATAATAAAAGGGTTCACCTTCTCGAATGATTGTCCCTCCTCTGTACGGGTAATCACTAAGTAACAACCAGCTGTTGGCGGTGCTACTTCTGTTACAAAAACTTTGCGGCGCTTGTTGTTAACAATGGAGAAAGGGTGCTCCATAGCGAAAAAAATCCTCCACCATTGCAACCGTCTCCGACCTCGGGCTCTGACTTCCCGGGCGTTACCCCGGCTTGGGTGAGTGGCCTATCTATACCTAGCTCACCCCAGGGTCACACCTCCCAGAACATAGACAGAGGGACCCAATCGCCGTCGGAAGCCAGCAGCTCATGCAATGGCCCCCCCGCGGGACTGCAGTTGAACAGCGGATACGAACAACAACCCTACATGACGACCCCGGGTGGTGGGGATGACGCCATTACCCACTCACCCAGCTGCGCACGCGGTGCGCGGGTATCCGTCAGGCTGTGTCCACGGAGGATTTAAATAAAAAGATAAAAGAAACTAAAACTGTGTGGGCGTTTCGCACGCAAGGTAGGCCGGCGGGGAAGAAAAAGAGAGATATGCGAATGTCGTGGTGCGAAATGGCCGGAAAGTGACAAGAGAAGAAAGAAACGATGGTGAGGTGCGGTATGAATGGAATGTAAAGAACGCACGAGAGCCTACCTTGGGTCCACCGGTCACTTGAAGAACCCACCTCGACCGGATGGGGGTGAGGGGATGAATGTGGCGATGATTGGCTCGGGAACCCCCGGGTGCGCCAAAAACCCGTACTCACATAAGGTGAGCCCCTGAGGGAAAAGCTGTAGAGGAGAACGTACTAAATAGAAAATGTAGATATCGTTAAATCATACAATATATTTCTAACAAGGTTTTCTGATATAAGGCGTTTCTGAGATATCCGTTATTAATCATTGGAATGGTTCATTTTTGGATCATTCTATTAAAGTTCTGTCGACTGTTTCTCGCGAATGTATGCGGGCAGTATGGAATTTTAAGGCTGGTATGTAACGTTCAGTTTTAAGCATTTAACTACCGATGTTCCCATTGTATCTATAACGAAATGTGTAATGTAGCTATTTCTGCAAAACTTTATTTGGATTAAAACGTAGTAGATAGAAGATCTGCTTAGTATGAATAGCTTGTATACCCTCTAAATGATAGTGGGTAGAGGAAGCCGTGTGAATGTTTCACCAAGTTTTGAAATAGCGTAAGAATTAAATAATATTTGGATTTTGATTATTCAACACATTCCCCTTCATTCGTATTTGAATGTGGTAGAGATTGTTATGAGAGCGTATTTATATTGAAATACCATGGGATCGATTGTACAATTAATAAAAGCCGGCAAAACCCCCCAGTATAGCAGTTTGTATCTATAATAACTTTATATATATATTGGTTATAATAACTTTACTTTTAATAATGCATTCACACGCACATATTAATCTGGATTCATGAGCGGCTTATCACATGCAGATAGAACGCATCTTATTGCAGACAAGTGCTTTTTAAAGATGCCACATATTCTGCTTTTAAATAAAGTATTCAAACATGTCAGTTTCCCACGCATTCAACAAGAATATGTTATAACTTACCAGACTTTTTTGTGCGTTGTCCTGATGAATTTTACAAGGTCGAAATGTAATACTTGAGATTAGCACGATCAATCGCACGGCTTTCCAAGGATATAATGATTGTTTTGGGTCGTATTAAGGCTTTCTATACCGAAATCCTCCCCGCCAGAATATCGCTGTCACATTCCATTCCTTATAAGGAAGTGCTTGAAGTCTAAAGTATTATTTCTCCTCCGGGTTGGGGGGTGTCGCAATAGCCATCCCCTTGCAATGTGTATTGTTTAATAACCTTCTGCCTTATACCAGTGGTTTACACGCTATAAATAATCCTACGAATAAAGAGGGTATCAATAGGCTATTCTACCTGAAAATTAAAGTTATAGTGATGATGATGATGAAATGGGGTTAAGGGCGCTAAACATCGACGGTCATCACCGCCCTTACAACGTATGAAATTTAAAATACTAAAACTAAAAAACGGGAAACAAACCCGCGTAGTCGAAAACACGGCAACAAATGCTAAAACCACCGCACTACAAATCTGGCAAGTAAAACAATAAAAACGTAAAACGACCTGTCAGGAACTGTAGAAGTCAAGGTACCAGAGCGCAGTATATCCCCGGGGGAGAAGACCCCCATTAAAACAGACAATATAAAATCACAAAACGAAAGGACGCTCAGCGCATCACAGGCGCTTACTAAAACCGTTGTCACTGATATAACGTAAAAGACATTCTACAGCATGCGCGTCGTCTGCCAAAACGTTGGCCATGTCAACAGGCAGAGACACACAAAACGCGCAATGGAATTACCTGCCACTCAGCTAAGATGTGACGCACCGTTAAGGGCGCATCACACTGCTCACAGAGTGGTGCGGCGTCACCACTGAGCAGGTGCTTATGGCTAAAATGGCAATGACCGATACGTAAAGGAGCTAAAACTTTCTCTTCCCGACGACACGCACGAGAAAAGGTACCCCAGACTACAGGGAGAGGTTTAACCTCCCGCAACTTGTTCCCACAGAGGGCCCTCCACTCATCGTGCCAAAGCGAGAGGATGCGGTGACGTAAAATAATACACAAATCTGACGAGGGAACAACAGAGGTAAAAATCTGGATAATAAAATCGCCGATTAGGCGGCGGCTTCAGCAGATTCGTTCCCTGAAATGCCCACATGACCCGGAATCCACACAAAGGTGACGCTGGTGCCAGAAACTCCGAGCAAGTGGAGCAGATCATGTATGCGCTGTACGAGTGTGTGGAAAATGTACAGCGCATTAATGCTCTGAAGGACACTCAGAGATGTGATGATGTGATAGGGCTTAAGGGCGTTCAACTGCTAGGGTTATTAGCGCCCTTACAATGTTTAAAATATAAAATCGAAAAGTCAATAAACTAAAAACCCACACACAAACCCGCTTGGTCAAAAATACTAAAAAAACACAACAGAACAAAAACTAAAATCTACACACTAAAATCATGGTCACTAAAAGAATAAAACGTGTCAAGAACTGTAGAATGTAAGGGACATGAGCGCCTTATGTCGGTCGGGGAGAAAAACCCTATTAAAACTGACAATATAAAATCTCAAAGCTAAAAGACGCTCAGCGCATCAGATGCGCCGATTATAATCAATGTCACTTATAAAACGTAAAAGACATTCTACAGCATGCGCTTCGTCTGCCAAAACGTTGGCTATGCCAACAGGCAGACCCACGCGAACGCGCAGTGGAGCTAAAACCTGACACTCAGTTAAAATGTGGCGCACCGGTAAGGGCGCATCACACTGCTGAAACAGTGGAGCGGGGTCACCACTGACGAAGTATCTATGACTAAAAAGGCAATGTCCAATTCGTAAACGGGCTAAATGTACCTCTTCCCGACGTGTAGAACGAGAAGAGGTACCCCAGACTAACGGGACAGGTTTAAACTCCCGCAATTTGTTCCCCCGGAGGGCCGTCCACTCATCGCGCCAAAGCGAGAGGATGCGGAGACGTAAAATAACACACGAATCTGACGAGGTAACAACACAGGTAAAAAATCTGCGTAATAAAATCGCCGATGTTGTAGCGGTGTCCGCCGACTCGTTCCCTGAGATGCCCACATGACCTGGAATCCACATGAAGGAGACGCTGATGCCAGAGGCACCAAGATTGTGGACCAGGACATGTATGCGCTGTACGAGGGGTGGTAATTGTACAGTGCGCCAATACTTTGAAGAGCACTCAGGGAGTCTGAACAAGTAAAACAGAGTCGTAAGTCGTACCGCTGGACGTACAAAAGTGACTGATAAATACTAAAAAGTTCGGCGGTAAAAATCGAACATTGCCCGGGTAAACGAAATGTAAAACCACGATTATCATCAACAAAGGCACACAGTCTACTCCAACATCAGTCTTAGACCCATCAGTATATATAAAACGAAGGTCACCGAACTGCGCCCGAAGTTCTAAAAAGGCCGATCTACGAACTGAAGAAGGGGTCTCATTCTTCGACATTGACGTCAACCCATGGTGACACTGGGCCTCAGCGCGCAGCCATGGAGGCAAGCGCGTATCCCCCTGGGAAGGGCCGGCGCTGGCTCACACTGCCAAAAGCTATGGAATGTGAGAAGAGAATGTAGGTCCCCCGCCCCCACTTGCGCCAAATGCACAGGCCCCCATTTCTCAGGGACATGCACGGTTGCACCCAAGGACCGGCTATGCTTCTTATGTGGCGATAAGGGCCATGGAGCAACCTGGCGCGGTTGCCCAACATATCAAGCAGCATGCAAGAAAAAGACCTTGCCCAGTGGACAACCTCCAAAGCATCCCCCAAAGACAGGAAGAACGCAAACTTATGCGGAGGTTACCACGAAAAAGACTGAGTGGCTCATTAGGGACAGCAAAGGTAGGACGCGACCAGCCCCAGAGCCTGAGCCACCAGTGGTTGGGGAACCTCAGCTAGCTGCTGAGGCCGAACCAACCAGCGATGAGCGACACCCTCGTGAAAGTCAGGACAGCCCTCCACCAGTAGTTGTAGGTCCCTTAGTGCAGGCTGTCGGGCCTAACCAGGCAGCAAAGTCGTTCCCCCAACGCGAAGGACCAATGCCCAAAGAGGCAGGCATGGCAATGGACGAACTAGTGAAGTCACTAGGCAAGTCCTCAAATAATGTTTCTCGCAATAAAGTTTATTCCATGGTCCGAAGGCTCTGTGACACGATTAGTCAATTAGGAACAGATGACGTAATCATAGCTCACTACCTCACTCACTTTGTGACAACTCTTCGAAGACTGTAGTCATGGCTAGTTCGAACACGTTAAGAATAATTTTCTGGAACTGCAACGGTATTAGGAAAAAGACCAAACATTTAGCAGATTTTCTGCAAACATATTCAATACAAGTAGCTCTACTATCAGAGACACATATCAATAACACCGATCGCCTATCTGTTCCGGGCTATAAAATCTACAGAAATGATCGCGACCGAAGAGGAGGGGGGACCGCGATAGCCATTCAGGCCAGCATTGAACATTATCAAATTCAATCCCCCACCCTATCACATGCCGAAACAACGGCTATCAAACTTAAGATAGATAACTCAGAAATTGTGATAGCGTCAGTGTACAATCCCCCTGGGAACGTTGACACAGGCGACTTAGATAAAATAATGAATCTAGGACCACGGGTCATTGCGGCCGGGGACTTCAACTGCAAGCATTATCTCTGGAATTGCAGGAACCCCAATACTCAAGGCACTAAGCTATTAAATTACATCAACAACAGAAATTATTTAATCTCAGGGCCGGAAGAGCCCACTTTTATACCACATTTACCAAATTGCACGCCAGACATTCTGGACATTGCGCTATTAAATAACATTCGCTACAATATAGAACTAGAAGTCTTACAGGAGCTTACATCAGACCACTTACCGGTTCTGATGACAGTTAATGCACCAGTAGCATTTAAGCCAGCTCCTATAAGGCATAACTACAATGAAGTAGATTGGGATAACTTTAAAGACACGGTAGATTACTACCTACCAGATCTAGAGGTTAACTCCGCGAATGAACACGACACTGCGATAGATAGATTAGAAACGGCAATCAAACTGGCCACCACGGCATGCGTACCGCTTACACAGCCACGCTCCACAAACGTCAAATTCCCGAAAGACGTCAAATTGCTGCAACAAGCACAAAACAGAGCCAGACGTAAATGGCAAAAAACGCGAAACATAATACACAGAACAGAATATTACCAAGCAAGAGATCGAGCACAAGAAAGAGCGAGAACTTACATACAAAACCAATGGGATAACACCCTAGAAAATCTAAACTCTCAACAAAACACAGTTTGGCGAATAGCAAAATGCTTAACGCGCACTCGAACCAATATACCTCCGTTACAAATTAACAACGTGATAGCGGAAACTCCCCGGGCCAAGGCAGAAGCCTTTGCGGTCACGCTTGAAAGTGTGTTCTCCCCGAACCAAACGGCGGGACACGACAATTTTATCGCAGAAACAGAAAACGAAGCTAATAACATAGGACAAGAGCCTACGCACAATAAAATGCGAAAAACTAGCCCAGGCGAAATAGGGTGGATTATTAAACACCTGCCCACCAGAAAAGCACCTGGACCAGAAAAAATACCTAATGTGGTTCTGAAGAATCTACCAATCAGAGCCTTACAAGCACTAGCCAAGATATTTAACTACACACTAGAACATGGCCGGTTCCCCCCTGTGTGGAAGGAGGCCAAAATATTGCTATTCCCGAAAGCAAACAAAAACTTGACACTCCCCATAAACTACAGGCCAATAAGCCTATTGAACACGCTAAGTAAAGTACTTGAAAAGTAATACTAAAGCGAATTAATAAACATATACACAAGCAAAGTATACCTATGCCTGAACAGTTTGGGTTCAGAACCCAACACTCGACAACCCTGCAACTCCTCAGGATGACGGAGGAAATCACTAAAGGCTACAACACGAATAAATCAACAGGCGCCATCTATCTAGATATTGAACGCGCGTTTGATAAAGTATGGCACGCCGGACTCTTAAAGAAACTAAAACACTACAATTTCCCTGACTCCGCTATAGCCCTCATTAGGGACTACCTCTGCAACCGGCGCTTCCACACGTCGGTAGAGGATGCGGTATCAAGCACCAAGACAATCAAGGCCGGAGTCCCACAAGGAAGTCTATTGGGACCGACGCAGTTTAATTTATACATAAATGATATGCCACTATTGGTAAGATCAAACAAATACATTTACGCAGATGACACCGCGATAACCACGCAGTCAACACAACCGAGAATTATACACTTACGACTGCAAAATGCGCTTAACATACTAGAACCTTGGTACACCAAATGGAGAATCAAAGCAAATCCTAGAAAAACTCAAGCAATAATATTCACTAAAAGAACATTTCACCGTAAAGGTAAACACGCTCTCCAGCCCCTCAACTATCAAGGCGAAAGAATTGAGTGGAAGGACCAAGTGACCTACTTAGGTCTCAACATGGACCAAGGCCTGACCTGGAATAAGCAAATTGCGAAAGTCAGAGCCAAGGCCAATGGTCAACTAAACAGACTATACCCAATTTTTAACATAAATAACCAATTGAAAATAAACATGGGGCTAACCCTATATAAAACACTAATAAGGCCAATACTGACGTATGCAGCCCCAGTTTGGGGGTACGCGGCCAAAACCCATATGCATAAAATACAAACACTACAAAACAAGATAATACGAATAATTACTAAGCAACCGCCGCTAGCGCCGGCATATCTCCTACACGAGGAACTAAAATTACACTCAATTGAAGAATTCGTTAAGAGCTTAAGCTTCAACCTCTATAAAAGCAAGGAAAAGAACACAAACAGACTCATACAAGAATTAGGTTCATATGAAACAAACCACAACAAGCACAAAAGACCGCTGTCACTATTTGACAGAACCCTAGGCCTCGGGGAGCCCGAAATTGACATTCAAGCGTATCTTGACACGTTAGTATTGTACCCATTATAACACCCATGACTACAGCTTCACGACGTGACAATTGGTGGCCTCGAAGTCCTTGCTCTTCGAGTCAAGGCGGTCCCGGGGGAAGGGCCCCCCCCCCCGCAAGTGGCACTGGCTCGCACCTGCAACTGTAGGCAGACTGCCCGCCGGTGTGCACTCTATATGACCCAGCATAGTCATGGTTAATGATTTGGATAACATCAGGGACGACGCCTTTTTGGGCGAAAAACCGAATCCACAAACAAATACATTTAAACATCCTAACTAATGATAAGAGACGACGCCACCTGGCGGAGCAAAATAAATTCTACGCAATCCCAAGTGTATGTGTACCTTAAAATATTATCATAAGTAATAAGCTAAGCATCATAGATTAAGCTAATTAATTACTAACCAAATCCATATATTTATGTACTTATATATTTGCATGCACCAAATATCTGTTAAAGGGACGCAGCCATTGGCTCAGATCCAACGACTCGCGCACAAGTGCCTGCTTGTGACGCCCAACAGCTGTAATATCTTAGGACGCAGCGCCATGGCGCCTTCCAGAATTCTCAAAAAAGATCACCTAAAATTTCGCCAGGGCGCAACCAGGGCTTCGGTCATGGTTGCGTCCGGCCTCCTTCCGCACCTTGGCCTCAGCCTGTGGTTGGCCAACATTTCCTTTCCTCGAATCCGCAGGTGCAAGAGCGGTACTGCCTCACCTTACCATGACTTTTCCCTCCGGTGGAGGTTTTTTAGTGGGTATGGCCTCGGCTTCACGCCGAAGTGGAGTCCCACACTCTCATCTTAGATGGGGTTAGTACGCAAAAGTATTTTTCCTCCACTCGAAAAAAAACGCTGGCGTAAAGACCAAATGCCGAAGAAGCTTTCGAAATCGAACCCCTGGAGGGAGCAAAGCAGAGGAGCTAACGAAATATTGCCGATCAAGCGAATCTTAGTAAAATACCTCGAAAGACGGGTGGTCAGGCAAGCTTGAGAGTCGACAGGCATAGCTGCACAAAAGCACCTCACGACGGATGGACAGCGGAGGCTCTGCAGCTTCAGCATATAGACTGGGCACAGGGCTGGTTGGAAAGGCCCCCGTAGCGACTCTTATGCCACGATGGTGAATGGCATTCAATCGACGTAATACAGATGGACGCGCCGACCAATAGACAATGCACCCGTAATCAAGCTTGGATCGGACCAAAGAGCGATAAAGATGTAAACGGATGGGCCGATCAGCTCCCCAGGATGTGCCGCTTAAAACACGTACAAGATTAAGAGAACGGACACACTTTGCTTTTAAAAACGAAATGTGCGAAATCCAGCTCAGCTTCCTATCAAATATCAACCCCAAAATTTCGCCTCGTCTGCAAAGGGCTGTATCCCTGACCCAAGATAGAGAGAGGGCGGAGGGAAAGCCTTCCAGCGCCAGAAATTGATACAGATGGATTTTTCGACGGAGAAATTAAAGTTATTGGCGCTACTCCAGGCGTAGAGACGGTCGATACAGCTCTAGAGACGGCGTTCGAGTAGGCAGGTCCGCCGTGAACTGCAATAAATGGCAAAATCGTCAACAAAAAGGGACGATGAAATACCAGGTGGAATACAAACAACAATGGGGTTGATAGCAATTGCAAAAAGTGTGAAAGTGAGTACAGAGCCCTGCGGTACTCGGTTCTCTTGAATAAAATGACTAGATAAAACCGAGCCCACACGTACACGAAACACGCGGTCCGTCATAAACTCCCGAAGAAATATGGGAAGAGGACCGCGGATATTCCATGCGTGAAGTGTACGTAAAATGCCGCCCCTCCAATATGTGTCATAAGCTTTCTCCAGGTCAAAAAATGCAGCCACCGTTTGACACTTTCTCAGAAATCCATTCATAATATGCGTCGACAGGGACACCAGATGGTTGACGGTAGAGCGATAGCGGCGAAATCCGCACTGAGAGTTCGCTAGAAGTTTCTGAGACTCAAGCCATTATGTCAACCGCCCGTTGATCATGCGCTCCATCACCTTGCAAATGCAAATGGTGAGGGAGATAGGGCGGTAGCTGGAAGGTAGTTGGCGATCCTTCCCAGGCTTAAGTATAGGGACAATGATTGCTTCGCGCCAAACGGAAGGAAAAATCCCGTCTTGACAAATACGGTTATAGACCTGTAAGAGAAAGAGTTTACTGTCGGCTGAAAGGTTCATTAACATCAGGACATGAATGCCGTCCGGCCCAGGAGCGGAGTGCCGAGAGCAATGAAGAGCGTGCTCCAGCTCCCTCATTGTGAATAGTTCGTTATAGGATTCATTATTAGCAGACCGAAAATTATATGATGCGGAATCCAGCCGGTCTTTAATAGAGCGAAAGCCGGCGGAATAATGGTCTGAACTGGAAACCGCCTCAAAGGCAGCACCCAGAGTGTTAGCGATGGCAGCCGGATCCACTATGGTGGCATTAGAAATCTGAAGGCCAGAAACAGTACAATGCGACACTTTACCTGAGAAGCGACGAAGTTTATCCCAAACAACGGATGAAGGCGTAAAGCGATTAAAAGACTCGACAAAACGAGCCCAAGATGCCTTCTTGCTATCCTGAATAATGCGACGAGACCTGGCGCGCGATTTTTTAAAAGTCACCAACTTATCAAGTGTAGGGTGACCCGAAACACCTTGAGTGCAGTTCTACGGGCACGAACGGCGTCCCGACAATCCTCGTTCCACCATGGAACAGACATTCGCCGCGGTTGAGAAGATGAACGGGGAATTGCGCGTTCGGCGGCAGAGAAAACCGTAGACGTAAGGTGCTGCACTAGTTGGTTAATGTCGGTGAAGGGCTGGTCGTCAAAATGCACGAGGCTGGAATACAAGCTCCAGTCGGTTTTTGCGAATATCCAGGTAGGTACTCTGGAATGCTGTACGTGGTGTGACAGAAGAGAAACGATGCAGGGGTAATGGTCGCTGGAGTAGGTGTCAGCGACGACGTTCCACTGCACACGACTAGCAAGCTGGAGTGAGAAAACGGCAAGGTCTAAATGAGAAAATGTACCGGAAGAATCAGAAAGAAAAGTAGGCTCGCCTGTATTGAGAATAGAGTGATTGAACTGGTCAAAAATGTCAGAAAGAAGAGTTCCCTTCGCACAAGCCCTTGGCGAACCACACAGGGGGTGATGGGCGTTAAAATCTGCCAACAGAAGAAATGGTGTTGGGAGAGCGGACAGACGAGCTCGAATGCTCGCGGGAGCGAGAGGAGACGACGGAGGTGAATATACTGAGCAAACAGAAAATAAAAAACCGGGTAACTGCAATCTAATGGCAACAGCTTGCAAGTCGGACGTAAGAGCGGGAGTTTGAAAATGAACGTCGTTACGCAAAACAACATGACACCTCCATGAGCAGGAGCACCCTCCACCGGTTCAAGATCTTAGGGAACCGGAGTGTATCCTCGGAGATCGAAAGGGTCGTGAGGGCGAAGCTTGGTCTCCTGCAAACACACGACCATAGGTGAATGGGAACACAATAAAAGTTGCAGTTCCGCCCTATGCGATCGTACACCACGTACATTCCAGGTCAGGATAGCCATGAATAAAAGGGATAAACTGTCTACTTAGAAGGGCGGCGTAAAAGAATCTTTTGCTTAACCTTTGGGCTCGGGATTTTTGTATGGAGTTGGTCAGACTCCATAGCTTCCTCGGAGGGAGGGCCCAACGCTCAGTGCCAGAAGCCGATTCAAGCGCCGTGAATCGGTTCTGTGTGGCGATGGGTGAGGGGTGCCGCTGAGCGCGACTTGTCCCAGGAGCTTCCTGGGACAGCGACCTCAGAGGAGGAGAAGGTGAACTTTTCTTACCGCGCGCACACGGAGGGTCTTTCAGAAAATCTTCCCTACGAAGTTTCTGCTTGGGTTTCTTTTCAGCGGCTTGCGACTTTTAGTACATTGAGACTTCAGAGAATTAGGACCAGCTTTAGATGGCTTCATAACAGTGCTAAAACGGACGGCCGGATGGTAGTGGCGGTCAATGCAGTCATGGTCCAGATCTGTGTTTCGACATCCTTCCGGGGTACTGGCGAGGCAACAACAGAACTAAATGTACCAGATCGCAGGAGCGAAGGTTGGCGCGCATGGTAACGCCTCTGGGCTTCAGCGAAGGGGAGTTTCTCGTTTACCGGGATCTCCTGGACGCCTTCTCGTCCAAGTACCGCGGGCAGTCGGCAATGATGATGATGATGATATGCGGCTTAAGGGCGCTAAACTGCTGAGGTCATCAGCGCCCTTACAAGGTATAAAATATAAAGTCAAAAAATAAAAGACAGGTAAAAAACCGCATAATTAAAAAACGGGACACAAACGCGCGATGTCAAAAAGCTAAAACTAACAATATAACAATAACAAATATAACAATAACAATAACAACAATAACAATAAAAACAATAATAACAATAACAACAATAATAAGAACAAGACAAAGATCTGAAAAACAACACACTAAAAGCATAGGCAGTAAAGGATTAAAACGTGTCAGGAACTGTAGAATGCGAGGGACATGAGCGTCATATGTCCACTGGGGATAAGAGTTCCCATAAAAAACCGACAGGATAAAAGTACGAAGCTAACAGACGCTCAACGCATTAAATGCGCAGATTAAAATCACTGTCATGAATAAAACGTAAAACACATTCCACAGCATGCGTGTCGTCTGCCAAAACGTTGGCTAGGCCAACAGGCAGACCCACACGAGCACGCAATGCAGCTAAAACCTGACACTCTGTTAAAATGTGACGCACCGTTAAGGGCACGTCACACTGCCCACAGAGTGGCGCGGGGTCACCACTCAGCAAATACTTATGACTAAAAATGCAATGTCCGATACGAAGGCGTGTTAAAATTACCTCTTCCCGACGAGAAGCACGGGAAGAGGTAGCCCAGACTAACGGGAGAGGCTTAACCTCCCGCAACTTGTTCCCTCGGAGGGCCGTCCACTCATCGCTCCAAAGCGAGAGGATGCGGCGACGTAAAACAATAAACAAATCTGACGAGGGAACAACAGAGGTAAAACGTCTGGATGATAAAATCGCCGACTTGGCAGCGACATCGGCAGACTCATTACCTGAGATGCCCACATGACCTGGAATCCACAAGAAGGAGACGCTGATGCCAGAGACATCAAGCGAGTGGAGCAGGTCATGAATGCGCTGTACGAGCGGGTGGTAACTGTACAGCGAGCTAATACTTTGAAGAGCACTCAGGGAGTCGGAACAAATAAAACAGTGCCGTATGTCGTGCCGCTGAATATATAAAAGAGACTGATAAATGCTAAAAAGTTCGGCGGTAAAAATCGAACATTGCTCTGGTAAACGAAAGGTAAAACTATTTCCACCACAAAAAAAGGCACATCCTACTCCAGCATCAGTCTTAGATCCATCAGTAAAGATAAAAGGCAAGTCCCCGAATTGCGACTGAAGTTCTAAAAACGCTGATCTAAAGACTGAAGAAGGGGTCTCATTCTTCGGCATTGACGATAACCCAAGGTGACAGAGGGCCTCAGCGCGCGACCATGGAGGAAAACGCGTTTCCCCCCTTGGAAGGGCCGGCGCTGGCGTAACGTCCAAATGCCGAAGGAGCAGTCGAAATCGAACCCCTGGAGGGAGCAATGCAGAGGAGCCAACTACATATTGCCGGTCAAGTGAATCCTCGAAAAATGCCGCGAAAGACGGGTGGTCAGGTAAGCTTGAGAGTCGACAGGCATAGCTGCACAAGAGCATCTCACGCCTGGAGGACAGCGGAGGCTCTGCAGCTTCAGCATAAAGACTGGGCACGGGGCTAGTTGGAAAGGCCCCTGTAGCGACTCTAAGACCACGATGATGAATGGGATTCAAACGACGCAACACAGATGGACGTGCTGACGAATAAACAAAACACCCGTAATCAAGTTTGGATCGGACCAAAGAGCGATAAAGGCGAAGAAGGACGGTCCGATCAGCTCCCAAGGATGTGCCACTTAAAACACGTAAAAGATTAAGAGAACGGTCACACTTTGCTTTTAAAAAGGAAACGTGCGAGGTCCAACACAACTTCCTGTCAAAAATCAACCCCAAAAATTTCGCCTCGTCTGCAAACGGAAGTATCCCTGGCCCAAGATGGAGAGAGGGCGGAGGGAAATACTTCCGGCGCCAGAAGTTGATGCAGACGGATTTCTCGGCGGAGAAATTAAAGCCGTTGGCGTTACTCCAGGCGTAGAGACGGTCGATACAGCTCTGGAGACGGCGTTCGAGTAGACAGGTCCGCCGTGAACTGCAATAAATAGCGAAATCGTCAACAAAAAGGGACGATGAAATGCCAGGTGGAATACAATCAACAATGGGGTTGATAGCAATCGCAAAAAGTGTGACACTGAGTACAGAGCCCTGCGGTACTCCGTTCTCTTGAATAAAACGACGAGATAAAACCGAGCCCACACGTACACGAAAGACGCGGTCCGTCATAAACTCCCGAAGAAATATGGGAAGACGACCGCGGATATTCCAATCGTGAAGTGTACGTAAAATGCCGCCCCTCCAACAAGTGTCATAAGCTTTCTCCAGGTCAAAAAATACAGCCACGGTTTGACACTTTCTCAGAAATCCATTCATAATATGCGTCGACAAGGACACCAGATGGTCGACGGTAGAGCGATAGCGACGAAACCCGCACTGAGCGTTCGCTAGAAGTTTCTGAGACTCAAGCCACCATGTCAACCGCCCGTTGATCATGCGCTCCATCACCTTGCAAATGCAACTGGTGAGGGAGATAGGGCGGTAGCTGGAAGGTAGTTGGCGATCCTTCCCAGGCTTAAGTATAGGGACAATGGTGGCTTCGCGCCAAACGGAAGGAAAAATGCCGTTTTGCCAAATACGGTTGTAGACCTGTAAGAGTAAGAGTTTACTGTCGGCTGAAAGGTTCTTTAACATCAGGACATGAATGCCGTCCGGCCCGGGAGCGGAGTGCCGAGAGCAATGAAGAGCGTGCTCCAGCTCCCTCATTGTGAATAGTTCGTTATAGCATTCATCATTAGCAGTTCGAAAAGTATACGATGCGGAATCCTGCCGGTCTTTAATAGAGCGAAAGCCGGCGGAATAATGGTCTGAACTGGAAACCGCCTCAAAGGCAGAACCTAGAGTGTTAGCGATGGCAGCCGGATCCACTATGGTGGCATTAGAAACCTGAAGGCCAGAAACAGTACAATGTGACACTTTACCTGAGAAGCGACGAAGTTTATCCCAAACAACGGATGAAGGCGTAAAACGATTAAAAGACTCGACAAAACGAGCCCAAGATGCCTTCTTGCTATCCTGAATAATGCGACGAGCCCTGGCGCGCGATTGTTTAAAAGTCACCAAATTATCAAGTGTAGGGTGGCGCCGAAACACCCTAAGTGCAGTCCTACGGGCACGAACGGCGTCCCGACAATCCTCGTTCCACCACGGAACAGGTGGCCGCCGAGGTTGGGAGGATGAACGGGGTATTGCACGTTCGGCGGCTGAGAAAATAATAGACGTAAGGTGCTGCACTAGTCGATTAATGTCGGAGAAGGGCTGGTCGTCAAAATGCACGAGGCTGGAATACAAGCTCCAGTCGGCTTTTGCGAATATCCAGGTAGGTACTCTGGAATGCTGTACGTGGTGCGACAGAAGAGAAACGATGCAGGGGTAATGGTCGCTGGAGTAGGTGTCAGCGACGACGTTCCACTGAAGACGCCGTGCAAGCTGGAGTGAGCAAATGGCAAGGTCCAGGTGAGAAAATGTACCAGAAGAATCAGAAATAAAAGTAGGTGCACCTGTATTGAGGATGGAAAGATTGAACTGATAAAAAATGTCGGAAATAAGAGTTCCCCTCGCACAAGCCCTTGGCGAACCCCATAGTGGGTGATGGGCATTAAAATCTCCCAACAGAAGAAATGGTGTTGGGAGAGCGGACAGGAGAGATCGAATGTCCGCGGGAGCGAGGGGAGACGATGGAGGTGTATACACAGAACAAACAGAAAAGAAAAAACCGGGTAACTGCAGTCTAATGGCAACAGCTTGCAAGTCGGACGTAAGTGTAATAGTTTGAAAATGAACGTCAGTACGCACCAAAATCATGACACCACCATGAGCAGGAGTACCCTCCTCCGGTTCAAGGTCGTAGCGAACCGGAGTATATCCTCGGAGATCAAAAGGATCGTGAGGGCGAAGCTTAGTCTCCTGCAGACATACGACCATAGGCGAATGGGAACGCAATAAAAGTTGCAGTTCCGCCCTATGCGATCGTACACCACGTACATTCCAGGTCAGGATAGCCATTAAGAATAAGGGGATAAACTCTCTATTTAGAAGGGCGGCTTAAAATTACCTTTTGTTTAACCTTTGGGCTCGGGCTTTTTGTATGGAGTTGGTCAGACTCCATAGCTTCCTCGGAGGGAGGGCCCACGCGCTCAGTGCCAGAAACCGATTCAAGCGCCGTGAATCGGTTCTGGGTGGCGATGGGTGAAGGGTGGCGCTGAGCGCGGCTTGTCCCAGGACCATCCTGGGACAGCGACCTCCGAGGAGGAGAAGGTGAACTTTTGTTACCGCGCGCACGCGGAGGGTCTTTCAAAAAATCTTCCCTACGAAGTTTCTGCTTGGGCTTCTTTTCAACGGCTTGCGACTTCATTGACTTGGGACCAGGTTTATACGGCTTGGTAACTGTAGCCTTAATAGACGGCCGGATGGTAGTGGCGGTTAATCCAGTCAAGGTCCAGGTCTGAGTTTCGGCATCTACTCGTGGTACTGGCGAGGCAACAACAGAACTAAATGTACCAGATCGCAGGAGTGAAGGTTGGCGCGCATGGAAACGCCTCCGGGCTTCGGCGAAGGAGAGTTTTTCCTTTACCCGGATCTCCTGGATCGCCTTCTCGTCCAAGTACCGCGGACAGTCGGCAAACGAAGCAGAATGAGACCCTTTACAATTAACGCAGACGGGGGCTGTTGAACAGGTACCTTCGTGTGAGGGCTGGCTACATGTTGCACAGATGTTAACGGCACTCTTACATGAGACTTGCGTATGCCCAAAACGTTGGCATTTAAAACAACGCAGAGGTCTAGGAATATAAGGCCTCACAGAAATCCGTTCGTACCCTGCGGAAATGCTCGTGGGCAG
Organism: Deroplatys truncata; assembly: GCA_030765065.1. Lineage (NCBI taxonomy): Eukaryota > Metazoa > Arthropoda > Insecta > Mantodea > Mantidae > Deroplatys > Deroplatys truncata. The sequence continues at coordinate 179,182,294 of CM060975.1, read as the reverse complement.
ATCGACGCCATCAAATGTAATAAACAGGGTACGAGTGGGTACCAATACGCCGTCGCGTTTGGCCTGCACTCGATGGACCGCTGTCACCTTCTGGTCTGCAAGATATTCTACCAGGTCCTCGTCCGATATACCATCAAGGCTATGGGTGGTAATAACGCCTCGACAGGAATTCAATGTGCGGTGCTTCTCCACACGGATGGGATAGCCGTGGAGAAGCGTAGCGCGCAACAAGGTCTTACTTTGCTGATCGGATTTCGTTTGGGCTAATAAGGAACCATTCCGTAGACGAGTGCAGGACTGAACCGCACCAGCAATTGCATCAATGCCCTTTTGAATAATGAAAGGGTTCACCTTCTCAAAGCTTTGTCCTTCTTCGGTTCGAGAAATGACCAAGTAACAACCAGTTGTCTGTGGTGTCACTTCCGTTACATAAACTTTTCGGCGCTTGTTAGTAGTAATGGAGGAAGGGTGCTCCATAGCGAAATAAATCCTCCACCATTGCAACCGTCTCCGACCTCGGGCTCTGACTTCTCGGGCGTTACCCCGGCTTGGGTGAGTGGCCTATCTATACCAGACTCACCCCAGGGTCACACCTCCCAGAACATAGACAGAGGGACCCAATCGCCGTCAGAAGTCAGCAGCTCATGCAATGGCCCCCCCGCGGGACTGCAGTTGAACAGCGGATACGAACACAAACCCTACATGACGACCCCGGGTGGTGGGGATGACGCCATTACCCACTCACCCAGCTGCGCACGCGGTGCGCGGGTATCCGTCAGGCTGTGTCCACGGAGGATTTAAATAAAAAGATAAAATAAACTAAAACTGTGTGGGCGTTTCGCACGCAAGGTAGGCCGGCGGGGAAGAAAAAGAGAGATATGCGAATGTCGTGGTGCGAAATGGCCGGAAAGTGATAAGGGAAGAAAGAAACGATGGTGAGGTGCGGTATGAATGGAATGCAAAGAACGCACGAGAGCCTACCTTGGGTCCACCGGTCACTTGAAGAACCCACCTCGACCGGATGGTGGTGAGGGGATGAATGTGGCGATGATTGGCTCGGGAACCCCCGGGTGCGCCAAAAACCCGTACTCACATAAGATGAGCCCCTGAGGGGGGGGCAGTCGGCAAATGACGCAGAATGAGACCCTTTGCAATTAACGCAGACGGGGTTGTTGAACAGGTACCTTCGTGGGAGGGCTGGCTACATGATGCAGAGATGGTAACGGCATTCTTACATGAGACTTGCGTATGCCCAAAACGTTGGGATTTAAAACAATGCAGAGGTCTAGGAATATAAGTCCTCGCCGCAATATGTTCGTACCCTGCGGAAATGCTCGTGGGCAGATCGACTCCTTCAAAAGTTATAAACAGGGTACGAGTGGGTACCATTACCCCGTCGCGTTTAGCCTGCACTCGATGAACCGCTGTCACCTTTTATTCTGAAAGATATTCGACTAGGTCATAGTCCAATATACCATCGAAGCTATGCGTGATGACGAAGCCTCGACAGGAATTCAAGGTGCGGTGCTTCTCAGCACGGATGGGATAACCGTGGAGAAGCGTAGCGCGCAACAAGGTCTTAGTTTGTTGATCGGACTTGCTTTGTACTAATAATGACCCGTTTCGAAGTCGAGTGCTGGAATGAACCGAACCAGCAATAGAGTCGATGCCCTTCTGTACTATAAAAGGGTTCACCTTCTCAAACGATTGTCCTTCCTGTGTTCGCGTAATGACTAAGTAACAACTAGATGTTGGTGGTGCTACTTCTGTTGCAAATACTTTTCGGCGCTTGTTATTAATAAAGGAGAAAGTGGGCTCCATAGCGAAAGAAATCCTCCACCACTGTAACCGTCTCCGACTTTGGGCTCTGACTTCCCGGACGTTAACCTGGTTTAGGTGAGTGGCCTATTTATACCAGACTCACTCCCAGAACATAGACAGAGGACCCAATGGCCGTCGGAAGTCAGCAGCTTATGCAATGGCACCCCCGCGGGACTGCAATTGAACAATGGATACGAACACATTCCCTACATGACGACTCCGGGTGTTGGGAATGACGCTGTTACCCACTCATCCAGCTGCGCACCCAGTGCGCGGGTATCCATCAGACTGTGTCCACGAAGGATTAAAATAAAAGGGGAAAATAAAGCAAAAGTGTGTGGGCGTTTCGCACGCAAGGTAGGACGGCGAGGAAGAAAAAGAGATTGCGAATGGTCGTGGTGCGAAATGGTCGGAAATAGACTAGAGAAGAAAGAAACGATTGCGAGAGGCGGCATGGAACGAGATGCAAGGAACGCACGAGAGCTTACCTCGAGTCCCCCGGTCACGAGGACGATCCCACCTCGACCGGACGAGGGTGGACGGATGATGATGGTGATGAGTCTCGGGCACCCCGTGTACACCAAACCCGTACTCACATATGGTGAGCCCATGGGGGGGGGGTAAGTTATAGTATTATTTGTAATGTAATTATCTTAAACATACAACATTATACTCTAATTCGTTTAGGTCATTTTTAGAAATAAATAATCAGCGTTTTAAGCTATAGCCTACCAAACGCTAAGTTATTTAAATTTGTGTTGCTTTCATCCTTATCACTTTCGTTAGCAGCGAAGTCCTAAAATGATATTGGCTTATACATTTTAATATAACATAGATTACACTTAATGGCTTAGCTATGACCACCATACATATAACGCAGGAAAATAGTTTATTTAATAGGCTATGCTAAGAACCGGCTGTATGCAGTAAGTTTAGTATACGCATTCCTCCCAGCAGATTATAATATACACTGATAATTATCAGTCTAGCGGTTTATACTTCTTTCCTTGATGATGATTTGCATATGCAATAAGTAGGTAATGAAATGTCATATTCTAATGTAAAGGTAGGTAACAATTTTGACCCGCACAGTAGGTGCAGTGTGCTGCTAGTTTCGGGGCAGATTCCTAGGTAGCACCAATGTCCAGTGTCTCTAGCGCGCGGTGGGAGGAGGAAGTAAACTGGGAGACTACCTACCTGCTCCTTCCGGGAGGGCACGGTTCATTAGAGTCAGGGGGGCCTCTTACCGCTTCCCGCGCATTCACTGCTTGTCAAGCTGTCTGCTAGTGACGTCATTTGGAAGGTACCTGGCATTGCTATTCTCATGTGCAAGCTCAAGTTTTACGATATAATTCAAATCCCGTCATGCTATCTGACATGATATGGTCACCTCGGGCAAATTTATTTGAAACAAAACTCTCATTCCGCAACATATAACGTAGAAAAAGAAAAATAATACGGAGGAAGAATCAAAACTATGCCATATACTCTTATCTTACAGCTTGTCTTGTTAAACAGTTGCAACACTTTCTTTTGGGCTTTGAATTTTTCAACATTTAAGCTATAATTGCAATTCATTTCTTACAAAAGATAGCAAGTATCATTGCCTTTTAATCACGTAATAAACGAAGAGAGGGAGAAGAAAAAATATATTATATTAAAATAAAATAATACCATCAGGCTACGCATTATTTCTGCAATTTTGCTTCCTCTCCTATTTACTTACAGTAAGTAAAGGAAGTATTGTATTCCAACCAAAATTTCAATACCGAGTTTTCACGGAAATACATGTTTTGAGACTCCTTGAATCTAAAAACCAAATTTTTAGAAAAAGATTTGTGCGTGCGTGTGAACAGCATAACTCAAAACGAAAAGTCGGTTAAATACCAAACTTGGAATTTAACTCTAGCATCTTCCAAGGATGCGACATGATCTTTTAAGATGATTACGTATCACGAACTACCCTTTACATAGGAAATTACCCATTACTTTTGTTCTCAAAAATGATTAATACCATTTTGATTAAAATGCATATACTTAAAACATTTACATGACAAATAAAGTGTATATTTTGAATTTCCTGTAAGTAACCTGTAGAAACTTCATTTGAATGGCTTTTATAATTTGGTAACGGTTAGATGATCAAAAATTACTTTAAAAAGAAGTAGAACTCGTTAAAGCACACAGTTTATACGAAATAAACGTTGTTGTGGCTTTAACCATGTCCAAGATATTCTGTGTTATTTGTCTGAATGTTCAAATACTTAAAAGTTTTTAAGTGGTAAGTCGCTATTCGACTTTTTTCCCTCGTGATCATGCAAAGAGCATGGAATTTCAAAGCCATCACATAGCGAAACGCTTTATAATTTGACTATCGGTTTAGCTTACTGAATCCTTCTGATACATACAACTGAATGTGTAATTAAGGTTCATCTCTCTTAACAAGTAGATAGAAGAATAAACTTCTGTATGGATAGTTTGTAGTGTTTGTGGAAGAGTGAGCAAAGAAAGTCATGTGAATGTAGCAAATCCGAGTTTTATAATCACAATATATATTGTGCATATTTTCGCACTTTAAACAGCTATAAATAATTTTAGTTATATATGTTACGCGATCAAAGTAAGGTATAGAAAATATGAGGTTGTAAAATAATGTAAATTTATTGGGATTACACTTTCTAGCTGAATACCATCACAATGTTATATCATTCCTCAGTGTGAATCGAGTGTTTGTTTCCCTTGAAATGGCAAAGAAAACGATTTTCTTATTTCCGGATTTTAAAAGAGCACTTACATATTCATGCAAAAGGGTCATCAGCATTTTGTCCATGTTATACCTGAATTTCCACACGGTTTGGATTCAAGGGGTACATTACTCTAAGGCAAAACGAAGATTTCGCCTTCTTTAATCTTTCTGTTGAACTTCTTAATGGTTTTGGAGACGTTGTGTCCGAGTCCCTGTGCATTTGAAACAGCACGAACAGGTGTCATAAAGCGTGCCGAATTGTCCTATTAGGTGCATTTGATTGCACGTGTTCACGCACTAATTTCTGAAACAGTATATTCCCTATCTTCTGGGAAAAAAACATTCTTAAACAACACGTATACAATTATTTCGAGGAATCGCAGAACAGCTCTTGAAATAATATTTTTCTGTAATGCGTTGTACTGTCCAATCATGAGCAACAGTTTTGTACTGCACCAATAAGTGCAAATGTTGCTCACTAAATAAGAATGCTCTTTCCGATTGCGTAGAACTTAGTTCTAATTGTGGATGCGATTTGGAAATACAAGTGTGGTGTGCATTCGTGTTCAAAATGAACGTTTCGAAAAACAAAGTTAACTGTGCTGTTGCGCTTTGTTCCAATATAGGAACAAAAACCGCTGGAATTATGTATCATAGATTTTCTAAAAAAGATAAACTAAGGAGCATGTGGGTGTCTCGCTGTAAACGGAGTGATAAATTCAACACTGATAATGCTCGAGTCGCTCACTACATTTTCGGCCTGAGGTTACGAACGGGATTTAAAAAACGAATTACTGGCTTACCTCTACGGAAAATTTGATGTGGTGATGCAGTGCCATGTTTGTTGACTCCGAACTGGCATTATGTCTGTCTTCCGGGTTCGAGCACAAATAACAGCAACAGTACCAGCGAAAAGTTACGTCATCTCAAAACTATACTTTGTTTGGTTATGTTTACTGAAAGTAATATAACAATGTTGACTTCATATTATTCAGCATATTGAATTAAGCATAATTTCATTATCAGCGATAGGAAAAACATGAGACTATGGATGCATGACATTGCGAAAGGACTTTTAGCACCCACCGAATATGAGGAGGCAATATTGTTAGAAGATATGAGCATAAAGGAAAATTTTGAAATTGAAGATTTCAATATGGACTGTAAAATATCTTGCGAGTTATATTGCATACAAATGTCGGTCCTTTGATAGTACATTGGGAAGCAAAGACAGTGACTGTAATTTACCAACACAAGTGCCTTAGGACTGGATTGCAGTTATTTCCAGGGAGGGGGACTTATTCGACCTACCGAACAGTGGTGCCAAAAAGTGAAGAAGTTCGAAGTTATATTTGTGGGATTCCATAGATTTCATATTTCAAAATGTGTTAGAGTGAGTGACCAGCCACTTTTAAATGTAAGTCTACTTTTACGATTAAACAAAGAATAATTTGTTACTTTTTATTTTAGTAATAGTTTTGGTGGTGGTGCTGATAAAATTGGTTGTAATTAGTAGAATGTGTTGACGAACATTTCTTACCATTTTCCGTTAAAGTATATTTTATAACATATGTCATTGCATTATATTACACTTCCTTAATTACAGCTTAACCGTTTACACAATGGGTGTATTAATCCGTGCCTTAAATTGTACATGTTAAAACGTGTTTAAAGCACTCACTTTCAATTACTATCCAAAGAGCGCGCGTGCTCAACCTTTCACATGACGTCACAGGCGCGCAGCCAATGAGAGTGAAATGGCCGGAGTGACCTACCTTCTCTCTACACTAGTTACCTTGCATTAGAGTGAAAGATACGGTGGAGTTTGGAACCGTGTTGCCAGTCTAGGCGAAATGCGAAATAATACATGTTCGCGTGCTGCGGGAATGAATACACCATGCGTGAAATATGTAATGTTTTTATTATAACATTACGGTTCACCTTCTAAACGTGAATTTTATGATTCTTCCTCCAGACTATGCGTCTAGCTTGATGCAGATATTTCTGAGTCAAATTATTACGGGGATGATCGATCTTTAATACTCAAACCCGGGGACTTTAGATATCAGCATGTATATTTCAATCACGTTATGTAATTACATACATACAAGAGCTATTGTAAGCATTAAATATGTTTTTTCTTTTACATATCGTTTAGCTGTCCGGCTAACCCACTTCCCTCTCTATGATGCATTCTGTGAACGATAAATTATAAATACGATCGTTAACTTTGGAATCCTAAGCCGAATCGATCATTGAACTAGACTGCGCTGCGTATCTAGCAAAATCCTAGCTTCTAGACATTATCGGTTCGATTCTTTGCGCGAGAATCGCCTCACCAATACAAAATCGATTCAATGATTATTCGCTTAATTATGTCACGAGATTCAATGGCACGCTAATTTTTCATTGACGCTATACTTTTAAACCACGTCAGAGCCACACAATATTAACAACATTACATTCAGAAGGAAAAATCAGTTAGAATACATTCACGGTGAACACAGCACCAGCACAATGGCATAAATGGATTCACCCGGAAAAATCCGTTTGAAATGATACAAAACACGACATTATAGCGTACCGTTTTTAGCCAACTTTGATTCATGCATAAACTATTAAGTTCAATGAAAATCGTTCGTGGATGGTCTAATTGCGCAAAGACGTATAGAACCTTCATTTTTTTTGCACCGTTGAGAGCTGGAACTCGACCATCAAGTTATGAGGGAGACGTGTAGATATTATCTCGATTCCGGCCTGCTAAGGGAAGTTAATACTACAGCCGCGGAGACTTCAGGGAAGGTGTGGCGTGACGTCGCAGCTCATTATGTATTAAAATGGCTTAGAGTGAACAAAAGTACCCTGCTTACAAACACCTAACCACATTACAGGCGAAATCGTTAATAGTCTTTATGTTATTGCACAAGTCTGAGTCAATCAACATAGCTATCAAATGTGATTTATCGCTTAATGACTATGTTTGATACCCTAACCCTTTTTTGTCACACCTCCACCAATATCGAGAACATGGTTCTCAGGTCTGAGGATGACAAAGCACTAATGATGTTCACATTCGCTTCACCTTCAACTTTTTCCCATTTTTTTTGTTTGTTTTGTAGGGAATGTCGTGCATAATTGAAGATATCTACATGTCCTAAAAGGTGTAGTTTTATCATGGTAAATATTATTATGGTCACTCAATGAATGAAGGAACATGTATCCCTATACATGAGTAACCTGTATCCCTATACATGGTTTTCAATGTCATCTAACCTAACCCAACCTAATCTGGTCTAACAACCTAAGCCTGCCTAACCCAGCTTAGCTCAGCCTGATGACAGTAATTTTTTTTACATATATTTTGTAAATTAGTCTTTAAGCATAAAACAGCTAAAATGTTAACAGTAACTAATCATCTTACTAAACATTAAAAATATAAGCTGCTTTCAGATATGTCATGCTCACCTACGTCGAGCTGTTTGCTGTAGGAATTGGCTGCATAGCAAAGCTTATGTGCAGTACTGCTTGCTGCAACTATAATACATGAACAATCAATTAAACAATAGTAATTAATTCTTGTCACATTAGCTACTAAGAATTGAGCGCTGACTTCTTTATATATAGTAATTACTCTTTGAATCGACGACAAGAATAAAACAGCAAAGGTTAGTAAAAAGCTGGGTGGAAAGGAGCAACATTATTTTTTTCAGCAAAAAATATGGTACATTTTCTTATTGGAGTGGCCAAGATTATGGTATATTCACATGACACCTAGCCTCTCTGAGTTAGGCCAGTTTTAGCAATTTATTTTGTCATGGTAAATTTGGTTATTTGAGTCCCACCTTATGTCTTTAGTGTATTGAATTACATCTAGCGCCCTTGAGCTATACGTATCTTAGCGATTCATATTATCATTTTTACTTTCTCTACCACGTACATAGTAGGTAGAGAAGGTAAAGCATTCCAGCCAAAAATTCGATACGAGCTTTCACGGGAAATACATGTTTTGAGACCACCTGAACCCAAAGAAGGCATTTTTAGAAGAAAAAAAGTCCGTGCGTGAGCTGTATAACTCAAAAACGAATAAATACCAAACTTGGTATATAGCTGCAGTACTTTTCAAAGATGCGTCACAAAGATTTTCAAGAAAATCCCCAAAACCTACACTACCCTTTACATGGAACATTTTTGAAATGTTTGATTTCTAAAAAATGGCTCTAACGATTTTAATTAATATGCTGTATATTAAAAACAATTATATGACAAATGAAATGTATATCTTGAATTTTCTGGTAACGGCCTGTGAAGTTCTCTTCATTCAGAAGGAATTTTGTAGGTATAATATTGTATAACTGTTAAACGTTAAGCGATAAACGAAAGCGTACTACACAAGAAATGTAGATCTTTTAAAACACACAATGTATTTCAAATAACATTTTTGTAGCACCAGTCGTTATTAATGGTTCGAATGTTCAAAACAGCAATTCTTTTAAAGCCCTCTCAAAAGTCAGCGATTTCTCGTGATTCCATTGAAACTGCGTGGAATTTTAAGGCCAGCGTATAGCCTCCAGTTCTTAAACGTTTGACTTTTGCGTTCCCTTTGTATCTATAACGAAATGTGCAATGTAGCTGTTTCTGCAAAAGTTATTTGGATTAAAATGAAGCAGATATAAAAATAAGCTCTAGTAAGACTTGTTTGTATACCCACTAATAAACCATAGAGGGTAGAGAATTTGATGTGAATGTATCACAAGATATATTTTAGTTTCTCTGCCACGTACATAGTAGAGAGAGAAGGTATAGCATTCCACCCAAAAATTCTATACCGAAATCGCACCGGAAAGTTCTGCTTTGAAGTCCCGAAAAAAAGAAGCATTTTTTGAAAAATGTCCATGCGTGTGTTCGTGTCTGTGAACAACATTTACTCAAAAATAAAAAGTCGGATATATACCAAACTTGATGTTTAGGTTCAGTACCTTGCAAAGATGCGACACGAAGATTCTCAAGAAAAGTCCCCACCCCTAACTACGCTGTACATGGAACATCTCTCGAAATTCTTGGTTTTCTAAAAACTGGCTCATAACGATTTTTATTAAAATACCATATATTTATACGACAAATTAAATGTACATTTTGAATTTTCTGGGAACATCCTGTGAAATCCTCTTCAGTCGGAAGGAATTTTATATAATCTTATATACCTGGTAAACGTGAAGTGAGAGAGGAAAACGTACTACACAAAAAAATGTAATGTCTTTTAAACACACAACTTATTTCAAATAACTGTTTAGTGGCATAAGCCATTTCTGAGATATCCATCATTAAAGGTTCAAATTGTTCATTTCTTGGTCATTCTCTTAGAGTCCTGTCAACATTCAGTTGATTCTCGTGATTGCATGGATACAGTATGAAATTTTAAGGCCAGCATATAGCGTCGAGTTTTGTAAAAATCTGACTATCGCTGTTCGCTTTGTATCTGTAATGAAATGTGTAAGGCAGCTATTTCTGCTAATGTTTAGTTGGATTTAAATGTAGTAGATAGAAAAATAAGCTTTAGTAAGAATAGTTTGTATACCCGCTAATAAACGATAGAAGGTAGAGGAAGACATGTGAATGTAGCTATAAGATTTTCTTCAGTGAGTTTTAAGTACCTTCATTAAATAATGGTGGAGTACTGCAGTTTGCTGAGATTTGATATTGTTTAGTTGAAGTGTACAATGCAATATGGAGCTACTCCAATATAATGTTTTACTTGTTGATACTTAATGCACAAGTTTTATGATCATTATTATTGTATATAAATTATTGTCAGATTTACAAACAAAAGTTATTCAAAAACTTCTTTTCCTCTTTAATACACATACTTTTAAATTAAGCTTTTGAAATATATTCAGTACATAAATGTATAAGGGGATATACGCCACCAAACATTATAAGTCTAACAAATACGTCCAGTATAAATTTCGTCGAGAAAGTGTCGTTTAGCGAAAAAAGACGTTATTTCAACCTTTAAAGTGATCTAGTATAAGAGCGATTCCATAAACATACATAGTTAACTGCTGTAATAAGTGATGCGTATTCGTTGTTTAAATAACTCAAATCTTATGAACTTAACTTTATGAGCTGAATCAAAATGTATCTTTCAAATGCAACGCGCAAACCGTAAGAATTTTTAAGCGAAACTTGAAATATCCACCATCTATTCTGGTGCTGCCATAGGTCTGGAAGGTTGGGATGGGAACTGGAACAGTTTCCTATGTACATAAGTCTTCCCCTGAAAGAACGAAGTGCTACACTAAGAAACTATTTGTCTAACATCGCTGACAAAAGCGTTTGAACATGGTTACAATAAAACATCACTTCTATTTGAAATTCTCAGGACATGTTGAATGAACCAGCGAGTCTTTAGTTTACGGGTGGTTTGCCCCCCCCCCCCACCATCGATTCCAAGTAACGGGTGTGATGTCACAGCTACAAAGATATTATCACTGATCATTATTATTAATTTAGACGCCGCGATCCCTACAGATGCTCGTGCAGTCTCGAGTTATTTTCATGCCCATGTGCGTGTAAATTAATGTGCAACACAAGATTGAGATTAAGTGGCTACTAAGCAACAGAAACAAACAATGAAGTCAGCATACGAACTAAAGTCAGGGTTGCCAATTCACATTCAAGTATACCACTAGATGGTGGGGCTGAATGAATTCTGTCGTGTTTTAAGCCAGGCTTAAAAGAAACCCTTACTCTGAAACATAAGGAGGGAGGGAGGCGCTGGACGCGCTCATGTCGTGGGACCTGGGAGGGGCCCAGAAAGGCTTGTACAATAAAGTATCAGACCAGTATCAATTTACCATATGTTTTTTTTCTTTCCTACTTGTACGATACTGCTTACCATTATTGTACAGGTGAGTTTGTGACTACTGGGGAGGGGGGAGCTCGACTTCGTGATGAAAGGGGTGTCGCACAGAGATTTATTGCGGATCTAGAACTTACGTCGGCAGTCCTAACTTGCGGAGTGCTACAGAAGCTCATGTTTGGAAACCCCACATCAGAGGCAACTGAGATATTGATAAGAGGACGTAGTAATTAAAAAAAAGGAAAAAGGAAATCTTCATTCATTACATATTTATAAATGAATGCATGTTAAATATTTTAATTTATTTTTTAGTGCGTTCTTTATTAATTGCTCCTCACATTTTTATGTATTGTGGATGCAGTTAGAGATTGTATTCATTATTCGGTAGCATTCGAAAAGAATTGATGTGCGAATTAAGTAACGAAATGGACACAACCGGCTGGCTTGCACCATGCCATTTCAGCACACACCTGGCTAATGTCCATGCAGTTGGAGGTGCGAAACTGTTGACGTCGGTTTCTTGTATAGTTAGGATTGGAGGGTACAAGTTGAGGAAGATAGGCTACAATATTATATAAAAGCAAAATAAAAGAATAGTATTTTAACTCGTATTCCAGTAGAAAAGAGTTATACGATAATACCAATCTGTTAAAAGTATTTTGCTATTCAATTTTGCTTAGCCGCGAAAATAAAGCGTGGTTTTAGGAACGCATATTTTGAGTGAACATGAATTTAATGCTTAGATGATCAACCGTTTTTTAAAATTAATCAGCTCAAAGCTCTATGAGAAAAACATTGTTAAGTTTTGATCTATATTATGAGTCCACAATAGTGTTTTAGAAGTCATCTTCTGGAAGTCATAAGAGGCTGTGGTGTCTAAAGCAGCTATCTTTTACTTAGAAATTAAACTAGTACAAAAAGTATAAGGAGAATTTGCAGAGATAATGGAACTTTAAATCGATTCAATAATAAATATTCATGACAATAATCTCTATCTCTTTTATAAATATCAGAATAATAATTACCATGTTGACTATATTTAAGGATCGAATGTGTTACATTCAAACGAATTGCTTTACTCACTCTTCTACAAACTATTCATACGAAAGGTCATTCTTCATTCTACTTCTTGTAATAGAATTAAGTCTCATTACACATTTACACATTTCGTGTTTGTTTGTTTTGTTTCTTTTTTTGTACATGAAGAATAGAGTAAACCAAAAAGTCAAATCTTTTAAAATTAGGTCACTATAGGATGACTTTACGATTCCACCCTCTTTGCATGAACACCAGACAAAACAATTAGTGATTTGTAGTTGAAAAGAGTATAAAGTATTTCAAAACACAAACGAATAACCAAGAATCTATCAGAAATGGCTAACGGCACAAAAAATATCTTGAAGGAGATCTACATTTTTATGTACCTAGCAAGATTTTGTCTATCTCTTACAGTTTATCAATTATACAAAGGTCATTTACAATGAAGGGGAACTCAGAGGCTGTTCAAAAAGTTCAAGATATACGTTTATTTGGTCTGTAAATATATTAAACAGATGGTATTTTAATAAAAATCATTAATTATTTTGAGAAAATAAAAAATAACGATGGTGATCATGATAATGAGATGGGGTTTAAGGGCGCTCAACATCTAAGGTTATCAGCGCCCATACAATGTATAAAATATAAAATTTAAAAGCCAAAAATTAAAATACCAAACGCAAACCCGGTTTGTCGAAAGCACTAAAAAACAAAGGACAAATTCTAAAAATTTTCACACTAAAATCGTGGTCTATAAAAGGGTAAAACCACGTGTCAAGAACTGTAGAATGCGAGGGACATGGGTGCCACATGCCCGTCGGGGAGAAGAGCCCCATTATAACAGACAACATAAAATCACAAAGCTAAAAGACGCTCAGCGCATCAAACGCGCCGATTAAAACTAGTGTCACTTATAAAACGTAAAAGACATTCTACAGCACGCGCGTCGTCTGCCAGAACGTTCGCTATGCCAACAGGCGGACCCACACGAACGCGCAACGGAGCTAAAACTTGACACTCTGCTAAAATGTGATGTACCGTTAAGGACGCATCACATTGCTCACAGTTGATGGAATGGAATGGAATGTTGGTTTACGGCGCTCAACTACCGGGGTTATAAGCGCCGTTCTAGAACAGAGGAAGGTAAAAGCCAAAGGTATACACAAAAGTTAAAAATCGCAGCAAAAGCTGAGGATAGGAATCAGAATAAAAGCAAAGTAAAAGTCAAAGGTAAAGAGATATAAAGAGGAGAATAAAAATGAAACACCGAACGGTGAAGCACCTCATGTGGAAACATTAAAAACGCAAGTGTAAGGTAGCCTCGGATAAAAACTTAAGCCTATCAACCGCGTGAGGAGTGTCCGCCAAGACCTCTGCAAGACTAACCGGCAGCTGCAGAGCGTCCCGAAGACGCGCCAGGGAGGCGAACTCCAACAACAGGTGGCGGACCGATGGACATCCGCCGCACGCGGAACAAAGCGGAACAGAGTCACGTCTAAAAAGATAGGCGTGGGTAAAATTGCAGTGGCCAATACGTAAACGGGCTAAAATAACTTCCTCACGGCGAGAAAAATGACTAGAAGTAATCCAGGGAACAGGAAGGTCCTTCACTACCCTAAGCTTGTTGCCGCGGAGAGCCACCCACTCCTCGCGCCAGCACGAGAGGACCGCACTCCGCAAAACAAGCCGAAGGTCCTCCGACGTTACCCGAGAGATGACAACACCGGGTTGGATTGTCGCCGCCTTAGCCGCCAAATCCGCTAGTTCATTTCCAGCCAAGCCGACGTGACCAAGAAGCCAAACACACTTCACGAAAACACCAGAAGCGTATAAAACATGAAGGGCATCCTGGATTTGCTGTACAAGAGGATGGTAATTGTACAGCTCACGTATACTCTGGAGTGCACTAAGGGAATCACTTAAAATAAGGCTATCTCCCAAGTGGTGACGGCGCACGTATAGAATGGCACGGTATATGGCATAAAGTTCAGCACAATAAACGGAAGTGCCACCAGGAAAACCGAAGGTATGAGTTTCGGGCCCATGAACGTAAGCGCAACCAACACCGTTGGAGCACTTAGAGCCGTCGGTGTAAATAAAAATCCAGCCATGGTAGCCAGAGAGAAATTCTAAAAAACAAGCCCGTATACTAGACGTAGGGAGCGTAGACTTCCGGTAAGCCGCCATCCCAGATCAACGTGAGATGTCGCACGAAGCCAAGGAGGAAACACCCTCTCCCCGGTAGGGAACATGTTGGGCAGTTCAATACCGTGCTGTCGAAGAAGCTCCCGGAAGCGAACACCTGAAGGCCTGGGATAAACGGAGCGGTCCCAATAACGTTCGTCCAGCGCGGCGTGGAAAAAGGAAGCGAACGTTGGATGGGTTGACATACAGCGAAGCGCACAGCCATAATTGCCAAGGAGAAAAGCACGCCGATAACGCCAAGGAGGTTCTGCCGACTCGGCGTAAAGGCTGAGAACTGGGCTAGCTGGAAACGCACCAATAGCTAAGCGAATGCCACGACTGTGGACGGCGTCTAATTTCCTCAGCACAGATGGAGGGGCGGAGGAATAAACGAAGCACCCATAATCCAACTTGGATCGGACTAGCGCGCAATATAGACGCAGCAAAACCGCCCGATCCGCTCCCCAAGATGTAGCACTTAACACCCGCAAGAGACTTAGAGAACGATCACATCGAGCTTTCAACTGTGCAACATGCGATGACCAGCTAAGCTTCCTGTCAAACGTCAACCCCAAGAAATGCGCCTAGGCGACGAAGGGCAGGAAATCTGGACCGAAACGGAGAGAAGGTGGAAATCGTCCCCTACGGCGCCAGAAGTTAACGTAGGTGGTCTTCTCAGTGGAGAAACGAAAGCCAGTTTTAGAACTCCAAGAGTGAAGGTTGTCCAAACATTGCTGCAGGCGGCGTTCCAAAAACGACGTATGTTGAGAAGTGCAGTACACGGCAAAATCATCCACGAATAAACAGGACAACACCCCTGGTAGAACACATTCGCAGATAGAATTAATCGCTACAGCGAAAAGTGTAACGCGTAGAACGGAGCCCTGGGGCACGCCGTTCTCTTGGATAAAAAGGTTCCAAAAAACCGAGCTGACCCGTACTCGGAAAACGCGGTCCGTCAGAAACTCCCAGGAACAGCGGCAAGCATCCACGGAGGTTCCAGGCGTGTAGGGAACGCATAATCCCCGCCCGCGAACAGGTATCAAAACCCTTCTCAAGGTCAAAGAAAATCGCAACGGTTTGACAGTTCCGCAGAAACCCGTTCATGATCTGCGTCGAGAGCGACACAAGGTGGTGTAGAGTTGAACGGCGTCGTCGAAAACCGCATTGCGTGTTGGACAGAAGGTTCCGAGTCTCCAGCCACCATACCAACCGTCCATTGATCATGCGTACCATCACTTTGCAAACGCAACTGCTGAGGGAAATGGGACGGTAAATGAAAGGAAGGAGACGGTCCTTTCCAGGTTTCAAAATGGGAATGATGACGGCCTCTCGCCACTTATCTGGAAATGTGGAAGCAACCCAAACACGATTATAGAGTTCGAGCAGGAAGGTCTTACCCTCGGGAGGGAGGTGTTTTAACATTTGAACATGGACGCCATCGGACCCTGGCGCTGATAGGCGCGAAGTGGAAACGGCGTTTAGCAATTCCGCCATGGTGAAAAGGCGATTATAATCCTCAAGATTACCAGAACGAAACGAGCAACGCTGTGATTCAACGCGATCCTTGACAATAAGGAACTCGGGCAAATAAGAATCGGAGCTAGATACCTGAGCGAAAGCGCTGCCCGAAGCATTAGCTACGTCAAATGGAGCAACAACAGCTCCTACAGATGTGTGAAGACCAGCGATGGGCAGATGGGTCGATTTACCGGCTACACGCCTGAACTTATCCCAGACGACAGAGGAAGGCGTATGGTGATTAACAGAAGCGACAAAGCGACTCGAGGAGGTCTTTTTGCTATCCAAAATAATTTGCCTACACTGAGCACGCAGTTTCTTGTACTGGGTCAGGTTCTCCAGCGTAGTGCGACGCTGGAAAAGCCGAAGAGATAACCTGCGAGCACGAATGGCCGTTGGACATTCATCCGTCCACCAAGGGATCGGAAATCGCCGAGGGTGGGTGGTCGACCTAGGAATAGAGTACTCAGCAGCAGAAAGAATAGTCTCTGTGAGATGTTGAACTAAAAAATTCACAGAGTCGTGCTCATTACACGTACACACAGCCAAATGGGAGTAAAGGCTCCAATTGGCTCGGTCGAAGCGCCAGCTAGGCAAACGGGTGGAACATACAGCTGGAGTTAAGAGACTAAGAAGACAAGGGAAGTGGTCACTAGAGTGCAAATCAGAGATGACATTCCAGCGAAAGGAAACTGCTAACCGTGGTGAACAAACCGCAATATCAAGATGTGAAAGAGTGGAAGGCGTCTGAAAGAAAGGCAGGCTCCCCGGTGTTCAGAAGAGCGAGGTTAAAGCTATCGATAAAGTCGGCGATTAAGGTGTCTCCCACACTAGCCCGAGTGATGATGATGATGAGATGCGGTTTAAGGGCGCTAAACACCTAAGGTCATCAGCGTCCTTACAAAGTATAAAATGTACTGTCCAAAAATAAAAGTCCGATAAAAAACCGCATAACTAAAAATGGGACACAAACCCGTGATGTCCTAAAGGTAAAAAACAAAACACCAAATACCAAAACCGTACACACTAAAACCATGGTCAATAAAAGAGTAAAACAACGTGTCAAGAACTCTAGAATGTCAGGGACACGAGCGCCAGATCTCCACTAGGGACGAGATGCCCCTTTAAAAAGACAAGATAAAATAAAACAGTCAAAAGGCGCTCAGCGCATCAAATGCGTCTGGTAAATCCAATGTCATTGATAAAACATAAAGACATTCTACAGTATGCGCGTCGTCTGCCAAAACGTTGGCTAGGCCAACAGGCAGACCAACACGAACGCGCAACGGAGCTAAAACTTGACACTCTGCTAAAATATGACGCACCGTTAAGGGCGCATAACACTGCTCACAGAGTGGTGCGTGGTCACCACTGAGCAGGTATCTATGGCTAAAAAGACAATGTCCGATTCGTAAACGAGCTAAAAGTACCTCTTCCCGACGAGAAGAACGAGAAGAGGTACCCCAGACTAACGGAAGAGGTTTAACCTCCCGCAACTTGTTCCCCCTAAGAGCCGCCCACTCATCGAGCCAGCGCGAGAGGATACGGTAACGTAAAATAACATAAAAATCTGAGGAAGGAACAACACAGGTAAAACATCTGGGTGATAAAATGGCCGATTTGGCCGCGGCGTCGGCAGACTCGTTCCCTTAAATGCCCACATGACCTGGAATCCACAGGAAGGAGACGCTGATGCCAGAGACACCACACGAGTGGAGCAGGTCATGTATGCGCTGTACGAGAGGGTGGTAACTGTACAGAGCGTTAACACCCTGAAGGGCACTCAGAGAGTCGGTACAAAAAGCACAGCGCTGAATGTATAAAACACATTGATATATACTAAAACGTTCGCCGGTATAAATCGAACATTGTTCAGGTAAACCAAAAGTAAAACTATGTACACCAAAAACAAAGGCACATCCTACTCCAACACCAGTCTTAGACCCATCAGTATATACAAAATGACAGTCCCTGAACTGCGCCTGTAGTTCTAAAAAGGCGGATCTAAGAACGGAAGCAGGGGTCGCATTTTTCGGCATCGACGTAAGCCCAAAGGTGGATGTGGACCTCAGCGCGCGACCATGGAGGAAAACGCGTTTCCCCTCGTGTAAGGGCCGACGCTGGCGTAACGTCCAAATGCCGAAGCAGCAGTAGAAATCAAATCCCTGGAGGGAGGAATGCAGAGGAGCTAACTAAATATTGCCGATAAATCGAATCCTCGTAAAATGTCGGGAAGAACGGGTGGTCAGGCAAGCTGGAGAGTCGACAGGCATAGCTGCACAAGAGCATCTCACGCCTGAAGGACAGCGGAGGCTCTGCAACTTCAGCATACAGGCTAAGAACAGGGCTGGTTGGAAAGGCCCCTGTAGCGACTCTTATGCCACGATGGTGAATGGAATTCAATCGACGTAACACAGATGGAAGTGCCGACGTATAAACAATACACCCGTAATCAAGCTTGGATCGGACCAAAGAGCGATAAAGGCGAAGAAGGACGCTCCGATCAGCTCCCAGGGATGTGCCACTTAAAACACGTAAAATATTAAGAGAACGGTCACACTTAGCTTTTAAAAAGGAAATGTGCGAAGTCGAACACAACTTCCTATCAAAAATCAACCCCAAAAATTTTGCCTTGTCTGCAAACGGAAGCATCTCCGACCCAAGATAGAGAGAGAGGGCGGACGGAAATATTTCTGGCGCCAGAAGTTGATGCAGACGGATTTCTCGGCGGAGAAATTGAAGCCGTTGGCGTTACTCTAGGCGTAGAGACGGTCGATACAGCTCTGGAGACGGCGTTCGAGTAGACAGGTCCGGCGTGAACTGCAATAAATGGCAAAATCGTGAACAAAAAGCGACGATGAAATGTCAGGTGGAATACGATCAACAATGGGGTTGATATCAATTGCAAAAAGTGTGATCCTAAGTATCGAGCCCTGCGGTACTCCGCTCTCTTGAATAAAACGACTAGATAAAACCGAGCCCACACGTACACGAAAGACGGGGTCCGTCATAAACTCCCGAAGAAATATGGGAAGACGACCGCGGATAGTCCATACGTGAAGTGTGCGTAAAATGCCGCCCCTCCAACAAGTGTCATAAGCTTTCTCCAGGTCAAAAAACACAGCCACGGTTTGACACTTTCTCAGAAATCCATTCATAATATGCGTCGACATGGACACCAGATGATCGACGGTAGAGCGATAGCGACGAAATCCGCACTGAGCTAGAAGTTTCTGAGACTCAAGCCACCATGTCAACCGCCCGTTGATCATGCGCTCCATCACCTTGCAAATGCAAATGGTGAGGGAGATAGGGCGGTAGCTGGAAGGTAGTTGGCGATCCTTCCCAGGCTTAAGTATAGGGACAATGGTGGCTTCGCGCCAAACGGAAGGAAAAACGCCGTCTTGCCAAATACGGTTATAGACCTGTAAGAGAAAGACTTTACTGTCGGCTGAAAGGTTCTTTAACATCAGGACATGAATGCCGTCCGGGCCAGGAGCGGAGTGCCTAGAGCAATGAAGAGCGTGCTCCAGTTCCCTCATTGTGAAAAGTTCATTATAACACTCGGTAATAGCAGACCGAAAATTATAGCTGGTCTTTGAAAGAGCGAAAGCCGGCGGAATAATGGTCTGAACAGGAAACCGCCTCAAAGGCAGCAAACAGAGTGTTAGCGATGGCAGCCGGATCCACTATGGTGGCATTAGAAACCTGAAGGCCAGAAACAGCACAATGCGACACTTTACCTGAGAAGCGACGAAGTTTATCCCTAACAACGGCTGAACGCGTAAAGCGATTAAAAGACTCGACAAAATGAGTCCACGATGCCTTCTTGCTATCCTGAATAATGCGATGAGCCCTGGCGCGCGATTTTTAAAAGTCGCCAAATTATCAAATGTAGGGTGACGCCAAAACACCCTAAGTGCAGTACTACGGGCACGAACGGCGTCCCGACAATCCTCGTTCCACCATGGAACAGGCATCCGCCGAGGTTGAGAGGATGAACGGGGAATTGCGTATTCGGCGGCAGAGAAAATCGTAGACGTAAGGTGCACTAGTTGGTTAATGTCGGTGAAGGGCTGGTCGTCAAAATGCACGAGGCTGGAATACAAGCTCCAGTCGGCTTTCGTTAACATCCAGGTAGGTACTATGGAATGCTGTACGTGGTGAAACAGAAGAGAAACGATGCAGGGTAATGGTCGCTGGAATAGGTGTGAGCGACGACGTTCTATTGCAGACGACTAGCAAGCTGGAGTGAGGAAACGGCAAGGTCTAAGTGAGAAAACGTACCGGAGGAATCAGAAAGAAACGTAGGCTAACCTGTATTCAGAATAGAGAGATTGAGCTGGTAAAAAATGTCGGAAAGAAGAGTTCCCCTCGCACAAGCCCTTGGCGAACCCCACAGGGGGTGATGGGCATTAAAATCTCCCAACTGGACAAATGGTGTTGGGAGAGCGGACAAGAGATCTTGAAGGTCCGCGTTAGCGAGGGGAGACGATGGAGGTGAATACACAGATCAAACAGAAAAGAAAACACCGGGTAACTGCAGTCTAATAGCAAAAGCTTGCAAGTCAGACTTAAGAGTAAGACGTTGAAAATGAACGTCGTTACGCACTAACAATATGACACCTCCATGAGGAGGAGTGTCCTTCTCCGGTTCAAGGTCGTAGCGAATCGGAGTATATCCTCGGAGATCAAAATGATCATGAAGGCGAAGCTTAGTCTCCTGCATACACACGACCATAGGCAAATGGGAACGGAATAAAAGTTGCAGTACCGCCCTATGCCATCGTACACCACGTACATTCCAGGTCAGGATAGCCATCAAGAAAAAGGGATAAACTGTCTACTTAGAAGGGCGGCTTAAAATTACCTTTTGTTTAACCTTTGGGCTCGGGCTTTTGGTATGGAGTTGGTCAGACTCCATAGCCTCCTCGAAGGGACGGCCCACGCGCTCAGAGCCAGAAACCGATTCAAGCGCCGTGAATCGGTTCTGGGTGGCGATGGGTGAGGGGTGCCGCTTAGCGCGGCTTGTTCCAAGAGCTTCCTGGGACTGCGACCTCCAAGGAGGAGAGGGTGAACTGTTCTTACCGCGTGCACGCGGAGCTTCGTTCAGAAAATCTTCCCTACGAAGTTCCTGCTTGGGTTTACTTTTCAGCGGAAGGCGACTTAATTGAGTTTGGACCAGGTTTATAGGGATTGGAATCCGTAGCTTTAATGGACGGCCGAATGGTAGTGGCGGTTGATGCAGCCATGGTCCAGGTCTGAGTTTCGGCATCTACTCGTGTACTGGCGAGGCAACAACAGAACTAAATGTGCCAGATCGCAAGAGTGAATGTTGGCGCGCATGTTAACGCCTCCGGGCTTCAGCGAAGGAGAGTTTTTCCTTTACCCGGATCTCCTGGTTCGCCTTCTCGTCCAAGTACCGCGGACAGTCGGCAAACGACGCAGAATGAGACCCTTTACGATTAACGCAGACGGGCTGTTGAACAGGTACCTTCGTGTGGGGTTTGGCTACATGATGCACAGATGGTAACACCACTCTTACATGAGACTTGCGTATGCCCAAAACGTTGGCATTTGAAACAACGCAGAGGTCTAGGCATATAGGGCCTCACAGCAATACGCTCGTACTCTGCTGAAAGACTCGTGGCAGATCGACGCCGTCGAAAGTGATAAACAGGGTACGAGTTGGTACCAAAATTCCGTCGCGTTTAGCCTGCACTCGATGAACAGCTGTCAGCTTTTGATCAGAAAGATAGCCGACAAGTTCTTCGTCCGACGTACCATCGAGGCAATGGGTGGTAATGATGCCTCGACAGGAATTCAAGGTGCGGTGCTCCACGACACGGATAGGATAACCGTGGAGAAGCGTGGCACGCAACAAGGACGTACTTTGCTTTTCAGTTTTGTTTGAACCAACAATGAACCAATTCGAAGACGAGTGTAGGACTGAACCGCACCTGCAATAGGGTCAATGGCCTTCTGAATAATGAAGGGTTCAGATTCTTAAAACTTTGTCCTTCTTCTGTACGTGAAATGACCAAGTATCAACCAGATGTCGGCGGTTGTACTTCCGTTACATAGACTTTTCGGCGCTTGTTAGTAATGGAGAAAGTGTGCTCCATAGCGAAATACTTCCTCCACCATTGCAACCGTCTCCGACCTCGGGCTCTGACTTCCCGGGTGTTACCCCGGCTTGGGTGAGTGGCCGATCTATACCTATCTCACCCCAGGTTCACACCTCCCAGAACATAGACAGAGGGACCCAATCGCCGTCAGAAGCCAGCAGCTCATGCAATGGCCCCTCGCGGGACTGCAGTTGAACAGCGGATACGAACACATACCCTACATGACGACCCCGGGTGGTGGGGATGACGGGGTTTACCCACTCAACCAGCTGCGCACCCAGTGCGCGGGTATCCGTCGGGCTGTGTCCACGGAGGATTTAAATAAAAAGATAAAAGAAACTAAAACTGTGTGGGCGTTTCGTACGCAAGGTAGGCCGGCGAAGAAGTAAAAGAGATGTATAGATGAATGGGCGCGGGGCGAAATGTGCATAAGGAGAAGAGAAGAAAGAAACGATGGCGAGAGGCGACATGGAGTGAAATGCACAGAACGCATGAGAGGCTACCTTGAGTCCCCCGGTTACGAGAACGAACCCACCTCGACCGGACGGGGATGAATGTGTGAAAATGGCGATGAGTGGCTCGGGAACCCCCGGGTACGCCAAACCCGTACTCACATAACGTGAGCCCCTGGGGGGAGTGAGGCCGTGTAAACTTATTTCCTAACAATGCTTATAATTAACAAACATCTCAAACCATTGTCATACAAAAATGCTAATTTACACTACAATCACTCTGGCATTTACAGTGTTGATATAAAATACTGCCTTATATGCCCCACTATAAACATAATTATAAATATTTACAACATTTTTTGGAAATTTAATAATTGGGTTTTTAGTCTCCTGAATCTTGTAACACACGGTATTTATCACTTGCACTTAACACTGCACACGCATTTTACACACGTTATACATCTTGCCTATTTCTCGCCACTATTCACTGGCTCGGGTCTAATATGTTTATATACATACATCTGACATTACAAATTTTTTATAGCAAATACTATAGCCTGAACTATTTAGGGCACTGTTACGAAAATTGTTATAATTTCTTAGATTATGGACATATAAATTTATACACTCAAGATTTTTAACCTGGTTCATCTTATTATTGAACACATTTACCAAAATATTCATCCTCCACACAAATATATTTATATCTTCTAATTCTATACATAATTTCGCATTATCTGTGTGCTACATAAGTGTTTGGTTTAATTATCGTTACCCCTTTTTTTATTGTTTTGTACTTTATATTCACAATACTCTTTGAATTATATTTACACTTTAATATGACATTAAATTTTCATTATTACATGCTTCATTTCAAATGTGGTTACAGTTTACTTAGAAAATGTTGTTTTTCCCCTTTAAACATTTATTTTTGTCCTGAATATATTTCTCATTTCATATGACATATATACATAGTTAACCCTATTACATTACAATACTTTGCTCTGCAGTTCAGCTTTAACTATTCTGGATTTAGTTTTCATCATCTTGGTCCTTTTTTTTAGCGGTCATTGATATTCCCTCTCCGGGATCAAATTGTCCATGGCTAAACATTACTCGTAGCTGTATCGTAACCTTCCAAAATCCGTTCATGAATAGCCTCTTAAAGGATTCATATGAAATTTCACCCCCTGATGCCATTTGAAACCAATCTAAAGTTTTCTGAACCACACATCTTTTAACAACTATCATTTTTAATTCTTCCGGTATCTTTTTAATTTGAAAGTGCTCTGACAAGTCTGCAATAAACTGTACTGGATTGGAGTTTTCATTTTGAACACCTTGGTGTTTGTTAATTTCAGAAGTTAGTTTTTGATTATTTATAGACAAAACTTTAACTTCTTCAGACAACTTATTTCTTTGTGTTTCCGACTCCTTCTGAATTTCAGATATCTCACCTCTGAAATTAACTTGCACCTGAATTAAATCAGCATTCGTAGCCTCCATCATCTCTCTTAGCTCACTTGAAATGCTATTCATTCGGCTACCTAACTCTGTACATTTTACACTAACATGTTCAAACTTAGTATCAACCTCACTTTTTTGGTTAGATATTTCCCTGCTCATGTCTGACATTTTCTTTGAAAATGGTCTTATCTCACTTGCTATTATTTCGTGATTTTCATTTCTCATTCTTGTCATACTACTATCTGGCTCCATAAATTTCTTTTCAATTTCTTCCCTGTTTTGTTCTAAGTTCCTACTAATATCTTCCCTTAATTCCCTATGACTCTTTTCCATAGCTTCCTTAATTCCCTATGATTCTTTTCCATATTCTGAGTTAGTTTTTCTAATTTCTCATTACTCTTACCAATATCTTCCCTAAATTGATTTGTAAAATTTTTCAGCATTTCCGTCATCATACCAGCATCAAAATTAACATTTCCTGCTATTCTATTATCACTTTCTTCACTAATATTTCCTGCCTCAAATCCTACATTGTTTGAGCTATTTTCAGTAACCTGTATTGAATTACAGCTAACTGTTACATTATCCCCTTCCATAATTGTTTCTTCAGTATTATTAGTAGACATTATTTTCTTAATCCTTCCACTTCTCAACAACATTTAATTTCTCACAATTGTTTTAGGATACACAAAAATTTACAATTTTCTAACATTTATGATGCTATCTGATGATGTTGCTTTGATGTCCAGCTTCCTGCCCCTTTCTCCTAGATTTATATATCGCCTCTGCGTCGTACTACGATGGATCTGCGTCGTCTCGCTGTCTTGGTGTCCTGTAGTCGAATTCCCCTGTTGTCTTCTATTCTCGTAGTTACGATGTCCACTCATCCGCGTCGTCGGTCGTTCTGGTGGTTGTCTCTGGGATCTGCGTCTTGTAGTTAATTGCACTGGTCCATTCACTACACGTTCTAGTTATTATGTCCCTTCCTGGTTAATTCGCCCCACGTTGGCCGCCAATGGATCGCGGTATCGTACGTGTTATCTTATTGCTGAGCGCCTGTCATTGTTTTAATATTTTAAATTTTGAGTTCTTTATCCTCCGGCTAGCTATTATTATTATTATTATTATTATTATTATTATTCAGTCGAGCAAATCTCTTGAACAAGGTGTGTAAACGGAAAGGAGTTGTTACTAAAAGATAACACTGATAAAAAAATTTGTTTTTACACTTTTATGGCCGTCACAATTAATTAAGTTCACATAATTACTCTTGATACACGCCCGACTGAAACTTGTATTTTCGAATCTAACTATTATCACTTATTTGCCGCATATTATTAATTCGCGTATTTCACATATTTTAACTAACTTCACGACGCGAGAGATTCTGTAGAACTGCGCGACGTGTAACGCGTGGATGATTCTGTTGAACTGGGCGACGTTTGCCTTGTGAATTATTCTGTAGAACTGCGCGACGTATAACCCGCGAATGATTCTGTTGGACTGAGCGTTACCCGTCTCTGGCTTTAGCTTTTTATACTCCCTCATCCTGATATGCCTAAACATTATAACAGAGCTACTATTGGTTAATAAAACGCGCCAACATTAGCGCCTATTTTTATATCCAATCAAAATTACGAACACATATGCTCTAGGGAAGATATTCCCTCCATTTCTAAGAAAAGCGCGCTAATCTGTCGTAATTTGCTTGTCTCTTCTAATTAATAAACAACTCACCCCATCGTTTCATTGTTACCCGCTCCTATTGTCAGTTTCAGTGAGGCCGTGTAAACTTATTTCCTAACAATGCTTATAATTAACAAACATCTCAAATCATTGTCATACAATAATGCTAATTTACACTACAATCACTCTGGCATTTACAGTGTTGTGATATAAAATACTGCCACAAATGTAAACAACGCAAAATGTTTCTGGTCGTGCCCGAAGAAACAGCTGATGTTGGCGGTATTGAATAGTTTTCTTTGTATATTGGTTATGTTGCGGGTCAATATGAAAGTGTTTAATGTTCAAGAAGATTTCTTAAATTACTTATACAATAAGTTACAGGTTAAAGTCGTAAATGAAACAAGTTCGGCTTTAACAGAGACATCATTAACGTCACAGGCTTGGATATTGATTTAAACTATCTTCGTGAATAAGGCTATGATGGTGTGAGTAACATAAGGAGTTCAACCTGAGTAAAAGGTCTACCCTTGGGCTAATTTTGTCCTTTGTGCGAATCATGTGCTAAGTTCGACCTTATCAAAGCTGTGCTCAGCCACATCTTTTAGAAATTGGATTGGTATTGCTAAAGGTGCCATAAACCTGTTCCGTGCTTTTCCAAATAATAACTAATTCACTGCGAGAAAGCAGCTCTGACACTGGTAAAATGTAAATCCACCGCAAACCCTACAACGATTGCGCGAAACACGTTGGGCTACATTTATAGAACTTTTCTCACCGGCTGTATTAAGCCTGCAACATATACTAGAAACTTTTGCTAAATACGTGTACACTAAAACTTCTCATTTGGAAGCGTTGTGAGCAATTTGTTGATATGCAAAAGAAGCTTTTTCATTAATTAATTAATTAATAATATCCCTTGTCAGCGTCACTGCAATTCGTAGAATGCAATTTAGTTAAGGGTTAGGAACATGTGAACACAGTCATGCAGAAATATAGAGATATTGGATATGAAAATTTCCACTCGATTTTTGAGTCCGAAGGAATTTGCAAAGACAATGCAAATCGCCACGCCGAGTAGAACGACAAATAAGGAAAAGTACGTGCTAAGCGATCCGGTGAAATATTACTGTGTAGCAGTGTACATTCCATTGTTAGAGTTCATGCTAAAAGAACTCAAATTACAAAGCATCATAATTCACCCAACTCAAACGTTCGTTCAAAATTTTGTGTTGGGAGGATTCATGGCAAACGATTTCAGAAACATCTATGTTTTATATGAAAGATATCTTAAGTTCAGTTTCAAAGGTGAGTTTGAAATCTGGAAAACAAAATGGGAATCTGTGACACCTGCAAGCCTCCCCACAGAAGCCATTGAAAGTCTCAATACAAGTAATTAAATTTTCTTCCCAAATATTCACAGATTTCTCAAAATTCTACGCACTCTACATATGACAACAGCTAGTTCAGAAACTTTCTCGACTCACCGGAGACTGAAAACTTATATGGCAATTCATATAGCGAAGAGAGACTGAATGGACTAGGTTTACTTAGCGTATGTAAGCAAGTAAAAGTAACACAATGGAAGTACTCAACATATATACTCTTTCATGTAAGTTAAGAGTAAGGCCCTCCCCTTCCAACCGCAATTTCTGGCTACGGCATTCACCGGAATTATGAACTCCGAGGCCCGTGGAAAAACAAATTTAGAAAAGAAAAATATTCATGTGTATCTGAATTAGGCAGAACAAATATCTGCTATAACCCTCTACCTTTAATGAAAGTCGTTCAACATCGTAATGCATTACAGTGTTGGCTGCCTAGTCTTCTAATGGTTGGCATATACGAGATAGGCTTCTTTTATTAACAGTTGGCAGCTGCTTCAGCTTTCAGTGTAAAATACGTTATCGCAATAATTTCTAAGCAGTCATTCATCCTGATTAACACGAAATGAATGGGACCATTGGTAGTAGGTATCTATACGAAAATGGCAATAAACAGAGCAAGTTAACAGCAATTATTTGGGGGCGGTACGTATTGCTGAGTGAAATACCGGTAATTTAATGCGGAGGATTACAGTTTTGGAATGTTTTATATTTGACTCCCAGCTTTAATGAAAAGACCCTATAAAATTTATAAAAAGCAATGGCCGTCCCAATCATAATTACGGATCAGAAACATGGACAATGATCGCAAAGCACAAAGGAGATATACAAAACAATGAAATAGAGTCAGTGTAAACGAGTGTAATTAAAAGCATCCTAAGTCATGTAAACCAGGAAGCAATAATTGAAGGAATCAAGCAGCTGTACGATGAAATGCATGTCAACAAACAATCTATCATCATGTGAATACCATCTCATATCGGAATTGATGGAAATGAAGAAGCAGATAAAGCAACCAAGGAAGCAATAGCACTCGCCGGTCACAATGAAAAATCTATTTCTCATACGGATCTCAAAACATCTCAGTAGTTTAAACAAGAAATTGTGGAATACTGAATGGATGAAAAACTACCCCTTTAAAACTTTCGGAAATCACGAACTCAGAATTCAGCAGAAATCAAATCCACCTAAAGAACAAAAAGGATCAGATAATTTATACCCAACTGACAGTGAAGCCACTCTGTGTAACCATAACAAAGTAATCTTTACAATAAAACATATGTTTGATTGCAAACATTTAGAACCTTATACACTAAAATACAAAACTCCTCCAGACCAAAAGGGAGCACTGAATGACTCTACAGCTGTTTTCAATATTATTGAATTTATCCATGCGATTAAAGTACCAATGCCATTATGATATTTTCCCCCAATGTATTATAGAGTTGTTTGTCAATATTAAAATATCTTGTTCTGCTGTCTTTATGTAATATCATTGTTTGTAAAACCACTGTTGTTTAAAATAGTCAATATTTTAAGATCGTAACATACTTAACTTTCATTATATATTCTATTATGTTCATTTGTTTTCATATTATAAAGCACTACTATAATGCTAACGTAATATCAATACTGTCTAGAACTTAAAATATTATTGTTCATTTGTTATTTCAAATACTTTTTACTGAAAGACAATGTAATGTTAATCTATTTTACACGGTCGCACATGGCCCTGTTGGTCATGCGACCTGAAATAAATAAATTAAAAGAGAAGACAAGACCTACATATAGGATAATTAAATAAGACAATAATAAAATACGGAACAAACTCGAAAAGGCATTTAAACATAATGACGTAACATAGAATACCAAAGACAGCATATTCCTACCAACCAGAAGGACAAAGAAACCCAGGACGATCCAGAAAAAGATGGAAAGAGTAAGACTTTGGAGCCGGAACAGGCTAAGCGGCCTAATCCATGTTGGAGGAGGAGGAGGAGGAGGAGGAGACCTTTAATGAAAGTCATTTAGCGTTGTGCTGTTACAATAGCATTGTCTAGCTTACGATACAGGGCTGGAAATAAAGATTACTGGACATAGGGGTTTAATATGGGAAACAAGTATTTCCCAGATACTCTTTCCCATGTGGGTTTAAGAGGTAAATTTTATAAGAAGATTTTTAAGAACAATAAAAGAGGAATAGAAGACAAAACCAGCAAGTATATTTGTTGTTATTTCAGAGAAAATAATAATATGCAACTTTTATTCATTTTTTACATAATTAACTTACTTAAATGCCATTATTTACTACAAGGTTTTAACAAATGAGAATCATGATATGAAAAATCATTATGGGAGATTAGACAACCCTCGTATTTCTCACAGAAAGTAACTAAAGCTTTTAACATTGTAATGAATCATTGCTGATAGAGAGGGTTAGTAAATGAAAATATTTTTTTTTAATATTGAATTCTAATTCACAATTTTAAAACTCTTATTACAATAGACTTGTAAGACTTTTTTTTAATTAACAGGGAGAGAGTATTACAGAAAACTGATTTCCCATGTTAAATTCCTAAGTCCGTGTTTTAAATTGCAGCCTCTTTCGTATGCATTTGGAATATCTAGGGTTATTTCATTAATTGCTAATGGCTTTCTGCGAAAAGCAAAATTCGAAGTAGTTTCTTAGCAACTATTTATCCGAATTAAGCTGGAGTGGATAAATAATTTGTAGAATCTCTGTGAGAGAAGGTAGTGTAATTTTTACGCTGCATTATTCTTTTCTCTTTTCTGTTTAATGTTAAACGAATACTCATAAATTATCATCTGGGTTGTTTAAATTTGAGTAGTTTGTAACTATGAATTTAAGAACAATTTAAATATCGTTCGCGAATGATCAATGATGAACAGTGTTGGCCACGTTATTGCATAAAACTTGCGATTTCCTTGGTTTAAAATGAATATTAAAACAAATAATCGTTAATTACTACGTTTATCCAGAAAACGAAAATTATTACAGAGTTCTGGAACACAGTCTCAATATTTGCTAAGTAAAAATAAAGAGAGAAAAGAAAGAAAGACCGCAACATATAACAGCAGACGTAACTTCGAGTTTTGCAATTATTAAAATCACTTTTAAAACCATCTTCTGAGAACTATGCTTGCAAACGAAAATACATGATTCATCTTCATGAATGAGAAACCTTGTTTCTTGGCCTATCACATGTATTCGAGACCCCTGCGGCGCAGACCTCGGACGGATATAGCAGAAAAATGTCCGGAAGCGGAAGTGGGGTCCATAGTTATCAGCCACTATCACCTCCCACTCAGCCTGGGTTCTGAGCTTTCCAGGCTACACAAATTTATTTCACGCTGTGCTCGTCTCCCACCATTTTACTCCACAAGGTTTCCTTTATTTTCTCAATTTCTGCTGTAATAAATATTTTAGATGAGAATATCTTGAACAAAGAACTAAATTGTGATTGGAAAGGTGGATACTTAAAGCCGTTCTTGTAAAATGGGATTACCTATACCCTAGTACATAGTAAGTATATCAGGGTGCTTGCTAGAAAATGTAAATTTGTAATTTACTCACGTAATTTTTCAACAATTTCGTTATGAATTCTTGAGGTCAGATTTTGACAGTTTTAAGTGTTGTTTGCGTACTATTTGGAGATATAATATGCACTGAATTAAATCCAAGTGTCCGTACTCAAAATATGGTAAAGGGCTTCAACAGAAACATTTTCTAAACATGTTCCACGCTTTAATTTAATAATATGTAAGAAGTGGAGTATGACAAGAGCTCCTTCTTATTATTCTTTTGGAATTTCCAAACTCTTCAAGTGCATCAGAAAACTCTGCCTTCTTCTTAGTAATTATGCGTCTTAAAATAATTCCTAAACCGCAAGTTATCCGATTATTAAAGTAACAAAAATATGAATGATAATACTGTAACTTTCGGTACACTCAGAGCATTTTGATAAAATGTGTACGAATTGTGTGAACTAATGCAAGATTACGGGAAATATAAAATATCCCTCTGAATCTTTTTAGAGTCCCCTCCCACTTAGAATTCTAACTTCTTATTTGTATTTTTACTTTATCTACTATATATACATAGTAAGTAGGGGAAGTATTGCATTCCACCCAAAAATTCGATACCGAGGTTTCACCAGAAATACACGTTTTGAGGCCCACTGAATCTAAAGAAAGCATTTTTAGAAAAAGGCCTGTGTGTGTGTGTGTGTGTGTGTGTGTTCGTCTGTGAACAGTATAACTCAAAAACGAAAAGTCGGATAAATACCAAACTTGGTATTTACGTTTAATATCTTTCAAGGATACGACACGAAGATTTTCAAGAAAATCCCCCAACCCCAGACTACCCTTACATGGAACATTTTTCGAAAATTTTGATTTTCTAAAAAAATGGCTCTAACGATTTTGATTAAAACATCATATATTTAAAATATTTTCATGACAAATGAAATGTATATCTTGAATTTTCTGGGGATGTCCACAAAAGTCCTCGTCATTCTTAATGGCATTTGCATAACTGGTAAACAGTAAGAGATACACAAAATTTTCCAACACAAAAAAAAATGCAGACCTGGTTAAAACACACAATTTATAGCACATTAATTTTTTTTTGTGGAGTGAACTATTTTCAGATATTCCTTGTTATTTGTTTTAATTTTGGACTACTTATAATTTTTATCAAATCGAAATTCGTTATTCGCTTTTTTTATGGGCGGGACATGCAAAGAGAATGAAATGCTTCACATAGCAACCAGCTGTTAAAAGATTTGACTATGGCTTAAAGCCTAGCGTATTCCCCTTGCACCTATAAGAAAATTAGCAATACGATAGTTTCTACAAAAGTTTATCTCAATTAACATGGAGTAGACGGAGAATAAACGTTTGTAAAATAGTTTGTACAAGAGCAGAGAAAGTTATGTGAATGTAACACATCAGATTTTTAAAATTTTATTGGCATTTAGACATCTCTATAGACATGACCAGTGAGCAGGCAATGTGTAGTTTTATTTAGGTATGAGCAATTTTATATAATGCACTGATAAAATAAAATAAGTTTGATGATATATAACCATTACAATTATCTTTTTGGACACTTCAGTACATCAATGATAGGCAGTTTAACGTGTTAGGATATCAATGTTCGTCTGTTTTAAACATTTTAACATGACGGCACTTATTGAAATATTTTGAATCCCAATGGAAGATAGATGCTTAAAACTCTGATCCTGGAAGTGTGTATAGCTGACCAACTTTTCTTGCATAAAAGGAATATGTGATCTCAATCTTCTTCATATCCATTACAGCAGTCACACCAAGAAGAATATTTTATATTAATTCTAAAAGGATGTCTACCAAAGCAATAATGGCTGAATTTCAGACGAGCTATATGTGTATTGGAGTTTTTGTATTATCATATCATTGTTTATCAGATACATCGCATGTATTAAAAAGTAATAATGATCTTCATTTGGGCTGAATTTTTCCATCCATTTGTCCCAGAATTTGTTTTATATTTTAATCAAATAAGTCAGATCTTCTAAAAGTGTGTGAAATTATAACTCGTCTGACATAGCTGCAGATTTTACTAAATTATCCAGAGAGGTCTCCAGTGATTCCTGAATGAGTTTTAATCCAAATTTATGCCGTAATTTTATTCTTCATCCGTAATTCCTGTATTATATTTAGTACGGCAAATCGGTTGTTTCTGTTTTAATTTGTCCAAAAAAAAACACTGTAAAAAACTTCCGAGAAGATTAGATGGTATCTTCTTCAACCAACAGAGCATATTCGAAGGTTTTTAGTATTACAAGAAGATCGCTGTAAATATGGATGATAAAGGGCTGAGTTTGAATGATTCTTTTTTATCTGCTTTAACATCCGATGTTTTCCTTATCTTGGAGCCATCAGTGAATATACGAGCGGCATTAGGTTATTTGGGTTTAATTTCTTTTAAAGTGAATATGTTCTGAACATAACTATTAGTGAAAGGAATATCCAATTGCAGTGTGGGCTGAATACACAGATACTGAAAATTAAAGCAATGTAGTAACAATACGCTGAATAATTTTTTGTAACTATGCTATCGATCAGTGCCGGCGTACTATAGTATGTTTGAAATACTCTCAAATTAATTCTTTAAGACTAGCAGTGCTGAGTAATGCTGAGGAAAATTCTAAGTAAACTCCTCGGTAACGCAAAGAAGCCATTATAATGTAGTTCCATCTACTTTTATTTCTGCATGTCAATTGAAAACATAAACCGAATAGAAAAGCACTTTCTGATCATTGCTGGAACTTCATCTCTAAGGTGTACCTCTTTTGAGCCTCTTATATTTTCATTCTGTGAAAATAACGCATACGTTGTAGTTCCGTTTAAGAAATAATCACATCAGTAATGTTTAGCGAGTCATGTGCCTATGCGAGCCTATGAGCCGGAATTGAAGCATCAGTCGAATGAACGGCGTCACCCAGCTTCATCACGTCCACAGAAAGTTCGACAGGAGCCCAGTCGGGTGAAGCTGTTGCTGATTGTGGCATACACTACGAGGGGGTTATTCTTACGCATACTGTGCCTGAGAGACAAACCGTCAACAGTGACTACTATTGCCGATTTCTGGAGAGACATCTTCGTCCGGATATGCGGCGCAAACGTCCACGTTTATTGCGAGACGATCACCCCATAGTGTTGCATGACAACGCACGTTGTCATGTCGCAAACAATGTCCAGCTCTTATTGCAACGGTGGCATTGGGAGGTTTTGGAACATCCTCTGTACTCACCAGACATGAGTCCTTGTGACTTCGACCTGTTTCCGAAGTTGAAGGAACCCCTCCGAGGCCGCCGATTTCCTGACGTGGTGTCTGTAGTCCGCGCAGTAGGGTGCTCCGTCGCAGTCATCAACAGAGATCGCCTTGCCAACGGTCCCCAACGGCTGTTCTACGTTTGGCAAAAGTTCAGGGACTTTGCGGGTGACAAGATTGAAGGAATGTAATGCAATTGTACTTGTGAGTTCAATAAATATTGTGTTCTATTAATGTTGCCACTACTTTATTTACAGCCCTCGTAATACACAAAAACAATAAGCTACTAACATATTCTTTCTAACAAGAGTGGATACGCAGAAGTAGTATACCAGCGACCGCCCGACAGTGTGGTATTTTTAACGTGGCACGAGGAACACATGCAGTGCAGCTAGTCCTAGGCGAGCTGATGGCAAGGGAGGGCTAGAATGTTGGCTAAGGTATAGGCACTGAGTGAACAAGAAAAGATCCTTGTTGTCATGTCTACTACGGTTAAAATATTAAATTCAATAAAATTTATACA
The DNA here is from genome assembly GCA_030765065.1 of Deroplatys truncata. Classification (NCBI taxonomy): domain Eukaryota; kingdom Metazoa; phylum Arthropoda; class Insecta; order Mantodea; family Mantidae; genus Deroplatys; species Deroplatys truncata. The sequence goes on along the minus strand of CM060975.1, from coordinate 179,147,646 downwards.
TAAACTGATGATACTTAGCGTACCACCCTAGTTCAACTAGTCCACTCATCGCACGCCGCTGCTGATATTCTTGACATTGGTATTCATAAGAACATGCAGCTACCAACATACATCAACATATTAACAGCATTTGATTATGATTACTGTCCAGCTTTGGTTACATTTCAGCTAAAAACAAACATCACATTAAATAGGCAATGGCTTAATACCAGTTTTGTTCACTAGGAAATATATCAGTCTGCTCTTGACTGTTATTTGCAGGCTCTTATAGTCAACCGGAACGTAAGCTTATCCATGGAACACTTACGGGGTGCGTATGCACCCCACATGCTTATTCTACTGTTCATATCTTTTCATATATTTTTAATAAGTGCTGTCCATCGCTGTACATTCCTAATGCGACATAACATTACCACTCTCGTTTAGTTAATGACTTTACTATTGTATCTGACCTTGGCGAAGGTACTGGGGTACGCCATCACCCGTATATGCTAATGGCTCAGATTTACAGGTAGAGGTTTTGTGTTTCTGCGTTGCTGTGGGATTATTGTTGCATACCATTCACTTTTACTTTTTACAGTGATACGTGTGTGGTTCAAAATGACTTTTAGAGTGGACAGTCCCACATTCAGTGAAAAAATCCGAGCAGCTTTATTGGATGATAGTGGTAGTGAAGACAGCGATTTCGAGTTTTCATCAGAAACTGAGGATAATATAGTTGTACATTCTGAAAAGGATAGCGAATTGAGTGCCGGAAACAACAGCGATGAGGAACCTGAAAACAACCTACAATTCAGCGTTAGTTTTCGCAAGAATGGACACCAATGTTATACAAAATATAATAAGCTTCAAGGGCGTACACCAGCAAGAAACACTCTCCTGCGAACTCCCGGAAATAAAGGTGTGGCAAAGAATATAACCAATGAACTTGAAGCATGGAAGCTTCTTGTTAACAATGACATTGTTGCGAGAATTGTTGAATGCACACATAAACATAAAAATTTAATTATTCAGAATCTTCAAAATTCTGCCAACAAACAGATGAAATGGAAATCCTTGCCTTTATTGGCCTTCTGTATGTTGCAGAGACTTATAAGCAGGCAACGCTAAATGTCCGAGAAATGTGGTCAGTGAATGCAGCTCGCGTATACAGAGCAATAATGGGAGAAAGGCGTTTCTGTTTCCTGCTAAACTGTTTACGTTTTGATGCTAGGGATGAGAGAGATAGGAATGATAAATTTGCTGCTATGCGCAAGGTCTGGACCAACTTTCATCTCCAACTGTGTTCGTTACTACACACCTCACGAATGCTGCACCAAAGATAAACAATTACTTGGATTTCAAGGAAAATGCCCATTCGGAGTGTATATAGCATCCAAACCAGAAAATATGGCCTAAAATTATTACCATGTGAGACAGCAAAACATTTTATATGGTAAATGCATTGCCATATATTGGGAAGGAAAACAGGAGCAGTACTGAGCCTCTTTCTTTGCAGTACGTTCGTGAAATCAGCGGTCTATTTCATGGAACAGGAAGAAATCTTACCACGGACAACTGGTTTACATCCGTCCTTCTTGCCGAGAAGATGCTAACTGAGTATAAACTTACAGTTGTAGGTACACTTAGGAAGAATAAGGCAGAATTTCCAAATTCCTTCCAAATAGGAAAAAGCAAGCTCTCTGCTCCCAATTTGCTTTCCAAGGTGATAAAACCCTTGTATCTTTCACAAAGAAAGGAAAAATGTAATTTTCCTTACAACAATGGACAGCGGCAAGCAAGTAGATGATGCAACAAAGAAACCCGAAATCATACATTTCCACAATTCGACTAAAGGAGCGGTGGATACTTTCGACCAACCGGTGCATACTTATACTTTCGTTCACAAAAAAAGATGGCCACTACGTTTTTCTATGGAATTTTAGACCAGGCTGGAATCAATTCTATGATACTGTATCTGAATGCAAATCAGGCTGCATACAGCAAGAAGCATATCTGCATATTTGATAGTTTTTTTTAAAATTCTTTGTTTGTTTGTTTATTTTCCTGCCTATTATGTAAAGTGAGTTACATTAAGGATTAAATATTGTGTACGCATATGCAATGGATAATCTGAGTTTATACCACAGGTATGGGATTTTAATTTTATGAATGTTTTATAAGAGGTTATATCAGTTTTGCACTTGTAAATACGTGGTAGAATTATTATTATTATTATTATTATTATTATTATTATTATTATTATTATTATTATTATCATTATTATTATTGTTATGTAAATCTGTTATTTATAGTAGTGTCAGGCCTTGTTATACTTAATTTCCCTTTCACTTATATGTGAATTAATGACTCCATTTAAAAGCTGCAAAGTCGTTTCCCTTTTAGAATGCGCGAGTAGCTCGTACGTAGTAATAGCTGCCAAAAAGGTATGTACTCCAGGGTTAAACAAGAAAATAGTATATTGCGATATAAGGGTGGTAAGTTTATAACAGCATCAAGGAAAAGTTTGAAAACACGAGATGAAAATATTGGACTTCATTTCCGAGATTCTGTTATACGCTCCAATACATGCATACAATTTTTGGACGTCGATGATGAATATGTTAAATGCTGTCTAAATGTCCATTACCAATCTTAAAATGCTGCATATGAATAACTGTTTCATGACCAACTTTATTTTCAAACTAATGTCAGATTGATTGATTGAACTCCAGCCACGAAAGTTCATTGTAATCCATAACTTTCGCCTAGTATTACGAAAACATTAAGAAGTTGCTATGATGGCGGAAAACTTTTAGTCGGAAATTGAAGAGACATGGCAAATGGGATGTCCTTCTTTGGTTGCTAACGAGTCCAAATCACGGTATGATAGGGTATACGAGTAGAAGCAAGATAGATCAACAGATGCCGCAGATTGATAAGATGTGTCAGATAAGCCATTGTTCTATGCCGCAGGCCCCTCCCCCTCTTTGTGTGTTACTGCGGAACGCCGATAACGTTGCCTAATGGAGTGTGATGTAGCTGTCAAATTTCATTGACAAGGGTTTGAGCCAGAGAGAGAGAGAGAGAGAGACCGCTAATTGATGCACTTGTAATCCGATTGACTGTATAATCAGATAATTCATTGTTCCTTTCACACTCTCACACGTCGGCATTTTCCGTCCTCTAGGTCTCTCAGTCGCATGCCATCACCGCTCTAAATTGATTGAAGAGTTTTAGACCACAGATACACCGACAATTAAAGTTTAATTGAGCGTACATGTAAACACATGTGTTTACAAATGTTTTGACAACATTTCGCGGTGTTTTCTTGACACAGGAAGTCACCCCTTCCCTCTCCTTTGTGTAGGTTCCAGCCAATAAAGTTCTAAATATCCGATCGCGTGGCCTAGATTGATTAATACAGTTAAGTGTATATTCTCTATTTATATATTAAATTAGCCGCATAATGAGTTTAATTGAGGGAATAAATGATTACATGCGTAATGACATGGGGCTTGACTTCAAAGATTTAAACGCTAACAAAGGCTATATCGCCCTCTTACCTCTTGGATTCCCGGTATCATGTACCCTAAACGGCTGGATGCATGCCGTCACCCCCCCCCCACACACACACTCACTCTCTCTCTCTCTCGCTCCCTCTCCTTCTCTCTCCTTTGTGCTAGCACACCGCTCCCTTAATATAATTACCGCTTCATTGATATGGTAGGTTGGAAGCGCCAAAGAGTTAGAGTTGTTTAAACACCTCTGCCAAGTATGTTGTAATCCTCCCAGAGGTGTGTACATCCGACCTCGGAAATTCCGCTTTCAAAGATATTCAGAACCGTCCGTCTTCCCACCTAATGGCACGAAATTCCAAACAGTTCACTTCGATTTTCAGGAATGCGATAACTCCCCACACACCTGTCAATGCTGACACGGATCTCGAGATGGTAGGATCTAACTCTGATCGGTAATATTTAATAGTGAATGATGATAAAGGTGAATGTAGAATTAAAACAATTGAATACCGGAACTCCAGCGAAACAAATGCTTTATGAATAAAGAAACGTAGCTGTATATTGCATGTAGCTAAAAGGATAGGAATGGTGAGGTGTTAGTTTAAAACATACATTTTCGCACACTCGAGGTAAAATACAGGCGACCTTCAAAACTTGTATTTCCTCTGAGAAAATACATAAATATTGCAAAAAATAAATAACATGGATCTGGGGGCTTTAAAACATGCGGAAACTCGAGGTAAAATACAGGGATCTTCAAAACATACATTTCCTCTGGAAAAAGGTACTGCAGGAGGGATACCTAAAACATATGATGTCAAAACCATGTTGAGTACTCTAGCGGAGAATCTAGCCATGGACACTTCAAATAAAATTTTGATATTCGCTTAAAACGTTTTCTATAAAATGAAGTATTCGAGAAATGAAATAATACATCCTGAAAGACAGTACTTATCATAAATGCGAATAACATGGGCCGGGTACTTTAAAACATGCGGGCACTCGAGGTAAAATACAGGCGGCTTTCAAAAACATACATTTCCTCTGGGATAGAGTATTCCGGGAGGGGAACTTAAAAGATACGATGTCGAAAGGCGTCTTGAATAACCTAACAGTGCATCGCGCGCTTCAAATGAAAATTTCATATCCGTTTTTAAAACATTTCTCTAAAAATGCACACCAGCGGAATTCGATGATGATGAGGTGGGGCTTAAGGGCGCTCAACTGCTATGGTTATTAGAGCCCTTACAATGTATAAAATAGAAAATTAAAAAGTACAACAACTAAAAAACCCCACACTCACCCGCTTGGTCAAAAGCACTAAAAAACACAACAGACCAAAGACTATGATCTACACACTAAAAGCATTGTCACTAAAAGAATAAAACAACGTGTCAAGAACTGTAGAATGCAAGGGACATGAGCGCCTTATGTCCGTCGGGGAGAAGAGCCCATTAAACTGACAATATAAATGCTCAAAGCCAAAAGACGCTCAGCGCATCAAATGCGACGGCTAAAACCAATGTCAGTGATAAAACGTAAAAGACATTCTACAGCATGCGCGTCGTCTGCCAAAACGTTGGCTAGGCCAACAGGCAGACCAACACGAACGCGCAACGGAGCTAAAACTTGACACTCTGCTAAAATGTGACGCAACGTTAAGGGCGCATAACACTGCTCACAGAGTAGTGCGGGGTCACCACTGAGCAGGTATCTATGGCTAAAAAGACAATGTCCGATTCGTAAACGAGCTAAAAGTACCTCTTACCGACGAGAAGAACGAGAAGAGGTATCCCAGACTAACGGAAGAGGTTTAACCTCCCGCAACTTATGCCCCCTAAGAGCCGCCCACTCATCGCGCCAGCACGAGAGGATACGGTTACGTAAAATAACATAAAAATCTGAGAAAGGAACAACACAGGTAAAAGATCTGCATGATAAAATGACCGATTTGGCAGCGGCGTCGGAATACTCGTTGCCTGAGATGCCCACATGACCTGGAATCCACACGAAGGAGACGCTGCTGCCAGATGCACCAAGCGAGTGGAGCAGATATTGACGGCGCTGTACGAGCGGGTTGTAACTATACAGCGCGTTAATACTCTGAAGGGTACTCAGGGAGTCCGAAAAAATAACACAGCGCCGTACGACGTGCCGCTGAATGTATAAAACACATTTATATATACTAAAAGGTTCGGCGGTATAAATCGAACATTGTTCAGGTAAACGAAAAGTAAAAATCTGCGCACCAAAAACACATCCTACTCCAACATCAGTCTTAGACCCATCGGTATATATAAAATGACAGTCCCCGAACTGCGCCTGTAGGTCTAAAAAAGCGGATCCAATGACGGAAGCAGGGGTCTCAGTTTTCGGCATCGACGTTAACCCAAGGTGACAGTGGGTCTCAGCGCGCGACCATGGAGGAAAACGCGTTTCCCCCCGTGGAAGGGCCGGCGCTGGCGGAACGTCCAAATGCCGAAGGAGAAGTCGCAATTGAACCCCTGGAGGGAGCAACGCAGAGGAGCTAACGGAATATTGTCGATCAAGCGAATCCTCGTAAAACATCCCGAAGGACGGGTGGTCAGGCAAGCTGAAGAGTCGACAGGCATAGCTGCACAAGAGCATCTCACGCATGAAAGACAACGGAGACTCTGAAGCTTCAGCACATAGGCTAGGTACAGGGCTGGTTGGAAAGGCCCCTGTAGCGACTCTTATGCCACGATGGTGAATGGCATTCAATCGACGTAATACAGATGGACGCGCCGACGAGTAGACAATGCACACGTAATCAAGCTTGGAGCGGACAAAAGAGCGATAAAGATGTAGAAGGACGGTCCGATCAGCTCCCCAGGATGTGCCACTTAAAACACGTAAAAGAGTAAGAGAACGCTCACACTTACCTTTTAAAAAGGAAATGTGCGAAGTCCAACACAACTTCCTATAAAAAATCAACCCCAAAAATTTTGTCTCGTCTGCAAACGGAAGCATTTTCGGCCCAAGATGGAGAGAGGGCGGAGGGAAATATTTCCGGCGCCAGAAGTTGATGCAGACGGATTTCTCGGCGGAGAAATTGAAGCCGTTGGCGTTACTCCAGGCGTAGAGACGGTCGATACAGCTCTGGAGACGGCGTTCGAGTATACAGATCCGTCGTGAACTGCAAAAAATGGCAAAATCGTCAACAAAACGGGACGATGAAATGCCAGATGGAATACAAACAACAATGTGGTTGATAGCAATGGCAAAAAGTGTGACACTAAGTACAGGGCCCAGCTGTACTTCGTTCCCTTAAATAAAACGACTAGATAAAACCAAGCCAACACGTACACGAAAGACGCAGTCCGTCATAAACTCCCAAAGAAATATGGGAAGACGACCGCGGAGATTCCATGCGTGAAATGTACGTAAAATGGCGCCCCTCAAACAACTGTCATAAGCTTTCTCCAGGTCAAAAAACACAGCCACGGTTTGACACTTTCTCAGAAATCCATTCATAATATGCGTCGACAGGGACATCAGATGGTCGACGGTAGAGCGATAGCGACGAAATCCGCACTGGACGTCCGATAGAAGTTTCTGAGACTCAAGCCACCATGTCAACCGCCCGTTGATCATGCGCTCCATCACCTTGCAAATGCAACTGGTGAGGGAGATAGGACGGTAGCTGGAAGGTAGTTGGCGATCCTACCCAGGCTTAAGTATAGGGACAATGGTGGCTTCGCGCCAAACGGAAGGAAAAGGGCCGTCTTGCCAAATACGTTTATAGACCTGTAAGAGAAAGACTTTACTGTCGGCTGAAAGGTTTTTTAACATCAGGACATGAATGCCGTCCAACCCAGTTGCGGAGTGCCTAGAGCAATGAAGAGCGTGCTCCAGTTCCCTTATTGTGAAAAGTTCATTATAACACTCGGTATTAGCAGACCGAAAATTATAGCTGGCGGAATCCAGCCGGTCTTTGATAGAGCGAATGCCGGCGGAATAATGGTCTGAACTGGAAACCGCCTGAAAGGCAGCACCCAGAGTGTTAGAGATGGCAGCCGGATCCACTATGGTGGTATTAGTAACCTGAAGGCCAGAAACAGTACAATGCAACACTTTACCTGAAAAGTTTATCCCAAACAAAGGATGAAGACGTAAAGCGATTTAAAAGACTCGACAAAACGAGTCCACGATGCCTTCTTGCTATCCTGAATAATGCGACGAGCCTGGCGCGCGATTGTTTAAAAGTCACCAAATTATCAAGTGTAGGGTGACGCCTAAACACCCTAAGTGCAGTTCTACGGGCACGAACGGCGTACCAACAATGCTCGTTCCACCATGGAACAGACAATCGCCGAGGTTGAGAGGATGAACGGGGAATTGCGCATTCGGCGGCACAGAAAATCGTAGACGTAAGGTGCTGCACTAGCTGGTTAATGTCGGTGAAGGGCTCGTCGTCAAAATGCACGAGGCTGGAATACAAGCTCCAGTCGGCTTTTGTGAATATCCAGGTAGGTACTTAGAAATGCTGTACATGGTGTGACAGAAGAGAAACGATGCAGGGGTAATGGTCGCTGGGGTAGGTGTCAGCGACGACGTTCCATTGCAGACGACTCACAAACTGGAGTGAGCAAACGGCAAGTTCCAAGTGAGAACATGTACCGGAAGAATCAGAAAGAAACGTAGGCCCACCTGTATTCAGAATAGAGAGATTGAACTGGTAAAAAATGTCGGGAAGAAGAGTTCCCCTCGCACAAGCCCTTGGCGAACCCCACAGGGGGTGATGGGTATTAAAATCTCCCAAAAGAAGAAATGGTGTTGGGAGAGCGGACAGGAGAGCTCGAATGTCCACGGGAGCAAGGGGAGACGATGGAGGTGAATACACAGAGCAAACAGAAAAGAAAAAACCGGGTAATTGCAGTCTAATGGCAACAGCTTGCAAGTCGGACGTAAGAGTGAGACGTTGAAAATGAACGTCGTTACGCACTAACAACATGACACCTCCATGAGCAGGAGTACCCTCCTCCGGTTCAAGGTCGTAGCGAACCGGAGTATATCCTCGGAGATCAAAAGGATCGTGAGGGCGAAGCTTAGTCTCCTGGAAACACACGACCATAGGCGAATGGGAACGCAATAAAAGTTGCAGTTCCGCCCTATGCGATCGTACACCACGTACATTCCAGGTCAGGATAGCCATTAAGAAAATAGGATAAACTGTCTATTTAAAAGGGCGGCTTAAAATTACCTTTTGTTTAACCTTTGGGCTCGGGCTTTTGGTATGGAGTTGGTCAGACTCCATAGCCTCCTCGAAGGGAGGGCCCACGCGCTCAGAGCCAGAAACCGATTCAAGCGCCGTGAATCGGTTCTGGGTGGCGATGGGTGAGGGGTGCCGCTGAGCGCGGCTTGTTCCAGGAGCTTCCTGGGACTGCGACCTCCGAAGGGGAGAAGGTGAACTTTTCTTACCGCGCGCACGCGGAGGGTCCTTCAGAAAATCTTCCCTACGAAGTTTTTGCTTTAGTTTCTTTTCAGCGGCTTGTGACTTCATTGACTTGGGACCAGGTTTATAGGGCTTTGTAACTGTAGCTTTAATGGACGGCCGGATGGTAGTGCGGTTAATGCAGTCATGGTCCAGGTCTGAGTTTCGGCATCTACTCGTGGTACTGGCGAGGCAACAACAGAACTAAATGTACCAGATCGCAGAAGGGAAGGTTGGCGTGCATGTTAGCGCCTCCGGGCTTCAGCGAAGGAGAGTTTCTCCTTTACGCGAATCTCCTGGATCGCCTTCTCGTCCAAGTACTGCGGACAGTGGGCAAAGAACGCAGTATGAGACCTTTTGCAGCTAACGCAGACGGGGGCTGTGGAACAGGTACTTTCGTGTGACGGCTGGCTACATGAGGCACAGATGGTAAGGGCACTCTTACAGGAGACTTGCGAATGCCCAAAACGTTGCCATTTGAAATAACGCAGAGATTTAGGTATATAGAGCCTCACAGCAATACGCTCGTACCCTGCTGAAAGACTCGTGGGCAGATCGACGCCGTCGAAAGTGATAAACAGGGTACGAGTTGGTACCAAAATTCCGTCGCGTTTAGCCTGCACTCGATGAACAGCTGTCACCTTTTGATCAGAAAGATAGGCGACAAGTTCTTCGTCCGACATACCATCGAGGCAATGGGTGGTAATGACGCCTCGACAGGAATTCAAGGTGCGGTGCTTCTCGAAACGGATAGGATAACCGTGGAGAAGCGTGGCGCGCAACAAGGACGTATTTTGCTGTTCAGTTTTGGTTTGAACCAACTATGAACCAATTCGAAGACGAGTGCAGGACTGAACCGCACCTGCAATAGCATCAATGCCCTTCTGAATAATGAAAGGGTTCACCTTCTCAAAACTTTGTCCTTCTTCTGTAGGTGAAATGACCAAGTAACAACCAGATGTCGGCGGTGCTACTTCCGTTACATAGACTTTTCGGCGCTTGTTGTTAGTAATGGAGAAAGGGTGCTGCATAGCGAAATAAATCCTCCACCATTGCAACCGTCTCCGACCTTGGGCTCTGACTTCTCGGGCGTTACCCCAGCTTGGGTGAGTGGCCTATATATACCAGACTCACCCCAGGGTCACACCTCCCAGAACATAGACAGAGGGACCCAATGGCCGTCGGAAGTCAGCAGCTCATGCAATTGGCCCCCCGCGGGACTGCAGTTGAACAGCGGATACGAACACATACCCTACATGACGATCCCGCGTGGTTAGGATGACGCCATTACTCACTCACCCAGCTGCGCACCCAGTGCGCAGGTATCCGTCAGGCTGTGTCCACGGAGGAAATAAATAAAAAGATAAAAGTAACTAAAGGGCGTGGGCGTTTCGCACGCACCTTAGGCCAGCGAAGAAGTAAAAGGTATGTGTAAATGAATGGTCGTGGGGCGAAATGTGCAGAAGTAGAAGAGAAGAAAGAAACGATGGCGAGAGGCGACATGGAATGAAATGCACAGAACGCACGAGAGCCTACCTTGAGTCCGCCGGTCACGAGAACGAACCCACCTCGACCGGACGGGGATGAATGGGTGAAAATGGCTATGAATGGCTCGGGTACCCCGGGTGCGCCTAACCCGTACTCACAGAAGGTGAGCCCCTGGGGGGGGCGGTCTTCGAGAAGATGCGCCAGCGAGTGATACCGTTGTTTAAACACCCCTGCCAAATATGTTGAAATACCCTGATGCGTGTAAATCCGGCCTCAGAAATTCCGCTTTCAAAGCTATTCAGAGCCGTGGGTTTTCACGTCAATGGCTTCCAAGGTATTCCAAACAGTTCACTTCAGTTTTCAGGAATGCGATATCATCTCCACACACCTGTGAATGCTGACACGTGACTCGAGATGGTAGGATCGAACTCTGATCGCTAATATTTAATACTGATTGAGAATAAACTTGGGTGTGCAATTAAAAGAAATTGAACACAGGAACTCAAGCGATACAAATGCTTTATGAATAAAGAAACGTAGTTGTATATGTAAAGTTTGCTTACACGTGGGATTGACTCTGAAAAAATAAATAAATAATGAAATATGGGGCTCTTTAACCTAGCAGGACAACAAACCATTTCCTTTGTTGCTCTTTTAATTATGTATTTCCGCAATAAATGAAAAAGTAGCTGTAACAGAGCCGTAATTGTTTAGACACGTTGCGAACCTCTGAAATTCTTATAAAAATATTATTGCTAGCAGATGGATGGTTCATGTTATTTCACGCCTGACTTGATTCTAAAGAATTTAGAAGGGGATGTTGCGATGGTCACGGTGGCTTCGCCAAGTAATTGTATATGGGGAAGACATCGTAACCACGCAGCCGTTTACGAACATTTGTCAGGCGCCGGGAACCCCGGCAAGACGAAAAGGATGCACCTAACGAATGCCGTAGCGAAACATTCAAAGAAACGATCAACCGAATTATGATCTCCTATTAAAAAAAATAACTGGACATAGGGAAAACTTCTGAGCATAAAAACAGAAGCAAATCTACCTATTAACTGGCTTTATTTACATCGTTCAACTATGCTACATTAACATAACCCCTCACAAATAAGCATCTCACAATATATTACACCCAACTCATGAAATAATAAATCAAGAATAATATACTAAATTACAAAGTTTTGAAGAAAACAAACAAAATTTAAATGAATAATTAGCACATTAAATAAAATATAAACCTCAATAATGCTTTACATAGGAAGGCCAAAATTTAATTTTGAAACCACAGAACAATGTAAGAAACAATACTAAAGTGAATTTATAATAAAGCTTTCGATCTAAAAAAAATTATATAATAGTAAATAAAGCACAAAATCAAATGATTTAAATATTCGTTTCAGAGCCACATTTAAACATCCTAATATATTCCAAAGTGATTAAATTGTAATCTGAAAAAGAACTATATTACGCAGCAAGATGCTTTAAAGTTTAGAAATGGTATTTCACCTATTATAAAGCCACAGTTATAATTAACTATAGGAAGGAGGATAATAGAACAAAAACTAGTAATGAGTGAAAGATTTACATAAACTCAACCCCTGAAACAACTCGGTAAATAATATAGTTTAAAAGGAAAAATATGGAATTAACCAGAAACCGGAAACAAAGCACTTAAAGCAAGGCATCAATCATAACAAACACATGCACTACGGAATAGAATTAATTAATAGCTGGCCACGAGTGAAAAGCCGAGCAAAGCTTAGCTTAACAACAGCTACGAGACAGTCAAATGAGCGATAGTTCAGGAAACCAAAGGAAGGACTGATGGTCAAACACAAATTCGGAGTAAAACGTCAAAATGGTATTCATGCGACCAATAAAAACGTAGAAATGTATCGTTGTAAACTAGGTCTGCCCAGTAGTGCAGTGTTGTTGTCACTTCTTCAAGGTTATTCCCACTTTCAAATGGGGCAAATTAACGTAATGCTTTCTGAATGCTATTAAGGTAGTTTGATCCTAAAGTTAACCTATGACAAATATAACACACGCAGCTTTGGTTTACTGAGCTTCAAACCTTCTTAAAAGTGTTTTCAAAGCCACAAACATCTCCTGGGATTTTCTCAAAAATGTAATTTAAAGATTGACGGAATATAAATGGAATAAAATCAACACTCTGACAAACTGTAAAATCTTAACACCTTGCATTTAACTTTCAATACTGAGCTTTAATAAATTTAGAATGCTATACGCCAAAGCATTAACTGTATGTATAAAATTTGAAAAACCGAACACAAACGAGACAGGCACACAAAATTATTCGGTATGTTAAGCCTCAGAACCAGTCACTTACGATAGTCTTGGGACAATCTCTGAATACTACGGTAACTCCCATTCACTTTGAAAGAACGAAGAAAGAAAATGAGCTGATCAACAGATCTTACCTTCACATACGCTGGAGTAGAAAAATCTTTGGTGATTAACTGAAAACTTCATGCCAGCGACCAAATTTTGAAACGTAGCAAACACTAAAGCTAATTTACATTAACTATGATGCGATATAGAACAAGCTTCTCAAATATTACAAGCTCTGGCGACAAAAAAATCTTGAAAATAGCAGCCATCTCGCTCTCACAGAGAAACAGATACAACCTCCCATCTCGCTCGTACAAAAGCCGTGCCAGGTCTGCCACGAGAGGGGAACCGGCAAACCACACCATGCGACAAGGTGAGCCACGCCCTCAATCCAAAGAGGACGAAAAGCGAGAGGGGGTGGGAGTGAGTGGACACAGAAATCGTAAAACAAAACAACGACGCGAGTGACTGGCAGTAAAAATATCACAATCAGCACAATGCTCCCCACAACACAGGCACCTGCGGAGAAAATTTAAAGAAAGGATGGATGGCTGGGGAAAAGGAGGACGAAAGAAAACAAGGAATTCACATGAAAGGATTTGCTAGACTACAGTTTACCGGGCAGAAACCGCCGCACTATATCCACACAGCACACGCTAGTAAAACACTAGTCACTTGAACGATGAAAGATACTAGCGAGGAATGTCGCGATCGATGAACAGCACCCGCAGAAGCAACCGTGCAGCCATCCAGGTAAAGTAGGCGGAAACCTCAGATAATGAATATAAACAGGTAAAAAGATAATCAGGTTGCATAAAAATGCGATGTGTATTGCGGTAAGCAAATCCTGCTACACTAAGGAGCTACAAGCATGATAACCTTTGTCCACCAACCAGGAAGCCCAAAAAGTGGAAACAAATACCACTGCTGCTACGGACCTGCCCGGGCCAACATGGACATAAGCTGGAGGGTTCCGGAAACAGAGGCATGGACACAGTCACATCACAGCAGCACACCGGCATCGTCATCTTCCGTGGACTAGTGGTACCGTACTAGCCTCTAGTTCCCAAGGATGCGGGTTCAAACCCGGCGGAAGGCGATGCATTTTTTCGGGCATAAAATGCTTGGCATGGCTTCCTTCGGAAGGGAAGTAAAGCCAGTGGTCCAGTGTCGTAGATTTACGGCACGCAAACTAACCTCAAGTCTGATAAAGAGGCCTCTGAGCAAAATTACCGGTCATTCACGCCCAATATAGAATGGGACGCTAAGGACCATAGTAGTTAAACAGCTTCCATAAAAATCTCAATTTAACACCGGCATCAAATCTGTACACCTCGCCACCCGGCTGGACAGTTGAAAGCAGCAGACGAATGCTTGAAACAACACCACCAAACGTTCCCGCATGATGATGATGAGATAGGGTTTAAGGGCGCTAAACATATAGGTTCATCAGCGCCCTTACATTGTATGAAATGTAAAACCCCAAAACTAAAACACGGTACACAAACCCGCTATGTCAAAAACTAAAAGATAAACCAAACACCGAAACCTAAAAACCAACACACTAAAAGCATTGTCAATAAAACAGTAAAACAACGTGTCAAGAACTGTAGAATGCGAGGGACATGAGCGTCATACGTCCGCCGGGGAGCAGAGCCCTATTAAAACAGACAATGAAAAATCACAAACCTAAAAGACGCTCAGCGCACCAAATACGCTGAATAAAACCACTGTCACCTATAAAACGTGAACGCCATTCTGCAGCACGCGCGTCGTCTGCCAAAACACTGGCTATGCCAACAGGCAGAACCACACGGACGCGCAACGGAGCTAAAACTTGACACTGTTAAACTGTGACGCACCGTTAAGGGCGCATCACAATGCTCACAGAGTGGTGCGGGGTCACCACTGAGCAGGTATCTATAGCTAAAAAGACAATGTCCGATACGTAAACGAGTTAAAATCACCTCTTCTCGACGAATGGAGCCAGAAGAGGTACCCCAGACCAACGGAAGAGGTTTAACCTCCCGCAACGTGTTCCCCCTAAGAGCCGCCCACTCATCGCGCCAGTGCGAGAGGATATAGTAGTGTAAAATAACATAAAAATCTGAGGAAATAACAACACAGGTAAAACATCTGGGTGATAAAAGCGCCGATTTGGCAGCGGCGTCGGCAGACTCGTTCCCTGAGATGCCCACATGACCTGGAATCCAAACGAAGGAGACGCTAATGCCAGAAGTACCAACCGAGTGAGGCAGGCAATAATTGCGCTTTACAAGCGGGTGGTAAGTGTACAGCGCATTAATACTCTGAAGGGCACTCAGAGAGTCCGTAAAAACAACACAACGCCGTATAAAACACATTGATAGATACTAAAACGTTTGGCGGTATAAATCGAATATTGCCCGGGTAAACGAAAGTTAAAACTATGTGCACCAAACACAAAAGCACATCCTACTACAACATCAGTCCTAGACCCATCAGCATATATAAAATGACTGTCCCCGAATTGCGCCTATAGTTACAAAAACGCGGATCTAAGGATTGAAGAAGGGGTCTCATTCTTCGGGATCGACGATAACCCAAGGTGACAGTGGGCCTCAGCGCGCAACCATGGAGGAAAAAGCGTTTTCCCCCCTGGGAAGGGCCGACGCTGCGTCCAAATGCCGAAGGAGTTGTCGAAATCGAACCCCTGGAGGTAGTAATGCAGAGGAGCTAACTAAATATTGTCGATAAAGCGAATCCTCGTAAAATATAACGAAGGACGGGTGGTTAGGCAAACTTGAAAGTCGACAAGCATAGCTGCACAGAAGCATCTCAGGCCGAAAGGACAGCGGAGCCTCTACAGCTTCAGCGTACAGACTGGGTACAGGGCTAGTTGGAAAGGCCCCTGTAGCGACTCTTATACCACGATGGTGAATGGTATTCAAGCGACGCAACACAGATGGACGTGCCGATGAAAAGACAATGCACCCGTAATCAAGCTTGGATCGGAACAAGGAGTGATAAAGACGCAGAAGAACGATCCGATCAGCTCCCCAGGATGTGCCACTTAAAACACGTAAAATATTAAGAGAACGGTCACACTTTGCTCATTCTCAAGGAGTGATAAAGACGCAGAAGAACGATCCGATCAGCTCCCCAGGATGTGCCACTTAAAACACGTAAAATATTAAGAGAACGGTCACACTTTGCTTCCAAAAAGGAAACGTGAGAAGTCCAGCTCAGCTTTCGATCAAAGATCAACCGCAAAAATTTCACATTGCGCCTATAGTTACAAAAACGCGGATCTAAGGATTGAAGAAGGGGTCTCATTCTTCGGGATCGACGATAACCCAAGGTGACAGTGGGTCTCAGCGCGCAACCATGGAGGAAAAAGCGTTTCCCCCCTGGGAAGGGCCGACGCTGCGTCCAAATGCCGAAGGAGTTGTCGAAATCGAACCCCTGGAGGTAGTAATGCAGAGGAGCTAACTAAATATTGTCGATAAAGCGAATCCTCGTAAAATATAACGAAGGACGGGTGGTTAGGCAAACTTGAGAGTCGACAAGCATAGCTGCACAGAAGCATCTCAGGCCGAAAGGACAGCGGAGCCTCTACAGCTTCAGCGTACAGACTGGGTACAGGGCTAGTTGGAAAGGCCCCTGTAGCGACTCTTATACCACGATGGTGAATGGTATTCAAGCGACGCAACACAGATGGACGTGCCGATGAAAAGACAATGCACCCGTAATCAAGCTTGGATCGGAACAAGGAGTGATAAAGACGCAGAAGAACGATCCGATCAGCTCCCCAGGATGTGCCACTTAAAACACGTAAAATATTAAGAGAACGGTCACACTTTGCTCATTCTCAAGGAGTGATAAAGACGCAGAAGAACGATCCGATCAGCTCCCCAGGATGTGCCACTTAAAACACGTAAAATATTAAGAGAACGGTCACACTTTGCTTCCAAAAAGGAAACGTGAGAAGTCCAGCTCAGCTTTCGATCAAAGATCAACCGCAAAAATTTCACATTGCGCCTATAGTTACAAAAACGCGGATCTAAGGATTGAAGAAGGGGTCTCATTCTTCGGGATCGACGATAACCCAAGGTGACAGTGGGTCTCAGCGCGCAACCATGGAGGAAAAAGCGTTTCCCCCCTGGGAAGGGCCGACGCTGCGTCCAAATGCCGAAGGAGTTGTCGAAATCGAACCCCTGGAGGTAGTAATGCAGAGGAGCTAACTAAATATTGTCGATAAAGCGAATCCTCGTAAAATATAACGAAGGACGGGTGGTTAGGCAAACTTGAGAGTCGACAAGCATAGCTGCACAGAAGCATCTCAGGCCGAAAGGACAGCGGAGCCTCTACAGCTTCAGCGTACAGACTGGGTACAGGGCTAGTTGGAAAGGCCCCTGTAGCGACTCTTATACCACGATGGTGAATGGTATTCAAGCGACGCAACACAGATGGACGTGCCGATGAAAAGACAATGCACCCGTAATCAAGCTTGGATCGGAACAAGGAGTGATAAAGACGCAGAAGAACGATCCGATCAGCTCCCCAGGATGTGCCACTTAAAACACGTAAAATATTAAGAGAACGGTCACACTTTGCTTCCAAAAAGGAAAGGTGAGAAGTCCAGCTCAGCTTTCGATCAAAGATCAACCGCACAAATTTCACATCGTCTGCAAATGGAAGGACCTCCGACTCAAAATGGAGAAAGGGCGGAGGGAAAACCTTCCTACGCCAGAAATTGATGCACACAGATTTCTCGGCGCAGAAATTAAAGCCGTTGTCGTTACTCCAGGCGTAGAGACGGTCGATACAGCTCTGGAGATGGCGTTCAAGCAGACAGGTCCCCCGTGAACTACAATAAATGGCAAAATCTCCAACTAAAAGGGACGATAAAATGCCAGGTGGAATACAATCAACAATGGGGTTGATAGCTATTGCAAAAAGTGTGACACTGAGCACAGAGCCCTGCGGTACTCCGTTCTCTTGAATAAACCGATCAGATAAAACCGAGCCCACACGTACACGAAAGACGCGGTCCGTCATAAACTCCCGAAGAAATATGGGAAGACGACCGCGGAGATACCATGCGTGAAGTGTACGTAAAATGCCGCCCCCCAGCAAGTGTAATAAGCTTTCTCCAAGTCAAAAAACACAGCCACTGTTTGACACTTTCTCAGAAATCCGTTCAAAATATGCGTCGACAGAGACACCAGATGGTCGACGGTAGAGCGATGGCGACGAAATCCGCACTGAGCGTTCGCTAGAAGTTTTTGAGACTCAAACCACCATGTCAACCGCCCGTTGATCATGCGCTCCATCTCCTTGCAAATGCAACTGGTGAGGGAGATAGGGCGGTAGCTGGAAGGTAGTTTGCGATCCTTCCCAGGCTTATGTATAGGGACAATGGTGGCTCCGCGCCAAACTTAAGGAAAACACCCGTCTTTCCATATACGGTTATAGACCCGTAAGAGAAAGATTTTATTGTTGGCTGAAAGGTTCTGTAGCATCAGGACATGAATGCTGTCCGGCGCAGAAGCGGAGTGCCTAGAGCAATGAAGAGCGTGCTCTAGCTCCCGCATTGTGAAAGGTTCATTATAACACTCGGAATCAGCAGACCGAAAATTGTAGTTCTCCGCTCTTTGAAATTGCGAAAGCCGGCGGAATAATGGGCAGAATTGGAAACCGCCTCAAAGGCAGCACCCAGAGTGTTAGCAATGTCAGCCGGATCCACTATGGTGGCAGTGGAAACAATGCAGTACAATGCGACACTTTCCCGGAGAACCGAGAAGTTTATCCCAAACAAAAGATGAAGGCGTAGAGTGGTTAAAAGACTCGAAAAAACGAGCCCCGGACGCCTTCTTGTTATCCTGAATAATACGACGAGCCCTGGCGCGCGCTTATTTAAAAGTAACCAAGTTATCAAGTGTAGGGTGGCGACGAAGCACCCTAATCGCAGTTCTACGGGCACGAACGGCGTCCCGACAGTCCTCGTTCCACCACGGAACAGGAATACGCCGAGGGTGAGAGGACGAAGGGGAATTGTTCGTTCGGCGGCAAATAGCATCGTAGAGGTAAGTTGCTGCATCATTTGGTCAACGTCACTGAAGGGCTGGTTCTCAAAACACACGAGACCGGAATACAATCTCCAGTTGGCTTTTCTGAATATCTAGGTACGTAATCTGGAATGCTGGACGTGGTGAGACAGGAGAAACGATGCAGGGGTAATGGTCGCTGGAGTAGGTGTCAGCGTCCACATTCCACTGCACACGATTAACAAACTGGAGTGTGCAAACGGCAAGGCCGAAGTGAGAGAATGTACCAGAAGAATCAGAAAGAAAAATAGGCTCACCTGTATTGAGGATGGAGAGGCTGAAGCGATCAAAAATCTCGGAAAGAAGAGTTCCCCTCGCACAAGCTCTTGGCGAACCCCAAACGGGGTGATGGGCATTAAAATCTCCCAACAGCAGAAACGGTGTTGTGAGAGCGGACAGCAGATCTCGAATGTCCGCGTTAGCTAGGGGAGATAATGGAGGTGTATAGATGGCGCAAACAGAAAAGAAAAAACAGGGTAAATGAAGCCTAACGGCAACAGCTTGCAAGTAGGACGTAACTTTGAGAGTCTGTAAATGAACGTCGTTACGCACTAATATCATGACACCTCCATGAGCAGGAGTACCCTCATCCGGTTCAAGATCGTAGCGAACCGCAGTGGTCCCTCGGAGCTCAAAAGTGTCGTGAGGACGAAGCTTGGTCTCCTGCAAACACGCGACCATAGGTGAATGGGAATGCAATAAAAGTTGCCGTTCCGCCCTATGCGATCGTACACCACGTAAATTCCAGGTCAGGATAGCCATGAATAAAAGGGATAAACTGTCTACTTAGGAGGGCGGCACAAAATTACTTTCTGCTTAACCTTTGGGCTCGGGCTTTTAGTATGGAGTTGGTCAGACTCCATAGGCTCCTCGAAGGGAGGGCCCACGCGCTGTGCCAGAAACCGATTCAAACGCCGTTCTGGATGGCAATGGGTGGAGGTGGCCGTTGAGCGCGACTTGTCCCAGGAGGGGACTGCGACCTTCGAGGAGGAGAAGGTGAAATTTTCTTACCGCGCGTACGCTGAGGGTCTTTCACAAAATCCTCCTTGCATAGCTTCTGCTTCGCCTTCTTTTCAGTGCTTTGCGACTTCAGTATCTTAGGGCCAGCTTTAGATGGCTTATTAACTGTGCCAGAAATGGACGGCCGGATGGTAGTGGCGGTCAATGCAGTCATGGTCCAGGTCTGTGTTTTGGCATCCTTACAGGGTACTGGCGAGGCAACAACAGAATTAAATGTACCCGATCTCAGGAGTGAATTTTGGCGCGCATGGTAACGCCCCGGGTTTCGGCGAAGGAGAGTTTCTCCTTTATCCGGATATCCTGTATCGCCTTCTCGTCCAAGTACCGCGGACAGTCGGCAAATGACGCAGAATGAGAGCCTTTGCAGTTAACGCAGACGGGGCTGTTGATCAGGTACCTTCGTGTGAGGGCTGGCTGCATGTTGCACAGATGGTAACGGCACTCTTACATAAGACTTGCGTATGCCCAAAACGTTGGCATTTGAAACAACGCAGAGGTCTAGGAATATACGGCCTCACCACAATACGTTCGTACCCTGCTGAAATACTAGAAGGTAGATGACACAATCGAACGTGAGAAACAGGGTACGAGTTGGTACCAATACTCCGTCGCGTTTAGCCTGAACTCGATGAACCGCTGTTACCTTTTGGTCGGTAAGATACTCGACCAGTTCATCATCCGACATTCCGTCGAGGCTGTGAGTGGTGACAACGCCTCGACAGGAATTCAAACACGGATGGGATAACCGTGAAGAAGTGTGGCGTGCAACAAGGACTTACTTTGGGCATCGGACTTGTTTTCTACTAACAATGAACCATTTCGAAGGCGAGTGCAGGAAAGAACCGGACCAGCAATTGAGTCAATGCCCTTCTGGATAATAAAAGGTTTCACTTCTCAAAAGTTTGATCTTCCTCCGTTCGCGTAATGACTATGTAACAACCAGATGATGGTGATGCTACTTCCGTTACAAAAACTTTTCGGCGCTTATTATTGGTAATGGAGGAAGAGGGCTCCATAGCGAAAGAAATCCTCCACCATTGCAACCGTCTCCGACCTCGGGCTCTGACTTCCCGTGCGTTAGCCCGGCTGGGGTGAGTGGCCTAACTATACCCGTCTCACCCCAGGGTCACACCTCCCAGAACATAGACAGAGGTGCGCAATGACCGTTAGAAGTCAGCAGCTCATGCAATGGCCCCCTACCGCAGGACTGCAGTTGTACAGCGGATACAAACACAAACCCTACATGACGATCCCGGGTTGTGGGGAAGACGCCATTACCCACTAACCCAGCTGCGCATCCAGTGCGCGGGTATCCGTCGGGCTGTGTCCACGGAGGATTAAAATAAAAGGAATTGTAAAAGAAAACAAAAAGTGTGTGGGCGTTTGGCACGCAAGGTAGGCCGGCGAAGAAGGAAAATAGATGTGTGAATGAATGGACGTGGTGCGAAATGTACGTAAATAGAAGAGAGACGAAAGAAACCATGGCGAGGGGCGTCATGGAATGAAATGCACAGAACGCACGAGAGCCTACCTTGAGTTCCCCGGTCACGAGGACGAATCCACCTCGATCGGACGTGGGTGGAGGGATGATGATGGGGATGAAAGGCTCGGGCATCCCGGGTACGCCAAAACCGTACTCACTTAAGGTGAGCCCCTCGAGGGTCGAAAGTACTACATTTTCGGAACTGCTGGTAACAGTTTTAGAAAAAAAATGTATCAAAAGAAAGACATACTAGAAATACACAAAGAGATAACAACGATCAATTTGCAATCACTACTATGATGCACTGGTATTACGAATGGCAGTTTGCAGGTTACAAGAATAATTTCGACCCGGAATGGATTCTATCGTGAAGCACGATCTATATTAGTCTAGTTTAAAAATCAATGTTTTTTTTACTTTTCCCGTTAACCAGCTCATTGCATTGTTAAACTACTCATATATATAGCAAAACTAGATGATATTAGAAGATTAAATCCTTGTATGTGGAGATAGTGATGTGGATAAGGAACCGGGAAAACTTAATAGTGTAGGTAAGTACACTGTGCATCGAATAGGGTGGAGTGATGTGTCACACTGTTTATCTCTGAGGCCGTGCACAATCCGCTTCTTGACTGGAGGTGCAACAGACTTGTGCCTCTCATTTCGGTGTATGTCCTAATTCAATTTCCACCATCACCAGACTGCACTGTTTACAGTAGCAAGTAACGCAGTGCATTGGCGTGTTCGTTTGCGCATACATTGGTTGCTAACTTGTCCGGGACCCTTAGTTATTTATCAACATAGTGTTGTAACATCACTTGAAGTAGTAGTAGTGGGGTTTAGGGCGCACGACTGCTATGGTCATTAGCGCCCAGGCAAATTTAAAAGAAGATGCATTAACGCAGGTAGGAACCCCGCGGTTTAAAACGAAACAAGTAAAACTTCACTAATATAGTGCCAGCAACTATGAAATGGAGAGCAAATAAGTAAAGGAATAAAAGACAAAATGCAGCAGCGGTAAAACTTACGAATAAAACAGAAGGATAAAACTAGGTTATCAAACCCGGCTGCCCATACCGCTACGACGAATAAAACGCAATACACGATCCGCAGCACTGGGAGCGTTCGCCAGCACCTCAGAGAGGTAACATCACTTGCAGTATACCTACAGTTGTAACATCACATGAAGTATGGCTGAGAAATACGAGAAATGTTAGAACGATTTAAATAAAAATATATATTTAAGTCTAGCTGTTTGAACTTAAATCCAGTATAGGCTAAAATGGCCTCGTTGACGCTTGAAAATGTTTACACCAATCTATGTGCTTGTATTATTTTTCTAAGTGTAGATTTCCTACACTTTTTGCAAAGGATAAAGGTGAATATTTCATATTGGCGGTTTTGTAGTAACATTTTTTTCAAGCTTTCTCAAAATTAGATCGGTTTTTAGAATGTTGTAGACTTCCATAGTGACAAATCGATTTGTACTGATCATTTATTTTAATAAGTCAAATCTCATTTGCCATTCAAATATATAAGGCATGCCCTGGAAACAGAGATTTGAATTCAATAAAAGAACTCAGGGTAAAACACATTCGTTTTCAATCTAAAGTGTGGTGCATGTAATGTTCAATATGAATGTCACGAGGTTGATTTAGATTTAAAATCGAACCGTTTGATTGGCTTACACTTTATAAGGCGAAACGATTGAATATCAACTCAAATCTTCTGCCTGTAACAAGCGTGTAATACCTACCGACTCGTTCGTAAACAACTTTTATCGTAATTTAGAGTAATCTAATAGAAAAAGGAATATACACACATATCACATAGACATCTGTAGAATTACCATGAGACCCTAATGGCTAGAAAAAAAGAAGTATGTGACTGCTCCGCATCCGCTTTTGTTTTACTTTAGTCTGCTTGGTGTAGAATATGTCAGCATGCAGAGTATTCGTTCACAATCACGCACATCATAACGGGTACATCAAAGACGGCCCGTAACAGAACATTGTTAATTAGTTCGATTGACTTTGATCTAGTGGGCCACCCTGAGTTCTAATGGAGAAATATACTGTGGATGTTAGAGCATAAGAAGAAAGCATATGTCATTTCAATAAGGCAGGCAGGATCTCGATGACACAGTGCTAGATTAAACCCGCAAACAGGATACTGTTCGAAGCGATTGTAATATACCCCCGTAGTCTGTTAACCCATGATTACTTGTTTGCCGTACACCGAGATGAACTCCATTGCTACTGTTTATGCGGAAGAGTATATAATATGTTTATTTTTTATTAATTTATTCCTAGTTACTACCCAAGGGGAGATACTTAACTACAACTCTAGCATCCTCCATTCTTGCCTCTTTGTCTCCTCATACGAGGTATCTGCCTTAATACTGCTTATTATCTCACCCGTGCTTCTCGGATTCATTTTACCATTCATCATTATTCCACTGCGTTTCTTAGCAGGCACCTTTTCGCATCCAAACTCTTCGAAATACATTCGTGTTCCCGGAACGATTTCAATATTTTCCATCCTTTGCGCTGCCTTTCTTCAAAGGCTTCGCTACATATTTTGTCTGCCCATTTCATACACAACATTCTTCTCCGTATCCACATTTTAAATGCTTCAAACAGTTTTTTCTCACTTCGTTGTAACGTGCCAGTTTCCGCATTTTATGATGCTATACTCCTCACAAACACCTTCGTTACTTGTTTCTTCAAGAACCTATGTAGATTATTCCTTTTTCTTTTTCTCTGGCATCACCATCCTCTGTTTGATCTTTTGAGAAGACCCTACTGCTTGCTGTTAGTATTAGTAGCAGTAAGGCATTTCCAGTTATGCTAAGAGCAACGTTCAATCGAATCCTGACCTCAACTCCAGTAGAAGTGTGTATTTCGAAATACACATTTTGAGGTTCCCCTGAATCCAAAAGAAAAACACTTTTAGAAAACAGAACCTTATTTGCTTCTGCGAACAGATAACTAAAAAATGAAATTTCGGATAATCGCCAAACTTCGTATTTAAGTTTAGCAAGTTTCAAAAATGCGACACGTAGATTTTCAAGTAAATCTAACTGTCCCAAAGTACCCTTTATATAGAAGCTTTTTGGTTATATTTTTACTTTCTAAAAACTAGCTATAGACACTTTCATTAAAACAATGAATATTTGTATAACTAATAAAACGTCTTTCTTGAATTTTCTGTGAATAGATTGTGAAGTCCTGTTCATTCCGAATGACTTTTGTATAATTCGTAAACTGTAAGAGATAGACAAAATATTTTTAGAAAACAATTGTGTTTTTAACCTTTTCCAACATACTCTTTGTTATTCGTTTGAATTTCGAAGTAACTATCCTATTTTTCAAGTGGCAAGTCGCTATCGCTTTTTTCTCGTGGTATTGCAAAAAGCATGGAATTTAAATCCCATGATATAGCGACATGCATTTTAAAAGACTGACTATTGCTTTGGCCTACTGAATCCTTCTAATATCTACAACAGAATGTTAAATGTGTAGTGACAGTTTATCTTGATTAACAGGAAGTTAATGAAGAATGCTGTTTTCTAAGATTCTGTAATATTCGGAAGTAGTAAAGGATTACCGGGATCATCTAACCGCCGGAGAAAGAAAACGAGAACAGAAAGATGACAATCCCCTAAGAAGCTTAATCAAGAAGACATCACGGTAGCCATGTCGAACTGCTGGAGTAAGTGAGAACAGAAGACAGTAAGTGTAAGTAAAAATGATAAAGGACATAATTTTTGTAAGCAAAATATTGCCGTATGTTATTAAGAAACAGATACGTTTTCCCATATAAAATGAAGGGTCAAAATCAAAATATTATTATAGATAGTGAGCAAATAGAAGTTGATGACACTCAAAGAATCTTTGTTAGGAGTTAGGGACCATGGGAAACAGATACAGATGGAAGTTAGATGCCAGGGAAATTTTCATAATAGTTCAGGGAATTTGCTAACAAGTTAGAAGAAACTAATAGAGATATTGGGAGGAAGTTGGAGGAAAATAATAAGAAAAGAGAGAACTGTAATAAAGAAATTGCTAAGAAATTAGAGGGAGATAGTAAATGGTTAGAAGAAATTGGTACACATTTTGGGAAGAAGTTATATGAAAGCACAGCAAATTTAGAAAGTAATCTAAGTGAAAATGGCAATCTCTTGTAGCTAATCAAGAAGAAATAGGCAACGACATGGCTGGCGTTAGATCACAAGTTGGTGACATTTTGCGACACTTAGAAAATCTGTAACAAACGGTTAGTAAAGAAATATAAAAGCTTTAGCAAGAGATATCTGTCCAACAGAGAGATTTAGCAATTAGATTATTATAAAGAATGTTCTTGAAAAGTCAGTAACTAGAAGGGATAAACACATTTTGAGACATAACACGAAATCTAGTGTGTTAGCTGCATCGTGGTGAATCCCAATATCAATCACCATGACATAAATAAAAGGTTTAAAATGTGAATACGGAAATTAAAAATGAGATGAAAAGGAATTTTCTAGGCTAGAAATAAATATAAGTACCTATAACAAGTGCATGTGCCGTTTCAAATGTATCACCGGACACAGCTGACGCCAGGATGCGTTCAAGATCCATCCAAACCTCGGTTGATCCGACAGGAATTATGGGAAATGTGTATACGGTTACTGAATCTAGTGACCATGCCAAGAACCCGGCAAATTACCAAACCTGGCCACATAATTTGCTAAATGAAATCCAGGTGCCAACTTTTGTGGAAGAAAATGGGGATAATCCGAAATCATATTCAAAAATCGGTTGATAAGTATTTTAGAGTAAAAGCAATCCCTAGTAATGGGAAAAGGTCTCGAGGGAAGAGCTAAAACTTGGTTGCGCTTGACGTTAAGCGAAGATACTAATTATGACGCGTTTAAGAAATATTTCCTGGCCAGATATTGAGAAGCAAATTGGCAGAATATTATTAGGGTGGAGTTAGCAAATGGAACATGTGACCCAAGAGGAGGAATAATGATGGATAAGGGTGGTTCGGCGTAGCAAATTACTCGATCCACCACACTCAGAAGCAGAATAATTAGTAATAATAAAGTGGGTATTATCCTGAGCACATAAGGAATAGTTTGATTGTGGAGACCGAGACATTTCTGTGAAACTATTGACTTGCTTACCGTCTTTGCAAGCGATCAACTGCAAAGTATTAGTCTGGGGAGACGCTTCCACAACTCACATGCAGGCAACAGAAATAGAAATAACTATGATTCTGTTAGGGAAGGAGCAGAGAATCCTAGAAATTTTGATCAAGATATGCGTCAGAGACACCTCCAACAAAATGCCTAATTTTGGAAACAGAAATTTTTCTAGAAGAGAAAACAATTATTATTTATGTAGGTGCTCTCCTCAGCTTTGGAAGGGACTTTTGAAACCATTTGAGGCGTTTTAGAAACCCGTGAAAAGATTCTTCCCAATTTACATGAAACGGTATGGACGCCAACATTCGTGCGCGTATCAAGGCCTGTCAGCTTTGTGCCTTGGCCAAGGCCGCGCAGAGGACTCGTGGGGGAATTATTTCCTTGCTTTTGAAAAACTTTTTCTCGACTTTGTTGATCCACTTCTTCACTTAACTGCATCGGATACTTATATTTTTGTTGTCGCCGACCATTTTCAAAATTATTGTGGTTCTAACCTATTCGCAATGCTACCTCTCGGCTTGCTCTTATTGCGCTTAAAACTTAGGCAGTTTTTGGCCGTTCGTCTGTTTCAGTTTCAGATAATGGTTTTCAATTCACGGCGCACTGTTCTATAGTTTTTGCTTTAATTGGGGCATTAAACATATATCCACAACCCCCTATTATTCTAATGCATCACAGTATGAAAGAGTTAATCGAAATTTAAGACTGCTCTCATTGCATTTCATCACTCTGACCATCGTCTCTGGAATGCCAATCTCCATCAACTTCAGTACGCTTTTAATACCGCCCGCCATGAGGCTCATGGCCAGCTCCTTTTCATTGCGTTTTTCATATCAGCCCAATTAACCCTTATATAACTCTTGGTCAGTGGTTGAATTGTGGCCAGATTGTTCCTCCCCGCAGAACATACAAATTTGAAAATTTTGTGATGTATAAGAATTATCCGACCAGTTGAAAAGGAAACGTCTTTGACGCAAAGGTCGCACCCTAATCTTTGGGCCCGTGTAAAATTGTTAATATTTCAAAGGGGGTAGTTTCAAAACATGCAATCTTCATACTAATGACGATTGCTATGCCTATATCTCACAATGGAAACCTTTTCCCTTTGAGGTTTCCATCTCTAATGATTGTGTTGCGTACTGTTTTATGTTGAGAGTGTGTAACTGTATGATATGAGGTGTGATTATTTGAATAACAGTATTTTTATGTGAGCGTTGGTGTTAGAATGTCATTGTTTGGTGGGAGAACGTGTGACTGAATCAGAGTGTTTTCGTGTGGCTGTTTCGTATGAGTGTGTGACTGTTTTACGAGAACGTCCCACTGTTTGTATGAACATGCGACTGTTTACTGGTGAGTGTGAGTATATTATTGCTAGATTTGTGGGCGGGCGTATTGCAACTTTGTTCAGTTTTACAAACTGCCAGTTATCTTAGTTCTCACCACCACTGTTCCAAGTTCTCGGTTCAACCTGATTGGGAGTTCACTTCACTAAGCTTCCCTTCCTTTGTGGCGTAGCCTCTTCACGCCGGACGGTTCGCCACTTCGTAGTCGAATACAAGACCCCCACAACCCGTCGCTCCGCAGTAGCACTCGCTGCACGTCACAACAGTCATCCCCAAATTGCTCAGATAATTGCTCTTGATGTCGCACGCGTTCGCTCATTGTCTGATATAACAACTTTCCTCTCCTCGTATTCAACTTGATTCGCACTGACTGACTGCCCCTAAGAGCGCTGGTTTATGTAGTCAGCGGAATCTTTCCACAAGGTTCTCGAACGCTCTAGAACTATTTCGACACACTTTCTGGAAAGGGGGATATGTACCTCCCAGAAGGTTCTAGTTATCTCCCGATAGCGCGGCCGGTGTTTATGCTGCCGAGTGGCAGTTATCTTGTTTACTCGAACCGCCCGGTGCCGACCTCCATATCACCTTGGACCATAGCCGTTGCGTTACAGTGTCTTGCTTAGTAATAGTGGTAATAGTATGCCTCCTTTTATCGCTTCTGAATATGAGAAAGCAATACTGCATTTTAATTTTTTTATTTATATATCTGACTATTTTGGTATTGTTAATTGACTTTCATTTTGGCACCATTTTTATGACAAGTTCTCCTTCATGAAGGCTTCGTGTGTCTTAATGTTTAATCATTTTCGTGTGGTATATTGTTTTAATCTTTACATTGTGTCGGGCGCCATGTTTACTGCCTGGCTACTGCCTGGCGCGTGGCTTCTTGTACCCACATTCGATTTGCTGTTACGTGTCGGGTACCACGCCTTCGCAGGCCAGCATATGCGCTTGCGTGATTATCTCTGGTGTTGTTTTCGTTCCGTGTGTGTTTATGCAGTCGCCATCGTTTCCATGTATCTGTTGCTTCCTTTGCATTTCCTTCCAGGAAAATAAACAAAATGTGAGAAAAAAGATATTATTCGTGCACGGTTTATGGCTGTTGTGAAGTATAAATCAATAATACATTAATTTAAATGTTAATAGCTGATCTTTATGCTAGTTTATATGTAACACGATAATACGTAATAATCCTATGGCGCTACAGCCAATGAACTGCCTAGACCTTTCAAACCGACTGCGACCCCACACCCACGTACGCACGACAGAGGTGATGATGATGATGATGATGATGATATGACGTTAAGGGCGTTAAACATCAAAAGTCATCAGCGCCCTTACAAAGTGTAAAACTTAAAATTCAAAAACTAAAACACGGGAAAAATCCGCATAGTCGAAAACACTAAAAAAACACGCTCACAAATGCTAAAACAACCACACTAAAACATGTTAAACAAAAGAATAAAAGAGTAAAATCACGTGTCAAGAACTGTAGAACGCATGGGACATGAGCGCCATATGTCCACTGGGGAGTAGAGTCCACATTAATACAGACAATATAAAATTACAAAGCTAAAGGACGCTCAGCGCATCATATGCGCCGATTAAAATCACTGTCACTAATAAAACGTAAAACACATTCTACAGCACGCGCGTCGTCTGCCAAAATGTTGGCTATGCCCACAGGTAGACCCACACGAACGCGCAATGGAGCTAAAACTTGACACTCTGTTAAAATGTGACGCACCGTTAAGGGCGCATCACATTGTTCACACAGTTGTGTGGGGTCAACACTGAGCAAGTATCTGTGACTAAAAAGGCAATGTCCGATTCGTAGACGGGCTAAAAGTACCTCTTCCCGACGAGAAGAACGAGAAGAGGGACCCAAGATTAACGGAAGAGGTTTAACCTCATGCAACTTGTTCCCCCGGAGGGCGTCCAATCATCGCGCCAAAGCGAGAGGATGTGGCGACGTAAAATATCACACAAATCTGACGAGGGAACAACAGAGGTAAAAAATCTGCGTAATAAAATCGCCGAATTGGCAGCGGCGACGGCAGACTCGTTCCCTGGTATACCCACATGACCTGGAATCCACACGAAGGAGACGCTGATGCCAGAGGCACCAAGCGAGTGGAGCAGGTCAAGTATGCGCTGTACGAGAAGGTGGTAATTGTACAGCGCGTCAATACTCTGAAGGGCACTCAGAGAGTCTACAAACAACACACTGCCGTAAGCCGTGCCGCTGAATGTATAGAACAGATTGATAAATACTAAAACGTTCGGCGGTAAAAATCGAACACTGAACAGGTAAACGAAAGGTAAAACTATGATGATCAAAAACAAAGGCACACCCTACTCCATCATCATCTTAGATCCATCAGTAAATATAAAAGGAAGGTCCCCGAATTGCGTCTGCAGTTCTAAAAACGCTGATCTGTAAACTGAAGGAATGGTCGCATACTTCCGCAGCGACGTTAACCCAAGGTGACAGAGGGCCTCAGCGCGCAACCATGGAGAAAACCGCGTTTCCCCCCTTGGAACGACCGGCGCTGGCGTAACGTCCAAATGCTGAAGTTGTCGAAATGGAACCGCTGGAGAGAGCCATGCAGCGGAGTTAACTAAGTATTGTCGATCAAGCGAACCTCGAAAAATAAGTCGAAGGACGGGTGGTTAGGCAAGCTTGAGAGTAGACAGGCACAAAAGCATCTCACGCCGTAGGACAGCGGAGGCTCTGCAGCTTCAGCGTACAAACTGGGTACAGGGCTAGTTGGAAAGGTCCCTGTAGCGACCCTTATACCACGATAATGAATGGCATTCAAGCAACGTAACACAGATGGACGTGCCAAAGAATAGACAATGCACCCGTAATCAAGCTTGGATCGGATCAAAGAGCGATAAAGACGCAGAAAAACGGTCCGAACAGTTCCCCAGGATGCGCCACTTAAAACACGTAAAATATTAAGAGAACGGCCACACTTTGTTTTGAAAAGAAAATGTGAGAAGTTCAGCTCAGCTTTCGATCAAAGATCAACCCCAAAAATTTCACCTCGTCTGCAAATGGAAGGACCTCCGGCACAAGATGGAGGGAGGGCGGAGGGAAAGCTTTCCGGAGCCATAAATTAATATAGACGGATTTCTCGGTGGCGAAATTAAAGCCGGTGGCGTAACCCCAGGCGTAGAGATGGTCGATACAGCTCTGGAGACGGCGTTCAGGCTAACAGGTCTGCCGTGAACTACAATAAATGGCAAAATCGTCGACGAAAAGGGACGATGAAGTGCCAGGTGGAGTACAATCAAATATGGGTTTGATAGCAAGCGCAAAAAGTATGACACTCATTACAGAGCCATGCGGTACACCGTTCTCTGGAATAAAACTAGATAAAACCGAGCCCACACGTACACGAAAGACGCGGTCCGTGATAAATTCCCGAAGAAATATGGGAAGACGACCGCGGAGATACCACGTGTGAAGTGTACGTAAAATGCCGCCCCTCCAACAAGTGTCATAAGCTTTCTCTAGGTCAAAAAACACAGCCAAAGTTTGACACTTTCTCAGAAACCCATTCATAACACGCATCGACAGAGAGACTAGATGGTCGACGTAGAGCCGTAGCGACGAAATCCGTGCTGAGCGTATTCTAGAAGGTTCTGAGACTCAAGCCACCATGTCAAGTGACCGTTAATCATGCGCTCCATCACCTTGCAAATGTAACTGGTGAGGGAGATAGGGCGGTACCTGGAAGGTATTTGGCGATCCTTCTCAGGCTTAAGGAAAGGGACAATGGTGGCTTCGTGCCAATCGGAAGGAAAAACGCCGTCTTGCCAAATACGGTTATAGACCTGTAAGAGAAAGAGTGTACTGTCGGCTGAAAGGTTCTTTAACATCACGTCATGAATGCCGTCCGGACCAGGAGCGGAGTGCCTAGAGCAATGAAGAGCGTGCTCCAGCTCCCTTATTGTGAAAAGTTCATTATAACACTCATTATTAGCAAACCGAAAATTAAAGGTGTCGGAATCCAGCCGGTCTTTGATACAGCGAAACCCGGCGGAATAATGGATTGAACTGGAAAGCGCCTCAAAGGCAGCACCCAGAGTGTTAGCAATGGCAGCCGGATCCACTATGATGGCATTTGAAACCTGGAGGCCAGACACAGCACAATGTGACACTTTTCCGGAGGAGCGACTAAGTTTATCCCAAACAACAGAGGAAGGCGTGAAGCGATTAAAACACTCGACAAATCGAGTCCCGGAGGGCTTCTTGCTATCCTTAATAATCCGACGAACCTGGCGAGCGATTGTTTAAAAGTAACCAAATTATCCAGTGTAGGGTGTCGCCGAAACACCCTAAGTGCAGTTCTACGAGCACGA
Organism: Deroplatys truncata; assembly: GCA_030765065.1. NCBI lineage: Eukaryota > Metazoa > Arthropoda > Insecta > Mantodea > Mantidae > Deroplatys > Deroplatys truncata. Next base: position 179,115,345 of record CM060975.1, on the reverse strand, counting down.
ATGGCCTCCCGACAGGCCTGGTTCCACCACGGAACAGGAATACGCCGAGGGTAAGAGGATGAACGGGGAATCGTGCATTCGGCGGCAGATAGAATCGTAGGCGAAAGGTGCTGCACCATTTGGTTAACGTCAGAGAAGGGCTGGTCCTGAAAACACACGAGGCTGGAATACAATCTCCAGTCGACTTTTCTGAATATCCAGGTAGGTACTCTGGAATACTGGACGTGGTGAAACAAAAGAGAAACGATGCAGGGGTAATGGTCGCTGGAGTATGTGTCACCGACGACGTTCCACTGCAGACGACTAGCAAGCTGGAGGGAGCAAACGGCAAGGACCAAGTGAGAGAATGTACCATAAGTATCAGAAAGAAAAGTAGGTTCACCTGTATTGAGCATGGAGAGGTTGAACTGATCAAAAATATCGGAAAGAAAAGATTCCCTCGCACAAGCTCTTGGCGAACCCCACAGGGGGTGATGGGCATTAAAATCTCCCAACAGAAGAAATGGTGTTGGGAGAGCGGACAGAAATTCTCGAATGTCCACCTGAGGAGGGGAGACGATGGAGGAGCAAACAGAAAAGAAAAGGCCTGGTAATTGAAATTTAACGGCAACAGCTTGCAAGTCGGACGTAAGAGTGAGAGTACGAAAATGAACGTCGTAACGCACTAATAACACGACACCTCTATGAGCAGGAGTAACCTCATCCGGTTCAAGATCGTAGCGAACCGGAGTATACCCTCGGAGATCAAAAGGATCGTGAGGGCGAAGCTTAGCCTCATCCAAACACATGACCATAGGTGAAGGGGAACGCAATAAAAGTTGCAGTTCCGCCCAATGCGATCGTACATTACGTAAATTCCAGGTCAGGATAGCCTTGAGTAAAAGGGATAAACTTGTTACTTAGAAGGGCGGTTCAAAATAACTTTTTGCTTAACCTTGGAACTCGGGCTTTATGTATGGAGTTGGTCAGACACCATTGGCTCCTCAGAAGGAAGGGCCCACGCGCTCAGTGCCAGAAACCGATTCAATAGCCGAGAATCGGTTCTGTGTGGCAACGGGTGAAGGGGCCGTGGAGCGCGTCTTGTTCCAGGAGCATCCTGGGACTGCGACCTTCGAGGAGGAGAAGGTGAAATTTTCTTACCGCGCGCACGCGGAGGGTGTTTCAGAAAATCTTCCCTACGAAATTTCTGCTTCGATTCCTTCTCAGTGTCTTGTGACTTCATAACTTTTGGACCACCATTAGATGGCGTTATGATTGTGGATTGAATGGACGGCCGGATGGTAGTGGCGGTCAGTGCAGTCATGGTCAAGGTTTGCGTCTCTGCATCCTTCCAGGGTACTTGCGAGGCAACAACAGAACTGAATGTTCCTGATCGCAGGAGCGAAGGTTGGTACGCATGGTAACGCCAACGGTCTTCGGCGAAGGAGAGTGTTTCCTTTACCCGGATCTCCTGGATCGCCTTCTCTTCGAAGTACCGTGGACGGTCGGCAAATGACGAAGAATGAGACCCTTTGCAATTAACGCAGACGGGGGCTTAGGAACAGGTACCATCGTGTGACGGCTGGCTACATGAGGCACAGATGGATACGGCACTCTTACATGAGACTTGCGTATGCCCAAAACGTTGGCATTTAAAACAACGCAGAGGTCTAGGAATATAAGGCCTCACCGCAATACGTTCGTACCCTGCCGAAATGCTCGTGGGCAGATCGACGCCATCAAATGTGATACACAGAGTACGAGTGGGTACCAATACTCCGTCACGTTTGGCCTGTACTCGATGCACTGCTGTAACCTTTTGATCGAAAAGATAGTCTACGAGTTCTTCATCCGACATACTATCGAGGCTATGGGTGGTAACGACGTCTTGTCAGGAATTCAATGTGTGGTGCTTTTCAACATGGATGGGATAATCGTGGAGAAGCGTGGCGCGCAGCAAGGACTTACTTTGTTGTTAGGACTTGGTTTGAACCAACAATGAACCATTCCGAAGACGAGTGCAGGACTGAACCGGACCAGCAATAGAATCAATGCCCTTCTGGATGTTGAAAGGGTTCACCTCAAACGACTGACCTTCCTCTGTTCGGGAAATGACTAAGTAACAACCAGATGTCGGCGTGCTACTTCTGTGACAATAACTTTTCGGCGCTTGTTGTGATTAATGCAGAAAGGGGACTCCATAGCGAAAGAAATGTACCACCATTGCAATCGTCTCCGACCTCGGGCTCTGGCTTCCCGGGCGTTACCTCGGCTTGTGTGAGTGGCCTATCTATACCCCAGGGTCACACCTCCCAGAACATAGACAGAGGGACCCAATGGCCGTCGGAAGTCAGCACCTCATGCAATGGCCCCCCGCGGGACTGCAGTTGAACAGCGGATACGAACACAGGCCCTACATGACGACCCCGGGTGGTGGGGATGACGCCATTACCCACTCACCCAGCTGCGCACCCAGTGCGCGGGTATCCGTCAGGCTGTGTCCACGGAGGATTAGAATAAATAGAATGAGAAACTAAAACAAAAAGTGTGTAGGCCGGCGAAGAATGAAAGTAGATGTGGGAATGAATGGACGTGGGACGAAATGTGCGTAAATAGAGGAGAGAATAAAGAAAAGATGGCGAGGGGCGTCATGGAATGAAATGCAAAGAACGCACGAGAGCCTAACTTCAGTCCCCCGGTCACGAGAACGAACCCACCTCAACCGGACGGGAATGAAGGGATGAATATGGCAATGAGTGGCTCGGGCACCCACGGTACGCCAAACCTGTACTTACATAAGGTGAGCCCTTTGGGGGGCGATAGAGGTGGGCGATCATCTTACCGATACGGGGAGGTGATGTGGCCTTTCCCCAGCCAGAACTTTGGCCTCCGTGGCAGAAATCACTGATTATCGCAGCCCCTCATTTTCCTCACGCTGAGTAGTCCTGAACCCGGGACTTAGAAGCCGAACCCGGACGCATAACGTGGCTGGTCACCAGAGCACCACGCTGTAGTCCACAGGCGCTACGGCGCAGGACTTATGCTAGGTTGATTAATAAAACTTGTTTTACTTATAATATTTGTGTTCTAACAATCTATGCTACGTATTAATCCTTTAATACAATTTGCTGGTGATGCTATGTTAGGCATTTATAATTAAATGTCATTTTTATTTTAAGTGTTGTAAACGTTTTAAGGTTTGCATTCTCTTATATGACTGTTTCAAGTTGTATAGTTTTTGTTTCTTTATGTATAATTCTGTTATTGGCCCAAATACTCTCTATTTTCCAGCTTCGTTTATAGTTGGGACAGAGCTTTTTGTGTTATGCTCCTAAACCATTTGCGCTTGGGCTACTGTTTTGTGTTAATCCTCTTACACCGTCTACTGTTGCATTGTTATTATCTGTCACGCTGTGTCTTAAAGTCTGACGCCTGAGAGCTTTTTAGCACCTGTTCTGTGACCGCCTTAAGTAAGTCGTAGTTTATTATGGACAAGGTCATTGGGCTATCAATGATGTCCTGGTGTGGTGGTACCAAACTGTTCCAAATAATCGTCTATTTTGGTTACGTATCAGTGTCAACTCCACTAACTTAAGCTATTTCAAGTAGTTTAACTAGTAGTGTAGCTCTCCTGATCACAAGCATATTGTGTTTAATAGTGTCAAAGGAGTAATAAATGTTCGCCTGTACAATCAAGTTATATGTGTGTGTGTGCGCGCGCGCGCAGATACTAGCAGGCAAGTGTGCCATTCAGCGTCCAAGTGCTCCGTTCCATTGATCCTCGTCTATGGGATATACATAAATAAAGCAACAATTTTTAATGTTCTTCCAACCTGAAAATTTTAAGGGGGAGTAGTCTGTGCCACTGTGAGCCGCAGGTCACTGTGCGAGCTTCAGTCTCTGTGTGTTTCCTTTTAATGTCGTCCCTGAGCGGTAAAGCTCTGCACCCGGACTCTCACTCGCTGAACCTAGCAGGGTTGAATTGAATAGTGTGGCAGTATTTTATATTACAACAAGTAAATGCCAGAGTGATTGTAGTGGTAATAAGCATTATTGTATGACATTGATTTGAGATGTTTCTTAATTATAAGATTTGTTAGGAAATAAGTTTACATGGCCTCACTGAAACTGACAATAAGAGCGGGCAACAATGAGCGAGGGGGTAAGTTGTTTATCAATTATTAGAGACAAGCAAATGACGTCAGATTGGCGCGCTTTTCTTAGCAATGGCGGGAATTTCTTCCCTAGAGCATATGTTTTCGTAATTTTTGATTGGATATAAAAATAGACGCTAATGTTGGCGCGTTTTATTAACCAATAGCAGCTCGGTTATAATCTTTAGACATATCGGGTGAGGGTGTATAAAAAGCTAAAGCCGATAAGCGGGTGGCACACAGTCCAACAGAAGCATTCGCGTGTAGTAAGTCGTTCAGTTCAACATAAGTATTCGTGGGTTATACGTCACAAAGTTTAAGAGAATCGTCGACCAATTCTACAAAATCTCTCGCGTTGTAAAGTTAGTTATAAATGTGAAATATGCGAATTAATAATGTGCAGTAAATAAGTGATTATAGTGATATTAGAAAATAGAACAGTTTCAGTCTGGCGTGTATCAAGAGTCAATATGTGAACTTAATTAATTGTGACGGTAATAAAAGTGTAAGAACCAATTCTTTTATCAGTGTTATCTTTGAGTAACAACTCCTTTCCGTTTACACACCCTGTTCAAGAGATGTGCTCGACCGAGAAACAATAGCTAGCCGGAGGAGTAAAACAATAACAGACGCTCAGAAATAAGATAACACGAAGTGACCGCGACAAATTGGCTTCCATACGTTGTGCAGATAAGGATGAAGCATCTTCCAACTACCTACAAATATTCTACTTCAATAGTACCGGGACACCTGCGAGAGCGACTACTGCTAGTTCTGCCTATGGTTATAATGTGAATGAACAGCTTTTAAATGAGTGTATGGAGAGTAGCCTCATTGTGAACTGTGTCAGTATTTCGCCGTCTTGCAACATATTTTATCATTATTTTAATATTTTAAAATGTTCTGTTTGGCAATTGTATGTATGTATGTATGTATGTATGTATGTATGTATCCCCCCAGGGCTTCACCTTATGTGAGTACGGGTGTTGGCGAACCCGGGGGTTCCCGAGCCAATCATCGCCATATTCATCCCCTCACCCCCATCTGGACTAGCCATGTTATGTTTCCTTACTTTACTCTTCCTCTTCTACAATTATTCCTTATACTAGGTTTAGGCTTCTTAGGTTTATTTACTCCTGTCTCACCAACAGGGATCTTTTCTATTTCCGTGGTTGCTGTCCCACGGTTTCAGCGCAGCTTCCAACTTGTGTGCACTCCGGAGGTCTCAGGCGTGAAGGTCGGGTGCACCCTCCTCACTACCCCTTTCATGCGACACTAGGTGCGGAGCCGATCCACAATCATGTACACCCACGTAGCCCCATAGGGGCCGGGTCCCCTCGAGCGGTTCGGTGGCCGCGCGTGGCTGGGTTGACCGGGGGGACTCGACGTGTTACCGCTGTTTGGGGCCCGACGTAATCAACCACAAGTCCCGGAATCCGCGTTTTCTCTGTTGAAGCAGCGTGGCCTAAAGTGGGGGGCCACTGGCGGTTATTCCAGTGGTAGGGGCATAAAGTCGGGCCTGCCTGTGGTGAAACTGTTGCATACCGGTATGTAGTGAGAGTCGGAGGGTAACTCCTCTGAGGTATTCTTAGAGATCGGGCCTGAAACGGGTGATCCAGGCCGGCACAGACCGGAAGATTTAGGTGTCTTTTCTTTTTAACCCCCGGATGGCAGGCTGACGCCCATGGTTCCGGAAGGGGGCTCTTTCCATTATGGCTCCTCTGCGCTTAACCTCCTCAACACCTCGTTTTTTTGTAATGCGGCTGAATTGTGAAGGCAAGACGATGCAGGATGTCAGTCCGTTTTATATACAAAAGGAAATAGATTGCATCCGTGGAAAAGTGAAAAACGCAACGCGTTGTAGGGATGGCACACTTTTAATTGAAGTGTTCCATGACGACCAACCGGCGAAGTTACTGAACGCCACTCTACTGGGTTCTTACCCCATTACGGTGGTAAAACACAAAACCCTGAATAGCAGCCGCGGTGTGGTACCCACCGCTAGTTTGGACGGCCTTTCCAATGAGGACATTGTGAATTGCCTGTCAGATCAAGGAGTTACTGCGTCATATCGACTCATTGGAAAAAGGGATGACAAGCCGTTTCCTCTCCGCACGGTGTTTCTGACGTTTGAGCGGACCGAGTTACCTACCTATATCTTCTGCGGTTATGATGATGATAATGATGATGATATGCGGTTTAAGGGCGCTAAACTGCTATGGTCATCAGCGCCCTTACAATGTATAAAAGATAGGGTCAAAATATAAAACAGGTAAAAGAACCGCATATTTAAAAAACGGGACACAAACCCGCGATGTTCAAAAAGTTAAACTAACAATAATATAAAAATAACAAAAACAACAATAATAACAATAACAACAATAATAACAAGACAACAATAACAATAACAACAATAAGAACAACACAAAGTTCTGAAAAAACAGCAAACTAAATGCATAGGCAATAAAAGATTAAAACGTGTCAAGAACTGTAGAATGCGAGGGACATGAGCGCCATATATCCACTGGGGATAAGAGTTCCCGTAAAAACAGACAGAATAAAAGTACTAAGCTAACAGACGCCCAACGCATTAAATGCGCAGATTAAAATCACTGTCATGAATAAAACGTAAAACACATTCTACAGCACGCGTGTCGTCTGCCAAAACGTTGGCTAGGCCAACAGGCAGACCCACACGAGCACGCAATGCAGCTAAAACCTGACACTCTGTTAAAATATGACGCACCGTTAAGGGCACGTCACACTGCCCACAGAGTGGTGCGGGGTCACCACTGAGCAAATACCTATGACTAAAAACACAATGTCCAATCCGTAGACGAGCTAAAATTACCTCTTCCCGACGACAAGAACGAGAAGAGGTACCCCAGATCAACGGGAAAGGCTTAACCTCCCGCAACTTGTTCCCCCGGAGGGCCGTCCACTCATCGCGCCAGCGCGAGAGGATGCGGCGACGTAAAATAACACACGAATCTGACGAGGGAACAACAGAAGTAAAAAATCTGGGTAATAAAATCGCCGATTTCGCCGCGGCGTCGGCAGACTCATTACCTGAGATGCCCACATGACGTGATGATGATGATGATGATGATGATGATATGCGGTTTAAGGGCGCTAAACTGCTATGGTCATCAGCGCCCTTACAGTGTATAAAAGATAAGGTCAAAATATAAAACAGGTAAAAGAACCGCATATTTAAAAACGGGACACAAACCCGCGATGTTCAAAAAGCTAAAACTAACAATATAACAATAACAAATATAACAATAACAATTATAACAATAACAACAATAATAACAATAACAACAATAATAACAATAACAATAAGAAGAACAAGACAAATATCTGAAAAACCAACACACTAAAAGCATAGGCAGTAAAGGATTAAAACGTGTCAGGAACTGTAGAATGCGAGGGACATGAGCGTCATATGTCCACTGGGGATAAGAGTTCCCATAAAAAACAGACAGGATAAAAGTACGAAGCTAACAGACGCCCAACGCATTAAATGCGCAGATTAAAATCACTGTCATGAATAAAACGTAAAACACATTCCACAGCATGGGTGTCGTCTGCCAAAACGTTGGCTAGGCCAACAGGCAGACCCACACGAGCACGCAATGCAGCTAAAACCTGACACTCTGTTAAAATGTGACGCACCGTTAAGGGCACGTCACACTGCCCACAGAGTGGTGCGGGGTCACCACTGAGCAAATACCTATGACTAAAAACACAATGTCCAATCCGTAGATGAGCTAAAATTACCTCTTCCCGACGACAAGAACGAGAAGAGGTACCCCAGATCAACGGGAAAGGCTTAACCTCCCGCAACTTGTTCCCCCGGAGGGCCGTCCACTCATCGCGCCAGCGCGAGAGGATGCGGCGACGTAAAACAACACACGAATCTGACGAGGGAACAACAGAGGTAAAAAATCTGGGTAATAAAATCGCCGATTTCGCAGCGGCGTCGGCAGACTCATTACCCGAGATGCCCACATGACCTGGAATCCACATGAAGGACTCGCTGATGCCAGAGACACCAAGCGAGTGGAGCAGGTCATGTATGCGCTGTACGAGTGGGTGGTAATTGTACAGCGCAGTAATACTCTGAAGGGCACTCAGAGAGTCCGTACAAATAAAACAGTGCCGTAAGTCGTGCCGCTGAATGTATAAAACGGATTGATAAATGCTAAAAAGTTCGGCGGTAAAAATTGAACATTGTCGAGGTAAACGAAAAGTAAAACTCTGTACACCAAAAACAAAGGCACATCCTACTCCAACATCAGTCTTAGACCCATCGGTATATATAAAATGGCAGTCCCCGAACTGCGCCTGCAGTTCTAAAAAGGCGGATCTAAGAACAGAAGCAGGGGTCGCATTTTTCGGCATCGACGTAAGCCCAAGGTGGATGTGGGCCTCAGCGCGCGACCATGGAGGAAAACGCGTTTCCCCTCGGGTAAGGGCCGGCGCTGGCGTAACGTCCAAATGCCGAAGGTGCAGTCGAAATTGAACCCCTGGAGGGAGCAATGCAGAGGAGCTAACGAAATATTGGCGATCAAGCGAATCCTCGTAAAATACATCGAAGGACGGGTGGTTAGGCAAGCTTGAGAGCCGACAAGCATAGCTGCACAAAAGCATCTCACGCCGGAAGGACAGCGGAGGCTCTGCAGCTTCTGCGTACAGACTGGGTACAGGGCTAGTTGGAAAGGCACCTGTATCGACTCTTATGCCACGATGGTGAATGGCATTCAATCGACGTAACACAGATGGACGTGCCGACGAAAAAACAATACACCCGTAATCAAGTTTGGATCGGACCAAAGAGCGATAAAGGCGAAGAAGGACGGTCCGATCAGCTCCCCAGGATGTGCCACTTAAAACACGTAAAAGATTAAGAGAACGGTCACACTTTGCTTTTAAAAAGGAAACGTGCGAGGTCCAACACAACTTTCTATCAAAAATCAACCCCAAAAATTTCGCCTCGTCTGCAAACGGAAGTATCCCTGGCCCAAGATGCAGAGAAGGCGGAGGGAAATACTTCCGGCGCCAAAGGTTGATGCAGACGGATTTCTCGGCGGAGAAATTAAAGCCGTTGGCGTTACTCCAGGCGTAGAGACGGTCGATACAGCTCTGGAGACGGCGTTCGAGTAGACAGGTCCGCCGTGAACTACAATAAATAGCGAAATCGTCAACAAAAACGGACGATGAAATGCCAGGTGGAATACAATCAACAATGGGGTTGATAGCAATCGCAAAAAGTGTGACACTGAGTACAGAGCCCTGCGGTACGCCGTTCTCTTGAATAAAACGACGAGATAAAACCGAGCCCACACGTACACGAAAGACGCGGTCCTTCATAAACTCCCGAAGAAATTTGGGAAGACGACCGCGGATATTCCAATCGTGAAGTGTACGAAAAATGCCGCCCCTCCAACAAGTGTCATAAGCTTTCTCCAGGTCAAAAAATACAGCCACGGTTTGACACTTTCTCAGAAATCCATTCATAATATGCGTCGATAAGGACACCAGATGGTCGACGGTAGAGCGATAGCGACGAAACCCGCACTGAGCGTTCGCTAGAAGTTTCTGAGACTCAAGCCACCATGTCAACCGCCCGTTGATCATGCGCTCCATCACCTTGCAAATGCAACGGGTGAGGGAGATAGGGCGGTAGCTGGAAGGTAGTTGGCGATCCTTCCCAGGCTTAAGTATAGGGACAATGGTGGCTTCGCGCCAAACGGAAGGAAAAATGCCGTCTTGCCAAATACGGTTATAGACCTGTAAGAGAAAGAGTTTACTGTCGGCTGAAAGGTTCTTTAACATCAGGACATGAATGCCGTCCGGCCCAGGAGCGGAGTGCCGAGAGCAATGAAGAGCGTGCTCCAGCTCCCTCATTGTGAATATTTCGTTATAGCATTCATCATTAGCAGACCGAAAAGTATATGATGCGGAATCCAGCCGGTCTTTAATAGAGCGAAAGCCGGCGGAATAATGGTCTGAACTGGAAACCGCCTCAAAGGCAGCACCCAGAGTGTTAGCGATTGCAGCCGGATCCACTATGGTGGCATTAGAAACCTGAAGGCCAGAAACAGTACAATGTGAAACTTTACCTGAGAAGCGACCAAGTTTATCCTAAACAACGGATGAAGGCGTAAAACGACTAAAAGACTCGACAAAACGAGCCCAAAATGCCTTCTTGCTATCCTGAATAATGAGACGAGCCCTGGCGCGCGATTGTTTAAAAGTCACCAAATTATCATGTGTAGGTGTCGCCGAAACACCCTAAGTGCAGTCCTACGGGCACGAACGGCGTCCCGACAATCCTCGTTCCACCACGGAACAGGTGGCCGCCGAGGTTGGGAGGATGAACGGGGTATTGCGCGTTCGGCGGCAGAAAAAATAATAGACGTAAGGTGCTGCACTAGTTGGTTAATGTCGGAGAAGGGCTGGTCGTCAAAATGCACGAGGCTGGAATACAAGCTCCAGTCGGCTTTTGCGAATATCCAGGTAGGTACTCTGGAATGCTGTACGTGGTGCGACAGAAGAGAAACGATGCAGGGGTAATGGTCGCTGGAGTAGGTGTCAGCGACGATGTTCCACTGAAGACGACGTGCACGCTGGAGTGAGCAAATGGCAAGGTCCAGGTGAGAGAATGTACCAGAAGAATCAGAAAGAAAAGTAGGTGCACCTGTATTGAGGATGGAAAGATTAAACTGATAAAAAATGTCGGAAAGAAGAGTTCCCCTCGCACAAGCCCTTGGCGAACCCCACAGTGGGTGATGGGCATTAAAGTCTCCCAACAGAAGAAATGGTGTTGGGAAAGCGGACAGGAGAGCTCGAATGTCCGCGGGAGCGAGGGGAGACGATGGAGGTGAATACACAGAGTAAACAGAACACAAAAAGCCGGGTAAGTGAAGGCGAACGGCAACAGCTTGCAAGTCGGACGGAAGTGTGATAGTTTGAAAATGAACGTCATTACGCACCAAAATCATGACACCACCATGAGCAGGAGTACCCTCCTCCGGTTCAAGGTCGTAGCGAACCGGAGTATATCCTCGGAGATCAAAAGGATCGTGAGGGCGAAGCTTAGTCTCCTGCAAACATACGACCATAGGTGAATGGGAACGCAATAAAAGTTGCAGTTCCGGCCTATGCGATCGTACACCACGTACATTCCAGGTCAGGATAGCCGTTAAGAAAAAAGGGGATAAACTGTCTATTTAGAAGGGCGGCTTAAAATTACCCTTTGTTTAACCTTGGGGCTCGGGCTTTTTGTATGCAGTTGGTCAGACTCCATAGCTTCCTCGTAGGAAGGGCCCACGCGCTCAGTGCCAGAAACCGATTCAAGCGCCGTGAATCGGTTCTGGGTGGCGATGGGTGAGGGGTGCCGCTGAGCGCGGCTTGTCCCAGGACCTTCCTGGGACAGCGACCTCCGAGGAGGAGAAGGTGAACTTTTGTTACCGCGCGCACGCGGAGGGTCTTTCAAAAAATCTTCCCTACGTAGTTTCTGCTTGGGCTTCTTTTCAGCGGCTTGCGATTTCATTGACATTGGACCAGGTTTATAGGGCTTGGTAACAGTAGCTTTAATAGACGGCCGTATGGTAGCGGCGGTTAACACAGTCAAGGTCCAGGTCTGAGTTTCGGCATCTACTCGTGGTACTGGCGAGGCAACAACAGAACTAAATGTGCCAGATCGCAGGAGTGAAGGTTGGCGCGCATGGAAACGCCTCCGGGCTTCTGCGAAGGATAGTTTTTCCTTTACCCGGATCCCCTGGATTGCCTTGTCGTCCAAATACCGCGGACAGTCGGCAAACGAAGCAGAATGTGACCCTTTACAATTAACGCAGACGGGGGCTGTTGAACAGGCACCTTCGTGTGAGGGCTGGCTACATGTTGCACAGATGTTAACGGCACTCTTACATGAGACTTGCGTATGCCCAAAACGTTGGCACTTAAAACAACGCAGAGGTCTAGGAATATAAGGCCTCAAAGAAATACGTTCGTACCCTGCGGAGATGCTCGTGGGCAGATCGACGCCATCAAATGTTAGAAACAGGGTACGAGTGGGTACCAATACGCCGTCGCGTTTGGCCTGCACTCGATGAACCGCTGTCACCTTCTGGTCTGCAAGATATTCGACCAGGTCCTCGTCCGATATGCCATCGAGGCTATGCGTGGTGACAATGCCTCGACAAGAATTCAAGGTGCGGTGCTTCTCAACACGGATAGGATAACCGTGGAGAAGCGTGGCGCATTACAAGGACTTACTTTGTGCCTCGGATTTGCTTTGCACTAACAACGAACCATTACGAAGCCGAGTGCAGGAAAGAATCGGACCAGCAATTGAGTCAATGCCCTTCTGGATGATAAAAGGGTTCACCTTCTCGAATGATTGTCTTCCTCTGTTCGGGTAATCACTAAGTAACAACCAGCTGTTAGCGGTGCTACATCTGTTACTAAAACTCTTCGGCGCTTGTTGTTTATAATGGAGAAAGGGTGCTCCATAGCGAAAAAATCCTCCACCATTGCAACCGTCTCCGACCTCGGGCTCTGACTTCCCGGGCGTTACCCCGGCTTGGGTGAGTGGCCTATCTATACCTAGCTCACCCCAGGGTCACACCTCCCAGAACATAGACAGAGGGACCCAATCGCCGTCGGAAGCCAGCAGCTCATGCAATGGCCCCCCCGCGGGACTGCAGTTGAACAGCGGATACGAACACAAACCCTACATGACGACCCCGGGTGGTGGGGATGACGCCATTACCCACTCACCCAGCTGCGCACGCGGTGTGCGGGTATCCGTCAGGCTGTGTCCACGGAGGATTTAAATAAAAAGATAAAGGAACTAAAACTGTGTGGGCGTTTCGCACGCAAGGTAGGCCGGCCAGGAAGAAAAAGAGTTGTGTGAATGTCGTGGTGCGAAATGGTCCGAAAGGGACAAGAGAAGAAAGAAACGATGGCGAGGTGCGGTATGAATGAAATGTAAAGAACGCACGAGAGCCTACCTTGTGTCCACCGGTCACGAGAAGAACCCACCTCGACCGGATGGGGTGAGGGGATGAATGTGGCGATGATTGCTCGGGAACCCCCGGGTGCGCCAAAAACCCGTACTCACATAAGGTGAGCCCTGAGGGGTACCCACATGACCTGGAATCCACATGAAGGACACGCTGATGCCAGAGACACCAAGCGAGTGGAGCAGGTCATGGATGCGCTGTACGAGTGGGTGGTAATGGTACAGCGCATGAATAGTCTGAAGGGCACTCAGAGAGTCCGTACAAATAAAACAGTGCCGTAAGTCGTGCCGCTGAATGTATAAAACAGATTGATAAATGCTAAAAAGTTGGGCAAGAAAAATTGAACATTGTCGAGGTAAACGAAAAGCAAAACTCTGTACACCAAAAACAAAGGCACATCCCACAAAAACATCAGTCTTAGACCCATCAGTATATATAAAATGACAGTACTCGAACTGCGCCTATAGTTCTAAAAAGGCGGATCTAAGAACAGAAGCAGGGGTCGCATTTTTCGGCATCGACGTTAGCCCAAGGTGGATGTGGGCCTCAGCGCGCGACCATGGAGGAAAACGCGTTTCCCCTCGGGTAAGGGCCGGCGCTGGCGTAACGTCCAAATGCCGAAGTAGCAGTCGAAATCGAACCCCTGGAGGGAGCAATGCAGAGGAGCTAACGGAATATTGGCGATCAAGCGAATCCTCGTAAAATACATCGAAGGACAGGTGGTTAGGCAAGCTTGAGAGCCGACAAGCATAGCTGCACAAAAGCATCTCACGCCGGAAGGACAGCGGAGGTTCTGCAGCTTCTGCGTACAGACAGGGTACAGGGCTAGTTGGAGAGGCCCCTGTAGCGACTCTTATGCCACGATGGTGAATGGCATTCAATCGACGTAACACAGATGGACGTGCCGACGAATAAACAATACACCCGTAATCAAGCTTGGATCGGACCAAAGAGCGATAAAGGCGAAGAAGGACGGTCCGATCAGCTCCCCAGGATGTGCCACTTAAAACACGTAAAAGATTAAGAGAACGGTCACACTTTGCTTGTAAAAAGGAAACGTGCGAGGTACAACACAACTTCCTATCAAAAATCAACCCCAAAAATTTCGCCTTGTCTGCAAACGGAAGTATCCCTGGCCCAAGATGGAGAGAGGGCGGAGGGAAATACTTCCGGCGCCAGAAGTTGATGCAGACGGATTTCTCGGCGGAGAAATTAAAGCCGTTTGCGTTACTCCAGGCGTAGAGACGGTCGATACAGCTCTGGAGACGGCGTTCGAGTAGACAGGTCCGCCGTGAACTGCAATAACTAGCGAAATCGTCAACAAAAAGGGACGATGAAATGCCAGGTGGAATAAATCAACAATGGGGTTGATAGCAATCGCAAAAAGTGTGACACTGAGTACAGAGCCCTGCGGTAATCCGTTCTCTTGAATAAAACGACGAGATAAAACCGAGCCCACACGTACACGAAAGACGCGGTCCGTCATAAACTCCCGAAGAAATATGGGAAGACGACCGCGGATATTCCAATCGTGAAGTGTACGTAAAATGCCTCCCCTCCAACAAATGTCATAAGCTTTCTCCAGGTCAAAAAATACAGCCACGGTTTGACACTTTCTCAGAAATCCATTCATAATATGCGTCGACAAGGACACCAGATGGTCGACGGTAGAGCGATAGCGACGAAACCCGCACTGAGCGTTCGCTAGAAGTTTCTGAGACTCAAGCCTCCATGTCAACCGCCCGTTGATCATGCGCTCCATCACCTTGCAAATGCAACTGGTGAGGGAGATAGGGCGGTAGCTGGAAGGTAGTTGGCGATCCTTCCCAGGCTTAAGTATAGGGACAATGGTGGCTTCGCGCCAAACGGAAGGAAAAATGCCGTCTTGCCAAATACGGTTATAGACCTGTAAGAGAAATAGTTTACTGTCGGCTGAAAGGTTCTTTAACATCAGGACATGAATGCAGTTCGGCCCAGGAGCGGAGTGCCGAGAGCAATGAAGAGCGTGCTCCAGCTCCCTCATTGTGAATAGTTCTTTATAGCATTCATCATTAGCAGACCGAAAAGTATATGATGCGGAATCCAGCCGGTCTTTAATAGAGCGAAAGCCGGCGGAATAATGGTCTGAACTGGAAACCGCCTCAAAGGCAGCACCCAGAGTGTTAGCGATTGCAGCCGGATCCACTATGGTGGCATTAGAAACCTGAAGGCCAGAAACAGTACAATGTGACACTTTACCTGAGAAGCGACCAAGTTTATCCCAAACAACGGATGAAGGCGTAAAACGATTAAAAGACTCGACAAAACGAGCCCAAGATGCCTTCTTGCTATCCTGAATAATGAGACGAGCCCTGGCGCGCGAATGTTTAAAAGTCACCAAATTATCAAGTGTAGGGTGTCGCCGAAGCACCCTAAGTGCAGTCCTACGGGCAGGAACGTTGTCCCGACAATTCTCGATCCACCACGGAACAGGTGGCCGCAGAGGTTGGGAGGATGAACGGGGTATTGCCCGTTCGGCGGCAGAGAAAATAATAGACGTAAGGTGCTGCACTAGTTGATTAATGTCGGAGAAGGGTTGGTCGTCGAAATGTACGAGGCTGGAATACAAGCACCAGTCGGCTTTTGCGAATATCCAGGTAGGTACTCTGGAATGCTGTACGTGGTGCAACAAAAGAGAAACGATGCAGGGGTAATGGTCGCTGGAGTAGGTGTCAGCGACGATGTTCCACTGAAGACGACGTGCAAGCTGGAGTGAGCAAATGGCTAGGTCCAGGTGAGAGAATGTACCAGAAGAATCTGAAATAAAAGTAGGTGCACCTGTATTGAGGATGGAAAGATTGAACTGATAAAAAATGTCGAAAAGAAGAGTTCCTCTCGCACAAGCCCTTGGCGAACCCCACAGTGGGTGATGGGCATTAAAATCTCCCAACAGAAGAAATTGTGTTGGGAGAGCGGACAGGAGAGCTCGAATGTCCGCGGGAGCGAGAGGAGACGATGGAGGTGAATACACAGAGCAAACAGAAAACAAAAAGCCGGGTAAGTGAAGGCGAACGGCAACAGCTTGCAAGTCAGATGTAAGTGTGACGGGTGTAAAATGAACGTCGTTACGCACTAACAACATGACACCTCCATGAGCAGGAGTACCCTCCTCCGTATCAAGGTCGTAGCGAACCGGAGTATATCCTCGGAGATCAAAAGGATCGTGAGGGCAAAGCTTAGTCTCCTGCAAACACACGACCATAGGCGAATGGAAACGCAATAAAAGTTGCAGTTCCGCCCTATGCGATCGTACACCACGTACATTCCAGGTCAGGATAGCCATAAAGAAAAAAGGGATAAACTGTCTACTTAGAAGGGCGGCTTAAAATTACCTTTTGTTTAACCTTGGGGCTCGGGCTTTTGGTATGGAGTTGGTCAAACTCCATAGCTTCCTCGGAGGGAGGCCTCACGCGCTCAGTGCCAGAAACCGATTCAAGCGCCGTGAATCGGTTCTGGGTGGCGATGGGTGAGGGTTGTCGCTGAGCGCGGCTTGTCCGAGGCCCTTCCTGGGACAGCGACCTCCGAGGAGGAGAAGGTGAACTATTGTTACCGCGCGCACGCGGAGGGTCTTTCAAAAAATCTTCCCTACGAAGTTTCTGCTTGGGCTTCTTTTCAGCGGCTTGCAACTTCATTGATTTTGGACCAGGTTTATAGGGCTTGGTAACAGTAGCTTTAATGGACGGCCGGATGGTAGTGGCGGTTAATCCTGTCATGGTCCAAGTCTGAGTTTCGGCATCTATTCGTGGTACTGGCGAGGCAACAACAGCACTAAATGTGCCAGATCGCAGGAGTGAAGGATAGCGCGCATGGTAACGCCTCCGGGCTTCAGCGAAGGAGAGTTTTTCCTTTACCCGGATCTCCTGTATCGCCTTCTCGTCCAAGTACCGCGGACAGTCGGCAAACGAAGCAGAATGAGACCCTTTACAATTAACGCAGACGGGGGCTGTTGAACAGGTACCTTCGTGTGAGGGCTGGCTACGTGTTGCACAGATGTTAACGGCAGTCTTACAGGAGACTTGCGTATGCCCAAAACGTTGGCATTTAAAACAACGCAGAGGTCTAGGATTATAAGGCCTCACAAAAATCCGTTCGTACCCTGCGGAAACGCTCGTGGGCAGATTGACGCCATGAAATGTAATAAACAGGGTACGAGTGGGTACCAATACGCCGTCGCGTTTGGCCTGCACTCGATGGACCGCTGTCACCTTCTGGTCTACAAGATATTCTACCAGGTCCTCGTCCGATATACAATCGAGGCTATGGGTGGTAATGACGCCTCAACAGGAATTCAATGTGCGGTGCTTCTCCACACGGATGGGATAGCCGTGGAGAAGCGTAGCGTGCAACAAGGTCTTACTTTGCTGATCGGATTTCGCTTGGGCTAATAAGGAACCATTCCGTAGACGAGTGCAGGACTGAACCGCACCAGCAATAGCATCAATGCCCTTTTGAATGATGAAAGGGTCACCTTCTCAAAACTTTGTCCTTCGGTTCGTGAAATGACCAAGTAACAACCAGATGTGGTGGTGTCACTTCTGTTACATAAACTTTTCGGCGCTTGTTAGTATTAATGGAGGAAGGGTGCTCCATAGCGAAATAAATCCTCCACCATTGCAGCCGTCTCCGACCTCGGGCTGTGTCTTCTCGGGCGTTACCCCGGCTTGGGTGAGTGGCCTATCTATACCAGACTCACCCCAGGGTCACACCTCCCAGAACATAGACAGAGGGACCCAATCGCCGTCAGAAGTCAGCAGCTCATACAATGGCCCCCCGCGGGACTGCAGTTGAACAGCGGATACGAACACAAACCGTATATGACGACCCCGGGTGGTGGGGATGACGCCATTACCCACTCACCCAGCTGCACACCTGGTGCGCGGGTATCCGTCAGGCTGTGTCCACGGAGGATTAAAAGAAAGATAAAATAAACTAAAACTGTGTGGGCGTTTCGAATGCAAGGTAGGCCGGCGAGGAAGATAAAGAGATGCGTAAATGAATGGACGTGGTGCGAAATGTGCAGAAGTAAAAGCGAAGAAAGAAACGATGGCGAGGGGCGACATGATATGAAATGCACAGAACGCACGAGAGCCTACCTTGATTCCCCCGGTCACGAGAACGAACCCACCTCGACCGGACGGGGGTGGAAGGATGATGATGGCGATGATTGGCTCGGATACCCCGGGTGCGCCTAACCCGTACTCACAAAAGGTGAGCCCCTGGGGGGTCTGCGGTTATGAGAGAGCATCTGTCCGAACTTACATACCAAATCCAATGCGCTGCTTCCGTTGCCAGAAGTTTGGGCACACCCAACAGCGTTGTTCCGGCTCATTTGTTTGTCCGCGTTGTGGTAGAGCCGCGCATGACGGTTCGATGTGTGCTCAGGACCCCGCTTGTGTTAACTGTGGTGTTGGTCATCCATCCAACTCCAAAGAGTGCCCACGGTTTCTAGCGGAAAAGGCTATCCAAGAAGTACGGATCAAGGATCGTCTAACGTTTCCTGAAGCACGAAAGCGTTACCACGAACTGCACCCGACTACCTCCCTGAAGTACTCCGCTGCTGTACGCGGGGGCGTTCGGAAGCAGGATGCCGTGGCGCAGACCTCTCCCGTCTCTCATTCACGTGTTTCTGTTGGCACTCAAACCGACACCGCTTCTGAATCCGTCCTTTCTCCACCTAAACATCCACAGGCCACTTCTTCCATACAGACCATTTCATATTCCACCTCTGGCACTGTTTCTGAACGCACCTACCGCACATCTCCCACACGTCGTCCCACGAGTCGCTCCCGCTCTCGTACTCGGACGACATGCTCTGACACCGGTAGTAGCGACGGCGACGCGGATATCTTCCAGGTTGTCGGTCGTACCCGACCGAGCCGTAGTCCTGCGCGCAAGAAAAAGCTCAAGTTAAACCGCGCCGGTGTAGCCAAAGGTACTTCATAAGTATCTTCTTGTCGCATACGCCTTTTTTGTCCCTTCTGCTCTTTCGTCTATCTAATGGCTTACCTCCAGTGGAATATACGTGGTGTGCGGGCACAACGAGCTGAATTAGAGGTTCTCTTACGTCATCATTCACCACTTATCGTTTGCTTGCAGGAGACCAAACTTCGTGCTCAAGCCGCATTTGTTTTGCGCAGTTTCTCAGTGGTGCGCTACGATCTAGCCTCGGAGAAAGGTTGTCCTGCTCATGGTGGAGTTTCTACCTTGATACGTGATGATGTGTTTTATGAACCTCTTCCGCTCAACACCCCCTTGCAAGCTGTTTCTGTGCATGTTTCTGTTTCTGGCTTCCACTTTTCCATTTGCAACATTTATGTTCCGCCTTCCTCTCCCCTCTCATTGGCTGATCTCCTTCATCTAGTGTCGCAACTACCGTCACCTTACTTACTATTGGGGGACTTCAATGCTCATCATCCGCTTTGGGGGTCTCCTCGGACCTGCGCGAGGGGAGGCCTTCTTTCTGACCTCATTCATCACTTCAATCTTTGCGTCCTGAACACTGGAGAACCAACATTCCTCTCTGACGCATCTGGGACTCTTTCATATTTGGATTTGAGTTTTTGTTCTGCACAGCTTGCTAGTCGTTTGGTATGGAACATTATTTCCGATTCACATTCTAGCGATCATTTCCCGTGCATCATCACTTTACTAACTGCCACTGTATCTTCCACTGGTGTTTCTAAGTTCCAATTCAATAAGGCAGACTGGGAACTTTATTCACGTCTTGCCTGCTTCTCTAGCTGCGAATTTCCAACTATTGACCACCTTTTAGCGTACCTGACTTCAGTAGTAATGGCCGCCGCTGAACGCTCCATTCCTCATTCGTCTTCCCACCCCAAACGTCTACCGGTTCCTTGGTGGAACGAAGATTGTCGGACAGCAATTCGGGAAAGAAGAGGTGCGCTGAGAATCTTTAGGCGGCATCCTACTACGGAGAACTTGATAATTTATAAACAACTGCGTGCAAGGGCTCGAAGGACTATTCGCAGTAGTAAACAGGCCTCTTGGTCCCGCTATGTGGCAAGCTTTAATAGATTTGCTCCCACGTCCGTTATTTGGGACAAACATAAGCGTGTAGCTGGTAAATCCAACTTCACTACCATACCCGGTCTTAGAATGGGTACTAACATCCTAGTTGATCCTACCCTTATAGCGGACACCCTGGGCACGACGTTTGCAGCCTCATCCAGTTCTAACAATTACCATTCTGGAATTCTTGCCCATACGGTTGCGATGGAAGCTCAAGATATCTCCTTTCGTAAGGGCAACAGCGAGGATTATAACCGTCCGTTTTCGTTGCGTGAGCTGGAACATGCCCTAACTACCTCTCGGCCTTCTGCCCCTGGGCCCGATGGCGTACACGTGTTTCTGCTCCAGCGTCTGTCTACGGATGGTAAGCGCTTTCTCCTCCAGCTGTATAACCGTATCTGGCAGGATGGTACGTTTCCCTCAGTTTGGCGTGAAGCCACCGTTATTCCGATATTGAAACCTGGGAAGGACCGTCAACTACCTTCCAGCTACCGCCCGATTTCCCTAACCAGTTGCGTTTGCAAGGTTATGGAACGCATGATCAACGGGCGGTTAACTTGGTGGCTGGAATCTCGGGAACTTTTAACGAATGTGCAGTGCGGTTTCCGCCGGTACCGCTCCACTGTAGACCATCTAGTAAACTTTTCGACAGCTATAATGAATGGATTTGTGAATCGGTGTCATACTGTAGCCGTATTTTTCGACTTAGAGAAAGCTTACGATACCTGCTGGAGGACGGGCGTTCTTGCTATTCTGCATCGATGGGGTTTTCGTGGTCGTCTCCCTACCTTCGTTCGGGAGTTTATGAAGGACCGGGTATTTCGTGTACGCGTGGGTTCGGTTTTATCCCAGCTTTTTACTCAGGAGAACGGTGTACCTCAGGGCTCTGTGCTCAGCGTCACACTGTTTGCTGCAGCTATTAACTCTATTGTAGACTGTGTTCCACCAGGAATTTCAGCGTCGCTTTTTGTTGATTTTGCTATTTACCTTACCTCTCGGCGGACCATCCTCATGGAACGTCTACTCCAGCGTTGCCTTGACAGTCTGTACTGCTGGAGCATTACACACGGGTTCCGGTTTTCTGTCGAAAAGACAGTGTGTGTCAATTTCTGGCGCCGAATAGAGTTCCCCCAGCCTATCCTCCGGCTCGGTCCAGAAGCTCTGCCTTTCGCAGACCAAGTGAAATTCCTGGGTTTACTCTTTGACCGAAAACTCTGTTGGTCCTCCCACATAGCATACTTGAAAGCTCGGTGTCATCGTTCTCTTTCTCTTTTACGGGTTTTAAGCGGCACATCCTGGGGAGCTGATCGGACCGTTCTTTTACGTCTTTATCGGCTGTTGGTCCGCTCCAAACTGGAATACGGGTGTATTGTGTATGGTTCTGCGCGACCCTCCATCTTACGTCGCCTAAACGCCACTCACCACCTTGGTATTCGGCTATCCACAGGTGCCTTTCACACCTGCCCTGTAATGAGTCTTTGTGCTGAAACTGCCGAACCTCCGCTGTCTTGTAGGCGTGACATGTTCTTTGCAGTTACGCTTGCCACCTTTCCAGCATGCCGGAACACCCAACACATGGACCATTTTTAATGATTCCCTGGATCGTCTATATGAGTCTCGCTCCCTGGCACTTCTTCCCCAGGAGTGCGTTTTCGGCGGTTGCTCCGGGGATTAAACGTCGAACTTCCTTGTGTGGTTTCCCGGGGAGGAAGCAGTTTTCCCCCGTAGCTGTGCCCAGAATCCTCTTTTTATCAGGGGCTAGCGTCTATGCCTAAGTCCACAACCCACGGCTTCATTTTTCGATCTGCCTTTTTGTCGCTCCAAGAGTCACTGGGGGATGGGGTTTTTATTTATACTGATGGATCGAAGGACGATCGGGGTGTAGGATGTGCTTTTGTTGTAGGTCCCCGCAGTTTTAAATTTCGACTCTCACGGCAGTGTTCTATTTTTCAGCCGAGCTTTTTGGTATACTCCAGGCTCTTTTTTATGTACGGCGACGTGGTATACGGCGGTGTTTTATTTGTTCGGATTCCCTGAGCGCCCTTCAGAGCCTCCAGCCGTTGTACACCTTCCATCCTATTGTGCAGCGTATTCAGGATTGCCTTCACACTTTCGGACGTGTCGGCACACACGTATCGTTTGTGTGGGCTCCTGGTCATGTCGGCCTGCCAGAGAACGAGTCTGCTGATACTGCTGCTAAGGCTGCTATTTTATCTACCACGCGTTTTAGCTCCTCTGCTCCTTTGCGGGATTTGCTATTGTTTTTACGCCGCGCCATTTATTTGCATTGGGGAGCGGAATGGTCCTTGCTCCAGCGGAACAAACTCCGAGATGTTAAGCCCATCCCTATTCACTGGGTTACCTCTACGCGCCGCTCTCGTCGTGAGGAAGTTATTTTAACCAGACTGCGCATTGGACATTGCCGTTTTAGCCATAGTCATTTATTAAGTAGTGAACCCGCACCAGTTTGCGTGCACTGTGGAGTACCTTTGACGGTCCGTCACGTTTTACTCCAGTGTCAGTTTTTAGCTACTTTACGCCGGCGTCTGTCTCTGCCGAACTGTCTTTCTGCTCTGCTTGCTGATGATTTTACTGTTGTGGAACGTCTTTTAGATTTTATCTCTCAAAGTGGTTTTAAAGCCCGGATATAGATTGTCCTATGAGATTTATCTGACTCAGGGATTTCTGCCGCTCGTTTTTTACCCGTTTTATTCCTCTTTTACCGCTCTAGGACTTTCACATGATGTTCTACCGCAAGTGGCGCTGTTCGTTTTTACTCTTGTACTTCATTGTTTTAACTGATCGTTTAGACTATATGTTTTAACTGATCGTTTAAACTCTCTCTTATCGTGCTTTTATTTTAACTGTTGACTTTTTAACTTAGTGCGGGCGATTATAGCCTGGGCTGTTGTGCGCCCTTAAGCCTCATTGCTCTCTCTCTATGTATGTATGTATGTATGTATGTATGTATGTATGTATGTATGATGAGATGGGGCTAAGGGCGCTCAACTGCCAAGGTTATTAGCGAAATTACGATGTGTAAAATATAAAAGGAACAGTCAAAAAAGTAAAAAACCCATACAAACCGCTTGGTCAAAAACACTAAAAAAAACACAGACGGGATACTAAAATCCACACACTAAAATCATGGACAACAAGAGAATAAAACAACGTGTCAAGAACTGTAGAATGCGAGGGACATGAGCGCCAGATGTCCACTGGGGAGGAGTGCCCCCATTAAAAGATAATGTAAAATCAAACAGCTAAAAGGCGCTCAGCCACCAAATGCGACGAATAAAACCAATGCCGGTGATAAAACGTAAAAGACATTCTACAGCATGCGCGTCGTCTGCCAAAACGTTGGCTAGGCCAATAGGCAGACCAACAAGAACGTGCAACGGTGATAAAACTTGACACTCTGTTAAAATGTGACGCACCGTTAAGGGCGCATCACACTGCTCACACAGTGGTGCGGGGTCACCCCTGAGCAGGTATCTATGACTAAAGCGACAACGTCCGATTCGTAAACGAGCTAAAAGTACCTCTTCCCGACGAGAAGAACGAGAAGAGGTACCCCAGACTAACGGAAGAGGTCTAACCTCCCGCAACTTGTTCGCCCCTAAGAGCCGCCCACTCATCGCGCCAGCGCGAGAGGATACGGTAACGTAAAATAAAATAAAAATCTGAGGAAGGAGCAACACAGGTAAAACATCTGGGTAATAAAATGGCCGATTTGGCAGTGGCATCGGCAGACTCGTTGCCTGAGATGCCCATGATGATGATGAGCTGGGGCTTAAGGGCGCTCAACTGCCAAGGTTATTAGCGCCCCCAGTCAAAAAAGTAAAAAACCCCATACAAACCGCTTGGTTAAAAACACTAAAAAACACACACACAGACGGAATACTAAAATCATGATCAAAAAGAGAATAAAACAACGTGTCAAGAACTGTAGAATGCGAGGGACACGAGCGCCAGATGTCCAATTGGGAGGAGTGCCCAAATTAAAAGATAATGTAAAATCAAACAGCTAAAAGGCGCTCAGCGCATCAAATACGACGGCTAAAACCAATGTCAGTGATAAAACGTAAAAGACATTCTACAGCATGCGCGTCGTCTGCCAAAACGTTGGCTAGGCCAACAGGCAGACCAACACGAACGCGCAACGGAAATAAAGCTTCACACTCTGTTAAAATGTGACGCACCGTTAAGGACGTATCACACTGCTCACACAGTGGTGCGGGGTCACCACTGAGCAGGTATCTATGACTAAAACGACAGTGTCCGATTCGTAAACGAGCTAAAAGTACCTCTTCCCGATGAGAAGAACGAGAAGAGGTACCCAGACTAACGGAAGAGGTTTAACCTCCCGCAACTTGTGCCCCCTAAGAGCCGCCCACTCATCGCGCCAGCGCGAGAGGATACGGTCACGTAACATAACATAAAAATCTGAGGAAGGAACAACAAAGGTAAAACATATGGGTGATAAAATGGCCGATTTGGCAGCGGCTGAGATGCCTACATGACCTGGAATCCACACGAAGGAGACGCTGATGCCAGATGCACTAAGCGAGTGGAGGAGGTCATGAATGCGCTGTACGAGCGGGTGACAACTATACAGCGCGCGAATACTCTGAAGGGCACTCAGAGAGTCCGAACAAACAATACAGCGCCGCTGAATGTATAAAACACATTGATATATACTAAAACGTTCGGCGGTATAAATCGAACATTGTTCAGTAAACGAAAAGTAAAACTCTGTGCACCAAAAACAAAGGCACATCCTACTCCGCCATCAGTCTTAGACCCATCGATATATATGTAAAATGACAGTCCCCGAACTGTGCCCGTAGTTCTAAAAAAGCGGATCTAAGTGCGGAAAAAGGGGTCGCACTCTTCGGCATTGTGGCTAACCCAAGGTGACAGTGGGTCTCAGCGCGCGAATAAGGAGGAAAACGCGTTTCACCCCGAGGAAGGGCCGCCGCTGGCGTAACGACTACATGCCGAAGGAGCTGTCGAAATCGAACCCCTGTACAGAGCAATGCAGCGGAGCAAATCAAATAGTGGCGATCAAGCGACTCCTCGAAAAATAACTCGAAAGACGGGTGGTCAGGCAAGCTTGAGAGTCGACAAGCATAGCTGCTCAAAAGGATCTCACGCCGGAAGGACAGCGGAGGCTCTGCAGCTTCTGCGTACACACTGGGTATAGGGCTAGTTGGAAAGGCCCCTGTAGCGACTCTTAAGCCACGATGGTGAATGGCATTCAATCGACGTAACACAGATAGACGTGCCGAAGAATAAACAATACACCCGTAATCAAGCTTGGATCGGACCAAAGAGCGATAAAGGCGAAGAAGGACGATCCGATCAGCTCCCCAGGATGTGCCACTTAAAACACGTAAAATATTAAGAGAACGGTCACACTTTGCTTTTAAAAAGGAAACGTGAGAAGTCCAGCTCAGCTTCCGGTCAAAGACCAACCCCAAAAATTTCACCTCGACTGCAAATGGAAGGACCTCCGATCCAAGATGGAGAGAGGGCGGAGGGAAAGCCTTCCGGCGCCAGAAATTGAGGCAGACGGATTTCTCGGCGGAGAAATTAAAGCCGTTAGCGTTACTCCAGGCGTAGAGACGGTCGATACAGCTCTGGAGACGGCGTTGGAGTAGACAGGTCCGCAGTGAACTACAATAAATGGCAAAATCGTCAACGAAAAGGGACGATGAAATGCCAGCTGGAATACAATCAACAATGGGGTCGGTAGCTATCGCAAAAAGTGTGACACTGAGTACAGAGCCTTACGGTACTCCCTTCTCTTGAATAAAACGACTAGATAAAACCGAGCCCACACGTACACGAAAGACGCGGTCCGTCATAAACTCACGAAGAAATTTGGGAAGACGACCGCGGATATCCCATGCGTGATGTTTACGTAAAATGCCGCCCCTCCAACAAGTGTCATAAACTTCTCCAGGTCAAAAAAACACAGCCACTGTTTGACACTTTCTCAGAAATCCATTCATAATATGCGTGGACAGGGACACCAGGATGGTCGACGGTAGAGCGATAGCGGCGAAACCCGCAATGAGCGTTCGCTAGAAATTTCTGAGACTCAAGCCACCATGTTAACCGCCCGTTAATCATGCGCTCCATCACCTTGCAAACGCAACTGGTGAGGGAGATAGGGCGGTAGCTGGAAGGAAGTTGGCGATCCTTCCCAGGCTTAAGTATAGGGACAATGGTGGCTTCGCGCCAAACGAAAGGAAAAAAAGCCGTCTTGCCAAATACGGTTATACACCTGTAAGAGAAAGAGTATACTGTCGGCTGAAAGGTTCTTTAACATCAGGACATGAATGCCGTCCGGCCCAGGAGCGGAGTGCCGAGAGCAATGAAGAGCGTGCTCCAGCTCCCTCATTGTGAATAGTTCGTTATAGCATTCATCATTAGCAGACCGAAAAGTATATGATGCGGAATCCAGCCGGTCTTTGATACAGCGAAACCCGGCGGAATAATGGTCTGAACTGGAAACCGCCTCAAAGGTAGCAGCAAGAGTGTTAGCGATGGCAGCCGGATCCACTATGTTGGCATTGGAAACATGAAGGCCAGAAACAGTACAATGTGACACTTTACCTGAGAAGCGACGAAGTTTATCCCAAACAACAGATGAAGGCGTAAAGCGATTAAAAGGCTGGACAAAACGAGTCCACGACGCCTTCTTGCTATCCTGAATAATGCGACGAGCCCTGGCGCGCGATTGTTTAAAAGTCACCAAATTATCATGTGTAGGGTGTCGCCGAAACACCCTAAGTGCAGTCCTACGGGCACGAACGGCGTCCCGACAATCCTCGTTCCACCACGGAACAGGTGGTCGCCGAGGTTGAGAGGATGAACGGGGAATTGCACGTTCGGCGGCAGAGAAAATCGTAGACATAAGGTGCTGCACTAGTTGGTTAATGTCTGCGAAGGGCTGATCGTCAAAATGCACGAGGCTGAAATACAAGCTCCAGTCGGCTTTTCTGAATATCCAGGTAGGTACCCTGGAATGCTGGACGTGTTGAGATAGAAGAGAAAGGACGCAGGTGTAATGGTCGCTGGAATAGGTGTCAGCGACGACGTTCCACTGCAGACGACGAGCAAGCTGGAGTGAGCAAATGGCTAGGTCCAGGTGAGAGAATGTACCAGAAGAACCAGAAATAAAAGTAGGTTCACCGGTATTGAGGATGGAAAGATTGAACTGGTAAGAAATGTCGGACAGAAGGGTTCCCCTCGCACAAGCCCTTGGTAAATCCCACAGTGGGTGATGGGCATTAAAATCTCCCAACAGAAGAAATGATGTTGGGAGAGCGGACAGGAGAGCTCGAGTGTCCGCGGGAGCGAGGGGAGACGATGGAGGTGAATACACAGAGCAAACAGAAAACAAAAAGCCGGGTAAGTGAAGGCGAACGGCAGCAGCTTGCAAGTCCGATGTAAGTGTGATAGTTTGAAAGTGAACGTCGTTACGCACCAAAATCATGACACCACCATGAGCAGGAGTACCCTCCTCCGGTTCAAGGTCTTAGCGAACCGGAGTATATCCTCGGAGATCAAAAGGATCATTAGGGCGAAGCTTGGTTTCCTCCAAACACACGACCATAGGTAAATAGAAACGCAATAAAAGCTGCAGTGCCGCCCTATGTGATCGTCCACCACGTACATTCCAGGTCAGTATAGCCATTAAGAAAAAGGGGATAAACTGTCTACTTAGAAGGGCGGCTTAAAATTACCTTTTGTTTAACCTTTGGGCTCGGGCTTTTGGTATGGAGTTGGTCAGACTCCATAGCCTCCTCGAAGGGAGGGCCCACGTGCACAGAGCCAGAAACCGATTCAAGCGCCGTGAATCGGTTCTGGGTGGCGATGGGTGAGGGGTGCCGCTGAGCGCGGCTTGTCGCAGGACCATCCTGGGACAGCGACCTCCGAGGAGGAGAAGGTGAACTTTTGTTACCGCGCGCACGCGGAGGGTCTTTCAAAAAATCTTCCCCACGAAGTTTCTGCTTGGGCTTCTTTTCAACGGCTTGCGACTTCATTGACTTGGGACCAGGTTTATACGGCTTGGTAACTGTAGCCTTAATAGACGGCCGGATGGTAGTGGCGGTTAATCCAGTCAAGGTCCAGGTCTGAGTTTCGGCATCTACTCGTGGTACTGGCGAGGCAACAACAGAACTAAATGTGCCAGATCGCAGGAGTGAAGGTTGGCGCGCATGGTAACGCCTCCGGGCTTCAGCGAAGGAGAGTTTTTCCTTTACCCGGATCTCCTGGATCGCCTTCTCGTCCAAGTACCGCGGACAGTCGGCAAACGAAGCAGAATGAGACCCTTTACAATTAACGCAGACGGGTGCTGTTGAACAGGTACCTTCGTGTGAGGGCTGGCTACAGGTTGCACAGATGTTAACGGCACTCTTACATGAGACTTGCGTATGCCCAAAACGTTGGCATTTAAAACAACGCAGAGGTCTAGGAATATAAGGCCTCACAGAAATCCGTTCGTACCCTGCGGAAATGCTCGTGGGCAGATCGACGACATCAAATGTAATAAACAGGGTACGAGTGGGTACCAACACGCCGTCGCGTTTGGCCTGCACTCGATGAACCGCTGTCACCCTCTGGTCTGCAAGATATTCCACCAGGTCATCGTCAGAGATACCATCGAGGCTATTCGTGGTGACAACGCCTCTACAAGAATTCAAGATGCGGTGCTTCTCAACACGGATAGGATAACCGTGGAGAAGCGTGGCGCTCAACAAGGACTTACTTTGTGCCTCGGATTTGCTTTGAACCAATAACGAACCATTACGAAGCCGAGTGCAGGAAAGAACCGGACCAGCAATTGAGTCAATGCCCTTCTGGATGATAAAAGGGTTCACCTTCTCGAATGATTGTCCTTCTTCTGTACGGGTAAGCACTAAGTAACAACCAGCTGTTGGCGGTGCTACTTCTGTTACTAAAGTTTTACGGCGCTTGTTGTTAATAATGGAGAAAGGGTGCTCCATAGCGAAAAAAATCCTCCACCATTGCAACCGTCTCCGACCTCGGGCTCTGACTTCCCGGGCGTTACCCCGGCTTGGGTGAGTGGCCTATCTATACCTAGCTCACCCCAGGGTCACACCTCCCAGAACATAGACAGAGGGACCCAATCGCCGTCGGAAGCCAGCAGCTCATGCAATGGCCCCCCCGCGGGACTGCAGTTGAACAGCGGATACGAACAACAACCCTACATGACGACCCCGGATGGTGGGGATGACGCCATTACCCACTCACCCAGCTGCGCACGCGGTGCGCGGTTATCCGTCAGGCTGTGTCCACGGAGGTATTAAATAAAAAGATAAAAGAAACTAAAACTGTGTGGGCGTTTCGCACGCAAGGTAGGCCGGCGGGGAAGAAAAAGAGATATGCGAATGTCGTGGTACGAAATGGCCGGAAAGTGAGTAGGGAAGAAAGAAACGATGGTGAGGTTCGGTATGTATGGAATGCAAAGAACGCACGAGAGCCTACCTTGGGTCCACCGGTCACTTCAAGAACCCACCTCGACCGGATGGGGGTGAGGGGATGAAGGTGGCGATGATTGGCTCGGGAACCTCCGGGTGCGCCAAAAACCCGTACTCACATAAGGTGAGCCCCTGGGGGGTGGGCGAAATGTGCATAAATAGAAGAAAATAAAGAAACGATGGCGAGGGGCGACAAGGAATGAAATGCACAGAACGCACGAGAGCCTACCTTGAGTCCCCCGGTCACGAGAACGAACCCACCTCGACCGGACGGGGATGAATGGGTGAAAATGGCTATGAATGGCTCGGGTACGCCAGGTACGTCTAACCCGTACTCACATAAGGTGAGCCCCTGTGGGTATGTATGTATGTATGTATGTATGTATGTATGAATGTATAGTATAGTATATTATATAGGTATATATGCAAATTATACACTCATCAAGGCAATTTCCATCTTTTTCGTGCAACATTGGATAATAGCTCACAAAGCAACTTTATCTCTGAGCACGCAGTGCAACAAATGAGATTGAATAAAGAAAAATTATCTCCAATATCTCGCTCCACCATCAACAACTGCCATTTCAATATGGAATACACATTGTTTTAAAGAATAACTGACAACATTTCTACAACAAATGACCATCTTCGTGAAGGCATCATTTTCGTGAGAAATGTAAAGCACTTGGACACATGGTAAGACTACGAACATAACTGCACCACCACCACCACCACCGCCGCCGCCGCCGCCGCCACCGCCACCACCACCACCATCTAATCATACTTACAAATATTCTAGCATATGCATCATATGTTGACTCTTTACGCTGTTAGTGTGGGCTTTTAACCTGTAATGTGCAGGTGGCGTAATATTATTTCCTTTTCTGTCAAGTATCTTTATCTAGTAACTCAACAGAGGTTTAGGGTTCAATGTTCTCACAAATGATGGCGCAGTTTCATTTTGCGCTCTCTCTGATTCTTCTGTTTCGGTGATTGTAGTACCGGCCGCTAGGGTTGGTGAGTTGGCCAGAGGAGTACGTTTGAACCTGGAAGATACTGGTGTTGACCGGAATGTTTGGCTTAAGTTAGTTGCGACGAGACTGGGATTTGGAAAGGAGTTCCTTCGTCAGGAAATTCTAGAAATCTTGTCGGGAGCAAAGTTATGGCGTGGTGTGAGTGCGGGTAATAGGGTCTACTTTCGGGAATTTTCATAGGTGGTTGTTTAATTTGGCACATTTTTGACAGCGTGGTGTTTCTCGTGCATGTTCCGTTGATTTTGAATCAACTTTTCGGGGGATAATTGTTTTAAGGATGTATTTAATTTTAATAGATAATTACCCCATTTACTTAAACGGCAGCCAAAAGCCACGGAAAATTTAATTGATTTGGATCTGTATATCAAGCATTTCTCCTCTGTGCTACACCATTTTTTTCAAACCGGGTGCATTGGGGTCAGAGGAACTTTTTAGGCCAAATTGGGCAATAATGAAAGAGCTATTTCCTTTCTACAATGCTGCATAGTTTAATTCGTATACTGATTTTATGTTAAACCTCCATGGCCTAGACATTTGAATATAACAGCTACTGTTAGAGCCAGGGATTAATTCCTGAAGTTCTTACTTTACCTAAACTAATTTTATCTGTTACTGTTCTAAATGCTTGGTGAAGTTGTATAACAGAATATTTTGTCTTTGCTTGAAAATTGTGAATATTTGTAACTGCGTTGAAAGCCCAAATATGTGTTGTTACATTTGAATAGCCACAATGATGAATATAAGTAAATTAATTGAATAGACTTCTGAAAGTAATTTGCTATTTTGCATGCATTATATCTCACTAGTTTTTTTTAAAATTAACTAAATTTTAATCCCAATAATGTAAGGTGAATAATCTAATAGTCTTGTGAAAGTAACATGGGCATTTTGTATCTTTATACCTTATTAGTTTTCTGAAAGAACGTTTAGTTTTCAACTCAAATAATTCAACGCTATAAAGGTAACTTGGATTTTGTACGCTTCATATATTACTAGGTTTCTTAACTTAACTTTAAATTTCAATTCCAATAATTGTAGAATTCTAAAATTCATTTGATATTTTCCTATGTACCGAAATGTTTTGTGAAAGCTGCTTTGCATTCTGTAATTTGAACTTACTAGTTTGGTAAAGAAACTTTAAAATTGCAGTTATAATATTTGACGGCTTCTGAAGATAAAATTAAATTGAGGTTGATTTATGGTCACTCTTTAACTATTATGATTCTTAATGTCCGATTCCATATAGGGCGTGAAAGACAGGAAATTTTGATCACAGGTCTCTTTATCAGAGATGCTTTCACGTGCCATAAATCCACGACACGAGACTACCGGCTTTATTTTGTTTCCGAAGCAGGCGATGCTAAGGATTTTTAAGAACGAAGAATCCATCGCCCTTAATCGGGACTTAACCCGTGACCTCGAGAACAGATGATGAAGATACGTTTGGTTTTCTGATGAAAGTACGAGGAGTGCTTTTAAAAGCACCATTTCAATATTTTGCCACTGCATTGCTGCAGTCGCGATTTTTAGAATGCCCAATCACTTTCTCCATTCATTAGGAAGTCAGACGCAGCTGTGAGCGATCGTCATATTTGTGTTTTCCTGTTATTAGAGCGTTTCGAAATGTGCATAGCAATCAAACGATCCCCTGAATGTAAAGTTAGAAAAGTAATTCTTTTTTGAATGCCAGAAATGTTACGCCAGCAAACATTTGTCGTTAATTTTGCGAGGTTTATGGGGAAACAATAATGAGAGACAATACCCGGACTTACAAAGTCAAACAAACTCAAGATCCGATAGATAATTTGGTTGGGAACAATTTGACCACCCTCTCTACAGTTCGGATTTGACACCATGCGATTTTCATGTTGTAAAATTTCAACGACGATAATGTTCTGAAACAAGAAGTGCAGACTTGGCTTTCACCACACGGGGTGCACATTACATACCTTAACAAAGCCATCAAATACTGGTTTCCCCTTATGACAAGTGCCTGAATAACGGCGCTGAGTATGTGGAGAACTTGTGTATGGTAACTAATAAGATATTTGGAATATAATGTTCTGTTATTTTTTGTAAAAAACATATCGGTACTTTAAAAGCACGCCCCGTAACTTGATATTCTGTATGTTTCATACCCTACTAGTTATATGAATGTCATTTTAAATTTGAATCCCAATAATTGTACAGTTCTAAAAGTAATTTTATATTTTCCAGTTGAGTTGAGATGCGGTTTAAGGGCGCTAAACAGCTAAGGTCATCAGCGCCCTTACAAAGTATAAAATGTACAGTTCAGGAACAAAAGTCCGATAAAAAACCGCATAATTAAAAACGGGACATACCGCGATATCCAAAGGTAAAAAACAAAAAACCAAAGTCCAAAAACGAACACACTAAAACCATTGTCAATAAAAGAGTAAAACAACGTGTCAAGAACAGTAGAATGCCAGGGACTCGAGCGCCAGATGTCCACTGGGGAGGAGATGTCCCATTAAAAACTAGATAAAATCACACAGTCAAAAGACGCTCAGCGCATCAAATGCGTCTGGTAAATCCAATGTCACTGATAAAACGTAAAAGACACTCTACAGCATGCGCGTCGTCTGCAAAACGTTGGCTAGGGCAACAGGCAGACCAACACGAACGCGCAACGGAGCTAAAACTTGACACTCTGCTAAAATGTGACGCACTGTTAAGGGCGCATCACACTGCTCACAGATTGGTGCGGGGTCACCACTGAGCAGGTATCTATGGCTAAAATGACAATGTCCGATTCGTAAACGAGCTAAAATTACCTCTTCCCAAAGACACGAACGAGAAGAGGTACCCCAGATTAACGGGAGAGACTTAACCTCCCGTAACTTGTTCCCTCAGAGGGCTGTCCACTCATCCCTCCAAAACAGGAGGATGCGGCTACGCAAACGCAAATACAAATCTGTGGAGAGAACAAAAGAGGTAAAATATCTGGGTAATAAAATCGCCGACCTGCCAGCGGCGTCGGCAGACTCATTACCTGAGATGCCCACATGACCTGGATTCGACATGAAGGAGACGCTGATGCCAGAGACACCAAGCGATTGGAGCAGGTCATGAATGCGCTGTACGAGAGGGTGGTAACTGTACAGCAAGCTAATATTTTGAAGAGCACTCAGGGAGTCTGAACAAATAAAACAGTGCCGCTGAATGCATAAAAGAGACTGATAAATGCTAAAAAGTTCGGGGTAAAAATCGAACATTGCCCCGGTAAACGAAAGGTAAAACTATATCCACCACAAACTTAAGGCACATCCTACTCCAGCATCAGTCTTAGATCCATCAGTAAAGATAAAAACGAAAGTCCCCGAAATGCGACTGAAGTTCTAAAAACGCTGATCTAAAGACTGAAGAAGGGGTAGCATTCTTCGGCATCCACGATAACCCAAGGTGACAGAGGGCCTGTCAGATGATGATCATGATGATGAGATGGGGCTTAAGGGTGCTCAACTGCCAAGGTTATTAGCGCCCTTACTATGTGTAAAATATAAAATGTAAAAGTCAAAAAGTAAAAAACCCCATACAAACCACTTGGTCAAAAACACTAAAAAACACAAGAGACGAAATACTAAGATCTACACACTAATATCATGGTCAACAAGAGAATAAAACAACGTGTCAAGAACTGTAGAATGCGAGGGACACGAGCGCCAGATGTCCACTGGGGAGGGTACCCCCATTAAAAGATAATGTAAAATCAAACAGTAAAAGGCGCTCAGCGCATCAAATGCGACGGCTAAAACCAATGTCAGTGATAAAACGTAAAAGACATTCTACAGCATGCGCGTCGTCTGCCAAAAGGTTGGCTAGGCCAACAGGCAGACCAACACGAACGCGCAACGGAGATAAAACTTGACACACTGTTAAAATGTGACGCACCGTTAAGGGCGCATCAAACTGCTCACACAGTGGTGCGGGGTCACCACTGAGCAGGTATTTATGACTAAAAAGACAATGTCCGATTCGTAAACGAGCTAAAAGTACCTCTTCCCGACGACAAGAACGAGAAGAGGTACCCCAGACTAACGGAAGAAATTTAACCTCCGGCAACTTACTCCCCCTAAGAGCCTCCCATTCATCACGCCAGCGCGAGAGGATACGGTAACGTAAAATAACATAAAAATCTGAGGAAGGAACAACACAGGTAAAACATCTGGGTAATAAAATGGCCGATTTGGCAGCGGCGTCGGCAGACTCCTTACCTGAGATGCCCACATGACCTGGAATCCACACGAAGGAGACGCTGATGCCAGATGCACCAGGCGAGTGAGGCAGGTCATGAATAATACGAGCGGGTGGTAACTATACAGCGCGTGAATACTCTGAAGGGCACTCAGAGAGTCCGAACAAACAACACAGCGCCGTAAGACGTGCCGCTGAAAGTATAAAACACATTGATATATACTAAAACGTTTGGCGGTATAAATCGAACATTGTTCAGGTAAACGAAAAGTAAAATTCTGTGCACCAAAAACAAAGGCACATCAGACTCCAACATCAGCCTTAGACCCATCGGTATATATAAAATGACAGTCCCCGAACTGTGGCTGTAGTTTTAAAAAAGTGGATCTAAGTGCAGAAGCAGGGGTCGCATTTTTCGGCATCGACGATAACCCAAGATGACAGTGGGCCTCAGCGCACGACCATGGAGGAAAACGCGTTTCCCCCCGCGGAAGGGCCGGCGCTGGCGTATGATGATGATAGGCGGCTTAAGGGCGCTAAACTGCTGAGGTCATCAGCGCCTTTCCAATGTAGAAAATATAAAGTCAAGAGATAAAAACAGGTAAAAGAACCGCATAATTAAAAACGGGACGTAAACCCGCGATGTCCAAAAGGCTAAAAATAACAATAAGATAACAATAACAATAATGATAACAATAACAATAACAACAAGAAGAACAATAACAACAATAAAATCAATAACAACAATAAAATCAATAACAACAACAATAACAGTACAAATATCTGAAAAAACCAACACACTAAAAGCATAGGCAATAAACGATTAAAACGTGTCAAGAACTATGGAATGCGAGGGACATGAGCGCCATATGTCCACTGGGGAATAGAGTCCCCATAAAAACTGACAGAATAAAAGTAATAAGCTAAAAGACGCTCAACGCATTAAATGCGCAGATTAAAATCACTGTCATGAATAAAACGTAAAACACATTCCACAGCATGCGTGTCGTCTGCCAAAACGTTGGCTAAGCCAACAGGCAGACCTACACGAGCACGCAATGCAGCTAAAACCTGACACTCTGTTAAAATGTGACGCACCGTTAAGGGCACGTCACACTGCCCACAGAGTGGTGCGGGGTCACCACTGAGCAAATACCTATGACTAAAAACACAATGTCCAATTCGTACGCGGGCTAAAAGTACCTCCTCCCGACGTGAAGAACGAGAAGAGGTACCCCAGATTAACGGGAGAGGCTTAACCTCCCGCAACTTGTTCCCCCGGAGGGCCGTCCACTCATCGCGCCAGCGCGAGAGGATGCGGCGACGTAAAAGAGCACACGAATCTGACGAGGGAACTACAGAGGTAAAACATCTGGGTAATAAAATCGCCGATTTCGCAGCGGCGTCGGCAGACTCGTTACCTGAGATGCCCACATGACCTGGAATCCACATGAAGGAGACGCTGATGCCAGAGACACCGAGCGAGTGGAGCAGGTCATGTATGCGCTGTACGAGTGGGTGGTAATTGTACAGCGCATGAATAGCCTGAAGGGCACTCAGAGAATCATTACAAATAAAACAGTGCCGTAAGTCGTGCCGCTGAATGAATAAAACAGATTGATAAATGCTAAAAAGTTCGGCGGTAAAAATTGAACATTGTTGAGGTAAACGAAAAGTAAAACTCCGTACACCAAAAACAAAGGCACATCCTACTCCAACATCAGTCTTAGACCCATCAGTATATATAAAATGACAGTCCCCGAACTGCGCCTGTAGTTCTAAAAAGGCGGATCTAAGAACAGAAGCAGGGGTCGCATTTTTCGGCATCGACGTTAGCCCAAGGTGGATGTGGGCCTCAGCGCGCGACCATGGAGGAAAACGCGTTTCCCCTCGGGTAACGGCCGGCGCTGGCGTAACGTCCAAACGCCGAAGTAGCAGTCGAAATCGAACCCCTGGGAGGAGCAATACAGAGGAGCTAACGAAATATTGTCGATCTAGCGAATCCTCGTAAAATACATCGAAGGATGGGTGACAGAAATCCGTTCGTACCCTGCGGAAATGCTCGTGGGCAGATCGACGCCATCAAATGTAATAAACAGGGTACGAATGGGTACCAATACCGCGTCGCGTTTGGCCTGCACTCGATGCACTGCAGTCACCTTTTGATCAGATAGATATTCTACGAGATCCTCGTCCGATATACCATCGAGGCTATGGGTGGTAACGACGCCCCGACAGGAGTTCAATGTGCGGTGCTTCTCAACACGGATGGGGTAACCGTGGAGAAGCGTAGCGCGCAACAAGGTCTTACTTTGCTGATCGGACTTAGTTTGTGCCAATAAGGAACCATTCCGTAGACGAGTGCATGATTGAACCGCACCAGCAATAGCATCTATGCCCTTCTGAATTATAAAAGGGTTCACCTTCTCAAAGTTTTGTCCTTCTTCTGTTCTCGAAATGACCAAGTAACAACCAGATGACGGCGGTGCTACTTCTGTTACAATGACTTTTCGGCGCTTGTTGTTAATAATGGAGAAAGGGTGCTCCATAGCGAAAAAAATCCTCCACCATTGCAACCGTCTCCGACCTCGGGCTCTGACTTCTCGGGCGTTACCCCGGCTTGGGTGAGTGGCCTATCTATACCAGACTCACCCCAGGGTCACACCTCCCAGAACATAGACAGAGGAACCCAATCGCCGTCAGAAGTCAGAAGCTCATGCAATGCCCCCCCCGCGGGACTGCAGTTGAACAGCGGATACGAACACAAACCCTACATGACGACCCCGGGTGGTGGGGATGACGCCATTACCCACTCACCCAGCTGCGCACGCGGTGCGCGGGTATCCGTCAGGCTGTGTCCACGGAGGATTTAAATAAAAGGATAAAAGAAACTAAAACAGTGTGGGCGTTTCGCACGCAAGGTAGGCCGGCGGGGAAGAAAAAGAGATATGCGAATGTCGTGGTGCGAAATGGTCGGAAAGTGATAAGGGAAGAAAGAAACGATGGTGAGGTGCGGTATGTATGGAATGCAAAGGACGCACGAGAGCCTACCTTGGGTCCACCGGTCACTTGAAGAACCCACCTCGACCGGATAGGGGTGAGGGGATGAAGGTGGCGATGACTGGCTCGGGAACCCCCGGGTGCGCCAAAAACCCGTACTCACATAAGGTGAGCCCCTGAGGGTCAAGGGGAGACGATGGGGGTGAATGTACAGAGCAAAGAGAAAAGAATAGGAATAAAATCAACAATTAGGTTGATAGCAATTGCAGAAGTGTGACACTGAGTAGAGAGCTGTGATGATGAAGATAATGATGATGATGATGATGATGAAGAGATGTGGTTTAAGGGCGCTAAACTGGTAACGTCATCAGCGCCTTTACAATGTATAAAATACAAAGTCAAAAATATAAAAGAACCGCATAATTAAAAAGCGGGACACAAACCCGCGATGTCCAAAAATTTAAAACAACAATAACACAACAATGCCAAAAACTAACACACTAAAAGCATAGGCAATAAAAGATTCAAACGTGTCAAGGACTGTAGAATGCGAGGGACATGAGCGCCTTTTGTCCTCTGGGGATTAGAGTCCCCATAAAAACAGACAGAATAAAATGACTAAGCTAAAAGACGCTCAACGCATTAAATGCGCAGATTAAAATCACTGTCATGAATAAAACGTAAAACACATTCTACAGCACGCGTGTCGTCTGCCAAAACGTTGGCTAGGCCAACAGGCAGACCCACACGCGCACGCAATGCAGCTAAAACCTGACACTCTGTTAAAATGTGACGCACCGTTAAGGGCGCACCACACTGCCAACAGAGTGGTGCGGGGTCACCACTGAGCAAATACCTATGACTAAAAACACAATGTCCAATCCGTAAACGAGCTAAAATTACCTCTTCCCGACGACACGAACGAGAAGAGGTACCCCAGACCAACGGGAAAGGCTTAACCTCCCGCAACTTGTTCCCCCGGAGGGCCGTCCACTCATTGCGCCAGCGCGAGAGGATGCGGCGACGTAAAAGAACACACGAATCTGACAAGGGAACAACAGAGGTAAACAATCTGGGTAATAAAATCGCCGATTTGGCAGCGGCGTTGGCAGACTCATTACCTGAGATGCCCACATGACCTGGGATCGACATGAAGGAGATGCTGGTGCCAGAGACACCAAGCGAGTGGAGCAGGTCATGAATGCGCTGTACGAGTGGGTGGTAATGGTACAGCGCATTAATACTCTGAAGGGCACTCAGAGAGACCGTACAAATAAAACAGTGCCGTAAGTCGTGCCGCTGAATGTATAAAACAGATTGATAAATGCTAAAATATTCGGCGGTAAAAATAGAACATTGTCCAGGTAAACGAAACGTAAAACTATTTCCACCACAAAAAAGGCACATCCTACGCCAGCATCAGTCATAATCCATCAGTAAAGATAAAATCAAAGTCCACGAATTGCGACTGAAGTTCTAAAAACGCTGATCTAAAGACTGAAGAAGGGGTCTCACTCTTTTGCATCGACGATAACCCAAGGTGACAGAGGGCCTCAGCGCGCAACCATGGAGGAAAACGCGTTTCCTCCTTGAAAGGGTCAGCGCTGGCGTAACGTCCAAATGCCGAAGAAGCTGACGAAATCGAACCCCTGGAGGGAGCAAAGCAGAGGAGCTAACTAAATATTGCCGGTCAAGTGAATCCTCGTAAAATGCCGCGAAGGACGGGTGGTAAAGCAAGCTGGAGAGTCGACAGGCATAGCTACACAGGAGCAGCTCACGCCTGAAGGACAGCGGAGGCTCTGCAGCCTCAGCGTAAAGACTGGGCACAGGGATAGTTGGAAAGGCCCCTGTAGCGACTCTAATACCACGATGATGAATGGGATTCAAACACACATGAACGTGCCGATGAAAAGACAATACACCCGTAATCAAGTTTGGATCGGACCTAAGAGCGATAAAGACGCAGAAGGACGGTCCGATCATCTCCCCAGGATGTGCCACTTAAACAACGTAAAATATTTAGAGAAGTGCATGCTTTTAAAAAGGATGCGTGAGAAGTCCAGTTGAACTTTCGATCAAATATCAACCCCAAAAATTTCACCTCGTCTGCAAACGGAAGCACCTCCGGCCCAAGATGGAGAGGGGGCG
Organism: Deroplatys truncata; assembly: GCA_030765065.1. Taxonomy (NCBI): domain Eukaryota; kingdom Metazoa; phylum Arthropoda; class Insecta; order Mantodea; family Mantidae; genus Deroplatys; species Deroplatys truncata. The sequence continues at coordinate 179,075,197 of CM060975.1, read as the reverse complement.
GAGGGAAATATTTCCGGTGCCAGACGTTATGCAGACGGATTTCTCGACGGAGAAATTAAAGCCGTTGGCGTTACTCCAGGCGTAGAGACGGTCGATACGGCTCTGGAGACGGCGTTCGAGTAGACAAGTCCGCCGTGAACTGCAATAAATGGCAAAATCATCAACAAAAAGGGACGATGAAATGCCAGGTGGAATACAATCAACAATGGGGTTGATAACACACGAAACACGCGGTCCGTTATAAACTCCCGAAGAAATATGGGAAGACGACCGCGGATATTCCATGCGTAAAGTGTACGTAAAATGCCGCCCCTCCAACAAGTGTCATAAGCTTTCTCTAGGTCAAAAAACACAGCCACGGTTTGACACTTTCTCAGAAATCCATTCATAATATGCGTCGACAGGGACACCAGATGGTCGACGGTAGAGCGATAGCGACGAAATCCGCACTGAGCGTTTGCTAAAAGTTTCTGAGACTCAAGCCGCCATGTCAACCGCCCGTTGATCATGCGCTCCATCACCTTGCAAACGCAACTGTTGAGGGAGATAGGGCGGTACCTGGAAGGAAGTTGGCGATCCTTCCCAGGCTTAAGTATAGGGACAATGGTGGCCTCGCGCCAAACGGAAGGAAAAAAGCCGTCTTGCCAAATACGGTTATAGACCTGTAAGAGAAACAGTTTACTGTCGGCTGAAAGGTGCTTTACCATCAGGACATGAATGCCATCCGGGGCAGGAGCGGAGTGCCTCCAGCAATGAAGAGCGTGCTCCAGCTCCCTCATTGTAAAAAGTTCGTTATAACATTCAGTGTTAGCAGACCGAAAATTATATGGTGCAGAATCCAGCCGTTCTTTAATAGAGCGAAAGCCGGCGGAATAATGGTCTGAACTGGAAACCGCCTCAAAGGCAGATCCCAGAGTGTAGCGATGGCAGCCGGAACCACTATGGTGGCATTAGAAGACTGAAGGCCAGAAACAGTACAAGGCGACACTTTACCTGAGAAGCAACGAAGTTTATCCCAAACAACGGATGAAGGCGTAAAGCGATTAAAAGACTCGACAAAACGAGGTCACGACGCCTTCTTGCTATCCTGAATAATGCGACGAGCCCTGGCGCGCAATTGTTTAAAAGTCACCAAATTATCAAGTGTAGGGTTTCGCCGAAACACCCTAAGTGCAGTCCTACAGGCACGAACCGCGTCCCGACAGTACTCGTTCCACCACGGAACAAGCGGTCGCCGAGGTTGGGAGGATGAACGGGGAATTGCGCGTTCGGCGGCAGAGAGAGTCGTAGGCGTAAGGTGCTGCACTAGTTGGCTAATATCCGCGAAGGGCTGATCGTCAAAATGCACGAGTTGGAATACAAGCTCCAGTCGGCTTTAGTGAATATCCAGGTACGTACTCTGGAATGCCGTACGTGATGTGACAGAAGAGAAACGAAGCAGGGGTAATGGTCGCTGGAGTAGGTGTCAGCGACGACGTTCCACTGAAGACGACTAGCAAGCTGGAGTGAGCAAATGGCAAGGTCCGGTTGACAGAATGTACCAGAAGAATCAGAAATACAAGTAGGTGCACCTGTATTGAGGATGGTAAGATTGAACTGGTAAAAAATGTCGGAAAGAAGAGTTCCCCTCGCACAAGCCTTTGGCGAACCCCACAGTGGGTGATGGGCATTAAAATCTCCCAACAGAAGAAATGGTGTTGGGAGAGCGAACAGGAGAGCTCGAATGTCCGCGGGAGCGAGGGGAGACGATGGAGGTGAATACACAGAGCAAACACAAAACAAAAAGCCGGGTAAGTGAAGGCGACCGGCAACAGCTTGCAAGTCGGATGTAAGTGTGATAGTTTGAAAATAAACGTCGTTACGCACCAAAATCATGACAACACCATGAGCAGGAGTACCCTCCTCCGGCTCAAGGTCGTAGCGAACCGGAGTATATCCTCGGAGATCAAAAGGATCATTAGGGCGAAGCTTGGTCTCCTGCAAACACACGGCCATAGGTGAATGGGAACGCAATAAAAGTTGCAGTTCCGCCCTATGCGATCGTACATTCCAGGTCAGGATAGCCAGTAAGAAAAACGGATAAACTGTCTACTTAGAAGGGCGGCTAAAATGTACGTTTGGTTTAACCTTTGGGCTCGGGCTTTTGGTATGGAGTTGGTCAGACTCCATAGCTTCCTCGGAGGGAGGGCCCACGCGCTCAGTGCCAGAAACCGATTCAAGCGCCGTGAATCGGTTCTGGGTGGCGATGGGTGAGGGGTGCCGCTGAGCGCGGCTTGTCCGAGGAGCTTCCTGGGACAGCGACCTCCGAGGAGGAGAAGGTGAACCTTTCTTACCGCGTGCACGCGGAGGGTCCTTCAGAAAATCTTCCCTACGAAGTTTCTGCTTGGGTTTCTTTTCAGCGGCTTGCGACTTCATTGACTTTGGACCAGGTTTATAGGGCTTGGTAACATTAGCTTTAATGGAAGGCCGGATGGTAGTGGCGGTTAATCCAGTCATGGTCCAGGTCTGAGTTTCGGCATCTACTCGTGGTACTGGCGAGGCAACAACAGAACTAAATGTGCCAGATCGCAGGAGTGAAGGTTGGCGCGCATGATAATGCCTCCGGGCTTCAGCGAAGGAGAGTTTTTCCTTTACTCGGATCTCCTGGATCGCCTTCTTGTCCAAGTACTGCGAACAGTCGGCAAACGACGAAGAATGAGACCCTTTACAATTAACGCAGACGGGGGCTGTTGAACAGGTACCTTCGTGTGAGGTCTGGCTACATGTTGCACAGATGTTAACGGCACGCTTACATGACTTGCGTATGCCCAAAACGTTGGCATTTAAAACAACGCAGAGGTCTAGGAATATAAGGCCTCACAGAAATCCGTTCGTACCCTGCGGAGATGCTCGTGGGCAGATCGCCGCCATCAAATGTTAAAAACAGGGTACGAGCGGGTACCAATACACCGTCGCGTTTGGCCTGCACTCGACGGACCGCTGTCACCTTCTGGTCTGCAAGATATTCTACCAGGTCCTCGTCCGATATACCATCGAGGCTATGGGTGGTAATGACGCCTCGACAGGAATTCAATGTGCGGTGCTTCTCCACACGGATGGGATAGCCGTGGAGAAGCGTGGCGCGCAACGGGGTCTTCTTTTGCTGATCGGATTTCGTTTGTGCTAATAAGGAACCATTCCGTAGACAAGTGCAGGACTGAACCGCACCAGCAATAGCATCAATGGACTTTTGAATAATGAAAGAGTTCACCTTCTCAAAACTTTGTCCTTCTTCGGTTCGTGAAATGACCAAGTAACAACCAGTTGTCGGTGGTGTCACTTCTGTTACATAAACTTTTCGGCGCTTGTTGGTATTAGTGGAGGAAGGGTGCTCCATAGCGAAATAAATCCTCCACCATTGCAACCGTCTCCGACCTCGGGCTCTGACTTCCCGGGCGTTACCCCGGCTTGGGTGAATGGCCGATGTATACCTAGCTCACCCCAGGGTCACACTTCCCAGAACATAGACAGAGGGACCCAATGGTCCCCCGCGGAACTGCAGTTGAACAGCGAATACGAACACATACCCTACATGACGACGCCGGGAGGTGGGGATAACGCCATTACCCACTCACCCAGATGCGCACCCAGTGCGCGGGTATCCGTCCGGCTGTGTCCACGGAGGATTAAAATAAAATGTAAAAGAAATAAAACTGTGTGGGCGTTTCGCGCGCAAGGTGGGCCGGCGAGGCAGAAAAGAGATGCGTAAATGTGTGGACGTGGTGCGAAATGTGCGGAGGTAAAAGAGAAGAAGAAACGATGGCAAGGGGCAACATGGAACGAAATGCACAGAACGCACGAGAGTTTACCTTGAGTCCCCCAGTCACGAGAAGGAACCCACCTCGATTGGGCGAGGGTGGAAGTATGATGATGGCGATGATTGGCTAGGGAACCCCCGGGTACGTCAAACGCGTACTCACATAAGGTGAGCCCCTGGGGGGATTATGTATGCTCTGTACGAGTGGGTGGTAATTGTACAGCGCGTTAATAATCTGAAGGGCACTCAGCTAGTCTGCGCGAAGAACACGGTGCTGTAAATCATGCCGCTGGATGTTAAAAGTACCTGATAAATACTAAAAAGTCCGGCGGTAAGAATCGAAACTTGCTCCGGTAAACGAAGGGTAAAACTATGCTGACCAAAAACAAAGGCACAACCTACTCCAACATCAGTCTTAGGCCTATCAATGTATATAAAATGAAAGTTCCAGATTTTTGCCTGGAGTTCTAAAAAAGCTGATCTAAGAACTGAAGAAGGAGTCTCAGTCTTTGGCATCGACGTTAGCCCAAGGTGACAGTGGGCCTCAGCGCGCAACCATGGAGGAAAAATCGTTTCCCCCCTGGGAAGTGCCGGCGCTGGCGCAACGTCCAAATGCCGAAGGAGTTGTCGAATTCGAACCCCTGGAGGCAGTAATGCAGAGGAGCTAACTAAATATTGTCGAACAAGCGAATCCTGGTAAAATAACTCGAAGGACGGGTGGTTAGGCAAGCTTAAGAGCCGATAAGCATAGCGGCACAAAAGAATCTCACACCGGAAGGACAGCAGAGGCTCTGCAGCTTCTGCGTACAGACTGGGTACAGGGCTAGTTGGAAAGGCCCCGGTAGCGACTCTTATACTACGATGATGAATGGTATTCAAGCGACGTAAGACAAATGGACGTGCCGATGAATAGACAAGGCAGCCGTAATAAAGCTTGGATCGCACCAAGGAGCGATAAAGACGCAGAAGAACGGTCCGATTAGCTCCCCAGGATGTGCCACCTAAAACACGTAAAACATTAAGCGAACGTTCACACCTTGCCTTTAAGTAAGAGATATGAGAAGACCAGCTAAGCTTCCTGTCAAAAATCAATCCTAAAAATTTCGTCTCTTCTGCCAAAGGAAGAACAACTGGGCCGAGACGTAGAGAAGGCGAAAGAAACTGCTTACGGTGCCAGAAGTTAACGCAGACTGATTTCTCGGCAGAGAACTTAAAGCCATTCTCGACTCTCCAAGTGAAGAGCCGGTCAAGACACAGTTGAAGGAAAGGTTCTATGAGACACGTGTGCTGAGAACTGCAGTAAGTAGCGAAATCATCCACGAACAAAGAAGACAAAACACCAGGTGGAACACAAGTAACAATAGGATCGATAGCAATAGCAAATAGTGTGAAGCTGAAAACGGAGCCCTGCGGAACTCCGTTCTCTTGACTAAAAAAGTGAGATAAAACCGAACCCACGCGTACGCGAAAGACTATCATTCATGAACTTTCGAATAAGAAGGGGTAGACGACCACGAAGCCCCAATTATGGAGGGTACGAAGAATACCGTACCTCCAGAAAGTGTCATACGCTTCCTCGAGGTCAAAGAAGACAGCGACATTCTGGCCATTGCGTAGAAAGGCGTCCATGGTGTGCGTAGATACCGACACCAAGTGGTCGACCGTTGAACGGAAGCGACAAATACCACATTGTATGTTAGACAACAGATCTTGAGATTCAAGCCATTATGTCAAGCGCCCGTGAATCATGAGCTCCATATCTTGCATATGCAACTGGTGAGAGAGACTGGACGATAACTGGAAGGGAAATGGCGATCCTTGCCAAGTTTTAAAATTGGGACAATGGTGGCTTCATGCGAAGCTGACGAGAAAATGGCGGTTCGCCAGATGCGGTTATAGACCTGCAAGAGAAAGTTCTTACTAGCCGAAGAAAGGTCCTGCAGCATTAAAATGTGAACACCATCCGGCCCAGGCCCGCTGTAGCTCCGGCATGGTAAAAAGGGCGTTATAACAGTTTCGGTTAGAAGAGGAAAAACAGAGTTCATGGGAGTCTACCCGGTTCTTGATCGACAAAAATCAGGGTGATAATGAGAGGAGCTGGAAGCTCCCGCAAAAGCTTTGCCCAGTGTGTCACCAACTGCCCTGGGGTCAACAATGGTGGTGTTATTAATTCTAAGACCAGGAACGGTGAACTGTGACACTTTGTCAGCCACACAACGAAGCTTGTTCCAGACAAAAGATGGAGTGGAACGATTAAAGGACTCCACAAAACGGATCCAGGATGTCCTCTTACTTGCCTGAATGATTCGTCGAGCCCTGGCGCGCAGTTGCTTGAACTTTACTAAGTTATCAGTCGTTGGGTGTTGCCGAAAAATCTAAGGGCAGCCCTCCGTGCGCGGACAGCCGCCAGCATTCCTCGGTCCACCAGGGGACCGGTAAATCCTTCGGTTGGGAAGCCGAACGAGGGATGGCGCGTTCGGCAGCGGAAAGAATGATCGGAGTAAGGTGATTCACTATCCGATCAACATCTTAAAAACTTGCGGCTGTCGAAAACGGCTAAGCTGGAATAAAGACTCCAGTTCGCTCTGTGGATTTGCCAAGTGGATACACGTGGCGACGGGACGGTGTGTGAGTACAAAATGATAAGGCAAGTAAAATGATCGCTAGGAAAGGTTTCAGAGAGGCATTCCACTGAAAACGATGTGCGAGCAGTGCTGTGCATGATGATGATGATGATGATGATGATGATGATGATATGCGGTTTAAGGGCGCTAAACTGCTGCGGTCATCAGCGGCCTTACAATGTGTAAAATATAAGGTCAAAATATAAAAGACAGGTAAAAACCCCCATAACTAAAAAACGGGACACAAACCCGCGATGTCAAAAAAGTTAAAAATAACAATAGAATAACAATAACAATAATAACAATAACAATAAAAACAATAACAATAATAACAATAACAATAATAACAATAAATATATCTGAAAAACCAACACACTAAAATCATGGTCACTAAAAGAATAAAACGTGTCAAGAACTGTAGAATGCAAGGAACATGAGCGCCTTATGTCTGGGGAGAAGGGCCCCATTAAAACTAGCAATATAAAATCAAACAGCTAAAAGGCGCTCAGCGCATCAAATGCGACGGCTAAAACCAATGTCAGTGATAAAACGTAAAAGACGTTCTACAGCATGCGCGTCGTCTGCCAACACGTTGGCTAGGCCAACAGGCAGACCCACGCGAACGCGCAGTGGAGCTAAAACTTGACACTCGGTTAAAATGTGACGGACCGTTAAGGGCACGTCACACTGACCACACAGAGGTGCGGGATCACCACTTAACAGGTATCTATGACTAAAAAGGCAATGTCCGATACGAAGGCGTGTTAAAAGTACCTCTTCCCGACGAGAAGCACGGGAAGAGGTAGCCCAGACTAGCGGAAGAGGTTTAACCTCCCGCAACTTGTTCCCCCGGACGGCCGTCCACTCATCGCGCCAGCGCGAGAGGATGCGGCGACGTAAAATAACACACGAATCTGACGAGGGAACAACAGAAGTAAAAAATCTGGGTAATAAAATCGCCGATTTCGCAGCGGCGTCGGCCGACTCATTCCCTGAGATACCCACATGACCTGGAATCCACATAAAAGAGGCGCTGAGCCAGAGGCACCAAGCGAATGGAGCAGGTCATGAATGTGCTGTACGAGGGGGTGGTAAGTGTACAGCGCGTTAATACTCTGAAGGGCACTCAGAGAGTCCGAACAAACAACACAACGCCGTAAGACTTGCCGCTGAATGTATAAAACACATTGATAGATACTAAAAAGTTCGGCGGTATAAATCGAACATTGCCCGGGTAAACGAAAAGTAAAACTATGCGCACCTAAAACAAAGGCACATCCTACTCCAACATCAGTCTTAGACCCATCAGTATAAATAAAATGACAGTCTCCGTATGTTGCCTGAAATTCTAAAAATGCGGATCTAAGGACTGAAGCAGGGGTCTCATTCTTCGGCATCGACGTTAGCCCAAGGTGGACGTGGGCCTCAGCGCGCGACCATGGAGGAAAGCGCGTTTCCCCTCGGGTAAGGGCCGGCGCTGGCGTAACGTCCAAATGCCGAAGTAGCAGTCGAAATCGAACCCCTGGAGGGAGCAATGCAGAGGAACTAACGAAATATTGGCGATCAAGCGAATCCTCGTAAAATACATCGAAGGACGGGTGGTGAGGCAAGCTTGAGAGTCGACAAGCATAGCTGCAAAAAAGCATCTCACGCCGGAAGGACAGCGGAGGCTCTGCAACTTCAGCGTACAGACTGGGTACAGGGCTAGTTGGAAAGGCCCCTGTAGCGACTCTTATGCCACGATGGTGAATGGCATTCAATCGACGTAACACAGATGGACGTACCGACGAATAAACAATACACCCGTAATCAAGCTTGGATCGGACCAAAGAGCGATAAAGGCGAAGAAGGACGGTCCGATCAGCTCCCCAGGATGTGCCACTTAAAACACGTAAAAGATTAAGAGAACGGTCACACTTTGCTTTTAAAAAGGAAACGTGCGAGGTCCAACACAACTTCCTGTCAAAAATCAACCCCAAAATTTCGCCTCGTCTGCAAACGGAGTATCCCTGGCCCAAGATGGAGAGAGAGCGGAGGGAAATACTTCCGGCGCCAAAAGTTGATGCAGACGGATTTCTCGGCGGAGAAATTAAAGCCGTTGGCGTTACTCCAGGCGTAGAGACGGTCGATACAGCTCTGGAGACGGCGTTCGAGTAGATAGGTCCGCCGTGAAGTACAATAAATAGCGAAATCGTCAACAAAAAGGAACGATGAAATGCCAGGTGGAATACAATCAACAATGGGGTTGATAGCAATCGCAAAAAGTGTGACACTGAGTACAGAGCCCTGCGGTACTCCGTTCTCTTGAATAAAACGACGAGATAAAACCGAGCCCACACGTACACGAAAGAGGCGGTCCGTCATAAACTCCCGAAGAAATATGAGAAGACGACCGTGGATATTCCAATCGTGAAGTGTACGTAAAATGCCGCCCCTCCAACAAGTGTCATAAGCTTTCTCCAGGTGAAATAATACAGCCACGGTTTGACACTTTCTCAGAAATCCATTCAAAATATACGTCGACAAGGACACCAGATGGTCGACGGTAGAGCGATAGCGACGAAACCCGCACTGAGCGTTCGCTAGAAGTTTCTGAGACCCAAGCCACCATGTCAACCGCCCGTTGATCATGCGCTCCATCACCTCTCAAATGCAACTGGTGAGGGAGATAGGGCGGTAGCTGGAAGGTAGTTGGCGATCCTTCCCAGGCTTAAGAATAGGGACAATGGTGGCTTAGCGCCAAACGGAAGGAAAAATGCCGTCTTGCCAAATACGGTTATGGACCTGTAAGAGAAAGAGTAAACTGTCGGCTGAAAGGTGCTTTAACATCAGGACAAGAATGCCGTCCGGGCCAGGAGCGGAGTGCCTAGAGCAATTAAGAGCGTGCTCCAGCTCCCTCAGTGTGAAAAGTTCATTATAGCACTCATTATTAGCAGACCGAAAATTAAAGGTGTCGAAATCCAGCCGGTCTTTGATAGAGCGAAAGCCGGCGGAATAATGGTCTGAACTGGATACGGCCTCAAAGGCAGTACCCAGAGTGTTAGTGATGGCAGCCGGATCCACTATGGTGGCATTAGAAACCTGAAGGCCAGAAACAGTACAATGTGACAATTTACCTGAGAAGCGACGAAGTTTATCCCAAACAACGGATGAAGGCGTAAAACGATTAAAAGACTCGACAAAACGCGACGAATAATGAATAATGCGACGAGCCCTGGCGCGCGATTGTTTAAAAGTCACCAAATTATCAAGTGTAGGGTGTCGCCGAAACACCCTAAGTGCAGTCCTGCGGGCACGAACGGCGTCCCGACAATCCTCGTTCCACACGGAACAGGTGGCCGACGAGGTTGGGAGGATGAACGGGGTATTCCACGTTCGGCGGCTGAGAAAATAATAGGCGTAAGGTGCTGCACTAGTTGATTATTGTCGGAGAAGGGCTGGTCGTCAAAATGCACGAGGCTGGAATACAAGCTCCAGTCGGGTTTTGCGAATATCCAGGTAGGTACTCTGGAATGCTGTACGTGGTGCGACAGAAGAGAAACGATGCAGGGGTAATGGTCGCTGGAGTAGGTGTCAGGGACGACGTTCCACTGAAGATGACGTGCAAGCTGGAGTGAGCAAATGGCAAGGTCCAGGTGAGAGAATGTACCAGAAGAATCAGAAATAAAAGTAGGTGCACCTGTATTGAGGATGGAAAGATTGAACTGATAAAAAATGTCGGAAAGAAGAGTTCCCCTCGCACAAGCCCTCGGCGAACCCCACAGTGGGTGATGGGCATTAAAATCTCCCAACAGAAGAAATGGTGTTGGGAGAGCGGACAGGAGAGCTCGAATGTCCGCGGGAGCGAGGGAAGACGATGGAGGTGAATATACAGAGCAAACAGAAAACAAAATGCCGGGTAAGTGAAGGCGAACGGCAACAGCTTGCAAGTCGGATGTAAGTGTGACAGGTGTAAAATGAACGTCGTTACGCACTAAGAACATGACACCTCCATGAGCAGGAGTACCCTCCTCCGGTTCAAGGTCGTAGCGAACCGGAAATATCCTCGGAGATCAAAAGGATCGTGAGGGCGAAGCTTAGTCTCCTGCAAACATACGACCATTGGCGAATGGGAACGCAATAAAAGTTGCAGTTCCGCCCTATGCGATCGTACACCACGTACATTCCAGGTGAGGATAGCCATTAAGAAAAAAGGGGATATACTGTCTATTTAGAAGGGCGGCTTAAAATTACCTTTTGTTTAACCTTTGGGCTCGGGCTTTTTGTATGGAGTTGGTCAGACTGCATAGCTTCCTCGGAGAGAGGGCCCACGCGCTCAGTGCCAGAAACCGATTCAAGCGCCGTGAATCGGTTCTGGGTGGCGATGGGTGAGGGGCGCCGCTGAGCGCGGCTTGTCCCAGGACCTTCCTGGGACAGCGACCTCCGAGGAGGAGAAGGTGAAGTTTTGTTACCGCGCGCACGCGGAGGGTCTTTCAAAAAATCTTCCCTACGTAGTTTCTACTTGGGCTGCTTTTCAGCGGCTTGCGACTTCATTGACTTTGGACCAGGTTTATAGGGCTTGGTAACTGTAGCTTTAATAGACGGCCGGATGGTAGTGGCGGTTAATCCAGTCAAGGTCCAGGTCTGAGTTTCGGCATCTACTCGTGGTACTGGCGAGGCAACAACAGAACTAAATGTGCCAGATCGCAGGAGTGAAGGTTGGCGCGCATGGAAACGCCTCCGGGCTTCGGCGAAGGAGAGTTTCTCTTTACCCGGATCTCCTGGATCGCCTTCTCGTCCAGATACCGCGGACAGTCGGCAAACGAAGCAGAATGTGACCCTTTACAATTAACGCAGACGGGGGCTGTTGAACAGGCACCTTCGTGTGACGGCTGGCAACATGTTGCACAGATGTTAACGGCACTCTTACATGAGACTTGCGTATGCCCAAAACGTTGGCATTTAAAACAACGCAGAGGTCTAGGAATATAAGGCCTCACAGAAATACGTTCGTACCCTGCGGAGATGCTCGTGGGCAGATCGACGCCATCAAATGTTGGAAACAGGGTACGAGTGGGTACCAATACGCCGTCGCGTTTGGCCTCCACTCGATGAACCGCTGTCACCTTCTGGTCTGCAAGATATTCGACCAGGTCCTCGTCCGAGATGCCATCGAGGCTATGCGTGGTGACAACGCCCCTACAAGAATTCAAGGTGCGGTGCTTCTCAACACGGATAGGATAACCGTGGAGAAGCGTGGCGCTCAACAAGGACTTACTTTGTGCCTCGGATTTGCTTTGATCTAGCAACGAACCATTACGAAGGCGATTGCAGGAAAGAACCGGACCAGCAATTGAGTCAATGCCCTTCTGGATAATAAAAGGGTTCACCTTCTCGAATGATTGTCCCTCCTCTGTACGGGTAATCACCAAGTAACAACCAGCTGTTGGCGGTGCTACTTCTATTACTAAAGTTTTTCGGCGCTTGTTGTTTATAATGGAGAAAGGGTGCTCCATAGCGAAAAAAGAATCCTCCACCATTGCAACCGTCTCCGACCTCGGGCTCTGACTTCCCGGGCGTTACCCCGGCTTGGGTGAGTGGCCTATCTATAACTAGCTCACCCCAGGGTCACACCTCCCAGAACATAGACAGAGGGACCCAATCGCCGTCGGAAGCCAGCAGCTCATGCAATGGCCCCCCCGCGGGACTGCAGTTGAACAGCGGATACGAACAACAACCCTACATGACGACCCCGGGTGGTGGGGATGACGCAATTACCTACTCACCTAGCTGCACACGCGGTGCGCGGGTATCCGTCAGGCTGTGTCCACGGAGGATTTAAATAAAAAGATAAAAGAAACTAAAACTGTGTGGGCGTTTCGCAAGCAAGGTAGGCCGGCGGGGAAGAAAAAGAGAGATATGCGAATGTCGTGCTGCGAAATGGCCGGAAAGTGATAAGGGAAGAAAGAAACGATGGTGAGGTGCGGTATGGATGGAATGCAAAGAACGCACGAGAGCCTACCTTGGGTCCACCGGTCACGAGAAGAACCCACGTCGACCGAATGGGGGTGAGGGGATGAATGTGGCGATGATTGGCTCGGGAACCCCCGGGTGTGCCAAAAACCCGTACTCACATAAGGTGAGCCCCTGAGGGGTGTGCTGTGCAAACAGATAGGTCCAGGTGAAAGAAAGTGCCGGTAGAATCGGAAACAAAAGTTGGTTCACCGGTGTTTAGAAGAGAAAGGTTGGACCGCATGGTTCCCCCTTGCGCAAGTTCGAGGTGAACTCCAACTTTAATGCCCACCAACTAAGTGGTGGGCATTAAAGTCTCCCAAAAGAAGATAAGTTGCTGGGAGCTAGGATACTAGATCTGCTAAATCCGTAAAAGCGAAGGGAGAATACGGTGGTAGATACAGGGAACAAAGGATAAAAGAAAAGCCTGGGAAAATAAAGGTGAGAGCGACACCTTGCAGGATAGTGGTAAGTACCTGAGGCTGGTAAAAAATGTCCTTACGAATAATTACAAGCATAACATCCCCATGTGCAGGAGTACCAGGTTCCGGTGGTAGGTTCAAACGCACCGGAATGAAACCAGAAAATGAAAAACCGTCCTACGGACGAAATTTGGTCTCCTGTAAACATAAAATGCTGGGAGATAGGAATTTGGTTAGAAACTGTAGTTCGGCCCAATGAGAACGAATAGCACGTGTATTTCACTAAAGTATGGACATCCGAAAGTAAATGAGATAATCTGGCTATAAAGGTCACCTTACCGGAGGCGGTCGCCTCAACGTGCTCTTCTGGTTGCGCATGGAACTAGGGCTTTTAGAAGAAGATAACTCTTGTTCAATTGGCTCTTAGGAAGGAAGAGACTCAGTGTCACATAAACCAGAGGATAAGGCTTCAAAACGGTTACCGGTTGACATGGGATGATGATGATGATGATAGAGGGGTTAAGGGCGCTAAACAGCTATGGTCATTAGTGCCCTTGTAATGTATAAAATTTAAAATCCAGAAATTAAAATCTGGGACACAAACCCGCTTAGTCTAATCAATAAAAACATGTCAAAGACTAAACACCACCACTAAAGGCATAGTAAATAAAACAATCAAACATTAAATTACGTGTCAGGAACTGTAGAAGTAAACGGAATAGAGTGCCATATGTCCCCAGGGGAGAACAGCCCCCATTAAAACGAACAATATAAATTCACAAAACTAAAACACGCTCAGCGCATTAAATGCATCGACTAAAGCTACTGCCATTGATAAAAGGTAAAAGACATTCTACAGTATGCGCGTCGTCTGCCAAAACATTGGCTATACCAACAGGCAAAGACACACGACGCGCAATATAACGCACCGTTAGGAGTGCAGCACACTGGCCACAGAGTGGTGCGGGAGCTCCACTAAGCAAGTGTCTATGACTAAAAACGCAAAGTCCAATTCGAATTCGGTTAAAATCACCTCTTCCGGACGAGAAACACGAGAAGAGGTGACCCAGACAACCGGGAGAGGTTAAACCTCCCGCAACTTGTTCCCCCTAAGCGCCGCCCACTCATTGCGCCAACGCGAGAGGATGCGGTATCGTAAAATAACATAAGAATCTCAGGAGGGAACAACACAGTTTAAACATCTGGGTGATAAAATCGCCGATTTGGCAGCGGCGTTGGCAGACTCGTTCACTGAGATGCCGACATGACCTGGAACCTTCAGGAAAGAGACGTTGATGCCAGAGGCAACAAGCGAGTGTAGCAGGTCATGTATGCGCTGTACGAGTGGGTGGTAATGGTACAGCGCGTTAATACTCTGAAGGGCACTCAGAGAGTCCGTACAAACAACACACTGCCGTAAGTCATGCCGCTGAATGTATAAAACAGATTGATAAATACTAAAAAGTTCGGCGGTAAAAATCGAACATTGCCCAGGTAAACGAAACGCAAAACTACAGTGACCAAAACAAAGGCTCACCCTACTCCAACATCAGTCCTAGACCCATCACTATATATAAAATGACATTCCCCGATTTGCGCCTGTAATTCTAAAAACGCTGATCTAAAGACTGAAGAAGGGGTCTCATTCTTCGGCAATTACGTTAACCCAAGATGAAAGTGGGCCTCAGCGCGCAACCATGGAGGAAAATGCATTCCCCCCTTGGGAGGATCGGCGCTGGCGTAACGTCCAGATGCAGACGAAGCTGTCGAAATCGAACCCCTGGAGGGAGCAATGCAGAGGAGCTAATTAAGTATTGCCGATCAAGCGAATCCTCCAAAAATAAGTCCAAGGACGGGTGGACAGGCAAGCTTGAGTCGACATGCATAGCTGCACAAAAGCATCTCACGCCTAAAGGACAGCGGAGGATCTGCAGCTTCAGCGTACAGACTGGGAACAGGGCTGGTTGAAAAGGCCCCTGTAGCGACCCTGATGCTACGATGGTGAATGGCATTAAGGCGACGATGGACGTGCCGATGAGTAGACAATACACCGGTAGTCAAGCTTGAACCGGACCAAAGAGCGATAAAGACGCAGCAGTATGGTCCGAACAGGTCCCCAGGATGTGCCACTTAAAACGCGTAAAAGATTAAGAGAATAGTCACACTTTGCTTTTAAAAATGAAACTGTGAAGTCCAGCTCAGCTTTCGATTAAAGATCAACTCCAAAATTTTCACCTCATCTGCAAATGGAAGGACCTCCGGACCAAAATGGAGAGAGGGCGGAGGGAAAGCCTTCCGGCGCCAGAAATTGATAAAAACGGATTTCTCACTGCAGAAATCAAAGCCTTTGGCGTTACTCCAGGAATAAAGACACTCGATACAGATCTGGAACGTCGTTCGAGCAGACATGTCCGCCGTTAAATACAGTAAATGGAAAAATCGTCGACGAAAAGGGACGAAGATATGCCAGGTGGAAAACAATAAAAAATGGGGCTGATAGCAATAGCAAAAAGTGTGACACTGAGTACAGAGCCCTGCGGTATACCGTTCTCTTGAATAAAACGACTAGATAAAACCGAACCCACACGTACACGAAAGACGCGGTCCATGAAAAACTCCGGAAGAAATATGGGAAGCCGACCGCGTAAATTCCATTCGTGAAGTTTACGAAAATGCCGACCCTCCAACAAGTGTCATAAGCTTTCTCCAGGTCAAAAGACACAGCCGCTGTTTGACACTTTCTCAGAAATCCGTTCATAATATGCATCGATGATGATGATGAGGTGAAGCTTAAGGGCGCTCAACTGCATTGGTTATTAGCGCGCTTGCAATGTATAAAATATAAAATTGAAAGGTCAAAAAACTAAAAAACCACACACAAACCCGCTTGGTCAAAAACACAACAGACCAAAGACTAAAATCTACACACTAAAATCATGGTGACTAAAAGAATAAAACGTGTCAAGAACTGTAGAATGCAAGGGACATGAGCGCCTTATGTCCGTCGGGGAGAAGCGCCTCATTAAAACTGACAATATAAAATCAAAGAGCTAAAAGGCGCTCAGCGCATCAAAAACGTAAAAGACATTCTACAGCATGCGCGTAGTCTGCCAAAACGTTGGCTAGGCTAACAGGCAGACCCACGCGAACGCGCAGTGGAGCTAAAACTTGACACCCGGTGTGGTGGTGGTGGTGGTGTGGGGTTTAAGGGCCCGTCGACAGCTAGGTCACTTAGGTCCAAAGAAAAACATAAAGACAGTTAAAACTGAAAATGGTCGACTTAAAAACGCATTAGAAGAGACTAAAAACGTAATAGCCGTAAGACCATAAATGGGGTTAAAAGAGAATAAAATCCAGGACTAAAAGTATCGGTAAAATGGAATAAAATCTAGGCTAAAAACACAAAACTAAAAGGCAAGTTATACCTGTGGAAAAAACCCGATTTTGGTAACGGACCGCAGGGTCTGCCTAACTGCCACTGGGTCATCTCCTAAAACTAAGGGCAGTGTAAAATCCAGGCCATAAAACTGACGATCAGGGGCGTATTTCGGACAATCAAACAGTACATGGGACACGCTAAGCGGCACAGCGCACGTCGAACAGACAGGGGCTGGGGCACCACGCAGAAGATGACCGTGTGTGCCGCGCGTATGCCCGATTCTTAGGCGTGTCAGAACTACTTCTGACCGCCGTGATCCCCAACAGGAAGTGGACCAGGGTTGTACGGTGTCCTTGATTGTCCGGAGTTGAGTGCCAGCCAGAGACTCCCATGATAGCTGCCAAGCTAAAAACAGAGGACGATGGAAGTACCGCCGAACATCCGCAGAAGGCACAGTTAAGGTGGAAACCTCCGGCAAACGGCATGCGGCCTTAGCAGCCGCATCCGCCTCCTCATTGCCAGGAATTCCCACATGGCTTGGAATCCATGTAAAAACGAACTGGTATCCGCGACAGATCAGCTCAGATAAAAGTGTTTGTATTTTTAAAATCAAGGTGGAGGAGCCGAGAAACTGTTACAGGCCCTGGATAGCGCTCAGAGAGTCGGAACAAATAAGAAAACGGCCAGGGACAAACGTGGAGATAAAAAGCAAGAAATAATGATGGCAAACAGCTCGGCCGTAAAAACTGAACTGGCGTCTGGAAGGCGAAATTTGTGAGCCCTACCGTCATAGATAAAACCGCACCCTGTGCTACCATTCACACGGGAACCATCAGTAAATACCGGGAATAGTCCCGGTAACGGTCTAGGATCGCGGAGAAGAGCTGGCGAAACACTGGATGCGGGGTAGCGACTTTGGCATCACCCGAAAGTTCAAGATCAAACCGGGCACGTTGGAGCTGCCATGGGGGAATACGAACAAGACAGGATCGCTTCACAGGAGGCAGTCGGAGGTCATGTGCGCAAAGAAGTTCCCGAAACCGAACACCGCATGGACGGGAGATGGTAGCATTGCGCACATAACGGTGGGCGAGTTCCGGATGGAAGACACAGTGGAACGAAGGGTGACTAGGCTGAGCCGCCAGCTTTGCAACATAAGAAAAGAGTAAAAACTTGCGTCGAAGAGAGAGAGGGGGTTCGCCAGAATCTGCATACAAACACTCGACACGAGTAGTGCGGAAAGCCTCAGTAGCAAGACGGATACCAGTATGATGAACAGTGTCTAAAAGGCGAAGTTTAGAGGCGGACGACGCGCCATAGATAAAACTCCCGTAGTCAAGTTTCGACCTAACCAACGAGCGGTACAGTGATGATGATGAGGTGCGGTTTAAGGGCGCTAAACTACTAAGGTCATCAGCGCCCGAACAATGTATAAAATATAGTCAAAAATATAATTAAATACGGGACACAAACCCGCGATGTCAAAAAGCTAAAAACAACAACACGATACCACAAACTAACATACTAAAAGCATAGGCAATAAAAGAGTAAAACGTGTCAAGAACTGTAGAATGCGAGGGGCATAAGGCCATATGTCCACTGGGGAGTAGAGTCCCCATTAAAACACACAGTGTAAAATTGCAAAGCTAAAGGTCGCTCAACGCATCAAATGCGCAGATTAAATTCACAGTCACGAATAAAACATAAAACACACTCTACAGCATGCGCGTCGTCTACCAAAACGTTGGCTAGGCCAACAGGCAGACCAACACGAACACGCAATGCAGCTAAAACCTGACACTCCTCTAAAACGTGACGCACCGTTAAGGGCGCATCACACTGCCCACAGAGTGGTGCGGAACCACCACTCAGCAAATACTTATGACTAAAAATGCAATGTCCGATACGAAGGCGTGTTAAAATTACCTGTTCCCGACGAGAAGCACGGGAAGAGGTAGCCCAGACTAACGGGAGAGGTTTAACCTCCCGCAACGTGTTCCCCCGGAGGGCCGTCCACTCATCGCTCCAAAGCGAGAGGATGCGGCGACGTAACAATAAACAAACCTGACTAGGGAACAACAGAGGTAAAACTTCTGTGTGATAAAATCGCCGATTTGGCAGCTGCGTCGGCAGACTCATTACCTGAGATGCCCACATGACCTGGAAACCACATGAAGGAGACGCTGATGCCAGAGACACCAAGCAAGTGGAGCACGTCATGAATGCGCTGTACGAGCGGGTGGTAACTGTACAGCGAGCTAATACTTTGAAGACCACTCAGGGAGTCGGAACAAATAATACAGTGCCGTATGTCGTGCCGCTGAATGTATAAAAGAGACTCATAAATGCTAACAAGTACGGCGTTAAAAATCGAATATTGCTCTGGGAAACGAAAGCTAAAACTATTTCCACCACAAAAAAGGCACATCCTACTCCAGCATCAGTCTTAGATCTATCAGTAAAGGTAAAATCAAAGTCCCTGAATTGCGACTGAAGTTCTAAAAACGCTGATCTAAAGACAGAAGAAGGGGTCTCGTTCTACGGCATCGACGATAACCCAAGGTGACAGAGGGGCTCAGCGCGCAACCATGGAGGAAAACGCGTTTCCCCCCTTGGAAGGGCCGGCGCTGGCGTAACGTCCAAATGCCGAAGAAGCTGACGAAATCTAACACCTGGAGGGAGCAATGCAGAGGAGCTAACTAAATATTGCCGATCAAGAGAATCCCCGTAAAATGCCGCGATGGACGGGTGGTCAGGCAAGCTGGAGAGTCGACAGGCATAGCTACACAAGAGCATCTCCCGCCTGGAGGACAGCGGAGGCTCTGCAGCTTCAGCGTAAAGACTGGGCACGGGACTAGTTGGAAAGGCCCCTGTAGCGACCCTAATTCCACGATGATGAATGGGATTCAAGCGACGTAATACAGATGGACGTGCCGATGAATAAACAATACACCCGTAATCAAGTTTGGATCGGACCAAAGAGCGATATAAACGCAGAAGGACGGTCCCATCAGCTCCCCAGGATGTGCCACTTAAAACACGTAAACGATTAAGAGAAGATCACACTTTGCTTTTATAAAGGAAATGTGCGAAGTCCAACACAACCTTCTATCAGAGATCAACCCCAAAAATTTCGCCTCGTCTGCAAACGGAAGTATCCCTGGCCCTAAATGAAGAGAGCGCGGAGGGAAATACTTCCGGCGCCACAAGTTGATGCAGACGGATTTTTCGGCGGAGAAATTAAAGCCGTTGGCGTTACTCCGCGCGTAGAGACGGTCGATACAGCTCTGGAGACGGCGTTCGAGTAGACAGGTCCGCCGTGAACTGCAATAAATGGCAAAATCGTCGATAAAAAGGGACGATGACATGCCAGATGGAATACAATCAACAATGGGGTTGATAGCAATCGCAAAATGTGTGACACTGAGTACAGAGCCCTGCGGTACTCCGCTCTCTTGAATAAAACGACTAGATAAAACCGAGCCCACACGTACACGAAAAACGCGGTCCGTCATGAACTCCCGAAGAAATATGGAAAGACGACCGCGCATATTCCATGCGTGAATTGTGCGTAAAATGCCGCCCCTCCAACAAGTGTCATAAGCTTTCTTCAGGTCTAAAAATACAGCCACCGTTTGAAATCCGCACTAAGCGTTCGCTAGAAGCTTCTAAGACTCAAGCCACCATGTCAACCGCCCGTTGATCATGCGCTTCATCACCTTGTAAATACAACTGGTAAGGGAGATAGGGCGGTAGCTGGAAGGTAGTTGGCGATCCTTCCCAGGCTTAAGAATTCGGACAAGGGTGCTTTGCGCCAAACGGAAGGAAAAATGCCGTCTTGGCAAATACGGTTATAGACCTGTAAGAGAAAGAGTTTACTGCCGCCTGAAAGGTTCTTTAACATCAGGACATGAATGCCGTCCGGCACAGGAGCGGAGTGCCTAGAGCAATGAAGAGCGTGCTCCAGCTCCCTAATTGTGAAAAGCTCATTATAACACTCATTGTTAGCAGACCGAAAATTAAAGGTGTCGGAATCCAGCCGGTCTTTAATAGTAAGAAAGCCGGCGGAATAATAGTCTGAACTGGATACCGCCTCAAAGGCAGCACGCAGAGTGTTAGCGATGGCAACCGGATCCACTATAGTGGCATTGGAAACCTGAAGGCCAGAAACAGTACAATGCGACACTTTACCTGAGAAGCGACGAAGTTTATCCCAAACAATAGATGAAGGAATAAAGGGATTAAAAGACTCGACAAAACGAGTCCACGACGCCTTCTTACTATTCCTGAATAATGCGACGAGCCCTGGCGCGCGATTGTTTAAAAGTCACCAAATTATCAAGTGTAGCGTTTCGCCGAAACACCCTAAGTGCAGTACTACGGGCACGAACTGCGTCCCCACAATCCTCGTTCCACCACGGAACAGGTGGCCGCCGAGGCTGAGAGGCTAAACGGGGAATTGCGCGTTCGGCGGCAGAGAAAATCGTAGACGTAAGGTGCTGCACTAGTTGGTTAATGTCGGCGAAGGGCTGATTTTAAAAATGCACGAGGCTGGAATACAAGCTCCAGTCGGCTTTTGAGAATATCCAGGTAGGTACTCTGGAATGCTGTACGTGGTGCGACAGAAGAGAAACGATGCAGGGGTAATGGTCGCTGGAGTAAGTGTCAGCGACGACGTTCCACTGAAGAGGACGAGCAAGCTGGAGTGAGCAAACGGAAGGTCCAGGTGAGAGAATGTACCAGAAGAATCAGAAATAAAAGTAGGTGCACCTGTATTGAGGATGGTAAGATTGAACTGGTAAAAAATGTCGGAAAGAAGAGTTCCCCTCGCACAAGCCTTTGGCGAACCCCACAGTGGGTGTTGGGCATTAAAATCTCCCAACAGAAGAAATGGTGTTGGGAGAGCGGACAGCAGAGCTCGAATGTCCGCGGGAGCGAAGGGAGACGATGGAGGTGAATACACAGAGCAAACAAGAAAACAAAAAGCCGGGTAAGTGAAGGCGAACGACAACAGCTTGCAAGTCGGATGTAAGTGTGATGGTTTGAAAATGAACGTCGTTACGCAATAAAATCATGACACCACCATGTGCAGTAGTACCCTCCTCCGGTTCAAGGTCGTAGCGTACTGGAGTATATCCTCGGAGATCAAAAGGATCATGAGGGCGAAGCTTGGTCTCCTGCAAACACACGACCATAGGAGAATGGGAACGCAATAAAAGTTGCAGTTCCGCCCTATGCGATCGTACACCACGTTCATTCCCGGTCAGGATAACCATTAAGAAAAAGAGGTAAACTGTCTACTTAGAAGGGCGGCTTAAGATTTCCTTTGGTTTAACCTTTGGGCTCGGGCTTTTGGTATGGAGTTGGTCAGACTCCATAGCCTCCTCGAAGGGAACGCCCACGTGCTCAGAGCCAGGAACCGATTCAAGCGCCGTGAATCGGTTTTGGGTGGCGATGGGTAAGGGGGGCCGCTGAGCGCGGTTTGTCCCAGGAGCTTCCTGGGTCTGCGACCTCCGAGGAGGAGAAGGTGAACTTTTCTTACGGCGCGCAGGCGGAGGGTCCTTCAGAATATCTTCCCTACGAAGTTTCTGCTTGGGTTTGTTTTCAGCGGCTTGCGACCTAATTGAATTTGGACCAGGTTTATAGGGCTTGGTAACAGTAGCTTCAATGGACGGCCGGATTGTAGTGGCGGTTAATGCAGTCATGGTCCAGGTCTTAGTTTCGGCATCCACTAGTGGTACTGGCGAGGCAACAACAGAACTAACTGTGCCAGATCGCAGGAGTGAAGGTTGGCGCGCATGATAACGCCTCCGGGCTTCAGCGAAGGAGAGTTTTTCCTTTACCCGGATCTCCTTGATCGCCTTCTCGTCCAAGTACCGCGGACAGTCGGCAAACGACGCAGAATGAGACCCTTTACAATTAACGCAGACGGGGGCTGTTGAACAGGTACCTTCGTGTGACGGCTGGCTACATGTTGCACAGATGTTAACGGCACTCTTACATGAGACTTGCGTATGCCCAAAACGTTGGCATTTAAAACAACGCAGAGCTCTAGGAATATAAGGCCTCACAGAAATCTGTTCGTACCCTGCGGAAATGCTCGTGGGCAGATCGACGCCATCAAATATTGGAAACAGGGTACGAGTGGGTACCAATACGCCGTCGCGTTAGGCCTGCACTCGATGCACTGCTGTCAGCTTTTGATCGAATAGATATTCCACTAGATCCTCGTCCGATATAATATCCAGGCTATGCGTGGTAACAACGCCCCGAAAGGAATTCAATGTGCGGTGCTTCTCAACACGGATGGGATAACCGTGGACAAGCATAGCGCACAACAAGGTTTTACTTTGCTGATCGGACTTAGTTTGTGACAATAAGGAACCATTCCGTAGACGAGAGCAGGATTGAACTGCACCAGCAATAGCATCTATGCCTTTCTGAATCATAAAAGGGTTCACCTTCTCAAAGTTTTGTCCTTCTTCTGTTCTTGAAATGACCAAGTAACAACCACATATCGGCGGTGCTACTTCTGTTACAATATTTTTCGGCGCTTATTTGTATTAGTGGAGAAAGGGTACTCCATAGCGAAATAAATCCTCCACCATTGCAACCGTCTCCGACCTCGGGCTCTGACTTCCCGGGCGTTACCCCGGCTTGGGTGAGTGGCCTATCTATACCTATCTCACCCCAGGATCACACCTCCCAGAACATAGACGGAGGGACCCAATCGCCGTCAGAAGTCAGCAGCTCATCCAATGGCCCCCGCGGGACTGCAGTTGAACAGCGGATACGAACACAAACCCTACATGACGACCCCGTGTGGTGGGGATGACGTCTTTATCCACTCATCTAGCTGCGCATACAGTGCGCGGGTAACCGTCAGGCTGTGTCCACGGAGGATTAAAATAAAAGGTTAAAAGGAACTAAAAGTGTGTGGGCGTTTCGCACTAAAGGTAGGCCGGCGAAGAAGTAAAAGAGATGTGTAAATGAATGGGCGTGGGGCGAAATGTGCATAAATAGAAGAAAAGAAAGAAACGATGGCGAGGGGGACATAGAATGAAATGCACGGAACGCACGAGAGCCCACCTTGAATCCGCCGGTCACGAGAATGAACCCACCTCGACCGGACGGGGCTGAATGGGTGAAAATGGCTCTGAATGTCTCGAGTACCCCGGGTGCGCCTAACACGTACTCACATAAGGTGAGCCCCTGTGGGGATAATATGCATCGAGTGAGACACCAGATGGTCGGCGGCAGAGCGATGGCGAGAAATCCGCACTGGGCGTTCACTAGAAGTTTCTGAGACTCGTGCCACAATGCCAACCGCCCGCTGATCATGCGCTCAATCACCTTGCAAATGCAACTGGTAAGGGAGATAGCGCGGTGGCTGGCGATCCTTCCCAGGCTTAAGTATGGGGACTATGGTCGGTCGTCAAAATGCACGATGATGATGATGATGATGATGATGATGAGATGCGGTTTAAGGGCGCTAAACAGCTAAGGTCATCAGCGCCCTTACAAAGTATAAAATGTACTGTCCAAAAATAAACGTCCGCTAAAAAAACCGCATAATTGAAAACGGGACACAATCCCACGAGTCCTAAAGGTAAAAAAAAGCAACAAATACCAAAGACGAACACACTAAAACATGGTCAATAAAAGAGTAAAACAACGTGTCAAGAACTGTTGAATGTCAGGGACACGAGCGCCAATGCCCACTGGGGAGGAGATGCCCCATTAAAAAACAAGATAAAATTACACAGTCAAAAGACGCTCAGCGCATCAAATGCGTCTGGTAAATCCAATGTCATTGATAAAACGTTAAAGACACTCTATAGCAGGCGCATCGTCTGCCAAAACGTTGGCTAGGCCAACAGGCAGACCAACACGAACAAGCAACGGAGATAAAACTTGACACTCTGCTAAAATATGACGCACCATTAAGGGTGCATCACACTGCTCACAGAGTGGTGCGGGGTCACCACTGAGCAAGTATCTATGGCTAAAAAGACAATGTCCGATTCGTAAGCGAGCTAAAATTACCTCTTCCCGACGACACGAACGAGAAGAGGCACCCCAGAGCAACGGAAGAGGTTTAACCTCCCGCAACTTGTTCCCCCTAAGAGCCGCCCACTCATCGCGCCAGCGAGAGAGGATACTGTAACGTAAAATAACATAAAAATCTGAGGAAGGAAAAACACAGGTAAAGCATCTGGGTGATAAAATGGCCGATTTGGCAGCGGCGTCGGCAGACTCGTTGCCTGAGATGCCCACATGACCTGGAATCCACAGGAAGGAGACACTGATGCCAGAGGCACCAAGCGAATGGAGCAGGTCATGTATACGCTGTACGAGAGGGTGGTAACGGTACAGCGCGTCAATACCCTGAAGGGCACTCAGAGAGGTGGTACCAATAACACAATGCCGTAAGTCGTGCCGCTGGATGTATAAAACAGATTGGTATATACTAAAAAGCTCCGCGGTATAAATCGACCATTGTCCAGCGAAACGAAAAGTAAAACTATGTACACCAAAAACAAAGGCAAATCCTACTCCAACATCAGTCTTAGACCCATCAGTATACATAAAATGGCAGTCCCCGAACTGCGCCTGTAGTTCTAAAAAGGCGGATCTAAGAACAGCAGCAGGGGTCGCATTTTTCGGCATCGACGTTAGCCCAAGGTGGATGTGGGCCTCAGCGCGCGACCATGGAGGAAAACGCGTTTCCCCTCGGGTAAGGGCCGGCGCTGGCGTAACGTCCAAATGGCGAAGTAGCAGTCGAAATCGAACCCCTGGACGGAACAATGCAGAGGAGCTAACTAAATATTGCCGATCATGCGAATCCTCCTAAAATATCGGGAAGGACGGGTGGTCAGGCAAGCTAGAGAGTCGACAGGCATAGCTGCACAAAAGCATCTCACGCCTGAAGGACAGCGGAAGCTCTGCAGCTTCAGCATACAGGCTAAGAACAGGGCTGGTTGGAAACGCCCCTGTAGCGACTCTTATGCCACGATGGTGAATGGCATTCAATCGACGTAACACAGATGGACGTGCCGACGAATAAACAATACACCCGTAATCAAGCTTGGATCGGAACAAAGGGCGATAAAGACGAAGAAGGACAGTCCGATCAGCTCCCCAGGTTGTGCCACTTAAAACACGTAAAAGATTAATAGAACGGTCACACTTTGCTTTTAAAAAGGAAATGTGCGAGGTCCAACACAACATCCTATCAAAAATCAACACCCAAAATTTCGCCTCGTCTGCAAACGGAATTATCCCTGGCCCAAGATGGAGACAGGGCGGAGGGAAAGCCTTCCGGCGCCAGAAATTGATGCAGACGGATTTCTCGGCGGAGAAATTAAAGTCGTTGGTGTTACTCCAGGCGTAGAGACGGTCGATACAGCGCTGGAGACCGCGTTCGAGTAGACAGGTCCGCCGTGAACTGCAATAAATGGAAACATCGTCACCAAGTTGGACGACGAAATGCCAGGTGGAATACAATCAACAATGGAGTTGATTGCTATTGCAAAAAGTGTGACACTGAGTACAGAGCCCTGCGGTACTCCGTTCTCTTGAACAAAAAGACTAGATAAAACCGATCCCACACGTACACGAAACACGCGGTCCGTCATAATCTCCCGAAGAAATATGGGAAGACGACCGCGCATATTCCATGTGTGAAGTGTACGTAAAATGCCGCCCCTCCAACAAGTGTCATAAGCTTTCTCCAGGTCATGATGATGATGATGATGATATGCGGTTTAAGGGCGCTAAACTGCTATGGTCATCAGCGCCCTTACAGTGTATAAAAGATTAGGTCAAAATATAAAACAGGTAAAAGAACCGCATAGTTAAAAACGGGACACAAACCCGCGATGTTCAAAAAGCTAAAACTAACAATATAACAATAACAAATATAACAATAACAACAATAATAACAATAACAATAACAACAATAATAACAATAACAAAAATAACAATAATAACAATAACAACAATTATAACAGTACAAATATCTGATAAAGCCAACACACTAAAAACATAGCCAATAAAAGATTAAAACGTGTCAAGAACTGTAGAATGTCAGGGACACGAGCGCCAGTGTCCATTGGGGAGGAGATGCCCCATTAAAAAACAAGAATAAAGTACATAGTCAAAAGACGCTCAGCGCATCAAATGCGTCTGGTAAATCCAATGTCATTGATAAAACGTAAAACACACTCTACAGCACGCGCGTCGTCTGCCAGAACGTTGGCTAGGCCAACAGGCAGACCAACACGGACGCGCAAAGGAGTTAAAACTTGACACTCTGCTAAAATGTGACGCACCGTTAAGGGCGCACCACACTGCCCACAGAGTGGTGCGGGGTCACCACTTAGCAAATACTTATGACTAAAAATGCAATGTCCGATACGAAGGCGTGTTAAAATTACCTCTTCCCGACGAGAGGCACGGGAAGAGGTAGCCCAGACCAACGGGAGAGGCTTAACCTCCCGCAACTTGTTCCCCCGGAGGGCCGTCCACTCATCGCTCCAAAGCGAGAGGATGCGGCGACGTAAAACAATAAACAAATCTGACGAGGGAACAACAGAGGTAAAACGTCTGGGTGATAAAATCGCCGACTTGGCAGCGACATCGGCAGACTCATTACCTGAGATGCCCACATGACCTGGAATCCACAAGAAGGAGACGCTGATGCCAGTGACATCAAGCGAGTGGAGCAGGTCATGAATGCGCTGTACGAGCGGGTGGTAACTGTACAGCGAGCGAATACTTTGAAGAGCACTCAGGGAGTCGGAACAAATAAAACAGTGCCGTAAGTCGTGCCGCTGAATATATAAAAGAGACTGATAAATGCTAAAAAGTTCGGCGGTAAAAATCGAACATTGCTCTGGTAAACGAAAGGTAAAACTATTTCCACCACAAAAAAAGGCACATCCTACTCCAGCATCAGTCTTAGATCCATCAGTAAAGATAAAAGGCAAGTCCCCGAATTGCGACTGAAGTTCTAAAAACGCTGATCTAAAGACTGAAGAGGGGGTCTCATTCTTCGGCATTGACGATAACCCAAGGTGACAGAGGGCCTCAGCGCGCGACCATGGAGGAAAACGCGTTTCCCCCCTTGGAAGGGCCGGCGCTGGCGTAACGTCCAAATGCCGAAGGAGCAGTCGAAATCGAACCCCTGGAGGGAGCAATGCAGAGGAGCTAACTAAATATTGCCGGTCAAGTGAATCCTCGAAAAATGCCGCGAAAGACGGGTGGTCAGGTAAGCTTGAGAGTCGACAGGCATAGCTGCACAAGAGCATCTCACGCCTGGAGGACAGCGGAGGCTCTGCAGCTTCAGCATAAAGACTGGGCACGGGGCTAGTTGGAAAGGCCCCTGTAGCGACTCTAAGACCACGATGATGAATGGGATTCAAACGACGTAACACAGATGGACGTGCCGACGAATAAACAAAACACCCGTAATCAAGTTTGGATCGGACCAAAGAGCGATAAAGGCGAAGAAGGACGGTCCGATCAGCTCCCCAGGATGTGCCACTTAAAACACGTAAAAGATTAAGAGAACGGTCACACTTTGCTTTTAAAAAGGAAACGTGCGAGGTCCAACACAACTTCCTATCAAAAATCAACCCCAAAAATTTCGCCTCGTCTGCAAACGGAAGTATCCCTGGCCCAAGACGGAGAGAGGGGGGAGGGAAATACTTCCGGCGCCAGAAGTTGATGCAGACGGATTTCTCGGCGGAGAATTTAAAGCCGTAGGCGTTACTCCAGGCGTAGAGACGGTCGATACAGCTCTGGAGACGGCGTTCGAGTAGACAGGTCCGCCGTGAACTGCAATAAATAGCGAAATCGTCAACAAAAAGGGACGATGAAATGCCAGGTGGAATACAATCAACAATGGGGTTGATAGCAATCGCAAAAAGTGTGACACTGAGTACAGAGCCCTGCGGTACTCCGTTCTCTTGAATAAAACGACGAGATAAAACCGAGCCCACACGTACACGAAAGACGCGGTCCGTCATAAACTCCCGAAGAAATATGGGAAGACGACCGCGGATATTCCAATCGTGAAGAGTACGTAAAATGCCGCCCCTCCAACAAGTGTCATAAGCTTTCTCCAGGTCAAAAAATACAGCCACGGTTTGACACTTTCTCAGAAACCCATTCATAATATGCGTCGACAAGGACACCAGATGGTCGACGGTAGAGCGATAGCGACGAAACCCGCACTGAGCGTTCGCTAGAAGTTTCTGAGACTCAAGCCACCATGTCAACCGCCCGTTGATCATGCGCTCCATCACCTTGCAAATGCAACTGGTGAGGGAGATAGGGCGGTAGCTGGAAGGTAGTTGGCGATCCTTCCCAGGCTTAAGTATAGGGACAATGGTGGCTTCGCGCCAAACGGAAGGGAAAATGCCGTCTTGCCAAATACGGTTATAGACCTGTAAGAGAAATAGTTTACTGTCGGCTGAAAGGTTCTTTAACATCAGGACATGAATGCCGTCCGGCCCGGGAGCGGAGTGCCGAGAGCAATGAAGAGCGTGCTCCAGCTCCCTCATTGTGAATAGTTCGTTATAGCATTCAGCATTAGCAGACCGAAAAGAATATGATGCGGAATCCTGCCGGTCTTTAATAGAGCGAAAGCCGGCGGAATAATGGTCTGAACTGGAAACCGCCTCAAAGGCAGAACCCAGAGTGTTAGCGATGGCAGCCGGATCCACTATGGTGGCATTAGAAACCTGAAGGCCAGAAACAGTACAATGTGACACTTTACCTGAGAAGCGACGAAGTTTATCCCAAACAACGGATGAAGGCGTAAAACGATTAAAAGACTCGACAAAACGAGCCCAAGATGCCTTCTTGCTATCCTGAATAATGCGACGAGCCCTGGCGCGCGATTGTTTAAAAGTCACCAAATTATCAAGTGTAGGGTGGCGCCGAAACACCCTAAGTGCAGTCCTACGGGCACGAACGGCGTCCCGACAATCCTCGTTCCACCACGGAACAGGTGGCCGCCGAGGTTGGGAGGATGAACGGGGTATTGCACGTTCGGCGGCTGAGAAAATAATAGACGTAAGGTGCTGCACTAGTTGATTAATGTCGGAGAAGGGCTGGCCGTCAAAATGCACGAGGCTGGAATACAAGCTCCAGTCGGCTTTTGCGAATATCCAGGTAGGTACTCTGGAATGCTGTACGTGGTGCGACAGAAGAGAAACGATGCAGGGGAAATGGTCGCTGGAGTAGGTATCAGCGACGACGTTCCACTGAAGACGACGTGCAAGCTGGATTGAGCATATGGCAAGGTCCAGGTGAGAAAATGTACCAGAAGAATCAGAAATAAAAGTAGGTGCACCGGTATTGAGGATGGAAAGATTGAACTGATACAAAATGTCGGAAAGAAGAGTTCCCCTCGCACAAGCCCTTGGCGAACCCCATAGTGGGTGATGGGCATTAAAATCTCCCAACAGAAGAAATGGTGTTGGGAGAGCGGACAGGAGAGATCGAATGTCCGCGGGAGCGAGGGGAGACGATGGAGGTGTATACACAGAACAAACAGAAAAGAAAAAACCGGGTAACTGCAGTCTAATGGCAACAGCTTGCAAGTCGGACGTAAGTGTGATAGTTTGAAAATGAACGTCAGTACGCACCAAAATCATGACACCACCATGAGCAGGAGTACCCTCCTCCGGTTCAAGGTCGTAGCGAACCGGAGTATATCCTCGGAGATCAAAAGGATCGCGAGGGCGAAGCTTAGTCTCCTGCAAACATACGACCATAGGCGAATGGGAACGCAATAAAAGTTGCAGTTCCGCCCTATGCGATCGTACACCACGTACATTCCAGGTCAGGATAGCCATTAAGAATAAGGGGATAAACTTTCTATTTAGAAGGGCGGCTTAAAATTACCTTTTGTTTAACCTTTGGGCTCGGGCTTTTGGTATGGAGTTGGTCAGACTCCATAGCTTCCTCGGAGGGAGGGCCCACGCGCTCAGTGCCAGAAACCGATTCAAGCGCCGTGAATCGGTTCTGGGTGGCGATGGGTGAAGGGTGCCGCTGAGCGCGGCTTGTCCCAGGACCATCCTGGGACAGCGACCTCCGAGGAGGAGAAGGTGAACTTTTGTTACCGCGCGCACGCGGAGGGTCTTTCAAAAAATCTTCCCTACGAAGTTTCTGCTTGGGCTTCTTTTCAACGGCTTGCGACTTCATTGACTTGGGACCAGGTTTATACGGCTTGGTAACTGTAGCCTTAATAGACGGCCGGATGGTAGTGGCGGTTAATCCAGTCAAGGTCCAGGTCTGAGTTTCGGCATCTACTCGTGGTACTGGCGAGGCAACAACAGAACTAAATGTGCCAGATCGCAGGAGTGAAGGTTGGCGCGCATGGTAACGCCTCCGGGCTTCAGCGAAGGAGAGTTTTTCCTTTACCCGGATCTCCTGGATCGCCTTCTCGTCCAAGTACCGCGGACAGTCGGCAAACGAAGCAGAATGAGACCCTTTACAATTAACGCAGACGGGGGCTGTTGAACAGGTACCTTCGTGTGAGGGCTGGCTACAGGTTGCACAGATGTTAACGGCACTCTTACATGAGACTTGCGTATGCCCAAAACGTTGGCATTTAAAACAACGCAGAGGTCTAGGAATATAAGGCCTCACAGAAATCCGTTCGTACCCTGCGGAAATGGTCGTGGGCAGATCGACGCCATCAAATGTAATAAACAGGGTACGAGTGGGTACCAATACGCCGTCGCGTTTGGCCTGCACTCGATGCACTGCAGTCACCTTTTGATCGGATAGATATTCTACGAGATCCTCGTCCGATATACCTTCGAGGCTATGGGTGGTAACGACGCCCCGACAGGAGTTCAATGTGCGGTGCTTCTCAACACGGATGGGGTAACCGTGGAGAAGCGTAGCGCGCAACAAGGTCTTACTTTGCTGATCGGACTTAGTTTGTGCCAATAAGGAACCATTCCGTAGACGAGTGCATGATTGAACCGCACCAGCAATAGCATCTATGCCTTTCTGAATAATAAAAGGGTTCACCTTCTCAAAGTTTTGTCCTTCTTCTGTTCTCGAAATGACCAAGTAACAACCAGATGACGGCGGTGCTACTTCTGTTACAATGACTTTTCGGCGCTTGTTGTTAATAATGGAGAAAGGGTGCTCCATAGCGAAAAATATCCTCCACCATTGCAACCGTCTCCGACCTCGGGCTCTGACTTCTCGGGCGTTACCCCGGCTTGGGTGAGTGGCCTATCTATACCAGACTCACCCCAGGGTCACACCTCCCAGAACATAGACAGAGGGACCCAATCGCCGTCAGAAGTCAGCAGCTCATGCAATGGCCCCCCCGCGGGACTGCAGTTGAACAGCGGATACGAACACATACCCTACATGACGACCCCGGGTGGTGGGGATGACGCCATTACCCACTCACCCAGCTGCGCACGCGGTGCGCGGGTATCCGTCAGGCTGTGTCCACGGAGGATTGAAATAAAAAGATAAAAGAAACTAAAACAGTGTGGGCGTTTCGCACGCAAGGTAGGCCGGCGGGGAAGAAAAAGAGATATGCGAATGTCATGGTGCGAAATGACCGGAAAGTGATAAGGGAAGAAAGAAACGATGGTGAGGTGCGGTATGAATGGAATGTAAAGAACGCACGAGAGCCTACCTTGTGTCCACCGGTCACTTGAAGAACCCACCTCGACCGGATGGGGGTGAGGGGATGAATGTGGCGATGAATGGCTCGGGAACCCCCGGGTGCGCCAAAAACCCGTACTCACAGAAGGTGAGCCCCTGAGGGGTTCTCCAGGTCAAAAAACACAGCCACGGTTTGACACTTTCTCAGAAATACATTCATAATATGCGTCGACAAGGAAACCAGACGGTAGAGCGATATCGACGAAACCCGCACTTAGCGTTCGCTAGTAGTTTCTGAGACTCAAGCCACCATGTCAACCGCCCGTTGATCATGCGCTCCATCACCTTGCAAATGCAACTGGGAGAAGTCAGCAGCTCATGCAATGGCCTCCCCCGCGGGACTGCAGTTGAACAGCGGATACGACACATACCCTACATGACGACCCCGGGTGGTGGGGATGACGCCATTACCCACTCACCCAGCTGCGCACGCGGTGCGCGGGTATCCGTCAGGCTGTGTCCACGGAGGATTTAAATAAAAAGATAAAAGAAACTAAAACTGTGTGGGCGTTTCGCACGCAAGGTAGGCCGGCGGGGAAGAAAAAGAGAGATATGCGAATGTCGTGGTGCGAAATGGCCGGAAAGTGATAAGGGAAGAAAGAAACGATGGTGAGGTGCGGTATGAATGGAATGTAAAGAACGCACGAGAGCCTACCTTGGGTCCACCGGTCACTTGAAGAACCCACCGCGACCGGATGGGGGTGAGGGGATGAATGTGGCGATGATTGGCTCGGGAACCCCCGGGTGCGCCAAAAACCCGTACTCACATAAGGTGAGCCCCTGAGGGGTGCGGATATCCGTCAGGCTGTGTCCACGGTGGATTTAAATAAAAAGATAAAAGAAACTAAAACTGTGTGGGCGTTTCGCACGCAAGGCAGGCCGGCGAAGAAGTAAAAGAGAGATGTAGATGAATGGGCGTGGGGCGAAATGTTCATAAGAAGAAGAGAAGAAAGAAACGATGGCGCGAGGCGCATGGAGTGAAATGCACAGAACGCACGAGACCCTAACTTGAGTCCACCGGTCACGAGAACGAACCCACCTCGACCGGATGAGGGTGGAAGGATTATGATGGCGATGATTGGCTCTAAAAACCCCGGGTACGCCAAACCAGTACTCACATAAGGTGAGCCCCTGGGGGGCCAGTTTTCTGGAAAAGCCGTATTAACCCAAACGGATTATAGACCTGGAGTGGAAAGCCGTACATTCTAACATTTGTACGTGTATACTAGCAGGTCCTGGTTCTGATATTCGCGAAGATGAAAGAGTGTGTTCGAACCCTGCCATGGGAAGTGGCGATTGTAAACAAGATTTCCTGCACGAAAAAGGAAACCTTGAAATTCCACTTGAGTCTTAACAGGAAGGAACTCGGGCGAATATTTATGTGAGCTAGACACTTGAGCGAAAGGACGGCCAAATGTGTTAGCCACGTCAAATGTATCAACAACAGATCCTGCAGGTGTTTTAAGACCAGCAATTGCCATGTGGGTCGATCTTTCGACCACACACCTTAAACTTATCCCAAACGACAGCGGAAGGTGTATATCGATTAAATGAACCTACAAACTTGCTCCATGATGCCTTTTTGCTATCTTTTATAATATATCTAGACTTGGCACGCATTTCTTGTACTCAATTAGGTTATCTAGTGTGGGGCGACGCTGGTAAACCCTAAGAGCACGCCTGCGAGCCGAATGGCATTTCGGCACTCTTCTGCCCACCAGGGGACTGGAAATCGACGAGGGTTGGCATTCGACCGTGGAATAGCTTGCTCAGCAGCTGAAGTTATGTTCTGTGTGAGTTGTTAACCAAAACATCCACACAGTCGTGCTCATAGTAATTAATCACAGACAACTGGGAGTAAAGATTCCAGGTGGCTTGATCTAGGCACCAATTAAGTAGGCGTGTGGAACATATATCTTGTGTTAAGAGACTATCAAGACAGGGAAAGTGGTCACTAGTGTGTAAATCAGAAATAGCATTCCACTGCAAGGAAACTGCTAACTGTGGTGAACAAACTGCAATATCAAGGTGTGAAAAAGTGCTATAGGAGTCTGAGAGAAATGTAGGCTCTCCGGTGTTCAGAAGAGATAAGTTATTATTGTCCAAAAAATCGGCAATGAATTTACCTATCGCACAAGCCCGAGGAGAGCCCTAAAGAGGGAGGTGGGCATTAACGCGTCCTACCAACAGAAAAGGCGTTGGTAACTGGGAAACTAGACATTTTAAATTAGTAAGAGAGGTCATCGAATGGTGGCAGATAAGTGTTACAAAAGGTAAATCGGATAGATGGCAGTTTAATTCTTACAGCCACTGATAGGATGTCAGACTGTATGGATACAGATGTTACAAAAATATCATCTCTGATGAGCATCATGGTGCCCCGTGCCCAGGAATACGGTCTTCGGTTGTAAGACCACACCGTACTGGGGTATACCGCCTTATTTGAATGTCACCTTGCGGGCGGAGTTTAGTCGCTTGCAAACATACCACCAAAGGCCTATTCCTGTTGAATATAAGCTCAAGCGCAGGTTGATGTATTCTAATTCCACGTATATTCCATTGTAGGATAGCCACAGTATTTATAATGGGATAACTTATTAATACTAAAACTTTGAGAACAACGATGGACGAACTAATCTGCCCTTTTTCGGTGACGGGCTAGCCCCTTTAACGGAGGAAGGATCCTGCCTCTTTTTAACTGTCGTTCTGGCAGTCCGGTCAGAAACCTCCTGCTCCATCTCCTTCACAGGGGAGGACCACTTTCTTATTGAAAACTTTGGTTCGAGGATAGCATCTCGAACCGAGTGGAGGTGGAGATCGGCGAAGATGTAGATCGCCGATCCGAGTCCTTCCCAGAGGATTTCTCAGATAAGGATCTCCGAGGAGTGCTCGTGGACTTTTCTTGCCTTTACATGTTCTGGATAAAGGCCTTTTTTCTTTTAATAGGTGTGTTCTTGCATAGCTGGTGCCGTACATCTTTGGCGATTTATTGTCTTGCTAGTCTTGCTGATTGACGTCGACGGTTTTTATGCTAACTTTACTGATGTGGGCTTTTGAGTAGCAGAATTGGCAGACACTGGAGTGGTTGATGTGTATTTTTAAGACTTTGGCTACGTTCTAGCTACGAGAATATTTTCGGAAATCCTGGCCCCGTTGTTATCACTGGTGTAAGTTGCGATTTCCCGACATGTTACAGGTTTAGCTGCAACTGAGCTATAGGTACCGGAATTTGGGATAGAAGGTTGGCGGATACGTAGAAGCCTCAGGCTTCCGAGACGGACATCTCTCTAACCCGGATCTCCTGGATCGCCTATTTCTCTGCAAAACGGAGGCATTCTTGGGAACTTGATGGATGTTCACTGTCGCAGTTAACGCACGTTGGAGCCGTTGTACATGCTCCTTCGTGAGCGATGTCTCCACAGTTAACGCACGTATACATTCACCGTTACAAAATTTGCTAGTGTGTCCAAAGCGCTGACCGTTACAGCATTTCACCGGATTAGGTATATATGGCCCAAACTGTATGATTTCATACCCCGCTTTAATCGTTTGAGAGAGATCAACCCGATAAAAGGTAAGGAAACAAACAAAGGTAGGCACAAATTCACCTCTTTCTTTCCGCTGAACCCGATATGCGCATGTCACGCATTGTTCTTTCAGATTCTGTTGAATCTCCTCATTGGATATACCGTTCAATGTATGGGCGTTTACAACTCCGCTTGAGGAGTTCAAAGTCTTGTGCATTTCGAGACGGATCGGATAGCTGGCTAAAATATTTGCTTTTAAGATAATTGCTGCCTGGGACGCTGAATTTGCTTCAAACAGGAGCGTGCCATTGCGACTACTAATGCATGACTTGACAGGACCAGCAAATTTATCGAGACCCTTTTGAACTATGAAAGGGTTCACCGATGTAAATTTTATTCCTTCCTTTGTTCCGTTTATCACTAAGTAGCGAGGACCACTACACTCGACTACTTCCTTTCCACAAGGCTTCACGTTTTTTGGACTTTTTGTTATCCATAGCGATGACATCCTCCACCATTACAAATGTCTCCGATGGCATGCTCACATCCTGGGCACCTGGGCTTAGGTGAGAGTCCTGGCCTGGACATTGCTCACCCCATGGTCTCACCTCCCAATACATAGAAGGACCCAATCGCCTTCAGGAGTGTAACAACTCATGCAATGTCCCCTCCACGGGACTGACATTTATCAGCGGATATGAACACAGTCCTACATGATACTCAGGGGCTGGGTGTTACCTATTACCGAGTCACCCTTGTAACTTCCCTCCTCCGTCCCGCATCGGTATCCATCAGACTGTGTTCAGGGAGGTAACTGATAGCCGGTCAAACACCCCTGTGGACCAAAGTTGGTCGGGCGTTTGGCATAAGCCCTCTCACCTCTTAGAGGAACACAAATGAGGGTGTGGCAGGGGACCCCGTGAGCGCCAATCCGTACCGTAGTAGGCCCCGGCGGACAGAAGAACCGTGGTACTCCCTTCAACTGCAATGGGGCGGAATGGTATATCGTTATATTATAACGGTCGATAAGCGCTTCCGAAAGTAACATCGAGGCACAGTGAGACTGAGATGTGCACATGCTGTTATATGGGATCTGCGGCTATCTTGTGAACTATTGTTCGGCACACCTCCTGATGGTGACCAGCTGGCAAAGGATTATATGGGGGGTGAGGCTAATGGACAGGCTGGTGCACATCCACCATCTCGTCAGGATGCCTCTGAAGCTGGTCAGTTCACGCTATGATCGTTTGGAATCCAGGATGGCTTCTCTACAGTCCAACGAGAACTGAAGGAAAGACGCTGAAGCTGCAACGTTCATGGGACGGTCAGTGTAGGGTTATCACCCATATCAAGGGTATGGTATCCCGCATTTGGCCTCAACCCCGGGAAAGCTGATGGTGGTCCATCTCAAGCAACTTCCCCCATATCACGGAGCTGTTCGGGACGACCAATTCTGAGGAATGATCTGTATGGCTATGGCTTAACCTCCGGAATGTCGGTGCCGGGGAGTTGGAAAGATAAACAAAGATAAGAAGTGCTCTCGCCCGGTGTAAACAACGAAACGGCTGTCGTCAAATAATAAGAATCCTTTGAAGCTTACCTTTAGATTTTTCTGTAAAAATTTCAAGCGAGGTTCTCGTCTGCCAGTGAGTGAATTAATCAGCGAGTTAGCGAGTGCGTTTCCGGTGCGACACAAAAAGTACTTTCCGAGCAAATCTGTGACGACTGCTAAGATATGGATTGAGTGCTGCCACTGCAAGATATTGGAGAACTATGCTCGTCTTCCCAGTGAACTAGGGGAAGTGACAGTGCAAAGTTAAACTATAGGGCGTCTCAAGCTTAAAATACAGTGCTAAATGAGGCGTACTGTTGCTACATGTACTATACGTACGCTCGCAACTTGATGCCCAACTGCAATCGCTCTACCAAGCAAATTTTATCTTGTGAATGATACACCATCACATAGTGATTACCTACAATGTTATTTAAGGCTATTATAAGACATTTAATTTTGACCTATACTTTATGTCTCCTATTTGTATTTTAGTACTTCGAAACATCGCTTTACAGGCCTAAAATATATATTATCAAACAAATATGGAGATGCAAAATTACAAAACCTTTAAGTTGGTAGGGTATCATCACCCTTGACAAAATTACATTCAACAAGGGTGGAATGTTTTCAAGCAGCAAAGAAAGAATGATGCGCCGCACTCCCCTTTGCTTTATTGAGTGTATAGCACGATTTTAATAAGATTATATGCTACCACACACTTGTGTTTATGTCAGTGGCATAAATAAATGAGTTATGAAATATTACATCATATTACGTTAGCCTAGGGTGCTTTTGTTTCGCACACCATTTTTACTTTCTTTTCGTTGCGTCCTTAGAGGTCCTTTCATTCCTTCCTGCCTTTATCTTATACACTAGTGTTTCTGAACGCTAGATAGCCCTAGGTCTTTCTTTACTGCCTTCCTAACAGTAATTTTACTTGAATAATCTAACACCATTATTATTTTGCGTCTCATATTACTTTAACAACAATTCGTCTCTTATAACTAGACATTATTTCCGAGCTGTTATACCGTGGTCTGCTGGAGATAGATGTTCCAGGCGTTTCGTCCACAACTGTGGTGGACCTCAGTGACGTGGTCGAAGTCTTCTCGGAGAAGGTTGCGTTGCGTCTGAAGTGTCTATGCGTGCTGCTATATTTGCTAACAGCGCTCTCTGCTGAGTGGTCCGGATGCCGAACGGTTGATGGGAGAAGCCTGGCTCCATCCATGCTGTTGCTCCCGGTTATACTTTATACGTTATTGAGTTATAACTTCATGACCTACAACCAGAAAAACACCACTGCTCGCCATAAGAAAAAGTATGAACGCCTTTCGACTTCAAACTAACCATCTACTCCTCTGGACACCAGCCGCACAGTGGTCCATTTATCTAACCATCAACTGTTACCAGCTGAGACCTCATTGCTTGCAAAGGAAGGCAGTTACGCAGTGGTCTCACCCACTTTACTCCTTAAGGGCATTATTCCTAAGATTGAAGTGAATACGAGACCTTCCTGCAGTAGCAGCTAATGAGATTCGCCGTGAATCTGCCAGGATTCTCCAACACGCTAGGACTCTAAAGCAATAATTTAACCTTACAAAAGAGGATCGCTATGAAGAATCTGAATAGCAACAAACACATCATTATTTGCTCAGCGGACTAGGGGACCGTTACCATAATCTTATACCAACATGACTACGAACACAAAAACCTGAAACATCCCGTAAAATTCAGCGGCAACAAACAACCCGCATTCTATGAAAATCAAAGCTTCTGATTAAGAAGTCTTCCCTACAAACGGAAGATAAACGCCGCCGCATCACCAGATCGGAAGCTCAGTCTCCTAGACTTTACGGCCTACCTAAGATTCATAAACCGGAAGTGCCGCTAAGGCCCATTTTCAGAGGAAACGGATCTCCTACTTACGCCATAGCCAAACATCTAGTCTGCTTATTACAACCCCACGTCGGCTCAACGGACTCCTGCATCAAAGGGTCTACACATTTTATCCAGAAACTACAGAGTTTTACCTCCTAGCTTCATGACTTTCTTATTAGCGTCGACATTGTCTCGCTCTTCACCATGGTTCCGGTAAACGAAGCCCTTACGCAGCTGAAACACATTTTCTTGGACGGCATAATAACTCTGTTTTACCAAATATTGGTTTTATGAACAAAGAGATGGCGTTGCCATGGGGAGCCCCTCAAATCCGGTGGTAGCTAATTTCTTTATGGAATCTTTTGAGTCTACAGCCTTAGACACAGCTCCACTTAAAACGTCAGTCTGGTTCCGCTATGTAGATGACACCTTCGTCATATGGCCCCATGGAAAGGAAGCCCTCCAAGACTTTCTTATACATCTGAATAACATCCAATTCACCATGTAGTAGGAAAGGGATGGACAGCAGCGCTTCTGATCGTCCTGGTCAGCAAGAACACAGACAGTACGCTCGGGCACATTGTCTACCGGAAACCCACTCACACTGACCGCTATTTGAACAAAGACTCAATCCATCATCCCAGACAAAAACGGGTCATCATCAAGACACTAGTAAATCGCACTTCTCGCATTTGTGAACCGCCTTTGTTACAACAAGAACAAGCATTATAAAATGGTTATTCAATCCCGGAAGTGAAAAGAGCTTGCCGTCCTGCCAGGCATCAACCTGCTATTTCAAAACCAGACCAACCCTAAAACAAGGCCACAGTTTTCCTTCCATAGTTAAAAAATGTAACTGGCAGAATTGAGCACATACCGCAACGCCACAGGCTCAAGACTATTTTTATGCCTACTGAAGAATTGAACAATTTACTACGCTCCGCTAAGGATCCTCAGGAGACTCTGTCATCGGCTGGTTACGGCATTTGCTGTTCTTGCGGCTCGGTTTACATTGGAACTACACAGCGCAGCGTCAACACCAGGCTCATTGAGCACAAAGGAAACTGCCGCTTGGGGCAAACAGAAAAGTCAGCAGTCGCCGAACATGCCATTGAAGCGGAGGGCGAACACATCATTAAGTTCCAGGACCACGAGTATCCTGACACACTACCATGCCGAATACAACGCGAAGCTATTGAAATTTATAAGCATCCAAATAATTTCAATAGGAAAGAAGAAGCTCTTAAACTCAACTGCAATTGGCATCCAGTCATCGAAAGCAAGAAACGTCATATGACAGGAGAAAACAAAGCGAACCTATCAGAAGGGAGCAACAGCACGGATGAACCCCCTCCCACCAGCCGTCCGGCATCCGGACCAATCAGCAGAGAGCGCTCTCAGCATAAATATAGCAGCACGCACAGTCAACACTTCAGACGCAACGCAAACTTCTTCGAGAAGACTTCGACCACGCCACTGAGAATGTCCACCACAGTTGTGGACGAAATGCGTGGAACACCTGTCTCCAGCAACCACAGCATAACAGCCCGGAAATACTTTCTAGTTTCACTGACTTCGGCCGTGAAAGTCTACGTTCTCTCAATTCGTATCTTCCTTGCTTCCCCCTCCATAATTATAAGTATTTACAAAAAATGTTAAATAAATAGTCTACATAACATTTTACAGTGTTTCACATGCTATAAGCGTAAACACCTTCCTACAACTGATGTTAGCCCATATTGCCTTCTGCCGCACACCTAAGGTTTGTTAGCTGAACAGACTTTTGTTTGTCCTACACTATGAATGCAAGGAGTTAGAGGATTCCGACTTCTTTTAAAGACTTTCTCCAACTCTCCACAACATTTCCTTCGCTTGGTTCTCGTTGTAAACCCAAAAACACAAAGTTCGTTGTTAGCTGACTTTTCTACTGCATAGGTAGAGTATTTGCCCAGAAATGTTGAATTTAATAAATTTTAGGGCTCATCTTATTAAATATAGAGAATTCAAACTAGGCAGGTATTAGTTTACTCTAAGAAAAATATATTGTTGCGTTCTATGCTTTAGTTTGCTTTCACTCTTAGTTCCTACATAAGCATAGAAACAGCAAATATCGAACTTTTCTAATAAACAGACTTTCTTTAGCAATTTGGACCCACACAAGTCTATAAAGGCTCTAAAATTATCCAATCTAACAGAGAAAAGTATTCTGCATAAGATGAGTGAGTCCAAAGCTGAAAACTATAACAATAGAATATTTACGCAATGTAACTAACAACTTGGCGACGGCTCGAGATTAGAAAAAGACGAAGCTAACTGCAGCATGTATGTGTTAGAGAAGGAAATGCCCCATTTATCTCCATACTGTTGTTCAAGGTTGAGATAAACTATAGGTCACCTTAACAAAGTGACAGTGAGAACTTAGTGAAGTAAAGAAAGGAACAATATACGAGGCGTATTCCAAAACTAAGGTCCGTTTGGTCATAACAACAACATCGCTCAAGAGACAAGATTTTTTTATGGACAGTAATATGTGCCTGCCTATATATATATATATATATATATACTTTACTTTTCCACATAATCGGCGTTCACATCTATACACTTGCTGTAACGCTGCACCAGCTTCTTTAACCGCTCGTCATACAAGTCTGCCGCCTGGGACTTAAACCAGTTGGTAACGCTCGTCTTGAGTTCATCGTCGTTTTCAAATCGTTGTCCACCCAGCCACCGTTTCAAATGCAAGAAGAGAAAGCAGTCGTTTGTTGCCAGGTGGGGCTATATGGTGGTCAAAGAATCCCCAACGAAATCTTCTCTTTGGTTTTGGCAGTGGTGTGCGGGCACGTGTTGTCGTGCAGGAGGATGATGCCAGACGAGAATTTCCCGCGGCGTTAATTTTGGATCAAACGTCTCAGTTTGGTAAGCGTTGCACAGTACACGTCAGTTGTAATTGTTGACTCATGGTCCATAAAATTAATCAAAAGGGAAGAACGTTTTACCCCAAAACACGGTAGGCATCATTTTGCGATTTGTGTAAGGCGGTTGCTTACAACGTTTTACTTTGGGTGAACCGGGATGCCGCCACCGCATTGACTGTTGTTTCGGTTCTACGTTGGTGTACGCTATCCATGTCTCGTCGCCAGTAACAATGTGGGAAAACAAAGCATCTCCGTCTTACCTATAGCGCTCCAAAAACTGTCCTGCACTTCGTATTCGTTGCTCTTTGTGCTTACCGGCGAGCAGTTTTGACACCCACCTCGCACAAAGTTTCTGATATCCAAGCTGTTCAATGACAATTCTGTAAAGTGAGGTTCAAGCAGCATTTAGAAATTCATTAGTCAGACCACTAATCGTCAAACGTCGATCACTTGGGAGTGTTTGGCTCACTTGCTCAACGATGTCGTCGACCCGAATACTCGACCTATCACTCCGCTGTTCACCGTGTACATTTGTGTGACCATTTCGAAATTCTCGACACCAGTGTCGAATATGTTTGTCACTCATCATGTCCGGTCCATAGACGAGGCATAACTCACGATGGATGTCCGCAACTAACTATCCTCTTGCCAGCAATAATCTAATCACACCGCGTACTTCACAACTGGCGGGATCTACGATTGTCGCGGACATTGCGATCTGCTCTCACCGACTGGAAAACGCCTACTGCGTCACGTCAACACTGCGGTAGGTTCCTCAGGATTCGGTAGACAGCGCTGCAGGCGTGAAACGTCATTCATACCTACCGTCAGTTAAATATTGTTTACCGGACCTTAGTTTTGGAATATGCTTCGTATTAATGGTTGGACCTATTATTCAAGAGGGTCTTGGTTCACTGCTAGTTTGATTCCGCATTCACAGAATAGCCTTTACTTCTGGCATATGTACCGTCAGATAAAGTATACATCCAAAGTACCAACCAATGCAATGGCTCTTATGGTGAGAACATCCACAACATGATCTGTAAGCAGGTACTTTGACAACCGTAACTTATGGCACAGCAGCAGCTTCTTACTTCGCCGCAAATGTCCCCCAACACCTACACTTAACTTCGAACTGAGGAAGTAACGAAGTTCCCTAGAGGAAGTTTAATTCCCAAAGGTAATTTCTACACGGATCGCTACCTTTCCGGAGCATATGTATTGAAAGAAGCTCTACAGCTGCAAGTTCAGCTACAAAATCTTCAACGTGGAGAATTCCTATTATGAAAATGATATACCAATAGCTCTAAGCTGCTTGACTCAGTACCAGAAAGGTTAAGGGGAACAATGCATTCTTTGACCGATAGTAACAGCGATATTGTCAAGACATTGGGATTGAATGGGCATACATTTATATTACAAATCAGTTGTAATATAGACACACAACAACTGAAGAACAGAGTCACAAAATGAATGGTGTTTTCTGTTATATCTTCAATATTTTACTCAGTTGGGTTCACAAGTTCTATTGCAATACTCGTCATGCAACGATTCTGTCAGGAAGGATCAAGGTGGCATGACATTTTTCCAGAACTTTCATGCTTATTTTTGAAGTTACACGGGCTCAGCAAAGAAAGAAACAAGGAATTCGAAGCACATGGTTTCCATGACGCCTCAGTCTGCATATGGAGCTTGCTATTATATAAGGACAATTACCCAGGAGAGAAATCCTCACCAGACTACTTTGCTGAAAGTCAAGACTAGCGCCCTTAAATCAAATCTGA
The DNA here is from genome assembly GCA_030765065.1 of Deroplatys truncata. NCBI lineage: Eukaryota > Metazoa > Arthropoda > Insecta > Mantodea > Mantidae > Deroplatys > Deroplatys truncata. The sequence goes on along the minus strand of CM060975.1, from coordinate 179,031,615 downwards.
AGACGACGAATACAATTTTGCGGTGGTTTAATATTGAACCATCTCTCCAAAAAGTCACTTGCTGCTTTACACCTTCTAATGTTAGAAGTATTTCTCTGGACGGACTCGTCATTTCTATTAGCAATTTACAAGCATTTGCTACTAAGTGTAAAATCTTCATAGGTAAGAGAGTAGCAGAAAATCCAGAGATTGGCTGAGTTTCTCATTGGAATCATGTGAAATATCGAGAAAATCCTTCCGATCTCTTATCTAGCTGTGCTCTCCCGTCACAAGTACAAAACTGCATGCTATTGGTGGGAAGATCCGAATTGGTTGCGGATGAATTCGTAAATTCAAGAAACTGCCAGCAACGGTATCAAAATACCAGAACAACGAATATTAATTTTACTTAGTGCTTTAAGTACAACATCGTTACGAATTAATGAATAAATTTTCATTTTCACAAAGCCTACTAACAACACCTGATTATTGCTGTGTGTAGATTTCCTCTAACTGCAAAGTGAATCGACTAGAGTCTGATACATCTGCATTGAAATCACGAGAAATCAGGAAGGCCTTATGTAGACAAGGATGGCTATTTAGGATTTGTGGTCGATTGCGCAGTGCACCAATACCGCATGAGGCCAAACACCAGCTTATACTGCCTCCGTATCACCTTACGAAACTGATAATTCCGGACAAAGAAATTCCGCAAGATCGCCAAGAAATTCGTGCATTCTTGTTTAACCTTGTTCAGGCTAGTTGAGCTAAACGGAAGATGGGGAACCTCCCGAAGGTCAGAGGGACGCCCTTCAGACCGTTCCTTAATGTCGGAGTGATTTATACTGGTCCATTCATAACATGAATAGGTGCTCGACGAAGTAAAAAACCAGGAAAGGCTTATGTTGGGACCTGCCTTCCAATCTGAGTAATATACGTAGAAGTCATCTCAGATCTCTCTACAAATCCTTTAATGACAGTACTTTGCCGCTTTACTTCACCTAGAGGCTGTCTTTTCCAAATATAAGCTGACAATGGTACCAAGTGCATCGGACCAGCAAGAGAATTAAAGGATAGTTCTGAAAATGCACAAGCGTTTAACTCGCATTTTTCTGACCTCATTTGCTTGCCGTGAAAACGGAAGACAATATGCTTTATAAATTGTGCCTAAACCGTAGTAGACTAGAATAACATTCTATCAGTAATTCAAAACTCTTTAAGATACTGGTAAACAAATTTTGTAAACACCAAATTCACCCAAGGATAATTTCAATCATTCTACCCAATTTTTACGATACTTTCTCTTTGCATAAAGTATTAAACATGTCGTGTTTGCGTAGAATAATAGTGCAATTATCTAAGATCTAGAGAGACTTTGCTAACAAATTTAGCTTCATTAGTTCCAGCTACATTACTAGCGCCGCTTCTCAGTCTCTAATTAAATAGAATGGCTTTTTCACTGGTCTGGTTTCGAGGTCTCTCATTTCGCATATATAATTTCTTTCGGCAGCGCTTTGTCATCTGTTATCACTTCACTGATGTTATTTATTTCTAGTGATCTTAAGAACCTGCTCAACAAAGGTCAGGGTTGCACGAGAGGGGGTGACCGGAAGCGCCACATTGTGGCGTTGACAAATGCAGTACCTCAGAAAATTTACGAGTGGGAAACACACAACGGTTATAAAAACCTTATGTATTTAATTCAAATGACTTTTCTACTCACTCTTCTGCAAACTATTCTTATAAAAGCTTATTCTTCCAATCTACTACTTGTTAACAGGGATAAATTTTCATTACACATTTCGTTTTAGCCATAAGAACAATACAGTAGGCTAAAGCGATACTGATATTTTTAACAAACAATATATTGGAAATGGTTGAGGCCAAAACAATTTTTTGACGTAAAAACTGCCTGCTTTAACGAGACCTACATTTTTTGCTGTAAGATCCCTTGCGGTTTACCAATTATACAACGATCATTCACAATGAAAAGGAATTCACAGACTATTCGCAGAAAATCCGAGATATGCCTTTATTTGTAATACGAATATCTTAAACATTTTATTTTAACCAAAATTGTTAGAGTTGTTTTGAGGAAATAAAAGATAACGAAAACTTTTCCATGCAAAGGATAGTTTGCTGTGGGGGATTTTCTTGAAATCTTGTGTCACATCCTTGGAAGACCCTGAACTTAAATCCAAGTTTGTAATTAACAAACTATTCGTTTCTGAGTTATGCTGTTCTCTCCCTCTCTCTTTCTCTCTCTTACTCTCACACACAAGGACCTTTATCTCAAAATTGCTTTCTTACATTCTTGGAGTCTCAAAACGAGTACTTTCGGTGAAATATACTTGTTGAATTTTTCGTTGGAATGTAATACTCTCGTTACTATAGGCAGTACAAGAACAAGTTCAAATTGTCCACATCTGTCCAGGTTTTTATACTCCAAGGCATTAAGGCATTCTGACGTGATGAATTTCCGATACAAAATAATTTTACGGCGAACCTAGTGCCCAGAGAGAGAGAGAGAGAGAGAGAGAGAGAGAGAGAGAGTAAACGTAACTACAATGACACTTATTCTGTAACACCCGGTTAAAGTTTAACATTTTGTTAAAGACGCTAACCAGCTGCTACGTGCTATTTGATATTCTGTAACATTGTAAAAGCAGCAACATCTTGTTTAGCGGAAGAAAATTATTCTTTGCGATACCAAGAGCTGAGACAGTGTTGTTAAATGTGTTAGCGCTAGCTTACAACTACTGGCTGAACATGCATCGACTTTTAGTACTTCTTGATCTTAAACAGTAAAGGTAACAAATTTATTAACCTGAAAACTACAGAATAGCTCTGAATTTCTCATTTAGTATACAGGGCTATTTAAAAAGAAGGAACAGGTTTCAAACATTTCTCTCTTTCAACTACAAAAGATAGAAACACAATTCCAACCTTCCTGAAAGAGAAGAGCTCAAAATTTCACTTGTTATGCATTCAATATGAGCAGCTTGTGTTACACAACAAACATCAAAACGGTAGATCATTTCTTGCCACACGAGGCAGCTGATGTGTAGTTATCGAATTCACAGCTTCAACAATTCGATGTCGCACATTTTCAAGAGTGTCAGGCAGAGGGGGGATAAAAACACGATCTTTTACGTAACCCCAAAGATAAAAGTCAAAGGAGTGAGGTCTGGGGACCTGGGAGGCCACCGGCGATGAAGCTGATCTTCTGCTCATACTCTTCCAATCCAACGTCCTGGTATAGAGTCATTCAGGTAACGTTGGACGTGCTTAAACAAATGAGGTGGCACCATCTTGCGTGAAGATGAATTCATCTGAATCGTAAAGTTGAGAAGGAAATAACCAGTTTTGAAGCATGTCTAGATAGGTTAGTCCTATGAGTTTTCTCCATAAGCTTTGTTTACAGATATGGCAGAGAAGACGTTAATCTTCGGTGAATTTCTTTCATGTTCAATAACCCAAATAGGATTTTCACGTGCCAAAATCCTAACGTTATGCCGATTAAGTTTACCGGAAAGCTGAAAAGTGGATTCATCGGAAAAAAATTAATCGTTTAGAAAAATTGTCTTCTTCCATATCATCTAGCATGCTAATGCAAAATTCGTAGCTTTTGTTGTGATCGTCAGAATCCAACGCTTGCAATAACTGCAGTTTGTACGGCTTTAGGTGCAGGCGGTGTTTCAGAACTCGCCATACCATTGGTTGAGGAATGTTAAAATTCCCTACTTGCTCGTGCTGTGGATTTGTTGGGCTCCTTTCGTAAACTGTACGAATACGCTCCACATTTTCATTCGATGTGCGTGGACGTCCCATGCTTTTCCGTTTGCAGATGCAACCATCTTCTACGAATTTTCGATGCCATTGATAAATCTGCTTATGCTGAGGAGGTTGTCTATTAAACTGACGCCGAAAAGCACGTTGAACTCCAATAATGGACTCTAGTTTTGCCAATTGCAGCACACAAAATTATTTTTCCTGTGGTGACGCCATTTTATTACAGACAATAAACATGACAAGCAACACCACCAATGCGATCGTGATTGGAACTTCTACCTGGACTGTTCACATTTTAAACTTTTGTCTGTCTGGAACGTAGGAATTAGGGTTCTACCTTTAGTAATTTGTAAGAAATAAATGTTTGAAATCTATTCCTTCTTTTTGAATAGCCCTGTACTATGAAAAATCACCTCTTATGCTACGGATGACTATATTCCTTCCACCCTATATTTAAAGTTAGTTAAACGCATCTCCCTACCTTTTATGACCTGGACATTATCGCCCATCTGGAAACTAACAGTCACTCCAGGGTTCACGTGAAAATGAACCACATGCTGGGTTTGTGGGTTCGGCGAAGATGCGCCCGCTGCTCCCGAAAACCGCGGTACCTGTTGCTGGGGTTCGAACCCAGGTCCAAAGTGAAAAGTAGCGACTCCGGCTCCGGCATTAGTATCTGGAGAAGACGCGATATTGGAAGCTGGGAAAGTCCAGTGGTGATAGTGATGATAATGATGAAGATGATTGCTCGAAGTGCTGGAGGTGCCCGATCCGGGAGGAGAGGATTTGCTATAACTGGCTCCTATCCCACGCAGCGGGAGTGCCGTTGTAGTGGCCGTCACAGGAGACGTCGAGGTCCCGGTGGAAGTGATCGCGGTACCGGAGGACATCACGTCCTCGTCCTGTACTTTCACCATTCGGAAACGTCACTGCTCCTGCAACATAACAACGCAGACCCTAAGCTCAGACTATAACAGAAGAATACACATTTGTAGAAAGGAAGTAGAAGTTCTACGCACAGTATTAACGATAGTTCATTTGCAGTTAGCTTAACACATTAAACATGATATATTGGCATCCAGTACTGCATATAATGGGATTATAACATAGAATAACCCCATAGCAACATGTACATTTGGTTGAAAAGCTTCTGAATTTGGCGGCACCATTTCAACAGAAAATGAAATAATATGCTTGGAGCAGCCTGATGTTTTATGTATTTTTTCATATAATTACACGCACACGAATAGATTATCTTACATCTATAAATAAACAATCAACTTCAGTTCATTGTTAGTGCCTTAGACTGCAAATATACCAGGTGAGTCAGCTGCCCCTAGGTATACGTATCTATGCACCCCGCAGTTGATAGTCTAATGTGAAAACGTTTGACCCTTTTAGCAAACGAACTGTTGTTGTAGCTCTGCCCTTCTATTCGGTACTATACGCAACCAGCATTAATGATTAAAGGCCTGAATGAGAACCAAAGAGCTGCGAAAGCCTTAAAAAAAGACGTCGTTTCATGGATATATTGCTTGCAAGTAGATAGAGGAATGTTTTCACGAAGAGCGGGATAGACTAGGTGCCTTCTGGCCGAGTGGGTTAGCTGTCGGAATGTGGTGAAGCAAAGGTTACATTCGGAGGTTCGAATGTGATAGAAACATTTGTTTTTTTTCTCCTTGTGTTTATTTTGTACATTTATTCATTTTTTTTGTTATGGACTCTCCTGTGAGCCAAAGACACAAGAATTACAATCAGTTAATTGTATATCATGTGTACCCTAATAATCTGTATCGTATCTGGTGTTGTAAACCGTGTTACGTAGTTAGCTTTTATTCTTTTGGGCGCATATCAACGGTATTAAATACAACATTTTTTGTTTTATGTTTAAACCCTATATTTCACTTCTTCTATTGACAAAAAAGTTGTAATTGTGCTAAGTTCACGGGTAAACATAATAAGAAACTGTTAAAGAGCGTGGATTTCATCAACAAAGTAAATGTTCAAAATGAAGACACCACTTCATCAATGCACATTTGTGTACGTTGCCGGAGAGACCTTCCAGCATGCTGTAACATGCGCGGTGTAATCTGCCTGCATTGTTCACGTATGAGTGCCAGTAGCTTATTATAGAGAGATCGAGCACAGTTTTTTGCGTTTATATGGGAGAGGATAGGGAAAACAAAGGTGGATAGTAGCATATATAGGGGAAGCTGGCGCAGTTTTTGCGTTTATATGGGAAAGGATAGGGAAAACGAGGCTAGATGCGGCGGTTCACGGAGGAAAATGCGTTTATATGGGGAAGATAGGGACTACGAGGATCGATGCTAGGCTAGATAGAGGTTGAAGGAGTGGGGATGCGCTTTATATGAGAGATACGGGGGAATACGAGGAGAAGTGTTAGACTAGATAGAGTTTGACATGTGCAATATGATTTATGTGGAAAAGATAGGGAAAACGTGAACAGATGCTAGGATAGACATATGCTGAAGCAGAGGAATATGAAAATATATACAGGAGAGATAGGGGATACGAGGAGAGGTACTAGACTATTCAGCGTTTGAAGGGTAGAGTATGGCATTTTATATGAAGAGACGAGGAAAACGAGGGTATATGCTAGGTTGAGAGAACCTTCAAGGAGCAAAGATGCGTTTATATGGAGAAGTTAGGGAAAACGAGGAGAGTTCCGAGGTATGATGATGATGATGATGATATGCGGTTTAAGGGCACTAAACTGCTGAGGTCATCAGCGCCCTTACAATGTATAAAATATAAGGTCAAAATATAAAAGACAGGTAAAAGAACCGCATAATTAAAAAACGGGACGTAAACCCGCGGTGTCCAAAAGGCTAAAAATAACAATAAGATAACAATAACAATAACACTAATCATAACAATAACAGCAATAATAACAATAAAACAATAATATCAAGAACAACAATAATAACAATACAAATATCTGAAAAAACCAACACACTAAAAGCATAGGCAATAAAAGATTAAAACGTGTCAAGAACTGTAGAATGCGAGGGACATAAGCGCCATATGTCCACTGGGGATTAGAGTCCCCATAAAAACAGACAGAATAAAATTACTAAGCTAAAAGACGCTCAACCCATTAAATGCGCAGATTAAAATCACTGTCATGAATAAAACGTAAAATACATTCTACAGCACGCGTGTCGTCTGCCAATACGTTGGCTAGGCCAACAGGCAGACCCACACGAACACGCAATGCAGCTAAAACCTGACAGTCTGTTAAAATGTGACGCACCGTTAAGGGCACGCCTCACTGCCCACAGAGTGGTGCGGGGTCACCACGGAGCAAATACCTATGACTAAAAACACAATGTCCAATCCGTAAACGAGCTAAAATTACCTCTTCCCGGCGACACGAACGAGAAGAGGTACTCCAGATCAACGGGAAAGGCTTAACCTCCCGCAACTTGTTCCCCCGGAGGGCCGTCCACTCATCGCGCCAGCGCGAGAGGATGCGGCGACGTAAAGTAACACACGAATCTGACGAGGGAACAACAGAAGTAAAAAATCTGGGTAATAAAATCGCCGATTTCGCAGCGGCGTCGGCAGACTCATTACCTGAGATGCCCACATGACCTGGAATCCACATGAAGGACACGCTGATGCCAGAACACCAAGCGAGTGGAGCAGGTCATGTATGCGCTGTACGAGTGGGTGGTAATGGTAAAGCGCATGAATAGTCTGAAGGGCACTCAGAGAGTCCGTACAAATAAAACAGTGCCGTAAGTCGTGCCGCTGAATGTATAAAACAGGTTGATAAATGCTAAAAAGTTCGGCGGTAAAAATTGAACATTGTCCAGGTAAACGAAAAGTAAAACTCTGTACACCAAAAACAAAGGCATATCCTACTCCAACATCAGTCTTAGACCCATCAGTATATATAAAATGACAGTCCCCGAACTGCGCCTGTAGTTCTAAAAAGGCGGATCTAAGAACAGAAGGGGGGTCGCATTTTTCGGCATCGACGTTAGCCCAAAGTGAATGTGGGCCTCAGCGCGCGGCCATGGAGGAAAACGCGTTTCCCCTCGGGTAAGGACTGGCGCTGGCGTAACGTCCAAATGCCGAAGTAGCAGTCGAAATCGAACCCCTGGAGGGAACAATGCAGAGGAGCTAACTAAATATTGCCGGTCAAGTGAATCCTCGAAAAATGCAGCGAAAGACGGGTGGTCAGGCATAGCTACACAAGAGCATCTCACGCCTGGAGGACAGCGGAGGCTCTGCAGCTTCAGCATACAGGCTAAGAACAGGGCTGGTTGGAAAGGCCCCTGTAGCGACTCTTATGCCACGATGGTGAATGGCATTCAATCGACGTAACACAGATGGACGTGCCGACGAATAAACAATACACCCGTAATCAAGCTTGGATCGGACCAAAGAGCGATAAAGGCGAAGAAGGACGGTCCGATCAGCTATCCAGGATGTGCCACTTAAAACACGTAAAAGAGTAAGAGAACGGTCACACTTAGCTTTTAAAATGGAAATGTGCGAGGTCCAACACAACTTCCTATCAAAAATCAACCCCAAAAATGTCACCTCGTCTGCAAACGTGATGATGATATGCGGCTTAAGGGCGCTAAACTGCTGAGGTCATCAGCGCCCTTACAATGTATAAAATAGAAAGTCAAAAGATAAAAGACAGGTAAAAGAACCGCATAATTAAAAAACGGGACGTAAACCCGCGGTGTCCAAAAGGCTAAAAATAACAATAAGATTACAATAACAATAACACTAATCATAACAATAACAGCAATAATAACAATAAAACATTAATATCAAGAACAACAATAATAACAATACAAATATCTGAAAAAACCAACACACTAAAAGCATAGGCAATAAACGATTAAAACGTGTCAAGAACTGTAGAATGCGTGGGACATGAGCGCCATATGTCCACTGGGGATTAGAGTCCCCATAAAAACTGACAGAATAAAAGTACTAAGCTAAAAGACGCTCAACACATTAAATGCGCAGAGTAAATTCACTATCATGAATAAAACGTAAAACACATTCTACAGCACGCGTGTCGTCTGCCAAAACGTTGGCTAGGCCAATAGGCAGACCCACACGGGCACGCAATGCAGCTAAAACCTGACACTCTGTTAAAATATGACGCACCGTTAAGGGCACGTCACACTGCCCACAGAGTGCTGCGGGGCCTCCACTGGGCAAATACCTATGACTAAAAACACAATGTCCAATTCGTAAACGAGCTAAAATTAGTTCTTCCCTACGACTCGAACGAGAAGAGGTACCCCAGATCAACGGGAAAGGCTTAACCTCCCGCAACTTGTTCCCCCGGAGGGCCGTCCACTCATCGCGCCAGCGCGAGAGGATGCGGCGACGGAAAATAACACACGAATCTGACGAATGAACAACACAAGTAAAAAATCTGGGTAATAAAATCGCCGATTTCGCAGCGTGACTCATTACCTGAGATGCCCACATGACCTGGAATCCACACGAAGGACACGCTGATGCCAGAGACACCAAGCGAGTGGAGCAGGTCATGTATGCGCTGTACGAGTGGGTGGTAATGGTACAGCGCATGAATAGCCTGAAGGGCACTCAGAAAGTCCGTACAAATAAAACTGCCGTAAGTCGTGCCGCTGAATGTGTAAAACAGATTGATAAATGCTAAAAAGTTCGGCGGTAAAAATTGAACATTGTCCAGGTAAACGAAAAGTAAAACTCTGTACACCAAAAACAAAGGCACATCCTACTCCAACATCAGTCTTAGACCCATCAGTATATATAAAATGACAGTCCCCGAACTGCACCTGTAGTTCTAAAAAGGCGGATATAAGAACAGAAGCAGGGGTCGCATGTTTCGGCATCGACGTAAGCCCAAGGTGGATGTGGGCCTCAGCGCGCGACCATGGAGGAAAACGCGTTTCCCCTCGGGTAAGGGCCGGCGCTGGCGGAATGTCCAAATGCCGAAGTAGCAGTCGAAATCGAACCCCTGGAGGGAGCAATTCAGAGGAGCTAACGAAATATTAGCGATCTAGCGAATCCTGGTAAAATACATCGAAGGACGGGTGGTTAGGCAAGCTTGAGAGCCGACAAGCATAGCTGCACAAAAGCATCTCACGCCGGAAGGACAGCGGAGGCTCTGCAGCTTCTGCGTACAGACTGGGTACAGGGCTAGATGGAAAGGCCCCTGTAGCGACTCTTATGTCACGATGGTGAATGGCATTCAAGCGACGTAACACAGATGGACGTGCCGACGAATAAACAATACACCCGTAATCAATCTTGGATCGGAACAAAGAGCGATAAAGGCGAAGAAGGACGGTCCGATCAGCTCCCCAGGATGTGCCACTTAAAACATGTAAAAGATTAAGAGAACGGCCACACTTTGCTTTTAAAAAGGAAACGTGCGAGGTCCAACACAACTTCCTATCAAAAATCAACCCCAAAAAATTCGCCTCGTCTGCAAACGGAAGTATCCCTGGCCCAAGATCGAGAGAGGGCGGAGGGAAATACTTCCGGCGCCAGAAGTTGATGCAGACGGATTTCTCGGCGGAGAAATTAAAGCCGTTGGCGTTACTCCAGGCGTAGAGACGGTCGATACAGCACTGGAGACGGCGTTCGAGTAGACAGGTCCGCCGTGAACTGCAATAAATAGCGAAATCGTCAACAAAAAGGGACGATAAATTGCCAGGTGGAATACAATCAACAATGGGGTTGATAGCAATCGCAAAAAGTGTGACACTGAGTACAGAGCCCTGCGGTACTCCGTTCTCTTGAATAAAACGACGAGCTAAAACCGAGCCCACACGCACACGAAAGACGCGGTCCGTCATGAACTTCCGAAGAAATATGGGAAGACGACCGCGGATATTCCAATCGTGAAGTGTACGTAAAATGCCGCCCCTCCAACAAGTGTCATAAGCTTTCTCCAGGTCAAGAAATACAGCCACGGTTTGACACTTTCTCAGAAATCCATTCCTAATATGCCTCGACAAGGACACCAGATGGTCGACGGTAGAGCGATAGCGACGAAACCCGCACTGAGCGTTCGCTAGAAGTTTCTGAGACTCAAGCCACCATGTCAACCACCCGTTGATCATGCGCTCCATCACCTTGCAAATGCAACTGGTGAGGGAGATAGGGCGGTAGCTAGAAGGTAGTTGGCGATCCTTCCCAGGCTTAAGTATAGGGACAATGGTGGCTTCGCGCCAAACGGAAGGAAAAATGCCGTCTTGCCAAATACGGTTATAGACCTGTAAGAGAAATAGTTTACTGTCGGCTGAAAGGTTCTTTAACATCAGGACATGAATGCCGTCCGGCCCAGGAGTGGAGTGCCGAGAGCAATGAAGAGCGTGCTCCAGCTCCCTCATTGTGAATAGTTCGTTATAGCATTCATCATTAGCAGGCCGAAAAGTATATGATGCGGAATCCAGCCGGTCTTTAATAGAGCGAAAGCCGGCGGAATAATGGTCTGAATTGGAAACCGCCTCAAAGGCAGCACCCAGAGTGTTAGCGATGGCAGCCGGATCCACTATGGTGGCATTAGAAACCTGAAGGCCAGAAACAGTACAATGTGACACTTTACCTGAGAAGCGACGAAGTTTATCCCAAACAACGGATGAAGGCGTAAAACGATTAAAAGACTCGACAAAACGAGCCCAAGATGCCTTCTTGCTATCCTGAATAATGCGACGAGCCCTGGCGCGCGATTGTTTAAAAGTCACCAAATTATCAAGTGTAGGGTGTCGCCGAAACACCCTAAGTGCAGTCCTACGGGCACGACCGGCGTCCCGACAATCCTCGTTCCACCACGGAACAGGTGGCCGCCGAGGTTGGGAGGATGAATGGGGTATTGCGCGTTCGGCGGCAGAGAAAATAATAGACGTAAGGTGCTGCACTAGTTGGTTAATGTCGGAGAAGGGCTGGTCGTCAAAATGTTCGAGGCTGGAATACAAGCTCCAGTCGGCTTTTGCGAATATCCAGGTAGGTACTCTGGAATGCTGTACGTGGTGCGACAGAGGAGAAACCATGCAGGGGTAATGGTCGCTGGAGTAGGTGTCAGCGACGACGTTCCACTGAAGACGACTAGCAAGCTGGAGGGAGCAAATGGCAAGTTCCAGGTGAGAGGATGTACCAGAAGAATCAGAAATAAAAGTAGGTGCACCTGTATTGAGGATGGAAAGATTGAACTGATAAAAAATGTAGGAAACAAGAGTTCCCCTCGCACAAGCCCTTGGCGAACCCCATGGTGGGTGATGGGCATTAAAGTCTCCCAACAGAAGAAATGGTGCTGGGAGAGCGTACGGGAGAGCTCGAATGTCCGCGGGAGCGAGGGGAGATGACGGAGGTGAATATACAGAGCAAACAGAGATGAAAAAACCGGGTAACTGCAATCTAATGGCAACAGCTTGCATGTCGGACGTAAGAGCGAGAGTTTGAATATGAACGTCGTTACGCACTATTAACATGACACCTCCATGAGCAGGAGTACCCTCCTCCGGTTCAAGGTCGTAGCGAACCGGAGTATATCCTCGGAGATCAAAAGGATCGTGAGGGCGAAGCTTAGTCTCCTGCAAACACACGACCATAGGCGAATGGGAACGCAATAAAAGTTGCAGTTCCGCCCTATGCGATCGTACACCACGTACATTCCAGGACAGGATAGCCAGTAAGAAAAAGGGGATAAACTGTCTATTTAGATGGGCGGCTTAAAATTACCTTTTGTTTAACCTTTGGGCTCGGGCTTTTTGTATGGAGTTGGTCAGACTCCATAGCTTCCTCGGAGAGAGGGCCCACGCGCTCAGTGCCAGAAACCGATTCAAGCGCCGTGAATCGGTTCTGGGTGGCGATGGGTGAGGGGTGCCGCTGAGCGCGGCTGGTCCCAGGACCTTCCTGGGACAGCGACCTCCGAGAAGGTGAACTTTTGTTACCGCGCGCACGCGGAGGGTCTTTCAAAAAATCTTCCCTACGTAATTTCTGCTTGGGCGTCTTTTCAGCGGCTTGCGACTTCATTGACTTTGGACCAGATTTATAGGGCTTGGTAACAGTAGCTTTAATGGACGGCCGGACGGTAGTGGCGGTTAATCCAGTCATGGTCCAGGTCTGAGTTTCGGCATCTACTCGTGGTACTGGCGAGGCAACAACAGAACTAAATGTGCCAGATCACAGGAGTGAAGGTTGGCGCGCATGGAAACGCCTCCGGGCTTCGGCGAAGGAGAGTTTCTCCTTTACCCGGATCTCATGGATCGCCTTCTCGTCCAAATACCGCGGACAGTCGCCAAATGAAGCAGAATGTGACCCTTTACAATTAACGCAGACGGGGGCTGTTCAACATGCACCTTCGTGTGAGGGCTGGCTACATGTTGCACAGATGTTAACGACACTCTTACATGAGACTTGCGTATGCCCAAAACGTTGGCATTTTAAACAACGCAGAGGTCTAGGAATATAAGGCCTCACAGAAATATGTTCGTACCCTACGGAGATGCTCGTGGGCAGATCGACGTCATCAAATGTTAGAAACAGGGTACGAGTGGGTACCAATACGCCGTCGCGTTTGGCCTGCACCCGATGAACTGCTGTCACCTTCTGGTCTGCAAGATATTCGACCAGGTCCGCGTCCGATATGCCATCGAGGCTATGCGTGGTGACAACGCCTCGACAAGAATTCAAGGTGCGGTGCTTCTCAACACGGATAGGATAACCGTGGAGAAGCGTGGCGCTCAACAAGGACTTACTTTGTGCCTCGGATTTGCTTTGAACTAACAACGAACCATTACGAAGCCGAGTACAGGAAAGAACCGGACCAGTAATTGAGTCAATGCCCTTCTGGATGATAATAGGGTTCACCTTCTCGAATGATTGTCCCTCCTCTGTACGGGTAATCACCAAGTAACAACCAGCTGTTGGCGGTGCTACTTCTGTTACTAAAGTTTGTCGGCGCTTGTTGTTTATAATGGAGAAAGGATGCTCCATAGCGAAAAAATCCTCCACCATTGCAACCGTCTCATACGTCGGGCTCTGACTTCCCGGGCGTTACCCCGGCTTGGGTGAGTGGCCTATCTATACCTAGCTTACCCCAGGGTCACATCTCCCAGAACATAGACAGAGGAACCCAATCGCCGTCGGAAGTCAGCAGCTCATGCAATGGCCCCCCCGCGGGACTGCAGTTGAACAGCGGATACGAACACAAACCCTACATGACGACCCCGGGTGGTGGGGATGACGCCATTATCCACTCACCCAGCTGCGCACTGAGTGCGCGGGTATCCGTCAGGCTGTGTCCACGAAGGATTAACATAAAAAGTTAAAAGAAACTAAAAGTGTGTGGGCGTTTCGCACTCAAGGTAGGCCGGCGAAGAAGTAAAAGAGACGTGAAAATGAATGGGCGTGGGGCGAAATGTGCATAAATAAAAGAGAAGACAGAAGCGATGGCGAGAGTCGAGATGTAATGATATGCACGGAACGTACGAGAGCCTACCTTGAGTCCCCCGGTCACGAGAACGAACCCACCTCGACCGGACCGGGGTGAAATGATGAAGATGGCGATGATTGGCTCGGGAACCCCCGGGTGCGCCAAAAACCCGTACTCACATAAGGTGAGCCCCTGAGGGGTACAGACCAGGGAAAATCACGAAAAATATGATGTCAGAGTGAACAACCAACGGCATTCGAACGAGGGAAACCTTCAGATTGTACACGTGAAAGATGTAAATCAAATAAAATGAAAGAAAATCGTGATAGATGGGAAACCACTCAGGCATTCGCCTGCAGACCAGGGAAAAACCATGAATAATCCCAGGATAGAGTGAGCGACCGACGGTAATCCAAACAAAGGACCCTAGAAGCACACGTGAAAGATGTAAATCAAATAAAATGAAAGAAAATCATGATAGATGAGAATCCACCCAGACATTCGCCTACAGACCAGGGAAAATCACGAAAAATATGACGTCAGAGTGAACAACCAACGGCAATCGAACGAGTGAAACCTTCAGATTGTACACGTGAAAGATGTAAATCAAAAAATGAATGAAATTCGTGATAGTATGGAACCCACTCAGGAATTCGCCTGTAGACCAGGGAAAACCATGAAAAATCCCAACATAGAGTGAGCGACCGACAGGGAAATCAAACAAAGGACTCTAGAAGCACACGCGAAAGATGTAAATCATATAAAATGAAAGAAAATAGAAATCGATGAGAAACCACTCAAGCCATTCGCCTGCAGACCAGGGAAATCGGGAAAAATCTAATGTCAGAGTGAACATCCAACGGCAATCGAACCAGATTGATCTTCTGTTTGTACAGTGAAAGATGTAAATTATATACAATCAAAGGAAATCGCGATAGATGAGAAATCAGCCAGGCATTCGCCTGCAGACCAGGAAAGCCGCGAAAAATCTGAGGTCAGAGCGAACAGTCGATGGTAATCGAACCAGGGAGACCATCGAATTATACACGTGAAAGATGTAAATGAAAGGGAAAGTAAATCGTGATAGATGAGAAACCGCCCAGGCATTCGCAGGCAGACCAGCAAAAACTGCGAGAAACCTAAGGCCAGAGTGACCGTCCCTACGGAAATCGAAACCACGACCTGAATGCAACTCACAGACGTTATCGTCTGAACCAGACCGTAAAAACAGGTTTATACCATACAACTCATAACTATAGGATGCCATGCCAGATGACGTCATACCTGTAGACAGACTGTCGGGGATCAGTCGACATGTTGAAACGCGCTTGATCGTTCAGACAGATGTTTACATTCAATGCCTACCATACCAACACCGCAATCCATTACACAGCAAAGTTAAAATAATTTTTATTATAATACTTTTAATTAAATTCATGTATATGCCCTATTATTTCATGTTTTCAGTACTTTCTTTCCCTCGTCCCTCTCATTCACCCTAAAGAATCAGTACACAATATGACATTTTTATACGCTTAATATCCATTTATCTCAGAAAACCACGCTTAATTCGCAGTTATCGCAGAAAACCGCTCACGAGCAAACTAATTTTTTTTCCAGAGTTACACGGATTTTAAACTCGTAGGATCGTATTAGAAAATTTATCATATTTTTTCAGTTCAAAGTAGGTAAACATCTTTAAAGTCATTCATTCCAGCTATTTACATTTAGCGTAAAGATTATCATATTTCATTTTTAAAGCCGTCTTGTTAAATATGTCTCGCAATCCATTTTTAAAATCAAATCATACATGCGTTTAATGCATATAATGGATGTCTACATATACCCAATATGGCTATCATGCGAGTTAAACCCTTCAATATGACTGCTTCCTCACAGCTACTTCCGGCATCTTCCTGCTTTCGACTCTCTCGGCTAGACGTGAAGAGCTCTTTAGGTTGCGAGTCGCACCTTGAGGGTAGCGAGAAGAGGCTGCCGGTCCTAGCGAGAGTGGGGTGGGAATAACCAGGTCTAATTAGGGATGCAGTACAGAGGGCACTTCAGTGTGTCCGAGAGGCTCGTCTAGGGAGGAAGTATAGCTCTCGCATTCACTTTAAGACGCGTCGACGTATCCCTTGTTCGTTACGTTATTTTTACCTTTCTTAGTCATGTATTCATCCAAGAGATGTAATTTCGCCAGGACGACAATAATCAAATATGCATTACAAAATAAACGTTTATTCGACGTCTTTATCTTAATTGCTTTTTTATGTTATTCGAAGATGAATTTATATTCGTGACGCGATTCACCCCAAGACCACCAGGTCAACTTGGAACAGCAGTCAATGACGCACCACATTCCAAAGATATGATCACCCTTTACCGCATGCCGCTATGTCTTTCCATTCAGGAGATATAAGCATTTAACGGTAATAATACATTTTTGTGACGCACCGTCAATTAAAATGATCTGTAATCGAATTAATTACCCCACAGTAGTAAAAAGATGAGAGATCTGGCACACAAAGGAATACAGGCAGCTCTACCCTCTTTCTTTGTGTGCTAACCCTTAAAAGCCGCCAGCTCCAGCCCCATTCTATTCTGCTAAATAACTCTGAGATGACAACAACGTAGTTCTCTCAGAGAATAATCTGCTTTCTAAAGTGTTATCAAGGGGAAAAGGCGAACATTTCCTTCAAGGGTTAATACGTTATATAATTGATTCAAAAAGGTTCGTGCTTCCTCTATAAATAAAGCGACCTCTAGTATTGAACTTCATTCTGTTAGTCATCTCTGAGGTGTTAACATCGCTGTTCTCTCAGAAAATAATCGACCTTCTAAAGTGTTATCAAGGTAAAGAGGCGTACATTTCCTTGAAGAAAGGTTAATGCGTTATTATATCAAGAAGAAAAATGAATAAGTCCTCATATAAGGATATCATTCCTAGTGCCTTAGGATATTCTTGTGATAAATGCTGTAAGAAGTTCCTCCGTGGATATGATAAAACACGACATGAGCTACGTTGTAAAAAGCTCTTCAAGTGTAAATATTGTAATGTAGCCGTCAAAGACAGTTGTAAGGGTCGCCCACACGAAGATGCGTGTGAAATAAAGACCTGAGAAGACACGTACATTAGATCCCATTAAGCACGAGTTATTTTCTACCAATGGATGACTGTAACATGATAGAATATGAAACTTCATTCAATGGACGCTTAAATTCATATTTTATACGTTGTGAATCAACTAAGGACCTGAATATGTACCTGAATGAGGCGAAACAGTGGATAATCCAGGCTGTACATAAAGAGCTTGGTATTCACAAAAGTGTGAAAATTAATCTGCTAGCTGAGTGTAGATTTGTTAACAGTGTCGGAGAAACCTGTGACAAAACATTTAAAATACGGAATCAAGCTGTTTTCATAGAAACGGATCTGGAGTCTATGTGGGAAACGAAAATGAAGACGATGGTTACTGAAATGGAGGAGTCTCAGCTTAAGGGTAGCAACTGGGCTTTGCTTGCTGTGGAAGGAGTTCGACTTCGTATCAACAAGTACAATCCGTTACGGGGAAGTAGCTACATACCCCTACCGCCATCTGTTGAAGCATGAAAAGCCTGCATTAACATCCAGAATTTAACTGATGAGCTATGCTTTATGCATTCTGTATTAGCCAAATTCGTTGAGAAGGATGCACAACGAGTGAGCAAATACAAACAACTTCAAAATAAATACGACTTCAGCTGTGTTTCCTACTCTACGCCACTTTCTCAAATACCTAAATTCGAGAAGCTTAACAGGATGTCTATCAACGTCTTCGGCCTGGATGAGAAGCATGAAGTGTTTCCGATAAAGGTCGCTGAGCCTGAACTACCTGACCACCGTGACCTCCTACTATTTAGTGACAGTAGTGGGAGACATCACTACGTCTATATAAAGAATTTTGAAAAACATATTCGACGTCAGAAAACTATGCATAAAGAACGTGTTTCTACCCGTAAGCGTTGGATTAGAAAAACAACAAGAACATGCCTCCATCTGTAATCAGCATGGTGTTGCAAGGGTAGTTATACCTACAAAGGATAAATCAATTGTACAATTTAAAATTTTTGAAAGGATGTTGAAACTACCTTACGTCATCTACGCAGACTTTGAAAGCATTCTCGCTCCATGTCATACATGCATACCCGATCCTTAAACTTCATATACATCCCCTTATCAGCAGCATGTTCCCATGAGTTTCTGCGTTTACATTAAACCGTCAACCAACGTTGAACATCTGGAAACTGGTCTTCCTAAGCATCCCTATGTATATCGTGGTGTTGTTGCTGCTCAGAAATTTATGGAATACCTGTCGTTCGTTGCAAAGGAAATTAATAATATATACAAATCCGTCATGCCTCTGAAACTTACAGATCAACAGCAGATGGATTTCAACGCCTCTACAGTATGCTACTTGTGTGGAAAAACCTTTACTGAAGAGAACTATAATGTACGCGACCATGATCACAATAGTGGTGAATATCGGGGAAGTCTACATAATGGATGTCATTTAGCATGTAAAACACCTACATATATTCCAGTCTTCATGCACAACCTTAGCGGATATGACTCACACTTCATTGTTAAGGAGCTGGGATGTACAAGTGAGCGGGTGGAAGTAATTCCTAGCTCTGAAGAAAGCTATATATCATTTTCCAAGTATGTAGGAGATATAAAGCTTCGGTTTGTAGATAGTTTTCGGTTTCTCAGTACAAGCTTGGATAAGCTGGTGAAGAATCTAACATCGTACCCTGAAAACTGAAACACTTCGGAGAAGACAAGATGAAGTTGATGACACGTAAGGGTGTATTTCCCTATGATTATGTTACTTCATGGGATGTTTTGAACCAAACGTGCCTGCCTCCTAAGGACTCCTTCTACAATAGATTAAATGAAGAAGAAATTAGTGATGCTGACTACGATCACGCTAGAAATGTATGGGAGCTGTTTAATGCAAGAAACCTGGGAGAATCAGTGACCTCTACTGAACATCGGATGTTCTTCTTCTAGCTGATGTCTTTGAGACATTCAGAGAGCAAACTCTCAGAACGCACAAAGTTGATCCAGCACATTATTTCACCTCTCCAGGACTTACATGGGACGCCATGTTACTGTATACTGGAATCAAACTTGAACTGTTGCAAGATTATGACCAACTACTCATGGTGGAATCCGGCATAAGAGGAGGTTTATGCCAAGTTTCACATCGGTATGCAGAGGCTAATAACACTTACATGGATAAGTTTGATCCGTCGAGAACAACCCAATTCATCACATACGAGGACGCTAATACCCAATATGGTTGGGCAATGTGTCACGCCCTTCCTTTTGGTGGATTTCAGTGGGTTTCACCTGAAGAAATAAACTTACAAAGACTAGAAGAAGATGATCCTCATGGATACATATTAGAAGTTGACATCGAGTATCCTGCTGAACTCCATGATCTGCATAATGATTTACCATTCCTGCCCGAGTGCCTGAAACCAAAGTATTCGACTACAAAGAAGCTAATTCCTCACCTTGGATCACGAAATAAGTATGTAGTACATTACATGGCTTTGAAGATAGCTCTTAGTCATGGACTACAACTAACAAAAATCCATCGTGTGCTACAATTCCAAAAGTCAGAAGTAGTTAAAACCGCATGTGGAAATTAACAACAGACTACAACAACAAGCTGCAAATGATTTTGAGAAGGATCTCTACAAACTGTTCAACAATGCTATGTTTGGAAAAACAATGGAAAACCTTCGTAATCGTGTGGATATACGGTTGGTGACAAACGAGAAGACTCTAGAGAAGCTTATCGCCAAGCCTTCGTTTATCGATCGAACAATATATGCTGCTAATCTAGCTGCTGTGCATATGGCCTTCCGACAGATCGTATTCAACAAGCCTATATACATTGGAATGAGTGTGTTGGACATGTCCAAGACATTAATGTATCACTATCATTATGATGTGTTGTTACCGCATTATGGAGTTGCAAAACTGAAGCTGATGTATATGGACACTGATTCGTTCATTCATCGTGTGATGACTGAAAATGTGTACCAGGACAAGTTACGTTTTCTCGAACACCTAGATACAGCTGATTACCCTGTCAACCATATATGCTATTCAGCTCTAAACAAGAAGGCGTTGGGAAAATTTAAAGATGAGGCTAATGGTAAAATCATCCAGCGCTTTGTCGGACTACGATCTAAGATGTATGCACTAGATATATGCTTCAATGATAAAAAGGATTAAAGGCATTAAACGTAGTGCTATTAATCAGTACATTACATTTGAGAGTTATGCTGACTGTCTTAAAACCGGAGAAATCATCAGAACACCCATGAATCTGATCCTGTCTCAGGAGCATGCTCTTGCCACAGTGCAAGTGAATAAAATCACATTGACTCCGTTTGATGATAAAAGAGGTATTGCTGAGGATGGAATAACGACATATGCGTATGGACATTACAGGATTACAACCAGCGCTTAAAAGAATGTAAGTCAAAGATGAAGATTTTCTCGTGAGTCTACAATCTTAAAAAAATGAAGGTTATCCGTGTGCTGTGTATGCAACTAGCTGATGACTGCTGAAGAAAGCAGAATATGGAAGGGAAGGTGGTAACCCTGCCATTAGGAGCAATCCTAGTGCTAGTCTCAAGCCTAGATAAAAGGGGGAGAGACACCTACAACGAACTAAAATAAAGGTATGTTGACGTAAACTCTACAATTAAAACTCTTGAATAATAAAACCTGAATAAATCATTGCAATTTCACTAAAAGAAAGTCGAGGTTATATCTCGTTAGCCAGATTAGGTTAGTCGATGACTGAGTAGAATAGATGATGAGAGGAACGTTTGGGATTGGTCAGGTTAATCTGGACTATGCCCTCGTACGTATTGTCTAAGTTTTGAAGGATGAATTAGTTTAGATTGCCTTAGCAATGGTTTGGTTACGTGTTGTTCTTACGTTTTCTAACGTGGTTACATGGTTGGTACGTGTTGTTACGTCGTGTGAGGTTTCTATTTACGAGATGTCACGTGTTGTTACGAGGAGACGTGCTTATGTTACTTAGTGTGCCGTCTTGTTACGTGGTGTTACGTCTTGACACGCGGTTACGTGCTTATGTTACGTAGTGTAACGTCTTGTCATGCTGTTATGTTACGCTGTGTTACGTCTTGTTACGTGGCTACGTTAGATGATGATAGGAATGAATAGACAATGAGAAGATCAAGAGCATACGAGGTGGCAATAGGTTAGGACGTATACTTCACTGTAAACCGATATACAGTTTGTCCCTCTTCGTCTCGCGCATTACTGCTTAACATATAAAAAGTTTGTAAGGTTTAGAAAAAAGTATATAAAAGTGTTGTGACGCTGGATGAGCAAAGTTTTATAATCGAATTGCTCTCTATATTACTTTATAAACCTACATTCCTCCACCTTCAATCCCTGTCTATCCTTGTATCTCTCCCTTTTCCATATTTCTCCCATATAAACGCATAGTCTACTCCTCAACCCCTCTCTAGACTAGCACCTCTCCTCATATTTCCCCCGCTCTCATATAAATGCATTTTCCTCCTTGAAGACTTTCTCAACCTAACACCTACCTTCGTTTTCCTCGCCTCTCCATATAAACGCATACTCTGTCATTCAAACCTTCCTGCCTAATACCTCTCCTCGGTTTGCTAGCTCTCCCATATAAAACGCCATATTCTACCCTTCAAGTCCTGTATGGTCTAGTACCTCTGCTCGTATTCCCTATCTCTTCCGTATAAAGCGCATCCCCTCCTCCTTCAGCATCAGTATAGTCTAGCACCGCTCCTCGTATTCCGTATCTCTCCCGTATAAGCCTATATTCCCCTCCTTCAGCATTTATCTAGCCTATTATCTGTTCACGTTTTGCCTATCGTTCCCATAAAAGTCATACTCCACACCTCAAACCCTGTCTAGCCTAACACTTCTCCTCATATTCCCCTACCTCTCTCATATAAGGCGCATTCCCCTACTTCAACCCTGCCTAGCCTAGCATCGACCCTCGTATTCCCTATCTCTCGTATATAAACGCCTACTCTATCATTCAAACCTCCTAACTTAATACCTCTCCTCGGTTCGCTATCTCTCCCATATAAAACGCCATATTCTACCCTTCAAGTCCTGTTTAGTATAGCATCGTTCCTTGTATTCCCTATCTCTCTCGTATAAAGCGTATCCCCTCCTCCTTCAGCATCAGTCTAGTCTAGCACCGCTCCTCGTATTCCCTATCTCTCCCGTATAAGCCTATATTCCCCTCCTTCAGCATTTATCTAGCCTATTATCTGTTCACGTTTTCCCTATCTTACCCATAAAAGTCATACTCCACACCTCAAACACTGTCTAGCATAACACTTCTCCTCATATTCCCCTACCTCTCTCATATAACGCGCATTCCCCTACTTACCCTGTCTAGCCTAGCATCGACCCTCGTATTCCCTATCTCTCGCATATAAACGCCTACTCTATCATTCAAACCTCCTAACTTAATACCTCTCCTCGGTTCGCTATCTCCCCATATAAAACGCCATATTCTACCCTTCAAGTCCTGTTTAGCATGGCATCTTTCCTTGTATTCCCTATCTCTCTCGTATAAAGCGTATCCCTCCCTCCTTCAGCATCTGACTACCTAGCATCAGCCCTGGTATTCCCTATCTCTCCCCTATAAACGCATTTTCCTCCTTGGACCCTCGTTTTCCCTATCCTTTCCCATATAAACGCAAAAGTGCCCCAGCGTCTGTCTATCATACCATCTGTCCCCGTTTTCAATATATTCCTCATATAAACGTATACCCTACTCCTTAACCTCTGTCTACTCTAGCACCTCCTCTCGCGTGCCCTATCTCTGTCTTATAAAGCATATCTCTCCCTCCTTCAGTCCCTGCTCTACCTCGGAACTCTCCTCGTTTTCCCTATCTTCTCCATATAAACGCAACTTTCCTCCTTGAAGGTTCTCTCAACCTAGCATATACCCTCGTTTTCCTCGTCTCTTCATATAAAATGGCATACTCTTCCCTTCAAATCCTGAATAGTCTAGTACCTCTCCTCGTTAACCCTATCTCTCCTGTATATATGTTCATACTCCTCTGCTTCAGCATCTGTCTATCCTAGCATCTCTTCACGTTTTCCCTATCTTTCCCATATAAACGCATATTCCACATCTCAAATTCTATCTTGTCTAACACTTCTCCTCGTATTTCCCCTGTATCTCTCATATAAAGCGCATCCCCACTCCTTCAACCTCTATCTAGCCTAGCATGATTCTCGTAGTCCCTATCTTCCCCATATAAACGCATTTTCCTCCGTGAACCGCCGCATCTAGCCTCGTTTTCCCTATCCTTTACCATATAAACGCAAAACTGCGCCAGCTTCCCCCTATATATACTACTGTGGATGCGGAGGAAAATGCGTTTATATGGGTGAGATAGGGAATAGGGGGAGGGACGGGCTGATGCAAGGCTAGACAGGGGCTGAAGTGGGGGAATGCACTTTATATGAGTGAGATAAGGCATACGTGGAGAGGTGCTATGCTAGACAGATGCTGAAGGAGGGTGAATATAGGCTTATACTGGAGAGATAACGAATACGAGGGAAGGTAATAAGATAGACGAATGTTAAAGTTGGAATGCATTTATACAGGTGACATAGGGAATACGAGGAAAAAAGCTAGGATAATCAGAGATCTCACCGGAGTATACGTTTATACGGGAGAAGTAGGGAAACGTTGGTAGGTGTTAGGGACTGGTTAAAGAAACTGTAAACAAAGAACTGCATTATACAAGAGCTTTAACAACAAAAAGTCTCGAGTATAGATCACTTGTAAGGTATTCGGCAAATGGTCTTTAGTGGAAAACCCCCCCTAAGTCATTAGTATGGAAATGACAGACCTGGCACACTTAATATGCAGGAATGTGTATTCATATGCAAATGAGCTACCCCACCTCCTCCCCCACCTCAGCTCCTTGGTACTTTTAGTTGCAGCTGTGGGTCATAAATCTTGTTGAGTATAATGGAAGCTTGACAGTGAAGCAATTAAGGCTGTCCTTCTCCTGTCAAAACGAACAAAGGGGGTCGTAAATTTGTGGTTCTGTAACAAAGGCGAGATGTTTTTCTACCCATTCCACATTCGGCCACTTCTGCACCTGCAGCATCCTACCCACCCCCACTCACATTGTTTCTCGAACACGTGCAAGAGGCTATCCATCATTGTCAAAATGAACAAAGAGTATGCTGGACAAAGGATCAGACGCTATTGTCTCCAGCTGTATTGTTTACTTTTAGGTGAAACCACCTGGCATCTCATTCCACTAGCATTTAACAAAAGAACAATGCTTGCCCTTCAACTGTCAAAATGAAAAAAGGCCATGATAAATTAGGGTCGTGACAAAAGAGAACTGAATCCCGTTACCAAAGAAACAAGTTCTATTGTATTCTCTTTCTGTTTTCCGGGGCAAGGCTTCTTAGAAGGACCACATGGTATTCCCATTCCACTAGCGGTTAACAAAAGAACAATTCTTGCCCTTCAACTGTCAAAATGAACAAAAAAGATGCAGGAGATTCTATTGTATCCCCTTTCTTTTGTCCGGGGCAAGGCTTCTTTGGAAAGATCCCCTGCAGGCATCCCATTCCATTGCCCTATAACAAAGCTGGTCCCTTTCCATTGTTCGAACACCTCCGTGCTTGACAAAAGAATCTGAGGGAGGCGTTATGCTCGCCCTGTCTTTGTTTGTTCGCGTGAAAGACAGAGAGGTCTGTTTACCTGCTATGCGTTAACATTTCAACAACGTCAGAGTCAGCCATCATGGTTTTTGCCCTGAGGGGCTGTTCTCTCTGAATGTTTTACGAGGTCCTACGAATATGCCCGAGCATAGCTAACAAGCATTCTGTTTGGCTCTTTTCAATCAGGCATATAAAAATGTATTTAACCATTACATACATTAAACCTCTGTGTATACTTGCATATCCATAGATCGGTGCTCGATTCTTACTGCAATCAAAAGTTTAATGTTTTAGTTGCTAATGAGAAATTGATGATTGATATTATTATATCATTACCGTAATTAATAAAAGGGTGTACAGGGGGTCCAAGATCGAATGTTACCCAGCGAAACTCTAATGCGTAATAACTATTAAACTATGCACGGCCAGATTAAAATGTATTTAACAGATATACTTTAATTTTTTGTATATTACCCTTATTAATAAAGGGGTGTTCAGAGGGTCCTAGCTCGAATCTTACCCAGCGAAACTCTAATGCGTAATAACTATTAAACTATGCACGGCCAGATTAAAATGTATTTAACAGATATACTTTACTTTTTTGTATATTACCCTTATTAATAAAAGGGTGTTCAGAGGATCCTAGCTCGAACCTTACCCAGCGAAACTCTAATGCTTAATTAATATTAAACTATGGGAGTATGTGCGGTCAGATTAAAATGCATTTAACAATTATAATTATTTATATATTCCGATGCCTAGACACGCTTCTTTATTTTCTTTCTTTCTCTTTCTTTCTTCTCGACTTGCACACATCCAATCGTTCACATATACACGAACACTTGTACATACATCAGCAAACATACACCAGTACACTCACACAGGCACATGCAAGCACACACACACACACACAAGCACTGGCCCTCACACACACGCACACACGTAAACACACACGCATACACATTCATGCACACACATACACAACAACACACACACGCATTCACACACCTCATACATATACAAACAAATACATACATACACCAGTACGCTTACACTCACACACATATATGCACGCACACACGCATACACACATACACGCACACACACTCACGTACATACATACACCGTTACACTCGCACACACACCCACAAACACGAGCGCATACGCCTACAAGCTTAGACACATACAGCAGTGCACGCACACACATATCATTGGAAATTATTGCCTTTACAGAATTCAAAAATCTTCGTCGCATTTCAATGTAACCTAGCAAAATATAATTCTTTGAGGCTACCCCCCTCACATGACTTTCATCACAACACATTTTATAGCTTGCGTAAACAGAATATGGAGGTACTGTGAGAGAGAGCATTAGAGAGGCGGAATTGAAGCAAGTAGGGATAGAGGTACTGAGAACCTCTGCGCATGCGCAAAAGGCGATAATTCCATTGGCTGAAATAATCACGTGACGTGTATACATCCCCTCTCCAACCATCTCTATTCGCCTTCAATAGAAGAGATGTCGTCATTAGTCATCGTTTTATTATTAAAAATTCGGTATGATTGTTTTAAACACGCCTGTGCCACCTCTATAATTAGGATACCTTCAGTCACTAGGATTTATTGTGCTAATGAGTCTTGGTGTGTTAATATCGTTTTCTCTCCGGGAATAATCATGTTTCTAAAGTAATATGAAGGTGAAGCTGTCAACATTTCATTGAATAGTGATTAATACGTTATTACAAGAATAAGGATGAATAACTCTGCATATAAGGACATAATTCCTAGTGCATTGGGATACTCTTGTACTAAATGCAGGAAGAAATTCCTCCGAGGTTACCCCCCAGGGGCTCACCTTATATGAGTACGGGTGTCGGCGTACCCGGGGGTTCCCGAGACACTCATCGCCATTTTCATCCGATCATCACCGTCCGGTCGAGGTGGGTTCGTCCTCGTGACCGGGGGACTCAAGGTAGGCTCTCGTGTGTTCTGTGCATATCATTACATCTCGCCCGTCGCCGTCGTTTCTTACTTCTCTTCAATCTCCGCACATTTCACCCCACGTCCATTCATTTACACATCTCTTTTACTTCTTCGCCGGCCTACCTTGAGTGCGAAACGCCCACACACCTTTAGTTTCTTTTAACGTTTTCTTTTAATCCTCCGTGGACACAGCCTGACGGATACCCGCGTACGAGTTGCGCAGCTGGGTGAGTGGGTAATGGCGTCATCCCCACCAACCGGGGTCGTCATGTAGGGTTTGTGTTCGTATCCGCTGTTCAACTGCAGTCCCGCGGGGGCCAATGCATGAGCTGCTGGCTTCTGACGGCGATTGGGTCCCTCTGTCTATGTTCTGGAAGGCGTGACCCTGGGGTAAGATTGGTATAGATAGGCCATTCACCCAAGCCGGGGTAACGCCCGGGAAGGCAGAGCCCGAGGTCGGAGACGGTAGCAATGGTGAAGGATTTTTTTCGCTATGGAGCACCCTTTCTCCATTATTAACAACAAGCGCCGAAAAGTTATAGTAACAGAAGTAGCACCGCCAACAGCTGGTTGTTACTTAGTGATTACCCGTACAGAGGAAGGACAATCATTCGAGATGGTGAAACCTTTTATCATCCAGAAAGGCATTGACTCAATTGCTGGTCCGGTTCTTTCCTGCACTCGGCTTCGTAATGGTTCGCTATTAGTGCAAAGCAAGTCCGAGGCACAAAGTAAGTCCTTGTTGAGCGCCACGCTTCTCCACGGTTATCCTATCCGTGTTGAGAAACACCGTACCTTGAATTCCTGTCGAGGCGTCATCACCACCCATAGCCTCGATGGTATGTCAGACGAAGAGCTAGTGGCTATCTTTCCGAACAAAAGGTAACGGCAGTTCATCTAGTGCAGGCGAAACGCGACGGCGTATTGGTACCCACTCGTACCCTGTTTCTAACATTTGATGGCGTCGATCTGCCCGTGAGCATTTCCGCAGAGTACGAACGGATTTCTGTGAGGCCTTATATTCCTAGACCTCTGCGTTGTTTTAAATGCCAATGTTTTGGGCATACGCAAGTCTCTTGCAAGAGTGCCGTTACCATCTGTGCCTCTTGTGGTGAGCCCCCACACGATGGTACCTGTTTATCCGCCCCCGTCTGCGTAAATTGCAAAGGGTCTCATTCTGCTTCATTTGCCACCTGTCCGCGGTATTTAGACGAGAAGGCGATCCAGGAGATCCGGGTAAAGGAGAAACTCTGCTTCGCCGAAGCCCGGAGGCGTTACCATGCGCGCCAACCTTCACTCCTGCGATCTGGTACATTTAGATTTGTTGTTGCCTCGCCAGTACCCCGGAAGGATGCAGAGACTCAAACTTGGACCATGACTGCATTGACCGTCACTACTATCCGGCCGTCCAAGCCTGCTGCTGTTACCAAGCCCTATAAACCTGGTCCAAAGTCTATGAAGTCACAAGCCCCTGAGAAGAAATCGAAGCAGAAATTTCGTAGGGAAGATTTTTTGAAAGACCCTCCGCGTGGGCGCGGCAAAACGAGTTTACCTTCTCCTCCTCCTCGGAGGTCAGAGTTCCAGGATGATCCTGGGACAAGCCGCGCTCAGCGGCCTCCTTCACCCGTTGCCACCCAGAACCGATTCTCGGCGCTGGAATCGGTTTCTGGCTCTGAGCGCGTGGGCCTTTCCCTCGAGGAGGCTATGGAGTCTGGCCAACTCCATACAAAAAGCCCGAGCCCAAAGGTTAAGAAAAAGTTTATTTTAAGCCGCCCTTCTAAGTAGACAGTTTATCCCCTTTATTCATGGCTATCCTGAGCTGGAATTTACATGGTGCTCGATCGCATAGGGCGGAACTGCAACTTTTATTGCGTTACCATTCCCCTATGGTCGTATGTTTGCAGGAGACAAAGCTTCGCCCTCACGACCCTTTCGATCTCCGAGGGTACACTCCGGTTCGCTACGATCTTGAACCGGAGGAGGGTGCTCCTCCTCATGGAATTGTCATGTTGTTAGTGCGTAACGACGTTCATTTCAAACCTCTTGCTCTTACGACCGACTTGCAAGCTGTTGGCATTAGGCTGCAGTTACCCGGTTTTTTCTCTTCTGTTTGCTCTGTGTATTCACCTCCATCGTCTCCGCTCGCTCCCGCGGACATTCTAGCTCTCCTGTTCGCTCTACCAACACCGTTTCTCCTGCTGGGAGATTTTAATGCCCATCACCCCCTGTGGGGTTCGCCAAGGGCTTGTTCGAGGAGAATCCTTCTTTCTGACATTTTTGACCAGTTCAATCTCTCTATTCTCAACACAGGCGAGCCTACGTTTCTTTCTGATTCTTTAGGTACATTTTCTCATTTAGACCTTACCGTTTGCTCACTCCAGCTTGCTAGTCGTCTGTAGTGGAACGTCGTCGCTGACACCTACTCCAGCAACCATTACCCCTGCATCGTTTCTCTTCTGTCACACCACGTACAGCTTTCCAGAGTACCTACCGGGATATTCGCAAAAGCCGACTGGAGCTTGTATTCCAGCCTAGTGCATTTTGACGACCAGTCCTTCACCGACATTAACCAACTAGTGCAGCACCTTACGTCTACTATTTTCTTTGCCGCCGAACGCGCAATACCCCGTTCATCCTCTCAACCTCGGCGACCGCCTGTTCCGTGGTGGAACGAGGATTGTCGGGACGCCGTTCGTGCCCGTAGAATTGCACTTAAGATGTTTCGGCGTCACCCTACACTTGATAATTTGGTGACTTTTAAACAATCGCGCGCCAGGGCTCGTCGCATTATTCAGGATAGCAAGAAGGCGTCGTGAGCTCATTTTGTCGAGTGTTTTAATCGCTTTATGCCTTCATCTGTTGTTTGGGATAAACTTCGTCGCTTCTCCGGTAAAGTGTCGCATTGTACTGTTTCTGGATTTCAGGTTCCCAATGCCATCATAGTGGCTGCGGCTGCCATCGCTAACACTCTGGGATCTGCCTTTGAGGCGGTTTCCAGTTCAGACCATTATTCCGCCGGCTTTCGCTCTATTAAAGATCGGCTGGATTCCGCAGCATATATTTTTCGGTCTGCTAATACTGAATGTGATAACGAACGTTTTACACTGAGGGAGCTGGAGCACGCTCTTCATTGCTCTAGGCTCTCCGCTCCTGGGCCGGACGGCATTCATGTCCTGATGTTGAAAAACCTTTCAGCCGACAGTTAACTCTTTCTCTTACAAGTCTATAACCGTATTTGGCAACACGGCCTTTTTCCTTCCGTTTGGCGCGAAGCCACCATTGTCCCTATACTTAAGCCTGGGAACTACCTTCCAGCTACCGCCCTATCTCCCTCACCAGTTGCATTTGCAAGGTGAGGGGGCGCATGATCAACGGGCGGTTGACATGGTGGCTTGAGTCTCAGAAACTTCTGGCAAAAGCTCAGTGCGGATTTCGTCGCTATCGTTCTACCGTCGAATATCTGGTGTCCCTGTCGACGCATATTATGAATGAGTTTCTGAGAAAGTGTCAAACCGTAGCTGTGTTTTTGACCTGGAGAAAGGGTATGACACATGTTGGAGGGCGGCATTTTACGTACACTACACGCATGGAATATCCGCGGTCGTCTTGCCATATTTCTTCGGGAGTTTATGACGGACCGCGTCTTTCGTGTACCTTTGGGCTCGGTTTTATCTAGTCGTTTTATTTAAGAGAACGGAGTACCGCAGGACGCGGTACTTAGCGTCACACTTTTTGCAGTTACTATCAACCCCATTGTTGATTATATTTCACCTGGCATTTCATCGTCCCTTTTTGTTGATGATTTTGCCATTTATTGCAGTTCACGGCGGACCTGTCTACTCGAACGCCGTCTCCAGAGCTGTATCGACCGTCTCTACGCCTGGAGTATCGCCAACGGCTTTAATTTCTCCGCCGAGAAATCCGTCTGCATCAACTTCTGGCGCCGGAAATATTTCCCTCCGCCCTCTCTCCATCTTGGGCCGGAGATGCTTCCGTTTGCAGACGAGGTGAAATTTAAGTGTCGCTACGGGGGCCTTTCTAACCAGCCCTGTTCCCAGTCTGTATGCTGAAGCTGCAGAGCCTCCCCTGTCCTTCCGGAGTGAGGTGCTTTTGTGCAGCTATGCCTGTCGACTCTCAAGCTTGCCTGACCACCCGTCCTTCGAGTTATTTTTCGAGCAGTCACTTGATCGCCACTATTTGATTAGCTCCTCTGCTTTGCTCCCACCAGGGGTTCGCTTTCGACAGCTTCTTCGGCATTTAGACTTTCCGCCAGCGCCGGCCCTTCCTCGGCGGGAAACGCGTTTTCCTCCTTGGTCGCGCGCTGGGACCCACTGTCACCTTGGGTTAACGTTGATGCCGAAGAATGCGACCCCTTCTTCAGTCCTTAGATCCGCATTTTTAGAACTACAGGCGCAATTCGGGGTCTGTCCTTTTATTTATACTGATGGGTCTAAGACTGACGTTGGAGTAGGATGTGCCTTTGTTTTAGGTGCGCATACTTTTACTTTTCGTTTACCCGGGCAATGTTCGATTTATACAGCCGAACGTTTTAGTATCTATCAATGTGTTTTATACATTCAGCGGCACGTCTTACGGCGTTGCGTTGTTTGTACGGACTCTCTGAGTGCCCTTCAGAGTATTAACGCGCTGTACACTTACCACCCGCTCGTATAGCGCATTCATGACCTGCTCCACTCGCTTGGTGCTTCTGGCATCAGCGTGTGCTTCGTGTGGATTCCAGGTCATGTAGGCATCTCAGGGAACGAGTCTGCCGACGCCGCTGCGAAATCGGCGATTTCATTACCCAGATGTTTTACCTCTGTTGTTCCCTCGTCAGATTGGTGTGTTATTTTAGGTCGCCGCATCCTCTTGCTTTGGCGCGATGGATGGACGGCCCTCCGGGGGAACAAATTGCGGAGGTTAAGGCTCTCCCGTTAATCTGGGGTACCTCTTCTCGTTCTTCACGTCGGGAAGAGGTACTTTTAGCCCGTTTACGAATTGGACATTGTCGTTTTAGTCATAGTTACCTGCTCAGTGGTGATCCCGCTCCGCTGGTTCAGCAGTGTGACGTGCCCTTAACGGTGCGTCACATTTTAACTGAGTGTCAAGTTTTAGCTCCACTGCGCGTTCGCCTGGGTCTGCCTGTTGGCATAGCCAACGTTTTGGCAGACGACGCGCATGCTGTAGTATGTCTTTTACGTTTTATAAGTGACATTGGTTTTAATCGTCGCATTTGATGCGCTGAGCGTCTTTTAGCTTTGAGATTCTATATTGTTAGTATTAATGGGGCTCTTGGCCCCGACGGACATAAGGCGCTCATGTCCCTTGCATTCTACAGTTCTTGACACGTTTTATTCTTTTAGTGACCATGATTTTAGTGTGTAGCTTTTAGTTTTTGGTCTATTGTGTTTTTAGTGTTTTTGACCAAGCGGGTTTGTGTATGGGTTTTTAGTTTTTTGACTTTTCGATTTTATATTTTATACACTGTAAGGGCGCTAATAACCCTAGTAGTTGAGCGCCCTTAAGACCTATCACACCTCCGAGGTTATAACAAGAGAAGGCATCAGATGTGTTGCAAGAAGCTCTTCAAATGCATGCATTGTAATGTAACCTTCAAAGATGGTTATAAGGGTCAGCGACATGAAGATGCGTGTGAAATAAACAGACCTCAGAAGTAAAGATGATTGGAGCCTACTAAACATCAGTTATTATCAGCAATGGAGCACTGTGATATGAAAGAATACGAGACATCGTTCGAAGGAAGATTGAAATCGTATTTCATACGATGCAATTCAACGAAGGACCTCAATATGTATCTGAATGAGGCGAAGCAACGGATAATCCAGGCTGTACATAAAGAGCTTAGCATTCACAAGAGCGTAAAAATTAATCTGCTAGCTGAGTGCCGATTTGTAAACAGTATTGGAGAAACCTGTAACAAAACATTTAAAACACGGAATCAGCCTGTGTTTCTAGAAACGGATATGGACTCAGCGCTGGAAGCGAAATACAAAAAATTGGTTACTGATATGGAGTACTTACAGCTTAAGGGTAGCAACTGGGCTCTACTTGCAATGGAAGGGATTCGACTTCGTATCAACAAGTACAATCCGTTACAAGGAAGTAGCTACATACCACTACCGCCATCTGTCGGAGCTAAAGAAGCCTGCGTAAACATCCAGAACTTTAGCGATGAGAAATGTTTCATGTACTCCGTATTAGCTAAATTCATTGAGAATAATGCACAACGTGTTAGCAAATACAAGCAGCTTCAAAATAACTACGACTTCAGCTGTGTTTCTTACCCAACTCGACTTTCTCAAATACCTAAATTTGAGAAGCTTAACAAGATGACAATGTTTTCGGCTTGGACGAGAAGCATGAAGTGTTTCCAATAAAGGTCGTTGAGACTGAACTACGTGAACACCGTGACCTAATACTATTGCGTGACAGTAGTGGAAAACATCACTACGTATATATAAAGAATTTTGAGAAGCTCGTTCGACGCCAGAAAACTAAGCGTAATGGATGTGTTTATACACGTAAGCGCTGTTTTACACATTTTTATGATCAGAGCGGACGAAGTGGACTGGAAAAACTACAAGAACATACATCAATCTGTAATCAACATGGTGTTGCGAGGGTAGTTATGCCTACCAAGGAGAAATCAATTGTCCAGTTTAAAAATGTTGAGAGAATGTTGAACCTACCTTATGTCATCTATGCTGATTTTGAGAGTATTCTCACTCCATGTCATACGTGTATACCCAATCCTGAAGCTTCCTATACAACCCCTTATCAAGAGCATACACCTATGAGCTTCTGATGATGATGATGATGATAATGATGATGATGATGATGATGAGATGGGGCTTAAGGGCGCTCAACTACTAAGGTTATTAGCGCCCTTACTATGTGTAAAATAGGAACGGTAAAAGTTAAAAAATTAAAAATCCAAAAACAAACAGCTTGGTAATAAACACTGAAAAACACAACAGACCAATTATTAAGATCAACACACTAAAATCATGGTCAACAAGAGTATAAAACGTGTCAAGAACTGTAGAATGCGAAGGACACGAGCGCCAGATATCCAATGGGGAGGAGTGCCCCCATTAAAAGATAATGTAAAATCAAACAACTAAAAGGCGCTCTGCGCATCCAATGCGACGGGTAAAACCAATGTCAGTGATAAAACGTAAAACACATTCTACAGCATGCGCGTCGTCTGCCAAAACGTTGGCTAAGCCAACAGGCAGACCAACACGAACGCGCAACGGAGCTAAAACTTGACACTCTTCTAAAAGGTGACCCACCGTTAAGGGCGCATCACACTGCTCACAGAGCGGTGCGGGGTCACCACTGAGCAGGTATATATGGCTAAAAAGACAATGTGCGATTCGTAAGCGAGCTAAAATTACCTCTTCCCGACGACACGAACGAGAAGAGGTACCCCAGACTAACGGAAGAGGTTTAACCTCCCGCAACGTGTTCCCCCAAAGAGCCGCCCACTCATCGCGCCAGCGCGAGAGGAGACGGTAACGTAAAATAACATAAAAATCCGAGGAAGGAACAACACAGGTAAAACATCTGGGTGATAAAATGGCCGATTTGGCAGCGGCGTCGGCAGACTCGTTGCCTGAGATGCCGACATGACCTGGAATCCACAGGAAGGAGACGCTGATGCCAGAGGCACCAAGCGAGTGGAGCAGGTCATTTATGCGCTGTACGAGAGGGTGGTAACTCTACAGCGCGTTAATACCCTGAAGGGACACTCTGAGAGTCAGTACATACAACACAGCGCGAAAAGACGTGCCGCTGAATGTATAAAACACATTGATATATACTAAAAATTTCGGCGGTATAAATCGAACATTGTTCAGGTAAACGAAAAGTAAAACTCTCTACACCAAAGACAAAGGCACATCCTACTCCAACATCAGTCTTAGACCCATCAGTATATATAAAATGACAGTCCCCGAACTGCGCCTGTAGTTCTAAAAAGGCGGATCTAAGAACGGAAGCAGGGGTCGCATTTTACGGCCTCGACGTTAGCCCAAGGTGGTTGTGGGCCTCAGCGCACGACCATGGAGGAAAACGCGTTTCCCCTCGTGTAAGGGCCGGCGCTGGTGTAACGTCCAAATGCCGAAGTAGCAGCCGAAATCGAACCCCTGGAGGGAGCAATGCAGAGGAGCTAATTATATATTGCCGATCAAGCGAATCCTCGTAAAATTTAGGGAAGGACGGGTGGTCAGGCAAGCTGGAGAATCGACAGGCATAGCTGCACAAGAGCATCTCACGCCTGAAGGACAGCGGAGGCTCTGCAGCTTCAGCATACAGGCTAAGAACACGGCTGGTTGGAAAGGCCCCAGTAGCGTCTCTTATGCCACGATGGTGAATGGCATTCAATCGAGGTAACACAGATGGACGTGCCGACGAATAGACAATGCACCCGTAATCATGCTTGGATCGGACCAAAGAGCGATACAGGCGAAGAAGGACGGTCCGATCAGCTCCCCAGGATGTGCCACTTAAAACACGTAAAAGATTAAGAGAACGGTCACACTTAGCTTTTAAAAAGGAAATGTGCGAGATCCAACACAACTTCCTATCAAAAATCAACCCCAAATATTTCTTCTCGTCTGCAAACGGAAACATCTCCAGCCCAAGATGGAGAGAGGGCGGAGGGAAATATTTCCGGCGCCACAAGTTCATGCAGACGGATTTCTCGGCGGAGACATTAAAGTCGTTGGCGTTACTCGAGGCGTAGAGACGGTCGATACAGCTCTGGAGACGGCGTTCGAGTAGACAGGTCTGCCGTGAACAGCAATAAATGGCAAAATCATCTACAAAAAGGGACGATGAAATGCCAGGTGGAATACAATCAACAATAGGGTGATAGCAACTGCAAAAAGTGTAACACTAAGTACAGAGCTCTGCGGTACTCCGTTGTCTTGAATAAAACGACTAGATCAAACCGAGCCCACACGTACACGAAACACACGGTCCGTCATAAACTCCCGAGGAAATATGGGAAGACGACCGCGGATATTCCATGCGTGCAGTGTACGTAAAATGCCGCCCCTTCAACATGTGCCATACGCTATCTCCAGGTCAAAAAACACAGCCACGGTTTGACACTTTCTCAGAACTCCATTCATAACATGCGTCGACAGGGACACCAGATGGTCGACGGTAGAGCGATAGCGACGAAATTCGCGCTGAGCGTTCGCTAAAAGTTTCTGAGACTCAAGCCACCATGTCAACCGCCCGTATATCATGCGCTCCATCACCTTGCAAATGCAACTGGTGAGGGAGATAGGGCGGTAGCTGGAAGGTAGTTGGCGATCCTTCCCAGGCTTGAGTATAGGGACAATGGTGGCGTCGCGCCAAACGGAAGGAAAAATGCCGTCTTGCCAAATACGGTTATAGACCTGTAAGAGAAAGAGTTTACTGTCGCCTGAAAGGTTCTTTAACATCAGGACATGAATGCCGTCCAGCGCAGGTGCGCAGGGTCTAGAGCAATGAAGAGCGTGCTCCCTCATGGTGAAAAGTTCATTATAACACTCGGTATTAGCAGACCGAAAATTAAAGGTGTCGGAATCCAGCCGGTCTTTTGATACAGCGAAAGCCGGCGGAATAATGGTCTGAACTAGAAACCGCCTCAAAGGCAGCACCAAGAGTGTTAGCGATGGCAGCCGGATCCACTATGGTGGCATTGGAAACCTGAAGGCCAGAAACAGTACAATGCGACACTTTACCGGAGAAGCGACGAAGTTTATCCCAAACAACAGATGAAGGCGTAAAGCGACTAAAAGACTCGACAAAACGAGTCCACGACGCCTTCTTGCTATCCTGAATAATGCGACGAGCCCTGGTGCGCGATTGTTTAAAAGCCACCAAATTATCAAGTGTAGGGTGTCGCCGAAACACCCTAAGTGCAGTTCTACGGGCACGAACTGCGTTTTGACAATCCTCGTTCCACCACGGAACAGGCGGTCGCCGAGGTTGAGAGGATGAACGGGAAATTGCATGTTCGGCGGCAGAGAAAATCGTAGACTGAAGGTGCTGCACTAGTTGGTTAATGTCAACGAAGGGCTGATCGTCAAAATGCACCAGGCTGGAACACAAGCTCCAGTCGGCTTTTCTGAAAATCCAGGTAGGTGCTCTGGAATGCTGGACGTGGTGAGATGGAAGAGAAACGACGCAGGGGTAATGGTCGCTGGAGTAGGTGTCAGCGACGACGTTCCACTGCAGACGACGAGCAACCTTGAGTGAGCAAACGGCTAGGTCCAGGTGAGAGAATGTACCAGAAGAATCAGAAATAAAAGTAGGTTCACCGGTATTGAGGATGGAAAGATTGAACTGGTAAAAAATGTCGGACAGAAGGGTTCCCCTCGCACAAGCCCTTGGCAAACCCCACAGTGGGTGATGGGCATTAAAATCTCCCAACAGAAGAAATGGTGTTGGGAGAGCGGACAGGAGAGCTCGAATGTCCTCGTGAGCGAGGGGAGACGATGGAGGTGAATACAGAGAGCAAACAGAAAACAAAAAGCCGGGTAAGTGAAGGCGAACGGCAACAGCTTGCAAGTCGGATGTAAGTGTGATAGTTTGAAAGTGAACGTCGTTACGCACCAAAATCATGACACCACCATCAGCAGGAGTACCCTCCTCCGGGTCAAGGTCGTAGCGAACCGGAGTATATCGTCGCAGATCAAAAGGATCATGAGGGCGAAGCTTAGTCTCCTGCAAACACACGACCATAGGCGACTGGGAACGCAATAAAACTTGCAGTTCCGCCTTATGATCGTACACCACGTACATTCTAGGTCAGGATAGCCATTAAGAAAAAGGGATAAACTGTCTATTTAGAAGGGCGGCTTAAAATTACCTTGTGTTTAACCTTTGGGCTCGGGCGTTTCGTATGGAGTTGGTCAGGCTCCATAGGCTCCTCGAAGGGAGGGCCCACGCGCTCAGAGCCAGAAACCGATTCAAGCGCCGTGAATCGGTTCTGGGTGGCGTTGGGTGTGGGGTGCCGCTGAGCGCGTCTTGTCCCAGGAGCTGCCTGGGACTGCGACTTCCGAGGAGGAGAAGGTGAACTGTGCTTGCTGCGAACACGTGGAGGGTCTTTTAAAAAGTCTTCTCTTCGAAGTTTCTGCTTCGGGTTTTCTCAGTGGCTTGTGATTTCATAGACTTTGGACCAGTTTTATAGGGCTTGGTAACGGTAGCTTTAATGGACGGCCCGATGGTAGTGGCGGTCAATGCAGTCATGGTCCAAGTTTGAGTCTCTGCATCCTTCCGGGGTACTGGCGAGACAACAGAACTAAATGTTCCCGATCGCAGGAGCGAAGGTTGGCGCGCATGGTAACACTCCGGGCTTCAGCGAAGGAGAGTTTCTCCTTTACCCGGATCTCCTGGATCGCCTTGTCGTCCAAATACCGCGGACAGTCGCCAAACGAAGCAGAATGTGGCCCTTTGCAATTAACGCAGACGGGGGCTGTTAAACAGGTACCTTCATGTGAGGGGTGGCTACATGTTGCACAGATGTTAACGGCACTCTTACAGGAGACTTGCGTATGCCCAAAACGCTGGGATTTAAAACAACGCAGAGGTCTAGGAATATAGGGCCTCACAGCAACACGTTCGTACCCTGCTGAAATACTAGTGGGCAGATCGACGCCATCGAAGTGAGAAACAGGGTACGAGTAGGTACCAACACACCGTCGCGTTTAGCCTGCACTCGATAAACCGCTGTAACCTTTTGGTCGGAAAGATATTCGACCAGCTCATCGTGTGATATTCCGTCGAGGCTGTGAGTGGTGACGAGGTCTCGACAGGAATTTAAGGTGCGGTGCTTCTCAACACGGATAGGATAACCGTGGAGAAGCGTAGCGCGCAGCAACGTCTTACTTTTTTGATCGGACTTACTATGAACCAACAATGAACCGTTTCGTAAACGAGTGCAGGAATGAACAGGTCCAGCAATTGAATAAATGCCCTTCTGGATTATAAAAGGGTTCACCTTCTCAAATGATTGTCCTTCCTCTGTACCGGTAATCACTAAGTAACAACCAGCTGTTGGCGGTGCTACTTCTGTTACTAAAACTTTTCGGCGCTTGTTATTTATGATGGAGAAAGGGTGCTCCATAGCGAAAAAAATCCTCCACCATTGCAACCATCTCCGATCTCGGGCTCTGACTTCCCGGGCGTTACCCCGGCTTGGGTGTGTGGCCTATCTATACCTATCTCACCCCAGGGTCACATCTCCCAGAACATAGACAGAGGGACCCAATCGCCGTCAGAAGTCAGCAGCTTATGCAATGGTCCCCCGCGGGACTGCAGTTGAACAGCGGATACGAACACATACCCTACATGACGACCCCGGGTGGTGGGGATGACGCCATTACCCGCTCACCCAGCTGCGCACCCAGTGCGCGGGTATCCGTCAGGCTGTGTCCACGGAGGTTTTAAATAAAAGGATAAAAGAAACTAAAAGTGTGTGGGCGTTTCGCACTCAAGATAGGCCGGCGAAGATGTAAAAGAGACGTGTAAATGAATGGGCGTGGGGCGAAATGTGCATAAATAGAACAAAAGAAAGAAACGATGGCGAGGGGCGACATGGAGACAGGTCAATGGAATGCTGTACGTGGTGTGACAGAAGAGAAACGATGCAGGGGTAATGGTCGCTGGAGTAGGTGTCAGCGACGACGTTCCACTGCAGACGACTAGCAAGCCGGAGTGAGCAAACGGCAAGGTCTAAATGAGAAAATGTACCGGAAGAATCAGAAAGAAACGTAGGCTCGCCTGTATTGAGAATAGAGCGATTGCACTGGTCAAAAATGTCAGAAAGAAGAGTTCCCCTCGCACAAGCCCTTGGCGAACCCCACAGGGGGTGTTGGGCGTTAAAATATCCCAGCAGAAGAAATGGTGTTGGGAGAGCGGACAGGAGAGCTCGAAGGTCCGCGAGAGCGAGGGGAGACGACGGAGGTGAATATACAGAGTAAACAGAAACGAAAAAACCGGGTAACTGAAATCTAATGGCAACAGCTTGCAAGTCGGACGTAAGAGCGAGAGTTTGAAAATGAACGTCGTTACGCACTAACAATAATACACCTCATTGAGCAGGAGCACCCTCCTCCGGTTCAAGATCGTAGCGAACCGGAGTGTACCCTCGGAGATCGAAAGGGTCGTGAGGGCGAAGCTTAGTCTCCTGCAAATACACGACCATAGGTGAATGGGAACGCAATAAAAGTTGCAGTTCCGGCCTATGCGATCGTACACCACGTACATTCCAGGGCAGGATAGCCATGAATAAAAGGGATAAACTGCCTACCTAGAAGGGCGGCTTAAAAGAATCTTTTACTTAACCTTTGGGCTCGGGCTTTTTGTATGGCGTTGGTCAGACTCCATAGCTACCTCGGAGGGAGGGCCCACGCGCTCAGTGCCAGAAACCGATTCAAGCGCCGTGAATCGGTTCTGGGTGGCGATGGGTTAGGGGTGCCGCCGAGCGCGGCTTGTCCCAGGACCTTCCTGGGACAGCGACCTCCGAGGAGGAGAAGGTGAACGTTTGTTACCGCGCGCACGCGGAGGGTCTTTCAAAAAATCTTCCCTACGAAGTTTCTGCTTGGGTTTCTTTTCAGCGGCTTGCGACTTCATTGACTTTGGAGCAGGTTTATACGGCTTGGTAACAGTAGCTTTAATGGACGGCCGGATGGTAGTGGCGGTTAATGCAGTCATGGTCCAGGTCTGAGTTTCGGCATCTACTCGTGGTACTGGCGAGGCAACAACAGAACTAAATGTGCCAGATCGCAGGAGTGAAGGTTGGCGCGCATTGTAACGCCTCCGGGCTTCAGCGAAGGAGAGTTTTTCCTTTACCCGGATCTCCTGGATCGCCTTCTCGTCCAAGTACCGCGAACAGTCGGCAAATGACGCAGAAGGAGACCCTTTGCAGTTAACGCAGACGGGGACTGTGGAACAGGTACCTTCGTGTGACGGCTGGCTACATGAGGCACAGATGGTAACGGCACTCTTACATGAGACTTGCGTATGCCCAAAACGTTGGCATTTAAAACAACGCAGAGGTCTAGGAATATAAGGCCTCACAGAAATCCGTTCGTACCCTGCGGAAATGCTCCTGGGCAGATCGACGCCATCAAATGTTAGAAACAGGGTACGATTGGGTACCAATACGCCGTCGCGTTTGGCCTGCACTCGATGGACCGCTGTCAGCTTCTGGTCTGCAAGATATTCTACCAGGTCCTCGTCCGATATACCATCGAGGCTATGGGTGGTAATGACGCCTCGACAGGAATTTAATGTGCGGTGCTTCTCCACACGGATGGGATAGCCGTGGAGAAGCGTAGCGCGCAACAAGGTCTTACTTTGCTGATCGGACTTCGTTTGTGCTAACAAGGAACCATTCCGTAGTCGAGTGCAGGACTGAACCGCACCAGCAATAGCATCAATGCCATTTTGAATGATGAAAGGGTTCACCTTCTCAAAACTTTGTCCTTCTTCGGTTCGTGAAATGACCAAGTAACAACCAGTTGTCGGTGGTGTCACTTCTGTTACATAAACGTTTCGGCGCTTGTTGGTATTAATGGAGAAAGGGTGTTCCATGGCGAAATAAATCCTCCATCATTGCAACCGTCTCCGACCTCGGGCTCTGACTTCCCGGGCGTTACCCCGTCTTGGGTGAGTGGCCTATCTATACCGAGCTCACCCCAGGGTCACACCTCCCAGAACATAGACAGAGGAACCCAATGGCCGTCGGAAGTCAGCAGCTCATGCAATGGCCCCCCGCGGGACTGCAGTTGAACAGCGGATACGAACACAAACCCTACATGACGACCCCGGGTGTGATGATGATGATGATGATGATGATATGCGGTTTAAGGGCGCTAA
Organism: Deroplatys truncata; assembly: GCA_030765065.1. NCBI lineage: Eukaryota > Metazoa > Arthropoda > Insecta > Mantodea > Mantidae > Deroplatys > Deroplatys truncata. The sequence goes on along the minus strand of CM060975.1, from coordinate 178,989,745 downwards.
ACTGCTGCGGCCATCAGCGCCCTTACAATGTGTAAAAGATAAGGTCAAAATATAAAAGACAGGTAAAAAACCGCATAATTAAAAAACGGGACACAAACCCGCGATGTCAAAAAAGTTAAAAATAACAATAGAATAACAATAACAATAATAACAATAACAATAAAAACAATAGCAATAATAAAAATAACAATAATAACAATAATAATATCTGAAAAACCAACACACTAAAATCATGGTCACTAAAAGAATAAAACGTGTCAAGAACTGTAGAATGCAAGGAACATGAGCGCCTTATGTCTGGGGAGAAGGGTGATGATGATGATGATATGCGGTTTAAGGGCGCTAAACTGCTAGGGTCATCAGCGCCCTTACAATGTGTAAAATATAAGGTCAAAGTATAAAAGGTAAAAAAACCGCATAATTAAAAAACGGGACACAAACCCGCGATGTCCAAAAAGTTAAAACTAACAATAGTATAACAATAACAATAACAACAAGAATAAAAATAACAACAAGAATAACAATAACAACAAGAATAGCAATAACAACAATAATAACAATAAATATATCTCAAAAACCAACACACTAAAAGCATAGCCAATAAAAGATTAAAACGTGTCAAGAACTGTAGAATGCGGGACATGAGCGCCACATGTCACTGGGGAGTAAGTCCCTATAAAAACATACAGAAGAAAATAACAAAGCTAAAAGACGCTCAGCGCATCAAATGCGACGATTAAAATCAATGTCACTTATAAAACGTAAAAGACATTCTACAGCATGCGCGTCGTCTGCCAAAACGTTGGCTATGCCAACAGGCAGACCCAGGCGAACGCGCAGTGGAGCTAAAACTTGACACTCAGTTAAAATGTGACGCACCGTTAAGGGCACGTCACACTGCTGACACAGCGGAGCGGGATCACCACTGAGCAGGTAACTGTGACTAAAACGACAATGTCCAATTCGTAAACGGGCTAAAAGTACCTCTTCCCGACGTGAAGAACGAGAAGAGGTACCCCAGATTAACGGGAGAGGCTTAACCTCCCGCAACTTGTTCCCCCGGAGGGCCGTCCACTCATCGCGCCAGCGCGAGAGGATGCGGCGACGTAAAATAACACACGAATCTGACGAGGGAACAACAGAGGTAAAAAATCTGGGTAATAAAATCGCCGATTTCGCAGCGGCGTCGGCAGACTCATTACCTGAGATGCCCACATGACCTGGAATCCACATGAAGGACACACTGATGCCAGTGACACCAAGCGAGTGGAGCAGGTCATGTATGCGCTGTACAAGCGGGTGGTAATGGTACAGCGCAGTAATAGTCTGAAGGGCACTCAGAGAGTCCGTACAAATAAAACAGTGCTGTAAGGCGTGCCGCTGAATGTATAAAATAGACTGATAAATGCTAAAAACTTCGGCAGTAAAAATTGAACATTGTCCAGGTAAACGAAACTTAAAACTACAGTGACCAGACACAAAGGCACATCCAACTCCAGCTTCAGTCTTAGATCCATCGGTATAGATAAAATAGTAGTCTCCGAATTGAGCCCGTACTTCTAAAAAAGCCGATCTAAAGACTGAAGCAGGGGTCTCAGTCTTCGGCATCGACGTTAGCCCAAGGTGACAGTGGGCCTCAGCGCGAGACCATGGAGGAAAACGCGTTTCCCCCCGTGGAAGGGCCGGCGCTGGCGGAACGTCTAAATGCCGAAGGAGCTGTCGAAAGCGAACCCCTGGTGGGAGCAAGGCAGAGGAGCTAATAAAATAGTGACGATCAAGTGACTCCTCGAAAAATAACTCGAAGGACGGGTGGTTAGGCAAGCTTGAGAGTCGACAAGCATAGCTGCACAAGAGCATCTCACGCCTGAAGGACAGCGGAGGCTCTGCAGCTTCTGCGTACAGACTGGGTACAGGGCTAGTTGGAAAGGCCCCTGTAGCGACTCTTATGCCACGATGGTGAATGGCATTCAATCGACGTAACACAGATGGACGTGCCGACGAATAAACAATACACCCGTAATCAAGCTTGGATCGGACCAAAGAGCGATAAAGCCGAAGAAGGACGGTCCGATCAGCTCCCCAGGATGTGCCACTTAAAACACGTAAAATATTAAGAGAACGGTCACACTTTGCTTTTAAAAAGGAAACGTGCGAGGTCCAACACAACTTCCTGTCAAAAATCAACCCCAAAAATTTCGCCTCGTCTGCAAACGGAAGTATCCCTGGCCCAAGATGGAGAGAGGGCGGAGGGAAATACTTCCGGCGCCAAAAATTGATGCAGACGGATTTCTCGGCGGAGAAATTAAAGCCGTTGGCGTTACTCCAGGCGTAGAGACGGTCGATACAGCTCTGGAGACGGCGTTCGAGTAGACAGGTCCGCCGTGAACTGCAATAAATAGCGAAATCGTCAACAAAAAGGGACGATGAAATGCCAGGTGGAATACAATCAACAATGGGGTTGATAGCAATCGCAAAAAGTGTGACACTGAGTACAGAGCCCTGCGGTACTCCGTTCTCTTGAATAAAACGACGAGATAAAACCGAGCCCACACGTACACGAAAGACGCGGTCCGTCAAAAACTCCCGAAGAAATATGGGAAGACGACCGCGGATATTCCAATCGTGAAGTGTACGTAAAATGCCGCCCCTCCAACAAGTGTCATAAGCTTTCTCCAGGTCAAAAAATACCGCCACGGTTTGACACTTTCTCAGAAATCCATTCATAATATGCGTCGACAAGGACACCAGATGGTCGACGGTAGAGCGATAGCGACGAAACCCGCACTGAGCGTTCGCTAGAAGTTTCTGAGACTCAAGCCACCATGTCAACCGCCCGTTGATCATGCGCTCCATCACCTTACAAATGCAACTGGTGAGGGAGATAGGGCGGTAGTTGGAAGGTAGTTGGCGATCCTTCCCAGGCTTAAGTATAGGGACAATGGTGGCTTCGCGCCAAACGGAAGGAAAAATGCCGTCTTGCCAAATACGGTTATAGACCTGTAAGAGAAATAGTTTACTGTCGGCTGAAAGGTTCTTTAACATCAGGACATGAATGCCGTCCGGCCCGGGAGCGGAGTGCCGAGAGCAATGAAGAGCGTGCTCCAGCTCCCTCATTGTGAATAGTTCGTTATAGCAGTCATCATTAGCAGACCGAAAAGTAAATGATGCGGAATCCTGCCGGTCTTTAATAGAGCGAAAGCCGGCGGAATAATGGTCTGAACTGGAAACCGCCTCAAAGGCAGAACCCAGAGTGTTAGCGATGGCAGCCGGATCCACTATGGTGGCATTAGAAACCTGAAGGCCAGAAACAGTACAATGTGACACTTTACCTGAGAAGCGACGAAGTTTATCCCAAACAACGGATGAAGGCGTAAAACGATTAAAAGACTCGACAAAACGAGCCCAAGATGCCTTCTTGCTATCCTGAATAATGCGACGAGCCCTGGCGCGCGATTGTTTAAAAGTCACCAAATTATCAAGTGTAGGGTGGCGCCGAAACACCCTAAGTGCAGTCCTACGGGCACGAACGGCGTCCCGACAATCCTCGTTCCACCATGGAACAGGTGGCCGCCGAGGTTGGGAGGATGAACGGGGTATTGCACGTTCGGCGGCTGAGAAAATAATAGACGTAAGGTGCTGCACTAGGTGATTAATGTCGGAGAAGGGCTGGTCGTCAAAATGCACGAGGCTGGAATACAAGCTCCAGTCGGCTTTTGCGAATATCCAGGTAGGTACTCTGGAATGCTGTACGTGGTGCGACAGAAGAGAAACGATGCAGGGGAAATGGTCGCTGGAGTAGGTGTCAGCGACGACGTTCCACTGAAGACGACGTGCAAGCTGGATTGAGCAAATCGCAAGGTCCAGGTGAGAGAATGTACCAGAAGAATCAGAAATAAAAGTAGGTGCACCTGTATTGAGGATGGAAAGATTGAACTGATAAAAAATGTCGGAAAGAAGAGTTCCCCTCGCACAAGCCCTTGGCGAACCCCATAGTGGGTGATGGGCATTAAAATCTCCCAACAGAAGAAATGGTGTTGGGAGAGCGGACAGGAGAGATCGAATGTCCGCGGGAGCGAGGGGAGACGATGGAGGTGTATACACAGAACAAACAGAAAAGAAAAAACCGGGTAACTGCAGTCTAATGGCAACAGCTTGCAAGTCGGACGTAAGTGTGATAGGATGAAAATGAACGTCATTACGCACCAACAACATGACACCTCCATGAGCAGGAGCACCCTCCTCCGGTTCAAGATCGTAGCGAACCGGAGTGTACCCTCGGAGATCGAAAGGGTCGTGAGGGCGAAGCTTGGTCTCCTGCAAACACACGACCATAGGTGAATGGGAACGCAATAAAAGTTGCAGTTCCGCCCTATGCGATCGTACACCACGTACATTCCAGCTCAGGATAGCCATGAATAAAAGGGATAAACTGTCTACTTAGAAGGGCGGCTTAAAATTACCTTTTGTTTAACCTTTGGTCTCGGGCTTTTTGTATGGAGTTGGTCAGACTCCATAGCTTCCTCGGAGGGAGGGCCCACGCGCTCAGTGCCAGAAACCGATTCAAGCGCCGTGAATCGGTTCTGGGTGGCGATGGGTGAAGGGTGCCGCTGAGCGCGGCTTGTCCCAGGACCTTCCTGGGACAGCGACCTCCGAGGAGGAGAAGGTGAACTTTTCTTACCGCGCGCACGCGGAGGGTCTTTCAAAAAATCTTCCCTACGAAGTTTCTGCTTGGGTTTCTTTTCAGCGGCTTGCGAGTTCATTGACTTTGGCCCAGGTTTATAGGGCTTGGTAACAGTAGCTTTAATGGGCGGCCGGATGGTAGTGGCGGTTAATCCAGTCAAGGTCCAGGTCTGAGTTTCGGCATCTACGCGTGGTACTGGCGAGGCAACAACAGAACTAAATGTGCCAGATCGCAGGAGTGAAGGTTGGCGCGCATGGTAACGCCTCCGGGCTTCAGCGAAGGAGAGTTTTTCCTTTACCCGGATCTCCTGGATCGCCTTCTCGTCCAAGTACCGCGGACAGTCGGCAAACGAAGCAGAATGAGACCCTTTACAATTAACGCAGACGGGGGCTGTTGAACAGGTACCTTCGTGTGAGGGCTGGCTACAGGTTGCACAGATGTTAACGGCACTCTTACATGAGACTTGCGTATGCCCAAAACGTTGGCATTTAAAACAACGCAGAGGTCTAGGAATATAAGGCCTCACAGAAATCCGTTCGTACCCTGCGGAAATGCTCGTGGGCAGATCGACGCCATCAAATGTAATAAACAGGGTACGAGTGGGTACCAACACGCCGTCGCGTTTGGCCTGCACTCGATGAACCGCTGTCACCCTCTGGTCTGCAAGATATTCCACCAGGTCTTCGTCAGAGATACCATCGAGGCTATGCGTGGTGACAACGCCTCTACAAGAATTCAAGGTGCGGTGCTTCTCAACACGGATAGGATAACCGTGGAGAAGCGTGGCGCTCAACAAGGACTTACTTTGTGCCTCGGATTTGCTTTGAACTAGCAACGAACCATTACGAAGACGAGTGCAGGAAAGAACCGGACCAGCAATTGAGTCAATGCCCTTCTGGATAATAAAAGGGTTCACCTTCTCGAATGATTGTCCCTCCTCTGTACGGGTAATCACTAAGTAACAACCAGCTGTTGGCGGTGCTACTTCTGTTACAAAAACTTTGCGGCGCTTGTTGTTAACAATGGAGAAAGGGTGCTCCATAGCGAAAAAAAATCCTCCACCATTGCAACCGTCTCCGACCTCGGGCTCTGACTTCCCGGGCGTTACCCCGGCTTGGGTGAGTGGCCTATCTATACCTAGCTCACCCCAGGGTCACACCTCCCAGAACATAGACAGAGGGACCCAATCGCCGTCGGAAGCCAGCAGCTCATGCAATGGCCCCCCCGCGGGACTGCAGTTGAACAGCGGATACGAACAACAACCCTACATGACGACCCCGGGTGGTGGGGATGACGCCATTACCTACTCACCCAGCTGCGCACGCGGTGCGCGGGTATCCGTCAGGCTGTGTCCACGGAGGATTTAAATAAAAGGATAAAAGAAACTAAAACTGTGTGGGCGTTTCGCACGCAAGGTAGGCCGGCGGGGAAGAAAAAGAGAGATATGCGAATGTCGTGGTGCGAAATGGCCGGAAAGTGATAAGGGAAGAAAGAAACGATGGTGATGTGCGGTATGGATGGAATGCAAAGAACGCACGAGAGCCTACCTTGGGTCCACCGGTCACGAGAAGAACCCACCTCGACCGGATGGGGGTGAGAGGATGAATTTGGCGATGAGTGGCTCGGGAACCCCCGGGTGCGCCAAAAACCCGTACTCACATAAGGTGAGCCCCTGAGGGGCTGGGGAGAAGGGCCCCATTAAAACCAGCAATATAAAATCAAACAGCTAAAAGGCGCTCAGCGCATCAAATGCGACGGCTAAAACCAATGTCAGTGATAAAACGTAGAAGACATTCTACAGCATGCGCGTCGTCTGCCAATACGTTGGCTAGGCCAACAGGCAGACCCACGCGAACGCGCAGTGGAGCTAAAACTTGACACTCGGTTAAAATGTGACGGACCGTTAAGGGCACGTCACACTGACCACACAGAGGTGCGGGATCACCACTTAACAGGTATCTATGACTAAAAAGGCAATGTCCGATACGAAGGCGTGTTAAAAGTACCTCTTCCCGACGAGAAGCACGGGAAGAGGTAGCCCAGACTAGCGGAAGAGGTTTAACCTCCCGCAACTTGTTCCCCCGGACGGCCGTCCACTCATCGCGCCAGCGCGAGAGGATGCGGCGACGTAAAATAACACACGAATCTGACGAGGGAACAACAGAAGTAAAAAATCTGGGTAATAAAATCGCCGATTTCGCAGCGGCGTCGGCCGACTCATTCCCTGAGATACCCACATGACCTGGAATCCACATAAAAGAGACGCTGATGCCAGAGGCACCAAGCGAATGGAGCAGGTCATGAATGCGCTGTACGAGGGGGTGGTAAGTGTACAGCGCGTTAATACTCTGAAGGGCACTCAGAGAGTCCGAACAAACAACACAACGCCGTAAGACTTGCCGCTGAATGCATAAAACACATTGATAGATACTAAAAAGTTCGGCGGTATAAATCGAACATTGCCCGGGTAAACGAAAAGTAAAACTATGCGCACCTAAAACAAAGGCTCATCCTACTCCAACATCAGTCTTAGACCCATCAGTATAAATAAAATGACAGTATCCGAATGTTGCCTGAAGATCAAAAAATGCGGATCTAAGGACTGAAGCAGGGGTCTCATTCTTCGGCATCGACGTTACCCCAAGGTGGACGTGGGCCTCAGCGCGCGACCATGGAGGAAAGCGCGTTTCCCCTCGGGTAACGGCCGATGCTGGCGTAACGTCCAAATGCCGAAGTAGCAGTCGAAATCGAACCCCTGGAGGGAGCAATGCAGAGGAGCTAACGAAATATTGGCGATCAAGCGAATCCTCGTAAAATACATCGAAGGACGGGTGGTGAGGCAAGCTTGAGAGTCGACAAGCATAGCTGACAAAAGCATCTCACGCCGGAAGGACAGCGGAGGCTCTGCAGCTTCTGCGTACAGACTGGGTACAGGGCTAGTTGGAAAGGCCCCTGTAGCGACTCTTATGCCACGATGGTGAATGGCATTCAATCGACGTAACACAGATGGACGTGCCGACGAATAAACAATACACCCGTAATCAAGCTTGGATCGGACCAAAGAGCGATAAAGGCGAAGAAGGACGGTCCGATCAGCTCCCCAGGATGTGCCACTTAGAACACGTAAAATATTAAGAGAACGGTCACACTTTGCTTTTAAAAAGGAAACGTGCGAGGTCCAACACAACTTCCTGTCAAAAATCAACCCCAAAAATTTCGCCTCGTCTGCAAACGGAAGTATCCCTGGCCCAAGATGATGAAAGGGTGAAAATGGCTATGAATGGCTCGGGTACCCCGGGTGCGCCCGTCTTCTGACGATCCACGGGAATTTAGTGAAACGTCAGGTATGTTATTCTCGCAACCGGTGATGCCTGAGCGACTACTGCTCAAGATCTAACCGAAAATCGATGGAATCAAGACCAGTGAATATGTGTCTTGTTTCGACTGCTGAATTTCTACAATCTTCCAGCAGTGGTCTAGCCGATCATTGAGTCAATAGGAAGGCAGTCTTTACTGGTGTTTGGATCGCTCAAGGTTAATTTGTAACTCGAAAAATGAGTTCATGCGGAACTGTGTGATGTGTGGAGAATGCTGATGATTTCAAATGCGGTAATGGAAACTTGTGAGTTTGTGGAGAAGCCGAGAATATCAAAGGCGACGATTTTAGGGAAAGTTGTTGTGGAAGGAGTGAATTCGAACGCTGACACAACCAAGCCCTGGTGAGGGACGACCTCCATATTAGTAGAAGTACTCATGAAACTTGACTGGCTTCCTGCATTCTAAATGCATCTGGTGAGTTTGAAGTGACCTGTCGGAGTTTGATCCAAATACAAAGAGTCTTCAAGTATGTTAAGTCTGGTGACGCCTATCTTCTCTACAGAAGTTTGGTTGGGTTGATTGGAGAACGAATTTGAAAGGCCATTTGCGTCGCCACTGTTACAAATGGAGATCTGTGATGGAACTGCACACATCAAATGCGGCTTGCCCTTTTTGGATAGTTGCTCATGGCGTGACCTCAATTGAGACAAAGAAAACATATTCTTGAGGATTTTAAATTCTCTATTGGATGCTGAATGTTGGTGAAACTTAGTCTTGAGACCAGTGGCAGCAGAATTTGCAAAACGCACATATTCCTAGTTTACTTTGCTGGCTTTGCATATACGCGAAGGGCTGTGGTAGTAGCTGTAATGTCCTTTGAGCTAAAGGAGTCGCCGCTTGCTTTCTGAGTAGTGAGAGCTCCTTTAATCTCTTCCTTAAAAATGCCAATAATTTTAGTATATCGCCTTCTTAAGAAGGCGTCGTCGTTTTGCATGAATTATTCGCCAACGACAGATTTCGTCCGGAAATACAAGCAAATATTTTTCGAGCTAACACATGATCCTAGCCGTTATGATCTACGCTCAGTGCGCATTACGCCTGTGTACGACGATTGCAGTTAGTAATTGTGATATTTAGTGCTTCTGAAATAGGGTATTTGAGAAGTTCTGTATCCTCTAAGAAATCAATGTGCTTGTATTGCTTTTACACTGTTTACATCAAAAACGCTGTTTTTGTCTCCATAGTGTCTATGAGAATTTTCTTTGCTATGAAATAAATATTTTGTTTGTTAACGACGCTCTCAATTGCCAGAATCATATCAGCGCAAAAGCGCGGAATTTCGTCCCGTAGAAGTTCTTTTACATGCTAACAAAACTACTGACATGGAGCTGTCGTCTTTAAGCACATTTAAAAACCACCAGTCTGGGCCAGGTTTGAACCAGGGACCTTGAGATCATAACGCCAGCACCTAATCGACTGATTCACCCAGACCAACATCTATTATGACTGCAATCTCCTCAACTACTCGCTTTGGTTCATCCTCCGGATATCCGCGAAAAAATGTATGTTGTAAATGTAGGACAATGTAGAACCTTGAATTGAGGATTTAAATTGCTTGCAAAGTCCAGGACATGTTTCTACATCTCCGGAGAAGGGTTCCAGTTTGATGGGTGGCAGTTTTACACAATGATGTAATGGTTCGGAAGTTGTACTTAAGTTTGCGTTTGGGAGTGCATCCATCACTGAAGGACTGGCTAAACAGGCGCTGAGCTTTTTCTCTTTACGTCGTGAAGCCTTATGGATAGCACTTATAGCGCACTCTATGTATTCCTCATAACCACGTACGTCAGTTTCGTATTCGCTACCTCCTATGTGTGCGTATATAGAGCGTGGTCTAAAGTAATCAATTGACCTAAAGAATGTTGAAAACGATACCTATAGTATTCTATGTCATCGAGAGAAGTGACATCTGTAAAAGTGCTTATTTGCTATAAATCGTGTGGTGTTATCTCTTTACCTTGTCCGCTTCAGAGGGCAAGAGGTGTTACTGTATCTGTGGATTCGCTCACTACTGCGTGTAGTGATCTGTGTTATCGACAGCTGTGTTCTTGTAGTCGAAGTAGTAAACAAGGGAGCGCATGGTAAACTCAGTTGGAGATACTTGTCAGAGTATTTAGGGAGATGCGGATGTAAAGCAGTTGAATAGATCTGTAGGTTTATCAATGCACTATTTCGCCGTAGCGTTGGACATTCTGTACTGAAAAGGTTTTCGTTTTGATTTATAATAATATATGCAGAGTATTGCGATTTATTCCTAATCTAAACAGTAAATCTGTTTCCAACAGATGCGCATTTTAGTATAGTTGAAAGTCGAGTCATTAGAAGTCGTAATAGCTTGTAACTTGTGTAATGTCTTAGGTCGTTGCAATCTCCGAGTGTACTTCAAATCTATTAATAAAGTTCTCTCTGTCTACAATCTGCAAATATAAGTATATTTTAAGACTCACCAGGGCGTTTTGCGTGCATAACAATTCCAGGAAGACGATTTTTCGACACCAAAATATATGGGAAGTCCGGATAGAGAAAACTGCTTTCATCCATATCTCCATATTTATTGTCACTGGTACCAACATAGATATTTAAAGATTCAACTAACAAAAACATATAGTAATAAACATAACAGAAGGTGTTGGCATCTTCTTTCTCCAGCACCCCTGTGCCTACAAGTAAATATTTAGAAAACGCATTTCTGTAAATATTTATCTTGATTAGCATGGAGTACATAGAAGAATAAACCTTTGTAAAAATAGTGTGTTAAAAATGGGCAGAAAAAGTCATGTGGATGTAGCACATCAAATCTTTTAAGATCACAAAGGATACTGAATTAACCCTTTCATTAAGAGGTTACTCTCAAATTAGCATTATAAATATAGTCAAAACGTTTTGTTTCGCCCCTGTTTAAAATGATTGGCTTAACCCTTCTTTATAGAATCACGCCCCCTTCTTAAGATCACAAAGAGATGCCGGCACTAAATTAACCGTTTGATTTATAATAAAGTCCCCTAATTAGCACATTATATAGCTAAAAGCTTAACGTTTTTAAGATCACAAAGGAGCGCCCACACTGCTTAACCCTTTGATCATTTGTTACATTCATTTTTAAGATCACAAAGGATATGCATATTAATTTGCATATCAAGAGATGGACACAACAAGATTTTGGAGCCGGAACAGGCTAAATGGCCTAAAACCGTGAAGTTGAGAAAAAGAAGAAGGAATAGTCAGTATTCAGATTAATATATTTCTTAAATTGAGTTTTATTTATGGACGCTCTATAGTTACTATGGTCCTTAGCGTCCCATTTTATGTTGGGCGTGAAAGACCGGGAATTTTGCTCAGAGGCCTCTTTATCAGTCTTGAGGTTCTTTTACGTGCCGTAAATATACGACACGGGACCACCGGCTTTAATACCCTTCCGAAGGAAGCCATGCCAAGGATTTTTACGCCCGAAAAAATCCATCGCCTTCCGCCGGGTTTGAATCCGCAACCTTGGGAATAGAGGCTAGCACGGTACCACTAGTCCATGGAGGACAACTTAACATATATCTGCCAGCTTATATTGTATATAAGATTAAAAGTGGGTTTAAGGGAAACGGGTTAGCTTTTTCAGGGGAATGCACTGGCGTATTCGGATTTCCTTTAGCCTGAAAAGGAATAGGGAAAGCCTAACCGAAGTTGCATCATCATTTTGAATAGCATCAGCAACACACATATGAAAACAGAGCGGTGAAGTTTGGATAAAGAAATGTGAAATGTCAAAGAAAAAAGTCCTTGATCCTGATGACAATAATGGTTTCAACTGTAGAATATACTCCTTGCAATGAAAGGTGCCGTGTAGAGTAGCGTCGACTCTGGCTGCATTCTATGCAATAACCAATCCAACTGATTTGGTCATTGGTAAGCATCTTCACGAGTATGTTGTGCCCCTCCCAACCCACCCTCTTGCTGAAATTGGAACATCTACATGTCAGAATGATGAGTGGCTTGACTCTCCTGACGACTATCCAGCTAAATTTGGATCAGCTGCGTGTCAAAGTGACGAATGGTTTTGTGCAAGTCAAAGCGTACATAGTAATCCTCCTACTGAAATTGGAACATGCGTGTCAGAATAATGCATAACATTGGGCATGTCGTAGCTTGCCTAGTGCTCTCCTATTGAATTCGAAACATCTGCTCTTTACCTGGCGTCAGCTTATCTGTGTCGCCATTAACGTGTTGAAACTTGCAAGTGAAGCTCCTCCACTCAAGCGCGACATCATTATCAGGCTCAATCCAGTAAACTAGATGGTATATATCTAAGAAGTTAGACTTAGCATTTGTTATTGAGATGCCTTACTTGGTGAAGTTGCGTGACTATTCTTTCAGGAACACGTATGGAGAAGAGGAATTTGTTAGTGATGCTGAAGAAGATGTCTTTGTTGAACATCACGTAGCCCTACATTATAGTCTTGTAAATGGTAGTGTTTAACGCCGGTTCTCACTGCATACGGCACCACAGATCGTAGACTCTTATGATACATGAAATGAAATGACAATTTGGAAAGAAGATAAGGAAGGAAACCTTCCAGGTCGTTTAGGGTACCTCCCCAGCATTGTCAATTAAGAGAACTCAGGAAAACCTGGAAAAAAGCCTCAGTCAGGGAAGACGGTTCCGGCGGGCATCTTCCTGTTTACGAGCTCATGCCTTAAAAACCTTGGTTAAGCTTGTCGGCATGAACCCTGTAATGGTTATGTGCATAGTATGTTATGCATTAACCCATCGCAAGACGATCAGATGTTCTCAGTCTTATTATGCAGCGTAAACTGTGGGTCTACCAGAGAAGGTAGAATAATGTTACTGATGCATACCTCCGAAGAACTTCTCTTTTTACAGAAATAATGTGACAACACCAGCTGAACCTGTTCCTGTAGACGTCTTGCCTATCCTATGACATTCCCTTCCTCTACATACAGTGCGCAAGAGATAGTCATTTTTATATACCACAAAACCAGACTGGGCCATGATATTTCAACACATTTCAGTGCTTAAAGATGATTTGCTTCAAGGACAGTGACCGTGTGTCGAATGGTGAAAAAATATTTTTTCATACATTATTGTATTCTTTGAGAAACACATTACTTTAATAAACGCCTGTTTAAATGATCCACAATTACACAATACGTCTGTGGGAAATTTAAAACGATTTGTATGGCATACTTTAAGATAGTTAAGTCATTTATACAAATCCCAGAACAAACCGTATTACTATTATATAAAACCTAAAACAGGGATAAGGAAAATGCTTGAAACGTATAATCAAATCAATAAGCCCTGTTAGGGTACACAATTCTAATTTATTTAACTTCTTTCCCGATTGAAGTCTTTTCACACAACTATATCCCCAATTACACACATGCACTGTGTAGATAATTATTACTAAAATTCGTAATTGTTTTGCAATAATTAACATAAAAGTCAGTATTACTTGGTTAGCGGCTTGTAGGTAAATAATTTGTCATGCGTGATTAAATAAAACAAAGTTGTTTCGGTTGGGATATTTGCAGATGCTTCAATTTCAAGTCTGCTGTTGCGGTCTCCATTTATAATCTCCTCTCTCTGATGTAAGCAGTCTATGAAAGTGGCGCAGTATATTAAAGGCAATCTCCTCTTGTATAATTCTCTCTCATAATAGGAGCTCTGCAATTTAAACATATCTCATATAGAGATTCAAACTTTGGGTTTCGTAAGTTCAAGTTTATTTTATGGTAGGGGTAATATTAATTATCGAGGAAGTGCGTCGGATTAGTAACATTACAATGATCAAACGGTGAGTAGTTATTAGTAGAATCTCCCAAACGTGCAACATGATGATGATGATGAGATGCGGTTTAAGGGCGCTAAACTACTAAGGTCATCAGCGCCCTTACAATGTATAAAAGATAAAGTCAAAAAGATAAAATAACCGCATAATTAAAAAACGGGACAGAAACCCGCGATGTCTAAAAAGGCTAAAATAACAATAATAATAACAACAATAACAACAATAATAACAATAACAACAATAAAAACAGTAACAACAATATCAATAACAACAAAATAACAATACAAATATCTAAAAAACCAACACACTAAAATCATGGTCACTAACAGAATAAAACGTGTCAAGAACTGTAGAATGTAAGGAACATGAGCGCCTTATGTCTGGGGAGAAGGGCCCCATTAAAACTAACAATATAAAATCAAACAGCTAAAAGGCGCTCAGCGCATCAAATGCGACGGCTAAAACCAATGTCAGTGATAAAACGTAAAAGACATTCTACAGCATGCGCGTCGTCTGCCAACACGTTGGCTAGGCCAACAGGCAGACCCACGCGAACGCGCAGTGGAGCTAAAACTTGACACTCGGTTAAAATGTGACGGACCGTTAAGGGCACGTCACACTGACCACACAGGGGTGCGGGATCACCACTTAACAGGTATCTATGACTAAAAAGGCAATGTCCGATACGAAGGCGTGTTAAAAGTACCTCTTCCCGACGAGAAGCACGGGAAGAGGTAGCCCAGACTAGCGGAAGAGGTTTAACCTCCCGCAACTTGTTCCCCCGGAGGGCCGTCCACTCATCGCGCCAGCGCGAGAGGATGCGGCGACGTAAAATGACACACGAATCTGACGAGGGAACAACAGAAGTAAAAAATCTGGGTAATAAAATCGCCGATTTCGCAGCGGCGTCGGCCGACTCATTCCCTGAGATACCCACATGACCTGGAATCCACATAAAAGAGACGCTGATGCCAGAGGCACCCAGCGAATGGAGCAGGTCATGAATGCGCTGTACGAGGGGGTGGTAAGAGTACAGCGCGTTAATACTCTGAAGGGCACTCAGAGAGTCCGAACAAACAACACAACGCCGTAAAACATGCCGCTGAATGTATAAAACACATTGATAGATACTAAAAAGTTCGGCGGTATAAATCGAACATTGCCCGGGTAAACGAAAAGTAAAACTATTCGCACCTAAAACAAAGGCACATCCTACTCCAACATCAGTCTTAGACCCATCAGTATAAATAAAATCACAGTCTCCGAATGTTGCCTGAAGTTCTAAAAATGCGGATCTAAGGACTGAAGCAGGGGTCTCATTCTTCGGCATCGACGTTAGCCCAAAGTGGATGTGGGCCTCAGCGCGCGACCATGGAGGAAAGCGCGTTTCCCCTCGGGTAAGGGCCGGCGCTGGCGTAACGTCCAAATGCCGAAGTAGCAGTCGAAATCGAACCCCTGGAGGGAGCAATGCAGAGGAGCTAACAAAATATTGGCGATCAAGCGAATCCTCGTAAAATACATCGAAGGACGGGTGGTTAGGCAAGCTTGAGAGTCGACAAGCATAGCTGCACAAAAGCATCTCACGCCGGAAGGACAGCGGAGGCTCTGCAGCTTCTGCGTACAGACTGGGTACAGGGCTAGTTGGAAAGGCCCCTGTAGCGACTCTTATGCCACGATGGTGAATGGCATTCAATCGACGTAACACAGATGGACGTGCCGACGAATAAACAATACACCCGTAATCAAGCTTGGATCGGACCAAAGAGCGATAAAGGCGAAGAAGGACGGTCCGATCAGCTCCCCAGGATGTGCCACTTAAAACACGTAAAAGATTAAGAGAACGGTCACACTTTGCTTTTAAAAAGGAAACGTGCGAGGTCCAACACAACTTCCTGTCAAAAATCAACCCCAAAAATTTCGCCTCGTCTGCAAACGGAAGTATCCCTGGCCCAAGATGGAGAGAGGGCGGAGGGAAATACTGCCGGCGCCAGAAGTTGATGCAGACGGATTTCTCGGCGGAGAAATTAAAGCCGTTGGCGTTACTCCAGGCGTAGAGACGGTCGATACAGCTCTGGAGACGGCGTTCGAGTAGACAAGTCCGCCGTGAACTGCAATAAATAGCGAAATCGTCAACAAAAAGGGACGATGAAATGCCAGGTGGAATACAATCAACAATGGGGTTGATAGCAATCGCAAAAAGTGTGACACTGAGTACAGAGCCCTGCGGTACTCCGTTCTCTTGAATAAAACGACGAGACAAAACCGAGCCCACACGTACACGAAAGACGCGGTCCGTCATAAACTCCCGAAGAAATATGGGAAGACGACCGCGGATATTCCAATCGTGAAGTGTACGTAAAATGCCGCCCCTCCAACAAGTGTCATAAGCTTTCTCCAGGTCAAAAAATACAGCCACGGTTTGACACTTTCTCAGAAATCCATTCATAATATGCGTCGACAAGGACACCAGATGGTCGACGGTAGAGCGATAGCGACGAAACCCGCACTGAGCGTTCGCTAGAAGTTTCTGAGACTCAAGCCACCATGTCAACCGCCCGTTTATCATGCGCTCCATCACCTTGCAAATGCAACTGGTGAGAGAGATAGGGCGGTAGCTGGAAGGTAGTTGGCGATCCTTCCCAGGCTTAAGTATAGGGACAATGGTGGCTTCGCGCCAAACGGAAGGAAAAATGCCGTCTTGCCAAATACGGTTATAGACCTGTAAGAGAAATAGTTTACTGTCGGCTGAAAGGTGCTTTAACATCAGGACATGAATGCCGTCCGGCCCGGGAGCGGAGTGCCGAGAGCAATGAAGAGCGTGCTCCAGCTCCCTCAGTGTGAAAAGTTCATTATAACACTCAATATTAGCAGATCGAAAATTAAAGGTGTCGGAATCCAGCCGGTCTTTGATAGAGCGAAAGCCGGCGGAATAATGGTCTGAACTGGAAACCGCCTCAAAGGCAGAACCCAGAGTGTTAGCGATGGCAGCCGGATCCACTATGGTGGCATTAGAAACCTGAAGGCCAGAAACAGTACAATGTGACACTTTACCTGAGAAGCGACGAAGTTTATCCCAAACAACGGATGAAGGCGTAAAACGATTAAAAGACTCGACAAAACGAGCCCAAGATGCCTTCTTGCTATCCTGAATAATGCGACGAGCCCTGGCGCGCGATTGTTTAAAAGTCACCAAATTATCAAGTGTAGGGTGGCGCCGAAACACCCTAAGTGCAGTCCTACGGGCACGAACGGCGTCCCGACAATCCTCGTTCCACCACGGAACAGGTGGCCGCCGAGGTTGGGAGGATGAACGGGGTATTGCACGTTCGGCGGCTGAGAAAATAATAGACGTAAGGTGCTGCACTAGTTGATTAATGTCGGAGAAGGGCTGGTCGTCAAAATGCACGAGGCTGGAATACAAGCTCCAGTCGGCTTTTGCGAATATCCAGGTAGGTACTCTGGAATGCTGTACGTGGTGCGACAGAAGAGAAACGATGCAGGGGAAATGGTCGCTGGAGTAGGTGTCAGCGACGACGTTCCACTGAAGGCGACGTGCAAGCTGGATTGAGCAAAGAGCAAGGTCCAGGTGAGAGAAAGTACCAGAAGAATCAGAAATAAAAGTAGGTGCACCTGTATTGAGGATGGAAAGATTGAACTCATAAAAAATGTCGGAAAGAAGAGTTCCCCTCGCACAAGCCCTTGGCGAACCCCATAGTGGGTGATGGGCATTAAAATCTCCCAACAGAAGAAATGGTGTTGGGAGAGCGGACAGGAGAGCTCGAATGTCCGCGGGAGCGAGGGGAGACGATGGAGGTGAATATACAGAGCAAACAGAAAACAAAAAGCCGGGTAAGTGAAGGCGAACGGCAACAGCTTGCAAGTCGGATGTAAGTGTGACAGGTGTAAAATGAACGTCGTTACGCACTAAGAACAGGACACCTCCATGAGCAGGAGTACCCTCCTCCGGTTCAAGGTCGTAGCGAACCGGAGTATATCCTCGGAGATCAAAAGGATCGTGAGGGCGAAGCTTAGTCTCCTGCAAACATACGACCATAGGCGAATGGAAACGCAATAAAAGTTGCAGTTCCGCCCTATGCGATCGTATACCACGTACATTCCAGGTCAGGATAGCCATTAAGCATAAGGGGATAAACTGTCTATTTAGAAGGGCGGCTTAAAATTACCTTTTGTTTAACCTTTGGGCTCGGGCTTTTTGTATGGAGTTGGTCAGACTCCATAGCTTCCTCGGAGGGAGGGCCCACGCGCTCAGTGCCAGAAACCGATTCAAGCGCCGTGAATCGGTTCTGGGTGGCGATGGGTGAAGGGTGCCGCTGAGCGCGGCTTGTCCCAGGACCATCCTGGGACAGCGACCTCCGAGGAGGAGAAGGTGAACTCTTGTTACCGCGCGCACGCGGAGGGTCTTTCAAAAAATCTTCCCTACGAAGTTTCTGCTTGGGCTTCTTTTCAACGGCTTGCGACTTCATTGACTTGGGACCAGGTTTATACGGCTTGGTAACTGTAGCCTTAATAGACGGCCGGATGGTAGTGGCGGTTAATCCAGTCATGGTCCAGGTCTGAGTTTCGGCATCTACTCGTGGTACTGGCGAGGCAACAACAGAACTAAATGTGCCAGATCGCAGGAGTGAAGGTTGGCGCGCATGGAAACGCCTCCGGGCTTCAGCGAAGGAGAGTTTTTCCTTTACCCGGATCTCCTGGATCGCCTTCTCGTCCAAATACCGCGGACAATCGGCAAACGAAGCAGAATGTGACCCTTTACAATTAACGCAGACGGGGGCTGTTGAACAGGTACCTTCGTGTGAGGGCTGGCTACATGTTGCACAGATGTTAACGGCACTCTTACAGGAGACTTGCGTATGCCCAAAACGTTGGCATTTAAAACAACGCAGAGGTCTAGGAATATAAGGCCTCACAGAAATCCGTTCGTACCCTGCGGAAATGCTCGTGGGCAGATCGACGCCATCAAATGTAATAAACAGGGTACGAGTGGGTACCAACACGCCGTCGCGTTTGGCCTGCACTCGATGAACCGCTGTCACCCTCTGGTCTGCAAGATATTCCACCAGGTCTTCGTCAGAGATACCATCGAGGCTATGCGTGGTGACAACGCCTCTACAAGAATTCAAGGTGCGGTGCTTCTCAACACGGATAGGATAACCGTGGAGAAGCGTGGCGCTCAACAAGGACTTACTTTGTGCCTCGGATTTGCTTTGAACCAATAACGAACCATTACGAAGCCGAGTGCAGGAAAGAACGGGACCAGCAATTGAGTCAATGCCCTTCTGGATGATAAAAGGGTTCACCTTCTCGAATGATTGTCCTTCCTCTGTTCGGGTAATCACTAAGTAACAACCAGCTGTTGGCGGTGCTACTTCTGTTACTAAAGTTTTACGGCGCTTGTTGTTAATAATGGAGAAAGGGTGCTCCATAGCGAAAAAAAAATCCTCCACCATTGCAACCGTCTCCGACCTCGGGCTCTGACTTCTCGGGCGTTACCCCGGCTTGGGTGAGTGGCCTATCTATACCAGACTCACCCCAGGGTCACACCTCCCAGAACATAGACAGAGGGACCCAATCGCCGTCAGAAGTCAGCAGCTCATGCAATGGCCCCCCCGCGGGACTGCAGTTGAACAGCGGATACGAACACAAACCCTACATGACGACCCCGGGTGGTGGGGATGACGCCATTACCCACTCACCCAGCTGCGCACGCGGTGCGCGGGTATCCGTCAGGCTGTGTCCACGGAGGATTTAAATAAAAAGATAAAAGAAACTAAAACTGTGTGGGCGTTTCGCACGCAAGGTAGGCCGGCCGGGAAGAAAAAGAGAGATATGCGAATGTCGTGGTGCGAAATGGCCGGAAAGTGATAAGGGAAGAAAGAAACGATGGTGAGGTGCGGTATGGTTGGAATGCAAAGAACGCACGAGAGCCTACCTTGGGTCCACCGGTCACTTGAAGAACCCACCTCGACCGGATGGGGGTGAGGGGATGAATATGGCGATGATTGGCTCGGGAACCCCCGGGTGCGCCAAAAACCCGTACTCACATAAGGTGAGCCCCTGAGGGGGTGCAACATGTATCAGCACTATAACAACACGAGGCTTTTCAAATTTTGATTTGCAACATTTCATGTGAAGGATGAAGTTTGAGGCTCTGTAAGTTGTGTATGAAGGTACAGTTGAATGAAAACCAATGCGCAGAGGTTCATCAGATTTGACGATTTTCAGAATCGGCACTATTTCAGAATCAGACAGACGAATTACAGGCATCCTCCATTCTATTCCAGTTAACTTACATCAGCTTTCCCTTTAGCTGAGCCTGCATGCAATTTTTAGAATGTTTTGATCTTATGAGAACCAGTTCAAACTTGCTATTGAGTAATAGTTCCGTGTGTTCGGCATCAAATCCTAGTAGCATTGAGAGAGAGACTATAGCACTGAAGTCTCCATTTCTAGCATGTACTATATCAACATCTTCATCAGGATAGGGCCATCCAGCATTCAGAAGATTCGATTCTATAAGATGAGGGCTACATAATTTGATATAGTCCTTGAAATCCCAGGATTTCTTATTCTGTCTAAAGTTTAGCATTCACATTAGACAAATTTCAGGCATAAATGACATTGCATTATTTGTGAGCTTAGCCATTGTAGCGGATCCGTTTGACTCGGTAAGAGATCCCTCGATGTAGAGATCATTCCTGTTAGGTAATGTGTTTAAATATTTCGCTTGGCTTTGAGTTATCGTTTACATCCAGAGCAGAAGTACTGTATGGTAGAAAACACGAGCTACTTCCTTTGTGATCTTGTCATTATAGATTGGAGATTCAGTCCTATTTTAAGATATCCATTATAGCACTTCGTTGCCTAGCCTCTACAGAAATTTTGATTAGCCGATGTTTGTTCCTCGACAGTCGGTGACACACTATGACTTCATTGCGATAAATGCGATCTATTATAAGCACCGGTGACGTCTTTTAAATTTTATTGACACTGCGCTGCATATATTTTGTAGATATGGCTTCATTTCTGGTTCATTTTCTTGCCGTGCTGGATAACCACCCGAATTGTGATTTGATTTATATAGTTTGTATCTATTGAGGGTTGTCATGCTGGATTCGAAAGTTCTTGCAAAATGTGATATTCTGGTGAAACAGAAGGGGAAAACTCTGGAGAGTGAGTCCACCTTTGCAATGAATGAAGTATGCAATATTGCACTCGATGCATATGATACTTCAAATATATTCACAAGCACATCAGATTCAGTTATTTGAACAGCAAGGGTAGTTTTACTTTCAGCACAGCCTAGAGGCGAGCCTACAGACCTGTTCTAGAAAATCTACTGTATAAGGACATTTAATCTCGGCCTCCATTGTGTTCTTATTTGGACACACGACGAAGACTTCCCTCACTCATTCCAAACTGCACCTTGAAAAATACCTTGATATCAGCAATCTCGTAGGTGCCATTAGGAATTTAAATGATTTTAGCTGGCCATTTTAGGTTTCAATAAAATAGATTCATTGCATCTATTGGGTATTGAATAGCAAGTTTTAAAATTCAATGTGCATCCCCACAATGTCCTAGAGAAGCAAGCTGTAGAGGACGGTTTAAATCGGTTGATATAACACAGTCTGATACGCTCACAGTAATTATATAATCACTCTTGACCATGGAAAACGTCCTTTGTAGTCTAGGGTCACCATGCTAGCCTCTAGTTCCTGAGGTCGAGGCTTCAAACCAGGCGGAGAGCAATGGCTTTTTTCGGGCGTAAAAGTCCCGTGATGCAGATTTACGTACCTCAACCTTAATAAAGAGGCCTCTAAGCAAAACTTCCGGACTTTCACGCACAATATAGAATGGGACACTAAGAACCATAACAGATAAAGGACGTCCATAAATAAAACTCAGTTTAATATTTTTTACAATGGAAGCAACGACAAAGCTCTAACAACAGAAATTGCAGTCTTAAGTGCTCGCAGATACAATTAAAGTTATGATATCGTTGCATGTTACACACAATTTTAAGACTATCCAGGTAGCTTTCAATCTTAGTTCAGGTTACCAAAACTATCAAAATAATATGACAAGTTACTCCTTTTCTTATATAAACACAAAGAGTTCCCTCGTTTTCAGAAATATTAGGATTCACAACAAATACCTTCTTGAATGGAGATTTTGAATTTACTTTATGAAGCATCTCCCTAGAAGCTATATTTAAATTTATCACATACTTCAATTCCTATGTTACACAAAAGTTTCTGCGTTAAATGTACAACTTCATTTCCGAGTTTTTTTAATCGTTTAAAACCTTCTCTTTAACTCGTTTTTACTTTTAAACCCTTGATAATGTCATAATCATATTATACGTCTTAAACAATTTGAATATGATATATCAGGCTGCAAAAGAAAAAAATGGAATGATTTTATAAGTTTTTAAATTGGAGGCTCAAAACGTAATGTTTGAAGCTCTCTAGCACGTAACCTCTTAAAGGTATATAAAGAATTCAACAAAACAGCAACATTCCAAAGGAGGAGGATAACAATGAAGAGGAGTCGAGAAGTATTTATTCTTATCTGTAGTAAGTTCGCTCAAAGCGCACTGATCGTGTGGATATGTTACATGCATTGCGCTAACAAGGAGGTGGTTATATAATATAGAATAGAGAGATTCAATAATAAATAATCACATCCACATAGACGATGAAATTCATGTAGTTACTCCAGGATTTTATGAGCTCATCTTCAAGTTAGTAGCTCAAATGTCAGCATACGCCACTTATTCGCGGATTATGAGGAAAACCCCTTCTTTACAAACGGGTAACAGCAAATAAAATTGGTTCAAAACAAGTAGATCGTATGAATAAGGACCTGTCTAAACAATTAACAATGCTACAGACGTCAAAGTTACCATCCTCAGCAAAAGGGACACTCCACCTAGAGAATATGAATCATCTGATGACTATTCTGTTTTACTAACACAAAGCACACCTCAGCCTAAAAAATCTAAGCCTGCAGAAAATGCACCAAACTTAAGTGAATTACTGATAGCAATTAAAACAATGTTGCAAAGTAATCCCAAGACTAGGCCCTTAATTTTGCACAAATATTCAGTTTCTACAACACCCCTTTAGGAACTCGCGACATAACACAAGTCGCCCAGGTTATACAAACGATCTTCGAAACCTTTCTCATGCCCTCCATAAGTTGCGGTTGCATCTTGCTGCTGGCTCCTATTGTGAACGTAGTAACTAATGTAAGATTTGGTTTGATTTGGTTTTGTTTAAGGGCGCTAAACTTCTAGGTCATTATCGCCCCTCTAATACAGATCATAGCAAAGGCCAGAGATAAAGATCAGTAGAAAATTTCATGGCAAAGGCCAGAGATAAATATCAATATAAAAATCATAGCAAAAGCAAGAGATAAATATCAATATAGAAATATAGCATAAGACATACATAATATAGATATATAAAACTAAACCGGACAGTATAAAACACCTTCTATTAAGATGACTAAATCAGGCATTTGGAAACTTACATTTGAAACAAAATTAAAAATCCTATCAACCGCTTGCTTATCATTCACTAAGACCTCCGCAAGCCTGCCCAGAAGTTGCAGAGAGTCCCGAAGATGTGCTAGAGCAATACACTCTAGCAACACGTGACGGGCCGAAAGACTTTCGCCACAAAGCGGAAAAATAGGAGCAGGGTCACCCTTAAAAAGAGAACTGTGCGAAAAATTTTAGTGACCAAAACACAACCAAGTCAAAATCACCTCCTCACGGCGAGATATTCGAGAGGAAGTTACCGTTTATCGGAATGCCCTTAACCACCCGGAGCTAACCACTCCTCGCGCCAGCACGACAGCACCGCCCTCCCCACAACAAGCCTAAAGCCTTCCGACGTTACCCGAGGTATTGTAACACTGGGTTCTGTGGTTGCCGCCTTAACTGCCAAATCCACAAGTTGATTCCCTGCAATTCAACGTGACCAGGTATCGAAGTACACTCCACATTAACGCCAGGAGCGTCTAAAACATGGAGGGCATCCTGGATTCGTTGAACAATGGGGTGATAGTTGTACAGCTCACGAAGGCTCTGAAGTGCACTTAGGGAATCACTCAAAATGAGACAGTCTTCCAGTTTTCGACAGTGCACATGCAAAATGGCTCGGTATACGTCATAAGGATCCGCACTATAAATGGATGTGCTATCATGAAACCGAATGTATAGGGTTCGGTTTCCTTAACGTGATTATATCCAACACCGTCGGTGCTCTTAGATCCATCGTTGAAGACTACAATTCGGTCACTGTAACCGGAGAGAAATTCTAAAAAAACAGGTGCGGATACCAAACGTAGGCATCGTAGACTTACGGTATACCGTCATCCCAAGATCTACGTAAGATGTAGCACATAACCAAGGGGGGAACACTCCCTCCCCCTTAGCAAACATGTTAGGCATTTCAATGTCGTGCTTTCTTATAAGCTCCCGGAAACGAGCACCTGCAGGCCTTGGATTCATGGAGCAAGTTCTATAACGTTCGTCAAGCGCAGTGTCAAAAAACGGAGAGAACCTTGGATGTTGAGGCATACATTTAAGCGCACAGCCATAATTTCCCAAGAGGATTTCACGCCGATAATGCAGACGAGGTACTGCAGATTCGGCGTAAAGACTCATAACTGGGCTAGTGGGAAAACACCAAAAGGTAATCGAATACCCCGGTTACGGACTGTATCTAATCTCCTCAGCACAGATGGTCGTGCTGAGAAATAAAGGATACACCCAAAGTCTATTTTTGATTGAACCAGTCCGCGATACAGTCGCAGCAAAATAGTCTGAACCGCTCCCTAAGATTTGCCATTTAACATCCGCAAGATATGCAGAGAACGGTCACATCGCGCTTTCAACTGAGCTATATGCGATGACCAGCTAAGTTTCATATCAAACGTCAACCCCAGGAATCTCGTCGAATCTCCGAATGGTAGTAAATCTGGAACGAAGGAGGTAATCGTCTCCTACGGCGCCAGAAGTTCACGCAGACTGACTTCTCAGTTAAGAATCGAAAGCCGCTTTTAGCACTCCAACCTTGGAGATTATCTAAGCATTGCTGCTTACGGGTCAAACAACGATGTACGCAGAGAAGTACATTAAAAGGCAAAGTCGTCTACAAATAAGCATCACGATACCCCTGCAGGAACACATTTAGAGATAGAATTAATTGCTACTGCAAACAGTGTAATGCTTAGTATTGATCCCTGAGGTACTCCGTTCATCTGAACAGAAATTTCGAAAAAACCGAGCCGACCCTTACTTGGAATACGCGGTCCTTCATAAACTCCTGAATGAACAATGGTAAGCGTCTATGTATATTCCAGGGGAGTACGGAACGTAATATCCCTGCTCACCAACACGTATCATAAGCCTTGTCCTGGTCTAAAAATATCGCTACAGTTTGACAATTTTTCATTAATCCGTTCATGATCGGTGTCGACAATGACACAAGGTGGTCCACTGTTGATCGGCGTCTCCGAAAATCGCACTGGGTGTTGGTCAGCAGGTTGTGATTTTCCAACCACCATACCAACCGTCCATTAATCATGCGTTCCACCACCTTGCAAACGCAACTGGTGAGGGAAATAGGACGGTAGCTAAACGGGAGATGGCGGTCATTTGCAGCTTTCAAAATGGGTATGACAGTGGCCTCCCGCCAATTTTCTGGAAAAGTGGCATCAACTAGAACACGATTATAGACCTCGAGTTGGAAAGACGTATCTTCAGGAGAGAGCCTTTGCAGCATTTGACCGTAGATACGATCAGATCCTGGTGCTGATACTCGCAAAGATGAAAGAGCGTGTTCTAACTCCGCCATGGTGAAGAGGTTTTGTAATCTGAACGATAGAGGAAACCTTGAAATTCTACCTGGGTATTAACATGAAGGAACTCGGGCGAATAGTTATCTGAGCTGGAAACTTTAGCGACAGCACGGCCAAATGTGTTAGCCACATCAAATGCATAAATAATAGCTGCTGCAGCTGTTTAAAACCGGTAATTGGCATGTAGGTCGAATTTCTGATCACGCGCCTTAACTTATTCCAAACGACAGAGGAAGGTGTATGTCGATTAAATGAAGCTACAAACTTGCTCCATGATGTCTTTTTGCTATCCTTTATAATATACCTAGACTTGGCACGCATTTTCTTGTATTAAAGTAGGTTATCCAGTGTGGGGCGACGCTGGAAAACCTTAAGAGCACGCCTGCGAGCACGAATGGCATTTCGGCACCCTTCCGTCCGACAAGGGACTGGAAATCGACGAGGATTGGCAGTCGACCGTTGAATAGCTTGCTCAGTAACAGAAACAATCTTCTCAGTGAGATGTTGGACCAAAACGTCCACAGAGCCGTGCTCATTGTAATTAAACACAGTCAACTGGAGTAAAGATTCTAGTTGGCTTGCTCTAAGCGCCATCTAGGTAGGCGAGTGGAACATACATCTTGTGTTAAGAGACCAATTAATTTACCTCACGCACAAGCCCGAGGTGAGGCACAAAGAGGGTGATGCGCATTAAGGTCTCCCAACAGAATAGGCATTGGTAACTGAGAGACTAGATATTCTAAATCCATGCGCGAGAGGTCATTGGATGAAGGCAGGTAAATGTTACAGATGGTAAATCCGATAGATGCCAGTTTAATCCTTATAGCCACTGACTGGATGTCACACCGTATGGATACAGATTCCACAAATATATCATCTCTGATAAGCATCATAGTGCCCCCGTGCGCAGGAATACCCTCTGCCGGTGTGAGATCACATCGTGCTAGGCAGTATCGTCTAAGCTGAAAGCTGTCTTGTAGACGGAGTTTAGTCTCTTGTAAACACCTGCCCAAATAGTCATAATTGTTGAGCAAACGTTCAAGCTCTGGTCTATGTGTTCTAATTCCACGGATATTCCGTTGTGGGATAGCTATTAGACTTATAACAGGATAAGTGCTTAATCATAGAAGCTAACTACATTATGGAAAGCGGTGGTCGAATCAATTTTCCCCTTTTCTTTGGTTTCGGGCTAACACCTTTAACGGAGGATTTATCCTGCCTCCCTTTCACTGTTGTTCTGGCAGTGTGGGCAGAATCCCCCTGCTCCATCTCCTCCACGGGGGAGGATTCCTTTCCAATAGAAAACCTCGGTGCGAGAACTTCGAACCAGTTGGAAGTGGAAATCGGCAAAGATGTAGATCGCTGATTCGAGTCCTTCCCAGAAGATTCCTCAGAAGAGGATTTCCGAAGAGACTTTTTATGTTTTTCCTTCCCGTGGATGTTCCGGGTAGGGACTTTGCATCTTCTTTCAGGAAGTCGGTTCGGTTATAGCTGGTCTTAAACTTTATCTGTGGTGCATTATAGGTTACGGGCTTCCCAGTCTTATTGCTTGAAGTAGATTGTCTTGATGTTGAATTTACTGAAGGGATCTTCAGCAGATGAAGATGTGGATTTCGTGGGCTTTGGATGTGATTTGGCTACAAGAATCTTTTCTGAAATTGTGGCTCGGTTAATATCGTTGGTTTGAGTTGCGATTTCCCGACACGGTACCGGTTTAGCTGCAACTGAGCTGAGGGATGGCGGACACGTAGGAGTTTCCGGACTTCTGAGAAGGAAACCTTCTCCCTAACGGATCTCCTGTATGGCCCTATCCTCTGTAAAATGGGGCCATTCTCGGGAATTAGATGGATATTTACCACTGCAGTTAACACATGTTGGAGCTGATGCAAGTGCTCCCTCGTGTGAGAATTCTCCGCAGTTAACCCAGGTAGCTTCGCTGTTACAGAAATCACTTGCATGACCAAAGCGCTGGCTCTAATAACATCTTAGCGGGTTGGGCATATATAGCGCAACGTCAATGGCCTCATTCCCTGTGTTAATCCTTTGTGATACTCTACCAGAACAAAGGTAAGAAACAGGGTACAGGTAGGCTCAAATTCATCTCCTTGCCTCCGCTGAACCCGATATTCCAGATTCCCTTGAATCTCCTCATTGGACTTACCGTTCAATGAACGGGTGTTAACTAACCCCGCAAAGAGTTCAAGGTCTTGTGCATCTCGTTTCTAACTGAATAGCTTCCGAACAAGTTAACTTTCAAGATAGTCGCTACCTGGAATGCTGACTTTGCTTCAACCAGGAGCGTGCCATTGCGAGTTCTAACACAGGATTTTACTACACCAGCAATTTTATCCAGACCCTTTTGGATAGTGAATGGACTAACCGTAGTGAACTTCCTTCCTCAGTTCCACCGATATCTAAGTAGCGAGTACCATAACATTAGACTACTTCTTTCACAACCACTTTGGTGGTCTGTTTTGTGTGCATAGTGCTTGGATCCTCCACCATTACAATTGTCTCCTGGGGTTGGGTTGAAGCTCTGGACTGGACCATGCTCACCTTAAGGTCTCACCTTCCAAATCATAGATAGATTGACCCAATCGCCTTCAGGAGTGTAACAGTACATGTAATGGTCCCTTCCTGGGACTGACACTCTCTCA
This sequence comes from Deroplatys truncata, assembly GCA_030765065.1. Lineage (NCBI taxonomy): Eukaryota > Metazoa > Arthropoda > Insecta > Mantodea > Mantidae > Deroplatys > Deroplatys truncata. The sequence goes on along the minus strand of CM060975.1, from coordinate 178,961,333 downwards.
TGACAGATCCTAAACTCATAGCTGACACATTAGCTTACACATTTTCAAACATTTTGAATTATTCTTCATGTCAGCCAGATCATTTTTAATTCGAACAAAACTTCATTTACATAAACATACCTGAGATATGCTTGGACACGTGATGATGATGATGATGATGATGATGATGAGATGGGGTTTAAGGGCGCTAAACAGCTAAGGTCATCAGCGCCCCTACAAAGTATAAAAGTGACAGTTCAACAAATAAAATTCCGATAAAAACCGCATAATTAAAAACGGAACACAAACCCGCGATGTCCAAAAAGTAAAAAACAAAACACCAAATACGAACACACTAAAAGCATGGTCAATAAAAGCGTAAAACAACGTGTCAAGAGCTGCAGAACGTATGGGACATGAGCGCCATATGTCCACTGGGGAGTAGAGCCCCATTAAAAAGGCAATATAATATCACAATGTTAAAAAGGCGCTCAGCGCATCAAATGCGCCGATAAAAATCACTGTCATTGATAAAACGTAAAACACATTCCACAGCATGCGCGTCGTCTGCCAAAACGTTGGCTATGCCAACAGGCAGACCAACACAAACGCGCAACGGAGCTAAAACTTGACACTCTGCTAAAATGTGACGCACCGTTAAGGGCGCATCAAACTGCTCCCAGAGCGGTGCGGGGTCACCACTGAGCAGGTATCTATGGCTAAAAAGACAATGTCCGATTCGTAAACGAGCTAAAAGTACCTCTTCCCGACGACACGAACGAGAAGAGGTACCCAGACTAACGGAAGAGGTTTAACCTCCCGGAACTTGTTCCCCTAAGAGCCGCCCACTCATCCCGCCAACGCGAGAGGATACTGTAACGTAAAATAACATAAAAATCTGAGGAAGGAACAACACAGGTAAAACATCGGGGTGATAAAATGACCGATTTGGCAGCGGTGTCGGCAGACTCGTTGCCTGAGATGCCCGCATGACCTGGAATCCACAGGAAGGAGACGCTGATGCCAGAGGCACCAAGCGAGTGGAGCAAGTCATATATAGGCTGTACGAGAGGGTGGTAACCGTACCGCGCGTTAATACCCTGAAGGGCACTCAGAGAGTCGGTACAAATAACACAGTGCCTTAAGTCGTGCCGCTGAATGTACAAAATAGATTGGTATATACTAAAAATTCGGCGGTATAAATCCAACATTGTCCAGGTAAACGAAAAGTAAAACTCTGTGCACCAAAAACAAAGGCACATCCTACTCCAACATCAGACTTAGACCCATCAGTATATATAAAAGGACAATCCCCGAACTGTGCCTGCAGTTCTAAAACGGCGGATCTAAGGACGGAAGCAGGGGTCGCATTTTTCGGCATTGACGTTAGCCAAAGGAGGATGTGGGCCTTAGCGCGCGACAATGGAGGAAAACGCGTTTCCCCTCGTGGAAGGGCCGGCGCTGGCGTAACGTCCAAATGCCGAAGTAGCAGTCGAAATCGAACCCCTGGAGGGAGCAATGCAGAGGAGCTAACTACATATTGATGATCAAGTGAATCCTCAAAAAATAACGTGAAGGACGGGTGGTCAGGCAAGCTTGAGAGTCGACAGGCATAGCTGCACAAAAACATTTCACGCCGGAAGGACAGCGGAGGCTCTGCAGCTTCAGCATAGACTGGGAACAGGGCTGGTTGGAAACGCCCCCGTAGCGACTCTTATGCCACGATGGTGAATGGCATTCAATCGACGTAACACAGATGGATGTGCCGACGAATAGACAATGCACCTGTAATCAAGCTTTGATCGCACCAAAGAGCTATAAAGGCGAAGAAGGACGGTCCGATCAGCTCCCCAGGATGTGCCACTTAAAACACGTAAAATGTTAAGAGAACGGTCACACTTTGCTTTTAAAAACGAAATGTGCGAGGTCCAACACAACTTCCTATCAAAAACCAACCCCAAAAATTTCGCCTCGTCTGAAATCGGAAGTATACCTGGCCCAAGATGAGGAGAGGGCGGAGGGAAAGCCTTCCGGCGCCAGAAATTGATGTAGACGGATTTCTCGGCGGAGAAATTAAAGCGTTACTCCAGGCGTAGGGAATGTCGATACAGCTCTGGAGACGGCGTTCGAGTAGACAGGTCCGCCGAGAACTACAATAAATGGCAAAATCGTCAACGAAAAGGGACGATGAAATGCCAGCTGGAATATAATCAACAATGGGGTTGATAGCTATTGCAAAAAGTGTAACACTGAGTACAGAGCCCTGCGGTACTCCGTTCTCTTGAATAAAACGACTAGATAAAACCGAGCCCACACGTACACGAAAGACGCGGTCCGTCATAAACTCACGAAGAAATTTGGGAAGCCGACCGCGGATATCCCATGCGTGAAGTGTACGTAAAATGCCGCCCCTCCAACAAGTGTCATAAGCTTTCTCCAGGTCAAAAAACACAGCCACCGTTTGACACTTTCTCAGAAATCCATTCATAATATGCGTCGACAGGGACACCAGATGGTCGACGGTAGAGCGATAGCGGGGAAACCCGGACTGAGCGTTCGCTAGAAGTTTCTGAGACTCAAGCCATCATGTCAACCGCCCGTTAATCATGCGCTCCATCACCTTGCAAACACAACTGGTGAGGGAGATAGGCCGGTAGCTGGAAGGAGGTTGGCGATCCTTCCCAGGCTTAAGTATAGGGTCAACGGTGGCTTCGCGCCAAACGGAAGGAAAAAAGCCGTCTTGCCAAATGCGGTTATAGACCTGTAAGAGAAAGAGTTTACTGTCGGCTGAAAGGTTCTTTAACATCAGGACATGAATGCCGTCCGGGCCAGGCGCGGAGTGCCTAGAGCGATGAAGAGCGTGCTCCAGCACCCTCAGTGTGAAAAGTTTATTATAACACTCATATTATCAGACCGAAAATTAAAAGTGTCGGAATCCAGCCGGTCATGTATATAGCGAAAGCCGGCGGAATAATGGTATGAATTGGATACCGGCTCAAAGGCAGCACCCAGAGTGTTAGCGCTGGCAGCCGGATCCACTATAGTGGCATTGGAAACCTGAAGGCCAGAAACAGTACAATGCGACACTTTACCTGACAAGCGACGAAGTTTATCCCATACAACAGATGAAGACGTAAAGCGGTTAAACACCGAAAGTGCAGTCCTACGGGCACGAACGGCGTTCCGACAATTCTCGTTCCACCACGGAACAGGTGGCCGCCGAGGTTGAGAGGATGAACGGGGAATTGCGCGTTCGGCGGCAGAGAAAATTGTAGACGTAAGGTGCTGCACTAGTTGGTTAAAGTCGGCGAAGGGCTGATCGTAAAAATGCACGAGGCTGGAGTACAAGCTCCAGTCGGCTTTTGGGAATATCAAGGTAGGTACTCTGGAATGCTGTACGTGGTGCGACAGAAGAGAAACCATGCAGGGGTAATGGTCGCTGGAGTAGGTGTCAGCGACGACGTTCCACTGAAGACGATGAGCAAATTGGAGGGAGCAAATGGCAAGGTCCAGGTGAGAGAATGTACCAGAAGAATCAGAAATAAACGTAGGTGCACCTGTATTGAGGATGGAAAGATTGAACTGATAAAAAATGTCGGAAAGAAGAGTTCTCCTCGCACAAGCCCTTGGCGAACCCCACAGTGGGTGATGGGCATTAAAATCTCCCAACAGAAGAAATGGTGTTGGGACAGCGGACAGGACAGCTCAAATGTCCGCGGGAGCGAGGGGAAACGATGCAGGTGAATACACAGAGCAAACAGAAAAGAAAAAGCCGGGTATGTGAAGGCGAACGGCAACAGCTTGCAAGTCGGATGTAAATGTGATAGGTTTAAAATGAACGTCGTTACGCACTAACAGCAAGACACCTCCATGAGCAGGAGCACCCTCCTCCGGTTCAAGATCGTAGCGAACCGGAGTATATCCCCGGAGATCAAAAGGATCGTGAAGGCGAAGCTTAGTCCTCTGCAAACATACGACCATAGGCGAATAGGAACGCAATAAAAGTTGCAGTTCCGCCCTATGCGATCGTACTCCACCTATATTCCAGGTAGCCATGAATAAAAGGGATAAACTGTCTACTTAGAAGGGCGTCTTAAAAGAATCTTTTGCTTAGCCTTTGGGCTCGGGCTTTTGGTATGGAGTTGGTCAGACTCCATAGCTTCCTCGGAGGGAGGGCCCACGTGCTCAGTGCCAGAAACCGATTCAAGCGCCGTGAATCGGTTCTGGGTGGCGATGGGTGAGGGGTGCCGCCGAGCGCGGCTTGTCCCAGGAGCTTCCTGGGACAGCGTCCTCCGAGGAGGAGAAGGTGAACTTTTGTTACCGCGCGCACGCGGAGGGTCTTTCAAAAAATCTACCCTACGAAGTTTCTGCTTGGGTTTCTTTTCAGCGGCTTGCGACTTCATTGACTTTCGACCAGGTTTATAGGGCTTGGTAACAGTAGTTTTAATGGACGGCCGGATGATAGTGGCGGTTAAGCCAGTCATGGTCCAGGTCTGAGTTTCGGCATCTACTCGTGGTACTGACGAGGCAACAACAGAACTAGATGTGCCAGATCGCAAGGAGTGAAGGTTGGCGCGCATGGTAACGCCTCCGGGCTTCAGCGAAGGAGAGTTTTTCCTTTACCCGGATCTCCTGGATCGCCTTCTCGTCCAAGTACCGCGAACAGTCGGCAAACGAAGCAGAATGAGACCCTTTACAATTAACGCAGACGGGGGCTGTTGAACAGGTTCCTTTGTGTGAGGGCTGTCTACATGTTGCACAGATGTTAACGGCACTCTTACATGAGACTTGCGTATGCCCAAAACGTTGGCATTTAAAACAACGCAGAGGTCTAGGAATATAAGGCCTCACAGAAATCCGTTCGTACCCTGCGGAAATGCTCGTGGGCAGATCGACGCCATCAAATGTTAGAAACAGGGTACGAGTGGGTACCAATACGCCGCCGCGTTTGGCCTGCACTCGAATGACCGCGGTCACCTTCTGGTCTGCAAGATAGTCTACCAGGTCCTCGTCCGATATACCATCGAGGCTATGGGTGGTAATGACGCCTCAACAGGAATTCAATGTGCGGTGTTTTACGACACGGATGGGATAACCGCGGAGAAGCGTAGCGCACAACTAGGTCTTACTTTGCTGATCGGATTTCGTTTGTGCTAAAAAGGAACCATTCCGTAGACGAGTGCAGGACTGAACCGCACCAGCAATAGCATCAATGCCCTTTTGAATGATGAAAGGGTTCACCTTCTCAAAACTTTGTCCTTCGGTGCGTGAAATGACCAAGTAACAACAAGTTGTCGGTGGTGTCACTTCTGTTACATAAACTTTTCGGCGCTTGTTGGTAGTAATGGAGGAAGGGTGCTCCATAGCGAAATAAATCCTCTACCATTGCAACCGTCTCCGACCTCGGGCTCTGACTTCCCGGGCGTTACCCCGGCTTGGGTGAGTGGCCTATCTATACCAGACTCACCCCAGGGTCACACCTCCCAGAACATAGACAGAGGGACCCAATCGGCGTCAGAAGTCAGCAGCTCATGCAATGGCCCCCCGGGACTTCAGTTGAACAGCGGATACGAACACATACCCTACATTACGACCCCGGGTGGTGGGGATGACGCCATTACCCACTCACCCAGCTGCGCACCAGTGTGCGGGTATCCGTCAGGCTGTGTCCACGGAGGATTAACATAAAAGGTTAAAAGAAACTAAAAGTGTGTGGGCGTTTCGGACTCAAGGTAGGCCGGCGAAGAAGTAAAAGAGATGTGTAAATGTATGGACGTGGTGCGAAATGTACGGAAATTGAAGAGAAGTAAGAAACGACGACGAGGAGCGACATGTAATGAAATGCCCAGAACGCACGAGTCTACCTTGAGTCCACCGGTCACGAGAACGAACCCACCTCGACCGGACGGGGATGAAAGGGGGAAAATGGCTATGAATGGCTCGGGTACCCCGGGTGCGCCTAATCCGTACTCACAAAAGGTGAGCCCCTGGGGGCGCATGATAAAGCCTCCGGGCTTCAGCGAAGGAGAGTTCTTCCTTTACCCGGATCTCCTGGATCGCCTTCTCGTCCAAGTACCGCGAACAGTCGGCAAACGACGCAGAATTAGACCCTTTGCAGTTAACGCAGACGGGGGCTGGCGAACAGGTACCTTCATGTGAGGGTTGACTACGTGATACACAGATGGTAACGGCACTCTTACATGAGACTTACGTATGCCCAAAACGTTGGCATTTGAAACAACGCAGAGGTCTAGGAATATAAGGCCTCACAAGTTTATGGAATACCTGTCGTTCCTTGCAAAGGAAATTAATAATATATACAAATCTGCCATACATCTGAAACTTACAGATCAACAGCAGATGGATTTCAACACCTCTACAGTATGCTACTTGTGCGGAAAAACCTTAACTGAAGAGTACTATAAAGTACGCGACCATATTCACATCAGTGGTGAATATCGCGGAAGTCTACATTATGAATATAATTTAGCCTGCAAAACACCTAAATATTTTCCAGACTTCTTGCAAACGATCAGTGGATATGACTCACACTTCACTGTTAAGGAGCTGGGATGTACAAGTGAGCCGGTGGAAGTAATTCCTAGCTCTGAAGAAAGCTATATATCATTCTGCAAGTATGCAGGAGATATAAAGCTTCGATTTGTAGATAGTTTTCGGTTTCTCCGTACAAGCTTGGATAAGCTGGTAAAGAATCTAACATCGTACCCTGAAACACTGAAACACTTCGGAGAAGACAAGATGAAGTTAATAACACGTAAGAGTGTATTTCCCTATGATTACGTCACTTCATGGGATGTCTTGAACGAAACCTGCCTGCCTCCTAAGAACTACTTCTGCAATAAATTGAATGAAAAAGAAATTAGTGATGCTGACTACGATCACGCTAGAAATGTATGGGAGCTGTTTAATGCAAGAAACCTGGGTGAGTACTGCGACCTCGGCTTAATCTCTGATGTACTTCATCTAACTGTCTTTGAGACATTTAGAGGTCAAACCCTCAAAACACATAAAGTCGACCTTGTTCATTGTTTTACTTCTCCGGGACTTACATGGGATGCCATATTGCTGTATACAGGAATTCAGCTGGAATTGTTACATGATTATGACCAATTACTCATGGTGGAATTCGGCATAAGAGCATGTTTATGTCAATTTTCCCACCGCTATGCCCAAGCAAACGACGCCTACATGGAGAAGTATGATCCGTCGAAACCAACCCAATTATTACATATGCGGACGCTAATAACCAATATGGGTGTGCCATGTGTCACGCAGTCCCTTATGGTGGATTTGAGTGGCTGTCTTCTGAAAAAATCAACTTAGAAAGACTACAAGAAGATGATCCTCATGGATATATATTAGGAGTCGATATGGAGTATCCTGCTTAACTCCATGATCTGCATAATGATTTACCATTCCTGCCTGAGTGGATGAACCCTAAGGACTCTAGTACAAAGAAACTGATACCTCATCTGGACCTCGAAACAAGTATGTAGTACATTACATGGCTTTGAAGCAAGCACTTAATCATGGACTACGGTTAACAAAAATTCATCGTGTGCTACAATTCCATGGTTAAACCGTATGTGCAATTTAACAACAGACTACGACAACAAGCTGCAAACGATTTTGAGAAGGACCTCTACAAACTGTTTAACAACGCTATGTTTGGAAAAAAATGGAAAACCTTCGTAACCGTATGGATATACGACTGGTGACAAATGAGAAGACTCTGGAAAAGTTAATTGCCAAGCCTACGTTTATCGATCGAACAATATATGCTGCTAATTTAGCCGCTTTACATATGGCCTCTCATCTGATCGTATTAAACAAGCCTATGTACATTTGTATGAGCGTGTTGGACATCTCCAAGACATTAATGTACCACTATCGTTATGATGTGTTGCTGTCATATTATGGATCTGAAAACCTGAAGCTTATATATATGGATACTGATTCGTTCATTCATCGTGTGATAGCTGAAGATGTGTACCAGGACAAGCAACGTTTTCTCGAACACTTAGATACAGCTGATTACCGTGACAACCATATATGCTATTCAGCTCTAAACAGGAAGGTGTTGGGAAAATTTAAAGATGAGGCTAACGGTAAAATCATCCAGTGCTTTGTTGGACTACGACCTAAGATGTATGCACTAGATATCCATGGCTCAATGATAAAACAGATTAAAGGCATTAAACGCAGTGCTATTAATCAATACATTACATTTGAGAGTTATACTGACTGTCTTAAAACCGGAGAAATCATCAGAACACACATGAATCTGATCCTGTCCCGGGAGCATGTTCTTGCCACAGTGCAAGTGAATAAAATCACATTGACTCCATTTGATAACAAAACCGTTATTGCTGAGGATGGAATGACGACATATGCATATGGACATTACAGCATTATAACCAGCGTTTAAAAGAATGTAAGCCGAAAATGAAGATTTTCTCGTGAGTCTACTATCTTAAAAATGAAGTTTATCCGTGTGCTGTGTATTCAACTAGCTGACGACTGATGAAGAAAGAAGAAGATGGAAGGGAAGGTGGTAACCCTACCGTTAGGAGCAATCCTAGTGCTAGTCTCAAGCCTAGATAAAAGGGGGAGAGATATCTACAACGAACTAAAATAAAGGTATGTTGACGTAAACTTTTCAATTAAAACTCTCGAATAATAAAACCTGAGTAACACATTGCAATTTCACTAAAAGAAAGTCGAGGTTATCTCTGGTTAGCCAGATTAGGTTAGACGATGACTAAGTAGAATAGATGATGAGAGGAACATTTGGGATTGGTCAGGTTAATCTAGGCTAGGCCCTCGTGCTTATTGTCTAAGTTATGAAGGATGGATTAGTTTAGATTGCCTTAGCAATAGATTGGTTACGTGTAGTTCTTACGTTTTGTTACGTGGTTACATGGTTGCTAGGTGTTGTTACGTCGTGTGACGTTTCTGATTACGACATGTCACGTGATGTTACGTGGATACAAGCTTATGTTACTTAGTGTGACGTTTTTTACGTGGTGTTATGTCTTGACACGTGGTTATGAGCTTATGTTACGTAGTGTAACGTCTTGTCATGCTGTTATGTTACGTTGTGTTACGTCTTGTTACGTGGTCACGTTTGTTGGTTACGTCTTGTTACGTGATTATGTTAGATGATGATAGAAGTGAATAGACAATGAGAAGCTCCAAGGCATACAAGGTGGGAATAGGTTAGGACCTATACTTCACTGTAAACCGATATACAGTCTGTCTCTTTCCGTCTCGCCCACTACTTTTTAACATATAAAAAGTTTGTAAGGTTCAGAAAAAGGTATATAAAAGTGTTGTAACGTTGGATGAGAAATGTTTTATATTCTAATTACTCTCTATATTACCGTATAAACCTACATTCCTCCTCCTCCAACCCCCGTCTATCCTTGTATCTCTCCCGTTTTCCTTATTTCTCCGATATAAACGCATACTCTACTCAACCCCTGTCTAGACTAGCACCTCTCCTCGTATTCCCTACCGCTCTCATATAAATGCATTTTCCTCCTTGAAGACTCGTTCAACCTAGCACCTACCTTCGTTTTCCTCGTCTCTCCATATAAACGCATACTCGTCATTCAAACCTTCCTGTCTAATGCCTCTCCTCGGTTTGTTAGCTCTCCCATATAAAACACCATATTCTACCCTTCAAGTCCTGTATGGTCTAGTACCTCTCCTCGTATTCCCTATTTCTTCCGTATATAGCGTATTCCCTCCTCCTTCAGCATCTGTCTAGTCTAGCACCTCTCATCGTATTCCCTATCTCTCCTTTATAAGCCTATATTCCCCTCCTTCAGCATCTGTCTAGCCTATTTTCCCTATCTTTCCCATAAAAGTCATACTCCACACCTCAAACCCCGTCTAGCCTAGCACTTCTCCTCACATTCCCCTACCTCTCTCATATAAGGCGCATTCCCCGACTTCAGTCCTGCCTAGCCTAGCATCGACCCTCGTATTTCCTATCTCTCGCATATAAACGCCTACTCTATCATTCAAACCTCCTAGACTAATACCTCTCCTCGGTTTGCTATCTCGCCCATATAAAACGCCATATTCCACCTTACAAGTCCTGTTTAGTATAGCATTTTTCCTTGTATTCCCTATCTCTATCATATAAAGCGTATCCCTCCCTCCTTCAGCATCTGACTAGCCTAGCATCAGCCCTGGTATTCCTTATCTCTCCCATATAAACGCATTTTTCCTCCTTGAAGGGTCTCTCAAAGTTTTCCCTATCGTTTCCCATACAAAGCAAAAAAGTGACCCAGCTTCCCCTATAACATGCTACTCACGTTATTCCTTAATATTCCTTAATATTGCTAGGGATTTTAAACGCCAATAATCACTTCCACTTCAACTGTTAGGTATAATAAAAACAAGTGGAGCAAACCAGTCGGAGCTTGCGTCTTTAGCGCAATGGATACGCTACCGGTACGGGCGGGTAAAAACATTTGAGTTTCTGGTTTAAATCTAATGGCTGCGTTGTTTGTTGTTGTTGTTTTCTTTCCTTCTTTCTTTCTTTCTTTCTTTCTTTCTTTCTTTCTGTCTTTCTTCCTTTATAAGCACATACTTAGTTTAATTTGATTTACAGGGAACATTTGGTTATGTACGTATAATTTGACTACTGCTGAAGTTTTCTTATTTAAAATTTAAGTAATACACACTGAAAACGAAATACGTACGTTAACAATAATAATAATAATAATAATAATAATAATAATAATAATAATAAACTATATGGTACAAGTATACACACACACCGATTGACAAAATGGCAAATTTATAATGTTTAAAAGATCTAAGTGTGACTGAATTGTTTAAAAAGCTCTCATATGATAGATTTACATGACCTTCTTTGCCCTCTATACCCTATTAGTGGGTATAAAATTATTCTTACAGAGGTTTATCTTCCTATCTGCTTAATTTTAATACAAATAAATGTTTCCAGAGGTAACTGCATTACACATTTCGTTATATGTAGATAAAAGTGAATAGCGACAGTCAAATGTTTTGGAACTAAACACTACTAGCTGTTCTTAAAACCATTTCCATAAAATCGGAAAAAATAACTGAAAACCGACAGGACTAGAAAATAATGGCTAAGTATTGAGCAATTCAAACCATTTATAATGGATATCTCGAAAATGGTTGATGTCACAAAAAAGGTGCTTGAAGTCAGTTGTGTCTTTTAAAGAATCCTACATTTCTTGAGAAGTATCGTTTTAGTCTATCGCTTAACGTTTACCTGTTATACAAGATTATACAAAATTCCTTCCGGATGAACACTTCAAAGGTTATTGCCAGAAAATGCAAAGTATACATTTGCAATGGAAATACCTTTAATATATAGCATTTTTTAAAAAAATAATTAGAGCCAAATATTTGCGAAGGCCAGAGCCATTTTTTTAGAATATCAAAGATTTCGAAATATCTTCCATGTAAATATTAGTTAGGTATACGAATTTTCTTGAAAATCCACGTATCGCATCTTCAGAAGGTACTAAACCTAAATACCAAGTTTAGTATTTAGCCCACTTTTAGTTTCTGAGCTATGCTGTTTACAGAGACAAAGACACACAAACGAAACTTTTTGTAAAACTCTGATGCGACACACATGATTTTCTCTACCCTCTATTGTCTATTAAATGGTATACAAACTAATCTTACTATACTTATTTTTCTTTCTACTTCATTGTAAGCCAAATAAACCTTTGCAGAGATGGCTACATTACACATTTCGTTATAGACACAAAGGGAATATGGATACTCAATTATTTAAGAAATGGACGCTAGTAGTATGAAAGGCTCTTGAGTCCGTTCGTTGACCCCTGATGACGTCATCACCGCAGGGCATGTAACATAAACAAAGCCGCCGCCGCCGCTGCTGCGTCCACGTGTTGTCGCGTCGACCTTGGTGTAGCTAGCACGTGATCACCCTAAGGCATGAAGGCCGCTGCGACCACACCTAAACAGGTATTTATTAGAACCCGGCCTTGGTCTAGCTAGCACCTTCTTGGCATTGAATGTATCATCTAAATAAAATATTGCACTAGCTGATCCTTTTATTTAATCGCTACTGATTTTTCTAGGTATAATTGAGGATGGGAGAGGATTTTCCCTATATTCGGATGTAAAGGAAAAAAGTTGGAAAATAAAAGACGTGAAGGTAAGTTCGTTTTTTTTTTTATTCATTCTTATAAGATACAAGTGTCGAGTTTATTTCGTCACAAATAACATCGTAAAGGACGAAACATGAAGAATTTTCTTTTGGAAGTACATAAGTGCTACTACCTGAAGCACTGTCTTTTATATCCTTTGTGGCTAAGACATATTTTGCAAGTTGATGTTGCAACACATTTGCATTGCACAATAGAAAGTTTACATCATCTAAACAAAGGATGACTTGTGAGTCTTCGCATTGTATCCTGGCACGATGCCCATTTATGGACTTGAGGCGAAACTGTTCTTCGATGCATCTGTACGACTGCCCTTTGCAGAGATGTTCGGCAAGTTTAGGTAGGTGATTCAGCAGAGCCGCGAAGTAGTAGGACGAGAGGACGACTCTTCCCTGCTTTACTCCGCCAATTTCCACGTGAGCTTCGTAATTTATTCTTTTGAAGAAACCCAGGCTGATGTATCTGGAGTGATGTTTGTTGAGAAAGTAGGTCCTGCGATGCAACACGGGTTCCGGAGGAGGAGTCACCCGGCGCAGTGGCATTCTGATCTGTTTACCTCTTGAGCTCATCTCGTCGACTGCTCCACAGCTGAAACAAAAGAAGCATCGTGTCTGTTAGAGCTATCAGCAGGACATCAGGTGTTAAGTTTTTTAAGCTTATGATGCTTCAACCAATTGAACATGGCGTGAGCGTGTTTGCATGCACAGTGAGTGTTTGAGAACTTATGAGAAGGAAATCCGCAGTGTAACTGATGATAGAGATTTTCTGGCTTGGGGCAACTAAATCCTTTTCTTAAATTGATAAACGTTCTATCGCAGAGTGCGGAAAGAACTTCACATTTATCCTCGTCATAAGCGAAGAGAGAGATGTGCCCCGCCACCGCCTCTTCCAGCACAGTTTTTAGCATGCTATAAGGAACGTAACCATCATTGAAATGCATTCCATTTTTATTTTCTTTGTTAAATGCATCTAATTTACTATTCCAAGGATATGGGCTTGCAAAATGAAAGGTTTGAACAATCCCTTTTCCAATGATCGCCAATTCCTTTATGATTAATTCTTTGCCGTTTCCTTTGAGCGCTGTATAATCTACGACAAGACCTCCTTCCATCTTGCACAAAGACTGGCCGAAAAATAAATGAGCTACTTACCTTTATACCCGGTAGGCATCGCTGTCCCTTGTTGCACCGCCAGACTGGAAACTCTCTGTGGAACATCTCCCTGGCCTACGATCTGGATTGGCAGAGTTGAACAGGGCTACGAACTCGCTCATGGTGTATCCTCTGGTGCAGACGTAGAGAGTATAGAGGCACGCGTACTGGCCGCAGATGTCGGAGTAAAGGCTTTGAAGTTGGCAATGATTCACAATAAAGTGAAATGGCATAAAGCTTTTCAAGGATTTTATAAAGGGAGGGAGGCCGTACGAATCGAAATACCATGCAAAAGAATTTGAATTTTGAGTTACAGCTATCCAGTGTGAACCAGGTAGGTTGTGAGGATCTAAATTTATTACGAATGTTGACGGTTTAGTAAACTCTGTAGGCAACATGTCCGATGCAAAAACTCCTGCAAAATTTGGAATGCCTCGCAAAGTTTGTTCTATTTGTAAGGTGTTCATAATTAATAATCTGTATGCACTCTCAGATCTTTGTCTATCTGAATAGAATTTTCGTACTCACAGTACATGATACACGTGAGGACTTGTGTTAACTTTGTTTTAAATCTGAGCTCTATTCTTATATTTCCGTTATTTAATAGAGAAACATGACCTTCTGAAGCGGCACTGTCTGGCGTTAAATCGAAAAGCACTAGGAAGTAACCCATTATATACTTATCGTGCGTGATTTGAGTTCCGCTGTTGGTGTGATGGATGCCAGAACCGGAAAAGAGCGTTTGGTACGCTAACGTTGAACCTTTTTCGTTAGAGGTATCGATATAAAGACCTTCTGCCGGAATTTGCTGGCCGTTAACGCAAATCGCAAAATATTCCAAATGGAAGTGCTTAAAATTGAAAGGATTTGTGGTGTGAGTTCCGGAAAAATTTGTATTTTCTGTCATACCTACGAGTATCCTTTTAGGGAGCGGACCTAATACAGCATTGTCTATAGAGATGGTACTTTGCCCTGCTGCGAAAGTAAAGGACCTGACATCGACTCGCGTTATATCGTATCTCGCATTTACTTTTTCTAAAGCATTCATATGGGTCATTAAGAGGCTAGGAGCTGGTTTTATCTTTTTCACGTATAGAGTGGCATCTAGGAATTGAAATCTAGCATGTAGATCCGCACTTTCACTCATTATATAAAACGAGTCCTTCGCTTTAGTCAACTTGATTTGAAGTGTAAGTCCCGGTAGTAACAAAGTGGGTAAATTGAAAATATCCGCATGTAATCTACCAAACATTACTATTTCTTTAGACGCATTGCTCCTGTGATGACGTTCTTTCCATCCACGATTAGTATCTCCGGCTTCCAGCGTTTCGTTTTTCGAAGCATCGGCCCCGGAGAGACCGTGGAGAGCCGTGTCGATGTACCAGAAAGCGTTAGTAAGATGGCTTTTCGATGCATCGTGACCGTACGTTAATAGGGTTTCTAAATAGCTACGATAATGATAAAGATCTTCAGACGGAGTGATGGATGTTCCATTTAGGGAAACGCTCAATTGGCTAAACAAGGAGTGCAATAAATTGTTAACACCCGTCGTTTTATCTGTTGCTGCTAAGTTGGAACCATCCGGCTTTACAAATTTTCCTTTTACCATCAAATAAACATTTAAATCGATGTAGTGTTCCTTATCTCCAGGAATAACAAATTCCAATACGGATTGATCTACTGGTGCGATGGGTTTGATTAGGGTAGTGAAGTTTCCTAACACTGCCGACTGAATTGATTTTTTTGCAAAAATATCAAATTCGGATTTTGTGCAGGCGATCATGTTGCTATCTCGGGAGCATGTGCTGGTGGCATCGTGTTGCACCCTGTATTTAATCAAAAATGTCTCTAGCTTTTTTGGCTTTATATGGAGCTGATCTCTTTCTCTTGCCCTTTCCTTGTTGTAACCTACCAACTAACTTTTTTGTACCTTCCGTGACTCGTTTTGCCACGATATCTTTGACTTTGGTACCTTCCTGTCGTGCAGCAATATCGGTCATGATGTTTGCACCCGTGGTGAGGGCTTCCCTGCCCAAAGTTTTTGCCCCGGATAGGAGGATGGCTTAACAATGCTGAATAGACTACCCAAAAAGTTACCTATGCCTCTACCTTGCTGTACGTATGGGCTTCCTACGTACAGCGGTCCGATGTACTGACCGAGGCGCCCTCCACTCTGGTTTACATAGTACGCTGTAAGCGGGTCCATTGCCAAATGCATGGATTTTAAATTTAGAGGCCTAATTTATATTGACCCGCTTAAAGAAATCCATTGGGAATGAATTTAAATTTAAATATTAAATTCCCAACGGTTTTCATTTACCCACCTAGCTATACCTAGTGCCTCCGATCTGGCACACCTGACGGTGTTAAACTGATGCCACCGACAGGCAGGTGCAGTAACTAAAAATTCAATATTTAGGTTGCACCCTAGGTTTTCTATATTGTAGACTCTAAAGTCATCTCCTGCTGTGGGTTGCAATACGTTACCAATCATGCTCCCATTTACAAACAATATTCCATTTGGAATTTTGGGAGCAAACTCGACGTGGCCTGAACTCCATGGTATACCGTGAAAATTTTCGGATAACCATGTGTTCGTCCGTCTAAACTTTATTGGCCACGCATTTTGCGGAAGATTTGGTTTACGGATCAGTTGGTGCAATACCACCTGTTCCGTCTCAATTTCCACGACGGCCAATTCTTTTATCATAACTTTTCCCTCTGGATTATAAAATCCTTGAAAGGCTGAAGAGTATTCAACGGCCATCTGAAAAAAAACAAAAAACATTATTTAACTTTCTTAAAATGCAGCACAGCAATGGTAGGCATAACGCTACTGCTCAAGCGAGCCAGATCACCAAACTTGTTAACCATTTCAATTGCTACGGTTCGAAAATGATTAAGTCCTACCGGAACGTAAAATATGTTTTCAAACTTGTGATGACTAGTGTACGAGGGAAACTGAATAATTCTTATGCACCTAACGTAGGAGCTACCGAGCAGCTGCGGTTCGATGAGATTGCAGTAAACAAAAATGGGTTCGGTTCCAGAAAGAAACTGAAAAGAGCTTTTTCTGTGCGATCTAAGGAAAAGGGTTTTCATATCGTTAGTTACTTCTGTGAGCATATTTTGATTAACTATTTTCTAGGAATCTAGATTTGGCAGAGAATTTTTATGGTGTCCACAAGATCGCCTAGACCATAATATATTCTGGTAGGAAAAATATTTTTCCGTTAAAAAGTGTTTCCGTTTTACTTTTAGTAATCTTTAAACGAATACTGTTAGCCTTTCCGCTTGGTTTTTGTGGAATGGAATGTGTTGGGACCCATACTTTCTTAGCGTTTTCCAATTCTTTTATCTCTCTTTGATGAGAAATGAGGTAACCCTGCAGCTCCTACAGGAGCAATCCCCGATGTTCATCGTCTGTTACCTGATTCTTTAGCGAAGTCTACAACTCCTTAAAGCCCTTAAACTCCATTTTTTCAAACACAATTCTACCAGCTCTTGTTATGACGACATTTTTGGTCAGTTCTCCAGCTTCGTTAAGTATGTTCTCATCTATGGACTCGTAACCGTAAGAATACGAAAGCTCTGCGAGACCTACAACCCACTTATCTCTCTGAAGATTGATCGGTTGTGCTAAATCGTTACGAAAACTAGCATGCAAATTCTCGGGATACAAATCGACGCTAGAATCGCTCAACACGGTTACGTAAAACTCATCCATGATGTATCGATCCAGCTGTCAAAGTCGGGACCATATCCTTTCCAGCGGACGAGATGCTGCGTTCTGCCATTCCTCACCCTAGTTTTAGTATTTTATCCATTTTATACAAAGTGGATTTGTTAATTTTTACCGGAGTTAGTTCGTAACTGTAAAATTGACCTTCTATGGGAGTTCCGTTCAGATCGTCTAGTTCGTACACGGGTTGCGGCGAACGTTTTATAACCTTTACAACTTTGAAAATCTCCGTTGAGAAATTTCTTTGGTAGCCTTTGTCAAATTTCATCTTTTCTTTGCTTATTCTCACGGTTTGTCCTTCGGCGAACTTGACGGGTCTGGGTTTAATGCTACCTCGTTTTCTCTCTAGCCTTTTCCATATTTGTAACACGTTTTTCTCATTTACTTCGGTTGGAGTCACTCCTATTGACGAATGGATGGTGCGATTATATGCGCGAACAAATTTATCGAAGTCGTCTATATATCTGTACGAGTTCCTGTATGTAAAATTAGTTTCTTTTATCCTTTTATTTAAATCCTCCGTGGACACAGCCTGACGGATACCCGCGCACCGCGTGCGCAGCTGGGTGAGTGGGTAATGGCGTCATCCCCACCACCCGGGGTCGTCATGTAGGGTTTGTGTTCGTATCCGCTGTTCAACTGCAGTCCCGCGGGGGGGCCATTGCATGAGCTGCTGACTTCTGACGGCGATTGGGTCCCTCTGTCTATGTTCTGGGAGGTGTGACCCTGGGGTGAGTCTGGTATAGATAGGCCACTCACCCAAGCCGGGGTAACGCCCGAGAAGTCAGAGCCCGAGGTCGGAGACGGTTGCAATGGTGGAGGATTTTTTTCGCTATGGAGCACCCTTTCTCCATTATAAACAACAAGCGCCGAAAAGTTTTAGTAACAGAAGTAGCACCGCCAACAGCTGGTTGTTACTTAGTGATTACCCGTACAGAGGAAGGACAATCATTCGAGAAGATGAACCCTTTTATCATCCAGAAGGGCATTGACTCAATTGCTGGTCCGGTTCTTTCCTGCACTCGGCTTCGTAATGGTTCGTTGTTAGTGCAAAGTAAATCCGAGGCACAAAGTAAGTCCTTGTTGAGCGCCACGCTTCTCCACAGTTATCCTATCCGTGTTGAGAAGCACCGCACCTTGAATTCTTGTCGAGGCGTTGTCACCACGCATAGCCTCGATGGCATATCGGACGAGGACCTGGTCGAATATCTTGCAGACCAGAAGGTGACAGCGGTTCATCGAGTGCAGGCCAAACGCGACGGCGTATTGGTACCCACTCGTACCCTGTTTCTAACATTTGATGGCGTCGATCTGCACACGAGCATCTCCGCAGGGTACGAACGTATTTCTGTGAGGCCTTATATTCCTAGACCTCTGCGTTGTTTTAAGTGCCAACGTTTTGGGCATACGCAAGTCTCATGTAAGAGTGCCGTTAACATCTGTGCAACATGTAGCCAGCCCGCACACGAAGGTGCCTGTTCAACAGCCCCCGTCTGCGTTAATTGTAAAGGGTCACATTCTGCTTCGTTTGCCGACTGTCCGCGGTATTTGGACGAGAAGGCGATCCACGAGATCCAGGTAAAGGAGAAACTCTCCTTCGCCGAAGCCCGGAGGCGTTTCCATGCGCGCCAACCTTCACTCCTGCGATCTGGCACATTTAGTTCTGTTGTTGCCTCGCCAGTACCACGTGTAGATGCCGAAACTCAGACCTGGACCTTGACTGGATTAACCGCCACTACCATCCGGCGGTCTATTAAAGCTACTGTTACCAAGCCTTATAAACCTGGTCCAAAGTCAATGAAGTCGCAAGCCGCTGAAAAGAAGCCCAAGCAGAAACTACGTAGGGAAGATTTTTTGAAAGACCCTCCGCGTGCGCGCGGTAACAAAAGTTCACCTTCTCCTCCTCGGAGGTCGCTGTCCCAGGAAGGTCCTGGGACAAGCCGCGCTCAGCGGCACCCCTCACCCATCGCCACCCAGAACCGATTCACGGCGCTTGAATCGGTTTCTGGCACTGAGCGCGTGGGCCCTCCCTCCGAGTAAGCTATGGAGTCTGACCAACTCCATACAAAAAGCCCGAGCCCAAAGGTTAAACAAAAGGTAATTTTAAGCCGCCCTTCTAAATAGACAGTTTATCCCCTTTTTCTTAATGGCTATCCTGACCCGGAATGTACGTGGTGTACGATCGCATAGGGCGGAACTGCAACTTTTATTGCGTTCCCATTCGCCTATGGTCGTATGTTTGCAGGAGACTAAGCTTCGCCCTCACGATCCTTTTGATCTCCGCGGATATACTCCGGTTCGCTACGACCTTGAATCGGAGGAGGGTGCTCCTGCTCATGGAGGTGTCATGTTGTTAGTGCGAAACGACGTTCATTCTAAACCTGTCACACTTACATCTGACTTGCAAGCTGTTGCCGTTCGCCTTCACTTACCCGGCTTTTTGTTTTCTGTTTGCTCTGTGTATTCACCTCCATTGTCTCCCCTCGCTCCCGCGGACATTCGAGCTCTCCTGTCCGCTCTCCCAACACCATTTCTTCTGTTGGGAGATTTTAATGCCCATCACCCACTGTGGGGTTCGCCAAGGGCTTGTGCGAGGGGAACTCTTCTTTCCGACATTTTTTATCAGTTTAATCTTTCCATCCTCAATACAGGTGCACCTACTTTTCTTTCTGATTCTTCTGGTACGTTCTCTCACCTGGACCTTGCCATTTGCTCACTCCAGCTTGCTCATCGTCTTCAGTGGAACGTCGTCACTGACACCTACTCCAGCGACCATTACCCCTGCATCGTTTCTCTTCTGTCGCACCACGTACAGCATTCCAGAGTACCTACCTGGATATTCGCTAAAGCCGACTGGAGCTTGTATTCCAGCCTCGTGCATTTTGACGACCAGTCCTTCTCCGACATTAACCAACTTGCGCAGCACCTTACGTCTATTATTTTCTCTGCCGCCGAACGCGCAATTCCCCGTTCATCCTCTCAACCTCGGCGGCCACCTGTTCCGTGGTGGAACGAGGATTGTCGGGACGCCGTTCGTGCCCGTAGGACTGCACTTAGGGTGTTTCGGCGACACCCTACACTTGATAATTTGGTGACTTTTAAACAATCGCGCGCCAGGGCTCGTCGCATTATTCAGGATAGCAAGAAGGCATCTTGGGTTCGTTTTGTCGAGTCTTTTAATCGTTTTACGCCTTCATCCGTTGTCTGGCATAAACTTCGTCGCTTCTCAGGTAAAGTGTCACATTGTACTGTTTCTGGCCTTCAGGTTTCTAATGCCACCATAGTGGATCCGGCTGCCATCGCTAACACTCTGGGTGCTGCCTTTGAGGCGGTTTCCAGTTCAGACCATTATTCCGCCGGCTTTCGCTCTATTAAAGACCGGCTGGATTCCGCATCACATACTTTTCGGTCTGCTAATGATGAATGCTATAACGAACTATTCACAATGAGGGAGCTGGAGCACGCTCTTCATTGCTCTCGGCACTCCGCTCCTGGGCCGGACGGCATTCATGTCCTGATGTTAAAGAACCTTTCAGCCGACAGTAAACTATTTCTCTTACAGGTCTATAACCGTATTTGGCAAGACGGCAATTTTCCTTCCGTTTGGCGCGAAGCCACCATTGTCCCTATACTTAAGCCTGGGAAGGATCGCCAACTACCTTCCAGCTACCGCCCTATCTCCCTCATCAGTTGCATTTGCAAGGTAATGGAGCGCATGATCAACGGGCGGTTGACATGGTGGCTTGAGTCTCAGAAACTTCTAGCGAACGCTCAGTGCGGGTTTCGTCGCTATCGTTCTACCGTCGACCATCTGGTGTCCTTGTCGACGCATATTATGAATGGATTTCTGAGAAAGTGTCAAACCGTGGCTGTATTTTTTGACCTGGAGAAAGCTTATGACACTTGTTGGAGGGGCGGCATTTTACGTACACTTCTCGATTGGAATATCCGCGGTCGTCTTCCCATATTTCTTCGGGAGTTTATGACGGACCGCGTCTTTCGTGTACGTGTGGGCTCGGTTTTATCTCGTCGTTTTATTCAAGAGAACGGAGAACCGCAGGGCTCTGTATTCAGTGTCACACTTTTTGCGATTGCTATCAACCCCATTGTTGATTGTATTCCACCTGGCATTTCATCGTCCTTTTTGTTGACGATTTCGCTATTTATTGCAGTTCACGGCGGACCTGTCTACTCGAACGCCGTCTCCAGAGCTGTATCGACCGTCTCTACGCCTGGAGTAACGCCAACGGCTTTAATTTCTCCGCCGAGAAATCCGTCTGCATCAACTTCTGGCGCCGGAAGTATTTCCCTCCGCCCTCTCTCCATCTTGGGCCAGGGATACTCCCGTTTGCAGACGAGGCGAAATTTTTGGGGTTGATTTTTGATAGGAAGTTGTGTTGGACCTCGCACGTTTTCTTTTTAAAAGCAAAGTGTGACCGTTCTCTTAATATTTTACGTGTTTTAAGTGGCACATCCTGGGGAGCTGATTGGACCGTCATTCTTCGCCTTTATCGCTCTTTGGTCCGATCCAAGCTTGATTACGGGTGTATTGTTTATTCGTCGGCACGTCCATCTGTGTTACGTCGATTGAATGTCATTCCCCATCCTGGCATAAGAGTCGCTACAGGGGCCTTTCCAACTAGCCCTGTACCCAGTCTGTACGCAGAAGCTGCAGAGCCTTCGCTGTCCTTCCGGCGTGAGATGCTTTTATGCAGCTATGCTTGTCGACTCTCAAGCTTGCCTAACCACCCGTCCTTCGATGTATTTTACGAGGATTCGCTTGACCGGCAATATTTAGTTAGCTCCTCTGCATTGCTTCCTCCAGGGGTTCGATTTCGACTGCTACTTCGGCATTTGGACGTTACGCCAGCGCCGACCCTTCCACGGGGGGAAACGCGTTTTCCTCCATGGTCCCGCGCTGAGGCCCACTGTCACCTTGGGCTAACGTCAGTGCCGAAGACTGAGACCCCTGCTTCAGTCTTAATATCGGCTTTTTTAGAAGTACGGGCTCACTTCGGGGACTTCCATTTTATCTTTACCGATGGATCTAAGACTGAAGCTGGAGTTGGATGTGCCTTTGTTTCTGGTCACTGTAGTTTTAAGTTTCGTTTACCTGGACAATGTTCAATTTTTACCGCCGAACTTTTTAGCATTTATCAATCTATTTTATACATTCAGCGGCACGCCTTACAGCACTGTTTTATTTGTACGGACTCTCTGAGTGCCCTTCAGACTATTACTGCGCTGTACCATTACCACCCGCTTGTACAGCGCATACATGACCTGCTCCACTCGCTTGGTGTCTCTGGCATCAGCGTGTCCTTCATGTGTATTCCAGGTCATGTGGGCATCTCAGGTAATGAGTCTGCCGACGCCGCTGCGAAATCGGCGATTTTATTACCCAGATTTTTTACCTCTGTTGTTCCCTCGTCAGATTCGTGTGTTATTTCACGTCGCCGCATCCTCTCGCGCTGGCGCGATGAGTGGACGGCCCTCCGGGGGAACAAGTTGCGGGAGGTTAAGCCTCTCCCGTTAATCTGGGGTACCTCTTCTCGTTCTTCACGTCGGGAAGAGGTACTTTTAGCCCGTTTACGAATTGGACATTGTCGTTTTAGTCATAGTTACCTGCTCAGTGGTGATCCCGCTCCGCTGTGTCAGCCGTGTGACGTGCCCTTAACGGTGCGTCTCATTTTAACTGAGTGTCAAGTTTTAGCTCCACTGCGCGTTCGCCTGGGTCTGCCTGTTGGCATAGCCAACGTTTTGGCAGACGACGCGCATGCTGTAGAATGTCTTTTACGTTTTATAAGTGGCATTGGTTTTAATCGTCGCATTTGATGCGCTGAGCGTCTTTTAGCTTTGTTATTTTATTCTGTATGTTTTCATAGGGACTTACTCCCCAGTGACGTATGGCGCTCATGTCCCTCGCATTCTACAGTTCTTGAGACGTTTTCATCTTTTATTGGCTATGCTTTTAGTGTGTTGGTTTTTCAGATATTTCTATTGTTATTATTGTTGTTATTGTTATTATTGTTATTGTTGTTTTTGTTGTTAATGTTATTATATCTGATATCGTTATTATTGTTATTGTTATATTGTTATTTTTAGCTTTTTGACATCGCGGGTGTGTGTCCCGTTTTTAATTATGCGGTTCTTTTACTTGTCCTTTATATTTCGACTATATTTTATACACTGTAAGGGCGCTGATGACCAAAGCAGTTTAGCGCCCTTAAACCGCATATCATCATCATCATCATCATCATCATCATGTATGTAAAATACTTGTATATTTTAGACTTAATGGTACGATTAAATCTCTCGACCATGGCGCACTTTACATCGGGGTTTCTGCAAACTTGATGCTCGATGTCCTCTTTTAAAAGTTTCTGAAATGCAGATCCTAAAAATTCTTTTCCTCTGTCGGATCTGACTGCTAGAGGAACGGAATCTAAGATGGCTTCAAAGGCCTTTGCAGTTTCAGTACTAGATTTTGATCTTATGGGTTTTACACGTGCAAATCTGGAAAAACAATCTACACACGTTAGGAGATACTGAACTCCATCGTTATACTTTCTAATGCTTTTAAAATCGGCCAAGTCGACTTCCCACACATCGTTAACGTTATTTACCGTGTAGTGGTTCCTCTGAAATTTTCTCCTCGCAGGTTTGTGCAAAGTGTAGGCATCTTGTTGGAGAAGCCAATCCTCCGTTTTACGTCTATTTCCCGTAAGAGATGCAAGTTTCTGCACGGTGGAAAAAGACGAAGGTTGTTCGGGATCGTAAAAATACTTCTTATTCATTGCTAATAATCCATCCACGTCTTGGACGGAAACAAGTCGGCAATTATTTCTTTATATTTGCTACCTCTGTTCGATTTTATCTGATTAAAGGCTTCGTTATTCTGCAGGTGGCCGTTGGTTAAAGAAGAATTTGTCTATATTTAGTCTTGTCCGAAGAGGTGACTTTCGAGAGATCTACCTTCTTCCTAGTGAGCAATTCCCAGAGACCCAGGGTTCCCTTAAAATACCTACCCTTTACATATAAATCGTTGTCTTCTACACGAATAATGGAATCGCCAATTTTAAAGTTGCCGTCCCTATCCTTGTAAATGCCGAATACGGTATCCGTTGCCCTAGGAGTGTGCAAATATGGAGCTAGGTAAGGACCTGCTATGTACCCAAAGCTTCTATTTGTAAACTGTTCTACTTCTTTTTTCTCGTGGGCCGGCAATGGCAGAGGCCTTACTTGTTCTTCGTCAAACTCTTCTTCTTGCTCTTCTTCTTCCTGCTTCTCGTAGACCGTTTCTGGAGGGAAGACGAGCCTCTTTTTGACCCGAGGAGAAGGGGAGGTTCGGGAAGGTGGTAGTGGCGGCGGCGGCAGCGGTTGCGGCGGTAGATACGGTCGGCAGCGGCGGCCACTGGATTTAAATTTGATCAGCTTCTCGTACGCATCCTTTTTTCTCCGCTTTTTCTTCTTCGACGTCACCTTTTTCTTCAAGCAGTGGGTGTCTATGTAACGCTGAGAAACTAAAAATGATTTTTGCAGCATCTAACGCTGTAATAGAGACGAAAGTCCGGTCAGTACGGCAGTCAGCAGAGGAATCAAAAAACCTCCCTTCTGAATTAAAAACCTTCTCTTATTGTTAACCTTTAGAGATTTATCCACCACTCGCCTCAGACTATCTTTATATCTTCCTAGATTGCGAATGGTGCATTTGCTTAAATTACAATTGCCGCTTAGAACATTTAGAGCGCATTCTGCAATAGTCAACACTAACTCTTTGTCGGACTTCTCCAAAATGGCTTTCCTAAACTTAGGCTTGGCGCTTTTAAGCACGTGCAGCATGTGATAGTTGGATCTTATCCGCTTGCTCATGCTGATATGCTACGACAGGGAGCTCCGATGGAAAGATGTTGGTTCTAAATCGTAATCTGCTATCGGTCTCCTGGCACAGATCGAAAAGCATATAGCCGTGAGGCTTTTCCGTAGCATCCAGATACGCCTCGAAAAGCGATTTCCAATTTTCGGGGTATATTTTTCTGGCTAGATGAGCCACTTGATTTTTATCTCTTACGTTTTTAAAAACCACAATGTATTTAGCGTTAACGAGATGTCTCTGCAATACCTGCCTTGATGAAACAAATTTTGAGTGATTAAAATTACGCTTATGTTTCTATGATGACTTCCCTTCGTGAACAGGTCGCACACCTCTCTGGAATATGCAGAGTTTAAGAGATCGTCTAATATTACTAGTTTTGGCTCTCCTTTCTGGTTCTCAAACTCCGGCACACCTACATGAAATTTTACGTGTTTTAACTTTGGCACGGCCGATTTTTCGCTATAACACCACAATATTTCTTTAAATTTTCCAACAGTGCACAAATGCTTCAAATGTTTTACTAAATTTACACAAAATACGGTCTTACCAGACCCCGAACTACCACTAACGATCAGCGTAAAGGGGTGCTGAAATTTTACTACGGGAAACATTACATCGTCGAAACATCTTTAGTTTTTCCCTCAATTCGTCCGTTAACCTGTACATTACGTAATCTACATCGAAGGGAGGATATTGAGCAAACACTTCTAAGGGAATGAGTGCTATCTCCTCGTTCGTACAATATTTTAAGCCTCTCTGCCTTCTTCGGTTTTCCACGTACTTGGATACTGCTCGTTCCACCTCGGAATCCATGAGAAGAGGCGGCTCGTTCAGTCAAGCTTTATATATCCGAAAGGGACGGAATCGTTAGAAATTCTTCTTCTCTTGTGAAAACAAATTCTATAGATTTTATCTTCCGGTTCGGAGACGATATACACGCCATGGGATCTTTTGCGCTTTATTTTCTTTTCCGTTCTAACTTCAATGTTTCGATCCACGTTTTCTCCAAGAATTAAATCTTTTATTGAATCAAAACTAACCAACTGTAAAGAAGCGTAATTCAATGTTATCCCTCTCACTTTACAAACAGATTTGAAATCGCCATTTGGTAGGCGTATTTTATACGCGTAATTTTTTGGGCCTCCGGATACAAATTCTGAAATGTAGGAATCCGTTCCATAGTCCGCTAGCTCATCCGTCATGTCTCCCAGGTTATCGCCGCATTCGACGCTACACTTCTCGCCTTCCCTAACCGTAAACAGTATCGAATCCGTATCTGTGTATAATATGTCCCTATTCAGTGCCTCTAGGTAGGTGTATAGCTTAAGCCTTGCACCTGCGGTAACGTAGGCTCCTAACACTTCATTGGTGTGTGCCAGTGGAGGGCACTCGACCTCTTCGGCATATTTCCACGAGAGCCAGACTATGTCGTCGCTCGCAAACATTAGGTTCTACACCTCTATGCCGGGCGTGGTCAGGAACGTAAACAATTCCGCGGGTTCCCTAATCATTTTCGTGCGATCACCGATTGCTTTGTTCGGTGAGCTTTCCCCAAAAACTGTTTAGACACAATTTTGCTAGAGACCTTGCACCTGGATTTTTTCTAATTTTCGACTTATCCAAAAGAATTCCTTCGCTCTGAAAAAAACTTCGAACGTATTTCTCCTTATCCTCATCGCTCTTAACCCAAGAGGGATACCCGCTGGCCTCTGCTTTTAATTTTAAAAAACTATTAATGTAATCCACAAAGAGAACTCCTTTATTTTCATTTTTATCATACTGTTCCATTTTATATTCGTAAAATTCAAAACTTTTTCTCACTTCGTAACCCATTTCAACGGCTTTTCGTACCTCGTCTACGATCCAAGTACCAATTAGTTCCCCGTCGTGGCTACATTCACCGTCATTTTCCTCCCTGTGCACAGATGTAACAAAGACCAAATATTAACTTTTGTCGGCATCTAAAGGGCAAGACGGGATGATAAAGACTTCTATTTTTGCCGAAACTCTACATTTTATAACCCCCTCTTTTTTAAGCATTTCGGTAATATTGGCGCAATCTTCGCCAATGTGAATTATGGGATGACCTACGGGAAACTTAAAATATTTACATATATAAGGATACAGAGACATCACGTCGTAATACTTAATGCCTGTTTTTTCGTCGGCTTTGC
Source organism: Deroplatys truncata (assembly GCA_030765065.1). Taxonomy (NCBI): domain Eukaryota; kingdom Metazoa; phylum Arthropoda; class Insecta; order Mantodea; family Mantidae; genus Deroplatys; species Deroplatys truncata. Next base: position 178,934,181 of record CM060975.1, on the reverse strand, counting down.
AATAGGTTTTCTATGCTTCCGTTCTACCTCCGTAGAGGGAATCCCTAAGAATGAATGGAACATTTTTCACAAAGGGATCGTTGTGTAGAGCCGGATGTTGTTTCAGAATGTCCTCAAATTCACACTCCCACATGACGTGACAGACGTAACCTACCGACACAATTTTATCTATTCGACTCATGGTGAGCTCGTATCTATCTGCAAGCGTCTCTGTTCGCGTGTCTACGACGGGCACATCTCTATTAGTAAGACACACGTGGCCATGGTGGTAACACCCCATGAATTCAAACACCTCTCTCGTCTCCTCACAAAAACCATCTAATTTGAAGTTAGGTAATTCGGGTATTCTCACCTCTCCACCATTACCTGCATGTTTAATGCAAATCCCCCTTTTAATTTCTTCATACCTAAGCCACATGAGAGCTTTTATGGAGTGTTTATCGGCTTTCCTATAACCTCCACAAGGAATAAGTCCTATAGTTTTCGGTTTCAAATATTTTTTTCTAAATACTTTGTTGCATGCCGAAGCTATCGTAATAGATTCTTGAAATACGTCAATACTTCCGATGTCTAGGAAAGTATTTCTAAATATAGAACACGCTTCTCTCAACACTCCAACATCTGCCATGCAGTAGGCTTCAATCTCTTTTCTAAAATCAAAAATGCCATCTTTTTCCTTCTCGTACCATTCGAAAAACTCTCTGCGTTCGTCTTGCATCATGTAATCGATGCCGTAATGAACGGGGTCGGGATAACAACCTACATAGTTCATATTTTCAGGAGTATTAAAGTAATGCGGAAAGTGGCCTTTTGTCACACAATCTATTCCAAAAGCTTTCGGTAAACTTCTCAATTTCATGGGTAAAAAGTTCAAACTATCCAGAAAGGTTATGTGTTCCATTTTCATGGATAAAATTTTAGCACCATTCATTACTAAATCCGGTACCCATCCCTGTTTTATTGCATAATCTAAGATGAACATGAGATCGTAGGCTCTGGCATTATGTGCAATTGCAATTATCCTTTCACAAAAAGGTCTATTTTGGCGCAAATATTCCATAAATTGTTTGATGCAGCCATTGCCCCAAAATGAATGCCTACGCTTTCCACACTGACTGCACCATTCGGTCATATCCTTGCTTTTTTCGCAAAGAAAACAATAGTGTTCTAAGCAGAGTAAATTTGGAATATGAAGATATATATTGTCTCCTATTTGCGTGTTTTGAGTACATTCTATGTCGTAAAATACGAATAAGACCTTTTCCGATGATGGTTTTTTTGCGCTAAGCGTTGGCATATAGCAAAAGTGGCCCGGCATCTCGTTACTTTTACAGCTTCTACAATATGACATATAGCACTGATGATTTGGCTTTAACCGTTGACTACAAATTAAACAATGCCGCTTCCGTTCGCAAATTATTTGAGTGCCAATTTTATTCTGCACATGATTATTCATGCAGCTTTGGCTTCTAAAGTACCTATTGCATTTATTACAGTATATGTAGTTTCCTTCAAAAATGCAGGGCGGAAGTGAATTACATCCGGAGCATCGATAATTGCATCTATGCGTCTTTGCTCCATCGTAACTCATTCCCTTATTGCATCCTTCGCAAACATATTCTTTAGACATGGCACCCGTGAGACTTACAATCACATTATAGTGTTTTTCCTGTGCATCATACAGGAGATTTAAACGTTTTTGTGAATTTGTGTTCCCATCATATATTATATTTTCGCAACGCAATCCTTCATAAACTACGATTCTGTATTCGGAGATGGTCCTGAAATTTTTGCAATTCTGCTATTCCTCCACCATTGCATAGATCAACATTTGCGGCCTTTAGAATCTCATCGACTTTGGAATAAATTTTTCGACCTTTTCTATAACTGATGTAATTTGGGTCTCTATCGAAATGTGCTATAGCTACCAATAGAGCATGAGCTAAGCATTTTGTTCTGCTTTTAATTCTAACGATGGACCTTTTTATGTGCGTCAATGCGGATAAATGTCTACCTTTTGTTTTGATTCTACCATGTCCTAAAGGCATTTCAACGTGATCTACTTTTATGGATAAAGTATCTGTGGCATAAAAATTAGCATTAGATTGGCATACTTTCTCTATAACAGCCATTAAAGCATCCAAAGATACCTGATCGCTTCTGCGGAAGCTTAGTCCTATCGGTTTATCTTGTACATTCACAGAGTTGCTTATTGACAGACCCACCATATCACTGGGTTTCGTACCATCTAAAACAATATCCAATACAGCTTGCATGCTATTTTTAAAGTAAAGGATAGGATTTTCATTTTTGGAAGCAGGATTTATCTGAATATCGTAATGCCTCCCGTGAGCGTTGAACCTTTTATACTCTCTACGTATTTCATTTAGGTCGTTAATATTTTCCATGCTAAAAGAACAGACCAAAATAATATAAGCGTGCGTAAAAGCTAATTGAATTTCCAAAGCCTGATAACTTTGTGTTACTTACATTTTCTGTCGTGCGGTAGCAGATTTAACAGCAGCAGGGTTTAACGTGGAACTGTTGGTGGCCGAGGTTGTCTCTCCCGTCTTATATACCTAATAGATGCGGTTTAAAAATGCAACTTTCACTTGTCGTCCTTGTGCTGATGCAATGTGCATCTGTATATAAAGAGGCCATACATTGCATTGAAACATCAGTTTACTCCTAGCCGCTGCAGCAATCATCAACAAGGTAAATTATTTTACTCTATTTATTATTCTTCAAAGAAACCTAAAACTATTTCAAATAGTTATTGGTGCATACTTATCTTCTTTACAGAATGGATTTCCTTACAAGATTTAATCAAGAAAAGAATATTAAATTGATGCAAATTAGGGATCTATTAATGAATGTTCCATACAAAGTGATCGGAGCTACAAAAGTCGCCACCAAATATGGACCCTCAATATCTATTAAACTTCAGAAAAGCTCTGAAAACCCATTGGAGGTCTTTCTTCCAAGAAAATATACCAACGTGTTTAAGGAAACGGACATTGATGATATTAATAATGAAAAACTTTCGTTAACGTTTTTATTTTTAGGGTTTACGTCTAATAAGGGTTATGATATTTTATTTCAGAGGAACTAAAAGTTCTCTCTATCCTTTCAGATGACCCTTCAGATCAAGTTGCTTAGATCTAATATTAAGAGACCCGTAAGATGCACTGAAGAATCCGTTGGTTTAGACATTTTTTCACCTAAAGCGCATGAAATACAACCTCTGCAAACCGCAATGATCCCAACAGGAATTTCTGCAACACCCCCAAAAGACACCTATCTTCGCATTGCTGAAAAGTCTAGCTTAGCGCTTTTAGGTTTATCAATAAGAGGAGGGTGTATAGATAGAGATTTTACAGGGGAAATTTGTGTATTAACGTTAAACAACTCAAATAAAAAACAACATATTCTTAAAAATCAAAAAATTGCTCAATTGATATGTGAAAAAATATGTATACCAAAAATAAAATATGTTAAAAAATTAAGTGTTACCTATAGGGGTAACAATGGGTTTGGCAGTACGGGAAAATTTTAGTAATTTATTTTTATTTTTGCATTTTTATAGATGGATACTTTCATCTTTAGTTCTACAAGGGAATTAACAAACAGATATAATTTACTACAAAAAGAAACTGGTTTCAAAACCTTTTTTGAAGAGTTTGTACCTGTCCGTTTTCCAGAATACTGGTCTACTATTGTTTGGATTATGCATTGGCTATCGAAAGAAAATATTTGCTGTGCTCTGGGAGGCACATTTGCGTGCTATATGGCCGGAATAGTGGACATAGAACCTAAATGTATTTGCTTATATGTTGCTATAAACAAAAATCAGAAGGAAGAAGAGATGTTAAGATTCATGTTATGTCCAAATGCTAATTACATTACAAATAACGTTAATTTTATATTTAGCCATTCAAAAAAATGTAGTCTATTTTATTTGCCTACAAAATCTTTATTTTGGAAAGTGGAATGCGAAACACATGAGTTTATAATTAAGGTAACCTACGTTCATACCAAAGAACCTGTAACCTTGAAAAAAAATTGGGTGGATTTCATGTATTTTCTTTTTAGAAGTTTTAGGTTTGACTTTCAAAAACGTGTAATGTTTGGTTCATTTCACAACGATCTGTTTTCTATGCAGTATCTTTGTGATCCCATAGCAAAGTTAAATGGTTGGGGGTCAAACCCAAGCAACACCTTACAAAAATATAAAAACCTGTTTCACTGTAGTAACACAAATACTTGCAATTGCAAAATCTGTATTAAGAGCCCTCCTTCATTAAAAGGTTTAGCATCGAACATTTTATTTGAAAACGCAAAATTAAATTTTTTGCATGCAGACACACATTATAATAATTTTATGTATATAATTTTTAACGCATACGAATTCAATCTTTCAATTGAACAAATAATTCCTATAGATTTTCCTATTGAAATTAAAGCCTTTTATTACCCTATCGACACTAACAAACGATGCCACCTTTTGTGTTACAGAGAAGAACACTATAGAGCTTTTAAACATAGAAAAGTCATTAAATATGAAGATTCATTTATTGACGAAATGCTTTACGCAAAAGATAATTGGTTTTGTTGTATATGCTCTAAACCATTATTTGTACTTAATATGTAAAAAAATATAAAGTTTTGCTTTATGTACTCAAAGGTATTGTACTTATTAATATGTAAGAAAAAATATTCATTGTGTATGCTCTAAACCATTATTTGTACTTATTAAAATATAAATTTTGCTTAGCTAACTATATGTACTCAAAGATATTGTACTTATTAATATGTAAAACAAACATTAATTGTTTTTGTTGTGTATGGTCAAACCATTAATATGTAAAAAGATATAAATCTTTGCCTCAAAGATAATGTACTTATTAATATGTAAAAGAAAATATTATGTTTGCTTATTCTAACAAATGTACATCTTATAAAATATATATGTTAAACTCATAGCTTACCTTATTTATTCCTGTTCCCATCTGTTCCTATTCCCCTTCAAAGTCATAATCTTACAAAGACAGTGCAAGCTTTATATACATTGCAACAAGGAAATGAATCTAGCCTAACAAAGTAAAGGCGCGTGACTTTATATGCATGGCGTTGCATTCAGAAAGAGAAATCTCGTCTTGGCACGTGTAACCTAGTATGCAACGCGGTGCAGCCAGGCAGAGAAATCTAGTCTCTGCACGCGTAACCTTATTTGGAATGCGCTGCAGCCAGGCAGAGAAATGCCAGTTGATCTAGACTTGGCAATCATTTACTTGCTGCTGTGTATTCTTATAAGCCTACTTCACGTCAAAACGATATCGCAAGGCCTTCGCTAAGGTAAACAAAAATTTTGTTAACAAAAAATTTGATATTTCCATTGCAATGGTATCAAATAAACAATATTACTAATATCCAATAAATGATATTTACTTATTCATTCTTTTTTATCAGTACTTTATAAAAAATAAATTTGTATTGTGTTGCCGCGACCGAGACCAATACAGCGGGTTTTAAAAGCACCTGTTTAGGTGTGGTCGCGGCAGCGGACTTGTCTGCGGCCTAAGCCAAGGTCGATGATGATGATGATGATATGCGGTTTAAGGGCGCTAAACTGCTGCGGTCATCAGCGCCCTTACAATGTGTAAAATATAAGGTCAAAATATAAAAGACAGGTAAAAAACCGCATAATTAAAAAACGGGACACAAACCCGCGATGTCAAAACAGTTAAAAATAACAATAGAATAACAATAACAATAATAACAATAACAATAAAAACAATAACAATAATAACAATAAATATATCTGAAAAACCAACACACTAAAATCATGGTCACTAAAAGAATAAAACGTGTCAAGAACTGTAGAATGCAAGGAACATGAGCGCCTTATGTCTGGGGAGAAGGGCCCCATTAAAACTAACAATATAAAATAAAACAGCTAAAAGGCGCTCAGCGCATCAAATGCGACGGCTAAAACCAATGTCAGTGCTAAAACGTAAAAGACATTCTACAGCATGCGCGTCGTCTGACAACACGTTGGCTAGGCCAACAGGCAGACCCACGCGAACGCGCAGTGGAGCTAAAACTTGACACTCGGTTAAAATGTGACGGACCGTTAAGGGCACGTCACACTGACCACACAGAGGTGCGGGATCACCACTTAACAGGTATCTATGACTAAAAAGGCAATGTCCGATACGAAGGCGTGTTAAAAGTACCTCTTCCCGACGAGAAGCACGGGAAGAGTTAGCCCAGACTAGCGGAAGAGGTTTAACCTCCCGCAACTTGTTCCCCCGGAGGGCCGTCCACTCATTGCGCCAGCGCGAGAGGATGCGGCGACGTAAAATAACACACGAATCTGACGAGGGAACAACAGAAGTAAAAAATCTGGGTAATAAAATCGCCGATTTCGCAGCGGCGTCGGCCGACTCATTCCCTGAGATACCCACATGACCTGGAATCCACATAAAAGAGACGCTGATGCCAGAGGCACCTAGCGAATGTAGCAGGTCATGAATGCGCTGTACGAGGGGGTGGTAAGAGTACAGCGCGTTAATACTCTGAAGGGCACTCAGAGAGTCCGAACAAGCAACACAACGCCGTAAGACATGCCGCTGAATGTATAAAACACATTGATAGATACTAAAACGTTCGGCGGTATAAATCGAACATTGCCCGGGTAAACGAAAAGTAAAACTATGCGCACCTAAAACAAAGGCACATCCTACTCCAACATCAGTCTTAGACCCATCAGTATAAATAAAATGACAGTCTCCGAATGTTGCCTGAAGTTCTAAAAATGCGGATCTAAGGACTGAAGCAGGGGTCTCATTCTTCGGCATCGACGTTAGCCCAAGGTGGATGTGGGCCTCATGCCGCGACCATGGAGGAAAGCGCGTTTCCCCTCGGGTAAGGGCCGGCGCTGGCGTAACGTCCAAATGCCGAATTAGCAGTCGAAATCGAACCCCTGGAGGGAGCAATGCAGAGGAGCTAACGAAATATTGGCGATCAAGCGAATCCTCGTAAAATACATCGAAGGACGGGTGGTTAGGCAAGCTTGAGAGTCGACAAGCATAGCTGCACAAAACCATCTCACGCCGGAAGGACAGCGGAGGCTCTGCAGCTTCTGCGTACAGACTGGGTACAGGGCTAGTTGGAAAGGCCCCTGTAGCGACTCTTATGCCACGATGGTGAACGGAATTCAATCGACGTAACACAGATAGACGTGCCGACGAATAAACAATACACCCGTAATCAAGCTTGGATCGGACCAAAGAGCGATAAAGGCGAAGAAGGACGGTCCGATCAGCTCCCCAGGATGTGCCACTTAAAACACGTAAAATATTAAGAGAACGGTCACACTTTGCTTTTAAAAAGGAAACGTGCGAGGTCCAACACAACTTCCTGTCAAAAATCAACCCCAAAAATTTCGCTTCGTCTGCAAACAGAAGTATCCCAGGCCCAAGATGGAGAGAGGGCGGAGGGAAATACTTCCGGCGCCAAAAGTTGATGCAGACGGATTTCTCGGCGGGGAAATTAAAGCCGTTGGCGTTACTCCAGGCGTAGACACGGTCGATACAGCCCTGGAGACGGCGTTCGAGTAGACAGGTCCGCCGTGAACTACAACAAATAGCGAAATCGTCAACAAAAAGGGACGATGAAATGCCAGGTGGAATACAATCAACAATGGGGTTGATAGCAATCGCAAAAAGTGTGACACTGAGTACAGAGCCCTGCGGTACTCCGTTCTCTTGAATAAAACGACGAGATAAAACCGAGCCTACACGTACACGAAAGACGCGGTCCGTCATAAACTCCCGAAGAAATATGGGAAGACGACCGCGGATATTCCAATCGTGAAGTGTACGTAAAATGCCGCCCCTCCAACAAGTGTCATAAGCTTTCTCCAGGTCAAAAAATACAGCCACGGTTTGACACTTTCTCAGAAATCCATTCATAATACGCGTCGACAAGGACACCAGATGGTCGACGGTAGAGCGATAGCGACGAAACCCGCACTGAGCGTTCGCTAGAAGTTTCTGAGACTCAAGCCAACATATCAACCGCCCGTTGATCATGCGCTCCATCACCTTGCAAATGCAACTGGTGAGGGAGATAGGGCGGTAGCTGGAAGGTAGTTGGCGATCCTTCCCAGGCTTAAGTAAAGGGACAATGGTGGCTTCGCGCCAAACGGAAGGAAAAATGCCGTTTTGCCAAATACGGTTATAGACCTGTAAGAGAAAGAGTTTACTGTCGGCTGAAAGGTTCTTTAACATCAGGACATGAATGCCGTCCGGCCCAGGAGCGGAGTGCCGAGAGCAATGAAGAGCGTGCTCCAGCTCCCTCATTGTGAATAGTTCGTTATAGCATTCATCAGCAGACCGAAAAGTATATGATGCGGAATCCAGCCGGTCATTAATAGAGCGAAAGCCGGCGGAATAATGGTCTGAACTGGAAACCGCCTCAAAGGCAGCACCCAGAGTGTTAGCGATGGCAGCCAGATCCACTATGGTGGCATTAGAAACCTGAAGGCCAGAAACAGTACAATGTGACACTTTACCTGAGAAGCGACGAAGGTTATCCCAAACAACGGATGAAGGCGTAACACGATTAAAAGACTCGACAAAACGAGCCCAAGATGCCTTCTTGCTATCCTGAATAATGCGACGAGCCCTGGCGCGCGATTCTTTAAAAGTCACCAAATTATCATGTGTAGGGTGTCGCCGAAACACCCTAAGTGCAGTCCTACGGGCACGAAAGGCGTCCCGACAATCCTCGTTCCACCACGGAACAGGTGGCCGCCGAGGTTGGGAGGATGAACGGGGTATTGCGCGTTCGGCGGTAGAGAAAATCATAGACGTAAGGTGCTGCACTAGTTGGTGAATGTCGGAGAAGGGCTGGTCGTCAAAATGCACGAGGCTGGAATACAAGCTGCAGTCGGCTTTTGCGAATATCCAGGTAGGTACTCTGGAATGCTGTACGTGGTGCGACAGAAGAGAAACGATGCAGGGGTAATGGTCGCCGGAGTAGGTGTCAGCGACGACGTTCCACTGAAGACGATGAGCAAGCTGGAGGGAACAAATGGCAAGGTCCAGGTGAGAGAATGTACCAGAAGAATCAGAAATAAAAGTAGGTGCACCGGTATTGAGGATGGAAATGATGATGTTGATGATGATGATATGCGGTTTAAGGGCGCTAAACTGCTATGGTCATCAGCGCCCTTACAGTGTATAAAAGATAAGGTCAAAATATAAAACAGGTAAAAGAACCGCATAGTTAAAAACGGGACACAAACCCGCGATGTTCAAAAGGCTAAAACTAACAATATAACAATAACAAATATAACAATAACAATAATAACAATAACAACAATAACAACAATAATAACAATAATAACAATAACAACAATAAAAAGAACAAGACAAATATCTGAAAACCAACACACTCAAAGCATAGGCAGTAAAGGATTAAAACGTGTCAGGAACTGTAGAATGCGAGGGACATGAGCGCCATATGTCTACTGGGGATAAGAGTTCCCATAAAAAACAGACAGAATAAAAGTACCAAGCTAACAGACGCCCAACGCATTAAATGCGCAGATTAAAAGCACTGTCGTGAATAAAACGTAAAACACATTCTACAGCACGCGTGTCGTCTGCCAAAACGTTGGCTAGGCCAACAGGCAGGCCCACTTGAGCACGCAATGCAGCTAAAACCTGACACTCTGTTAAAATGTGACGCACCGTTAAGGGCACGTCACACTGCCCACAGACGGGTGCGGGGTCACCACTGAGCAAATACCTATGACTAAAAACACAATGTCCAATCCGTAGACGAGCTAAAATTACCTCTTCCCGACGACAAGAACGGGAAGAGGTACCCCAGATCAACGGGAAAGGCTTAACCTCCCGCAACTTGTTCCCCCGGAGGGCCGTCCACTCATCGCGCCAGCGCGAGAGGATGCGGCGACGTAAAATAACATACGAATCTGACGAGGGAACAACAGAAGTAAAAAATCTGGGTAATAAAATCGCCGATTTCGCAGCGGCGTCGGCAGACTCGTTACCTGAGATGCCCACATGACCTGGAATCCACATGAAGGAGACGCTGATGCCAGAGACACCGAGCGAGTGGAGCAGGTCATGTATGCGCTGTACGAGTGGGTGGTAATTGTACAGCGCATGAATAGCCTGAAGACCACTCAGAGATTCCGTACAAATAAAACAGTGCCGTAAGTCGTGCCGCTGAATGAATAAAACAGATTGATAAATGCTAAAAAGTTCGGCGGTAAAAATTGAACATTGTCGAGGTAAACGAAAACTAAAACTCTGTACACCAAAAACAAAGGCACATCCTACTCCAACATCAGTCTTAGACCCATCAGTATATATAAAATGACAGTCCCCGAACTGCGCCTGTAGTTCTAAAAAGGCGGATCTAAGAACAGAAGCAGGGGTCGCATTTTTCGGCATCGACGTCAGCCCAAGTTGGATGTGGGCCTCAGCGCGCGACCATGGAGGAAAACGCGTTTCACCTCGGGTAAGGGCCGGCGCTGGCGGAACGTCCAAATGCCGAAGTAGCAGTCGAAATCGAACCCCTGGAGGGAGCAAAGCAGAGGAGCTAACTAAATATTGCCGGTCAAGTGAATCCTCGTAAAATGCCGCGAAGGACGGGTGGTCAGGCAAGCTGGAGAGTCGACAGGCATAGCTACATAAGAGCATCTCACGCCTGAAAGACAGCGGAGGCTCTGCAGCCTCAGCGTAAAGACTGGGCACGGGGCTAGTTGTAAAGGCCCCTGTAGCGACTCTAATACCACGATGATGAATGGGATTCAAACGACGTAACACAGATGGACGTGCCGACGAATAAACGATACACCCGTAATCAAGTTTGGATCGGACCAAAGAGCGATAAAGGCGAAGAAGGACGGTCCGATCAGCTCCCCAGAATGTGCCACTTAAAACACGTAAAATATTAAGAGAACGGTCACACTTTGCTTTTAAAAAGGAAACGTGCGAGGTCCAACACAACTTCCTATCAAAAATCAACCCCAAAAATTTCGCCTCGTCTGCAAACGGAATTATCCCTGGCCCAAGATGGAGAGAGGGCGGAGGGAAATACTTCCGGCGCCAGAAGTTGATGCAGACGGATTTCTCGGCGAAGAAATTAAAGCCGTTGGCGTTACTCCAGGCGTACAGACGGTCGATACAGCTCTGGAGACGGCGTTCGAGTAGACAGGTCCGCCGTGAACTGCAATAAATAGCGAAATCGTCAACAAAAAGGGACGATGAAATGCCAGGTGGAATACAATCAACAATGGGGTTGATAGCAATCGCAAAAAGTGTGACACTGAGTACAGAGCCCTGCGGTACTCCGTTCTCTTGAATAAAACGACGAGATAAAACCGAGCCCACACGTACACGAAAGACGCGGTCCGTCATGAACTCCCTAAGAAATATGGGAAGACGACCGCGGATATTCCATGCGTGAAGTGTACGTAAAATGCCGCCCCTCCAACAAGTGTCATAAGCTTTCTCCAGGTCAAAAAATACAGCCACGGTTTGACACTTTCTCAGAAATCCATTCATAATATGCGTCGACAAGGACACCAGATGGTCGACGGTAGAGCGATAGCGACGAAACCCGCACTGAGCGTTCGCTAGAAGTTTCTGAGACTCAAGCCACCATGTCAACCGCCCGTTGATCATGCGCTCCATCACCTTGCAAATGCAACTGGTGAGGGAGATAGGGCGGTAGCTGGAAGGTAGTTGGCGATCCTTCCCAGGCTTAAGTATAGGGACAATGGTGGCTTCGCGCCAAACGGATGGAAAAATGCCGTCATGCCAAATACGGTTATAGACCTGTAAGAGAAAGAGTTTACTGTCGGCTGAAAGGTTCTGTAACATCAGGACATGAATGCCGTCCGGCCCAGGAGCGGAGTGCCGAGAGCAATGAAGAGCATGCTCCAGCTCCCTCATTGTGAAAAGTTCATTATAACACTCAATATTAGCAGATCGAAAATTAAAGGTGTCGGAATCCAGCCGGTCTTTGATAGAGCGAATGCCGGCGGAATAATCGTCCGAATTGTATACCGCCTCAAAGGCAGCACCCAGAGTGTTAGCGATGGCAGCCGGATCCACTATGGTGGCATTAGAAACCTGTAGGCCAGAAACAGTACAATGCGACACTTTACCTGAGAAGCGACGAAGTTTATCCCAAACAACAGATGAAGGCGTAAAGCGATTAAAAGACTCGACAAAACGAGCCCACGACGCCTTCTTGCTATCCTGAATAGTGCGACGAGCCCTGGCGCGCGATTGTTTAAAAGTCACCAAATTATCAAGTGTAGGGTGGCGCCGAAACACCCTAAGTGCAGCCCTACGAGCACGAACGGCGGTCCGACAATCCTCGTTCCACCACGGAACAGGCATTCGCCGAGGTTGAGAGGATGAACGGGGAATGGCGCGTTCGGCAGCAGAGAAAATAGTAGACGTAAGGTACTGCACTAGTTCGTTAATGTCGGTGAAGGGCTGGTCGTCAAAATGCACGAGGCTGGAATACAAACTCCAGTCGGCTTTTGGGAATATCCAGGTAGGTACTCTGAAATATTGGACGTGGTGTGACAGAAGAGAAACGATGCAGGGGTAATGGTCGCTGGAGTAGGTGTCAGCGACGACGTTCCACAGCAGACGACTAGCAATCTGGAGGGAGCAAACGGCAAGGTCCAGGTGTGAGAATGTACCAGAAGAATCAGAAATAAAAGTAGGCTCACCTGTATTGAGGATTGAAAGATTGAACTGGTAAAAAATGTCGGAAAGAAGAGTTCCCCTCGCACAAGCCCTTGGCGAACCCCATAGTGGGTGATGGGCATTAAAATCTCCCAACAGAAGAACTGGTGTTGGGAGAGCGGACAGAAGAGCCCGAATGTCCGCGGGAGCGAGGGGAGACGATGGAGGTGAATACACAGAACAAACAGAAAAGAAAAAACCGGGTAACTACAGTCTAATGGCAACAGCTTGCAAGTCGGACGTAAGTGTGATAGGTTGAAAATGAACGTCATTACGCACCAATATCATGACACCTCCATGAGCAGGAGCACCCTCCTCCGGATCAAGATCGTAGCGAACCGGAGTGTACTCTCGGAGATCGAAAGGGTCGTGAGGGCCAAGCTTGGTCTCCTGCAAACACACGACCATAGGTGAATGGGAACGCAATAAAAGTTGCAGTTCCGCCCTATGCGATCGTACACCACGTACATTCCAGGTCAGGATAGCCATTGAGAAAAAGGGGATAAACTGTCTATTTAGAAGGGCGGCTTAAAATTACCTTTTGTTTAACCTTTGGGCTCGGGCTTTTTGCATGGAGTTGGTCAGACTCCATAGCTTCCTCGGAGGGAGGGCCCACGCGCTCAGTGCCAGAAACCGATTCAAGCGCCGTGAATCGGTTCTGGGTGGCGATGGGTGAGGGGTGCCGCTGAGCGCGGCTTGTCCCAGGACCTTCCTGGGACAGCGACCTCCGAGGAGGAGAAGGTGAACTTTTGTTACCGCGCGCACGCGGAGGGTCTTTCAAGAAATCTTCCCTACGTAGTTTCTGCTTGGGCTTCTTTTCAGCGGCGTGCGACTTCATTGACTTTGGACCAGGTTTATAAGGCTTGGTAACAGTAGCTTTAATAGACGGCCGGATGGTAGTGGCGGTTAATCCAGTCAAGGTCCAGGTCTGAGTTTCGGCATCTACTCGTGGTACTGGCGAGGCAACAACAGAACTAAATGTGCCAGATCGCAGGAGTGAAGGTTGACGCGCATGGTAACGCCTCCGGGCTTCAGCGAAGGAGAGTTTTTCCTTTACCCGGATCTCCTGGATCGCCTTCTCGTCCAAGTACAGCGGACAGTCGGCAAACGAAGCAGAATGAGACCCTTTGCAATTAACGCAGACGGGGGCTGTTGGACAGATACCTTCGTGTGAGGGCTGGCTACATGTTGCACAGATGTTAACGGCACTCTTACATGAGACTTGCGTATGCCCAAAACGTTGGCATTTAAAACAACGCAGAGGTCTAGGAATATAAGGCCTCACAGAAATCCGTTCGTACCCTGCGGAAATGCTCGTGGGCAGATCGGTGCCATCAAATGTAATAAACAGGGTACGAGTGGGTACCAATACGCCGTCGCGTTTGGCCTGCACTCGATGGACCGCTGTCACCTTCTGGTCTGCAAGATATTCTACCAGGTCCTCGTCCGATATACCATCGAGGCTATGGGTGGTAATAACGCCTCGACAGGAATTCAATGTGCGGTGCTTCTCCACACGGATGGGATAGCCGTGGAGAACCGTAGCGCGCAACAAGGTCTTACTTTGCTGATCGGATTTCGTTTGGGCTAATAAGGAACCACTCCGTACACGAGTGCAGGACTGAACCGCACCTGCAATAGCATCAATGCCCTTCTGTACAATAAAAGGGTTCAACTTCTCAAAAGTTTGACCTTCCTCAGTTCGCGAATTCACTAAGTAACAACCAGTTGTTGGTGGTGCTACTTCTGTTGCAATTGCTTTACGGCGCTTGTTATTTATAATGGAGAAAGGGTGCTCCATAGCGAAAGAAATCCTCCACCATTGCAACCGTCTCCGACCTCGGGCTCTGACTTCTCGGGCGTTACCCCGGCTTGGGTGAGTGGCCTATCTATACCAGACTCACCCCAGGGTCACACCTCCCAGAACATAGACAGAGGGACCCAATCGCCGTCAGAAGTCAGCAGCTCATGCAATGGCCCCCCCGCGGGACTGCAGTTGAACAGCGGATACGAACACATACCCTACATGACGACCCCGGGTGGTGGGGATGACGCCATTACCCACTCACCAAGCTGCGCACGCGGTGCGCGGGTATCCGTCAGGCTGTGTCCACGGAGGATTTAAATAAAAGGATAAAAGAAACTAAAACTGTGTGGGCGTTTCGCACGCAAGGTAGGCCGGCGGGGAAGAAAAAGAGAGATATGCGGATGTCGTGGTGCGAAATGGCCGGAAAGTGATAAGGGAAGAAAGAAACGATGGTGAGGTGCGGTATGGATGGAATGCAAAGAACGCACGAGAGCCTACCTTGGGTCCACCGGTCACTTGAAGAACCCACCTCGACCGGATGGGGGTGAGGGGATGAATGTGGCGATGACTGGCTCGGGAACCCCGGGTGCGCCAAAAACCCGTACTCACATAAGGTGAGCCCCTGAGGGGGAGGATGGAAAGATTGAACTGATAAAAAATGTCGGAAAGAAGAGTACCCCTCGCACAAGCCCTTGGCGAACCCCATAGTGGGTGATGGGCATTAAAATCTCCCAACAGAAGAAAGGGTGTTTGGAGAGCGGACAGGAGAGCTCGAATGTCCGCGGGAGCGAGGGGAGACGATGGAGGTGAATACACAGAGCAAACAGAAAACAAAAAGCCGGGTAAGTGAAGGCGAACGGCAACAGCTTGCATGTCAGATGTAAGTGTGACAGGTGTAAAACGAACGTCGTTACGCACTAACAACATGACACCTCCATGAGCAGGAGTACCCTCCTCCGGTTCGAGGTCGTAGCGAACCGGAGTATATCCTCGGAGATCAAAAGGATCGTGAGGGCGAAGCTTAGTCTCCTGCAAACATACGACCATAGGCGAATGGGAACGCAATAAAAGTTGTAGTTCCGCCCTATGCGATCGTACACCACGTACATTCCAGGTCAGGATAGCCATTAAAAAAAAGGATAAACTGTCTGTTTAGAAGGGCGGCTTAAAATTACCTTTTGTTTAACCTTTGGGCTCGGGCTTCTTGTATGGAGTTGGTCAGACTCCATAGCTTCCTCGGAGGGAGGGCCCACGCGCTCAGTGCCAGAAACCGATTCAAGTGCCGTGAATCGGTTTTGGGTGGCGATGGGTGAGGGGTGCCGCTGAGTGCGGCTTGTCCCAGGACCTTCCTGGGACAGCGATCTCCGAGGAAGAGAAGGTGAACTTTGGTTACCGCGCGCAAGCGGAGGGTCTTTAAAAAAATCTTCCCTACGTAGTTTCTGCTTGGGCTTCTTTTCAGCGGCTTGCGACTTCATTGACTTTGGACCAGGTTTATAGGGCTTGGTAACAGTAGCTTTAATAGACGGCCGGATGGTAGTGGCGGTTAATCCAGTCAAGGTCCAGGTCAGAGTTTCGGCATCTACTCGTGGTACTGGCGAGGTAACAACAGAACTAAATGTGCCAGATCGCAGGAGTGAAGGTTGGCGCGCATGGAAACGCCTCCGGGCTTCAGCGAAGGAGAGTTTTTCCTTTACCCGGATCTCCTGGATCGCCTTCTCGTCCAAATACCGCGGACAGTCGGCAAACGAAGCAGAATGTGACCCATTACAATTAACGCAGACGGGGGCTGTTGAACAGGCACCTTCGTGTGAGGGCTGGCTACATGATGCACAGATGTTAACGGCACTCTTACATGAGACTTGCGTATGCCCAAAACGTTGGCACTTAAAACAACGCAGAGGTCTAGGAATATAAGGCCTCACAGAAATACGTTTGTACCCTGCGGAGATGCTCGTGGGCAGATCGACGCCATCAAATGTTAGAAACAGGGTACGAGTGGGTACCAATACGCCGTCGCGTTTGGCCTGCACTCGATGAACCGCTGTCACCTTCTGGTCTGCAAGATATTCGACCAGTACCTCGTCCGATATGCCATCGAGGCTATGCGTGGTGACAACGCCTCGACAAGTATTCAAGGTGCGGTGCTTCTCAACACGGATAGGATAACCGTGGAGAAGCGTGGCGCTCAACAAGGACTTACTTTGTGCCTCGGATTTGCTTTGCACTAACTACGAACCATTACGAAGCCGAGTGCAGGAAAGAACCGGACCTGCAATTGAGTCAATGCCCTTCTGGATAATAAAAGGGTTCACCTTCTCGAACGATTGTCCTTCCTCTGTACGGGTAATCACTAAGTAACAACCAGCGGTTGGCGGTGCTACTTCTGTTACTAAAACTTTTCGGCGCTTGTTGTTTATAATGGAGAAAGGGTGCTCCATAGCGAAAAAATCCTCCACCATTGCAACCGTCTCCGACCTCGGGCTCTGACTTCCCGGGCGTTACCCCGGCTTGGGTGAGTGGCCTATCTATACCTAGCTCACCCCAGGGTCACACCTCCCAGAACATAGACAGAGGGACCCAATCGCCGTCGGAAGCCAGCAGCTCATGCAATGGCCCCCCGCGGGACTGCAGTTGAACAGCGGATACGAACAACAACCCTACATGACGACCCCGGGTGGAGGGGATGACGCCATTACCCACTCAACCAGCTGCGCACCCAGTGCGCGGGTATCCGCCAGGCTGTGTCCACGGAGGTTTTAAATAAAAAGATAAAAGTAACTAAAACTGTGTGGGCGTTTCGCACGCAAGGTAGGCCGGCGGGGAAGAAAAAGAGATATGCGAATGTCGTGGTACGAAATGGCCGGAAAGTGATTAGGGAAGAAAGAAACGATGGTGAGGTGCGGTATGGATGGAATGCAAAGAACGCACGAGAGCCTACCTTGGGTCCACCGGTCACTTGAAGAACCCACCTCGACCGGATGGGGGTGAGGGGATGAATGTGGCGATGATTGGCTCGGGAACCCCCGGGTGCCAAAAACCCGTACTCACATAAGGTGAGCCCCTGAGGGGAAATACCGCGGACAGTCGGCAAACGAAGCAGAATGTGACCCTTTATCTATACCAGATATAGATGTGGCCTATCTATACCAGACTCACCCCAGGGTCACACCTCCCAGAACATAGACAGAGGGACCCAATCGCCGTCAGAAGTCAGCAGCTCATGCAATGGCCCCCCGCGGGACTGCAGTTGAACAGCGGATACGAACAACAACCCTACATGACGACCCCGGGTGGTGGGGATGACGCCATTACCCACTCACCCAGCTGCGCACCCAGTGCGCGGGTATCCGTCAGGCTGTGTCCACGGAGGATTAACATAAAAGGTTAAAAGAATCTAAAACTGTGTGGGCGTTTCGCACTCAAGGTAGGCCGGCGAAGAAGTAAAAGAGACGTGGAAATGAATGGGCGTGGGACGAAATGTGCATAAATAAAAGAGAAGACAGAAGCGATGGCGAGGGGCGAGATGTAATGATATGCACAGAACGCACGAGAGCCTACCTTTAGTCCCCCGGTCACGAAAACGAACCCACCTCGACCGGACGGGGGTGAAATGATGAAGATGGCGATGATTGGCTCGGGTACCCCCGGGTGAACAACGCAGAGGTCTAGGAATATAAGGCCTCACAGAAATCCTTTCGTACCCTGCGGAAATGCTCGTGGACAGATCGACGCCATCAAATGTAATAAACAGGGTACGAGTGGGTACCAATACGCCGTCGCGTTTGGCCTGCACTCGATGGACCGCTGTCACCTTCTGGTCTGCAAGATATTCTACCAGGTCCTCGTCCGATATACCATCGAGGCTATGGGTGGTAATGACGCCTCGACAGGAATTCAATGTGCGGTGCTGCTCCACACGGATGGGATAGCCGTGGAGAAGCGTAGCGCGCAACAGGGTCTGACTTTGCTGATTGGATTTCGTTTGGGCTAATAAGGAACCATTCCGTAGACGAGTGCAGTACTGAACCGCACCAGCAATAGCATCAATGCCCTTTTGAATGATGAAATGGTTCACCTTCTCAAAACTTTGTCCTTCTTCGGTTCGTGAAATGACCAAGTAACAACCGTTTGTGTGGTGTCACTTCTGTTACATAAACTTTTCGGCGCTTGTTAGTATTAATGGAGGAAGGGTGCTCCATAGCGAAATAAATCCTCCACCATTGCAACCGTCTCCGACCTCGGGCTCTGACTTCTCGGGCGTTACCCCGGCTTGGGTGAGTGGCCTATCTATACCAGACTCACCCCAGGGTCACACCTCCCAGAACATAGACAGAGGGACCCAATCGCCGTCAGAAGTCAGCAGCTCATGCAATGGCCCCCCGCGGGACTGCAGTTGAACAGCGGATACGAACACAAACCCTACATTACGACCCCGGGTGGTGGGGATGACGCCATTACCCACTCACCCAGCTGCGCTCTTGGTGCGCGGGTATCCGTCAGGCTGTGTCCACGGAGGATTAAAAGAAAGATAAAAGAAACTAAAACTGTGTGGGCGTTTCGGATGCAAGGTAGGCCGGCGAGGAAGAAAAAGAGATGCGTAAATGAATGGACGTGGTGCGAAATGTGCAGAAGTAAAAGCGAAGAAAGAAACGATGGCGAGGGGCGACATGATATGAAATGCACAGAACGCACGAGAGCCTACCTTGATTCCCCCGGTCACGAGAACGAACCCACCTCGACCGGACGGGGGTGGAAGGATGATGATGGCGATGATTGGCTCGGGTACCCCGGGTGCGCCTAACCCGTATTCACAAAAGGTGAGCCCCTGGGGGGGTTTATATGAGAGACACGAGGAAAACGGAGAGAGAGATCCTATGCTAGAAGATGGTTAAAGGAGGGGGAATGCATTTATATGGGAGAGGTAGGAAAAACGATGATAGGTCTTAGGAATTGTGGTTAAAACTGTAGTACAAAGAACCGCATTATTCAAGAGCTTTAACAACAAAAAGATCTAAGTACAGTTCATTTGTATGGTATTCCAGGAGGGGTCTTTAATGGAAAATCCCCATAATTCCCAGTAGTATACCTTTGTGCGAGCCAGCACCTTTAATATGCAAGAATTTGCAATTAATATGCTAATTAGGGCTCCCCCTCCACCTACCACGCCCCGGGTACATTTTTGTGGAAGCTAAGGTCATAAATTTTCTGATGTATAATGGAAAGGTTGACAGGTGTGCTATTAAGGTCTTCCATTCCCGGTCAAAATTAACAATGGATGTATTAAATTATGCTTTGTAACAAAAGAACGGGTTGCGGCAGTCTTTATGCCGTTTCATTCTCCCGCACATGTGTTCGTTAGGAAGGCCACACATGAGGCTATCTCCTCCACCAGTGCATTCCATTCTCTCCAAACACGCGCACCTGCGCAATAACAAAGAGCCAGACTGTCGCTCTACCCCACCTCCTTGGCAAGCTTCATTAACAGAGAACACCTGGGCGCAATAAATTTTCCTATTCGACACAGAGGGTAACCATACAGCTGCACTGGACAATGGGTAATAAATCACGCTCGACAAGTGAACACGCCAGATCTCGTCATCATGACACCGACTCTGCCCTCGGGGCAACATTTGTTGCATAGTAGGCAGTTCTTTCTGAGAGTACCCGAGCCTGCACGACGACCTACGAGAATCGCCGAACATAGTTATACACGTTCTAGCTCTCTTTTTGCATCTATTGTCTCTTTCACACCGCGATATCAAAAACGTGTCTAACATATATCATTGCCTATATTAAACCACAGTGCATACTATGATATCCTTAGGTCTGTGTTCGAATCTTGCTGCAAGCAAAAGTTTAATGTTTAATTGCTAATGAAGAAATGATACTTGGATAGAGAAAAATATTATTATAGCATTGCCCTGATTAATGAAAGGCGTTCTCGGGTATCCAGAGATCTGAGCTCGAGTCTTAGTGTAGTGAAAAATTAATGCTTAATAACTATTAAAATTTAGGAACATAGGCGAGCAGGGTAAATCATGTTAAATTTTATATATTATTACGATGCTTAATGTAGGATATCCTTAGGTACCCTGAGGTCCTAGTTCGAATCTTACCCCTACGAAATTCTAATGGTTAATAAATATTAGATTATGCAAGCATGGATGGTCGGATGAAAATGCACTTAACAAATATAATTATTTATTTAAACCCTGTTGTGTACTTAAGTATTCAGATGCCCAGACTAGATTCTTTATTTTCTTTATTCTCCTCTCTTTTTCTTTTTATCTATCTCTTTCTTTCTTCTTGACTTGCATACATCCGAGCATTCATATATACACGTGCACATACACAGAGCTATTACACATACATATACACACATACACATGCATACGTATACATACATCAGTACACTTACACTTACACACACACGCACGTCTGCAAACATACACACAAACACCAGTACACTTACACACTTACGTACATACGCCTACAAACATACACACTTACTCCACTGCACGCACACACATACACACACGCTCACACAACATACACCGGTGCACTCTCTCACACACACAGTAACATTGGAAAAACTTTCACGAAAACCTGAGAACATACCGAATGCCTGTTAAAACATGTATTTCAATATAAGAGATATCGCCATTAATCATTGTGTTATTATTAAAAGCCAGTATATGATTGTTCTAAAAAAGTCCGTGTCACCTCTATAATTAGGATACCTTCAGTCACTAGTCTTTATTTTGCTAATGAGTTTAGGTCTGTTAACATCGTATTCCCTCAAAGAATAATCAGCTTTCTAAAGTGTTATCAAGGTGAAGAGGTCCACATTTCCTTAAACAGAGATTAATAAGTTATTACCTCAAGAATAAAGATGAATAACTAAGGATATAATTCCGAGTGCATCAGGATACTCTTGTACTAAATGCGAGAACAAATTCCTCCGAGGTTATGATACGAGAAGCCATCAGATGAGCTGCAAGAAGCTCTTCAAATGCAAGCATTGTAATGTAACCTTCAATGATGGTTATAAGAGACAGCGGCACTAAGATGTATATGAAATAAGCAGTCCTTAGAAGAAAAGTAGATTGGAGCTTACTAAACATCAGTTATTATCAATAATGGAGGACTGTGATATGAAATAATACGAGACATGGTTCGAAGGCGATTGAGATCGTATTTTATACGATGCGATTCATTTAAGGACCTGTATACGTACCTGAATGAGGCAAAACAACGGATAATCCAGGCTGTACATAAAGAGTATTCACAAGAGTGTGAGAATTAATGTTCTAGCTGAGTGTCGATTTGTTAACAGTATTGGAGAAACCTGTGACAAAACATTTAAAACATGGAATTAGCCTGTGTTTCTAGAAACGGATCTGGACTCAACGCTGGAAGCGAAATTCAAAAAGTTGGTTACTGAAATGGAGGAATCACAGCTTAAGGGCAGCCACTGGGCTTTGCTTCCTGTGGAAGGAGTTTGATTTCGTATCAACAAGTACAATCCGTAACGAGGAAGTAGCTACATACCACTACCACCATCTGTCGGAGCTAAAGAAGCGTGTATAAATATCCAGAACTTTAGCGACGAGAAATGCCTAATGTATTTTGTATTAGATAAATTCATAGCGAAGAATACACATCGTGTGAGCACATCCCAGCAACCTCAATTTAAGTACGCCTTCAGCTTTGTTTCTTACCCTACCCCACTTTCTCAAATACCTAAATTTGATAAGCTTAACATGATGTCTATCAACGTTTTCGGGCTGGATGAGTAGCATGAAGTGTGTCCAATAAAGGTTACTAACATTGAACTAACTGAACACCGTGACCTGCTACTACTGTGACAGCAGTGGAAAACATCACTACGTATATGTATAAAGAATTTTGAGAAGCTCGTTCGAGGTCAGAAAACTAAATGTAATGGACGTGTTTATACCTGCAAGCGCTACTTTACACATCTTGATGATCGATATGGGCGAAGTGGGCTCGAAAAACTACAAGAACATGCAGCCTTCTGTAATCAACATGGTGTTGCAAGGGTAGTTATGCCTACCAAGGAGAAATCAATTGTACAGTTTAAAAAGCTGAAAGGATGCTGAAAGTACCTAATGTCATCTATGCGGATTTTGAGAGTATTCTCACTCCATGTCATACGTATCCTAAAACTTCATTTACAACCCCTTATCAAGAGTATATACCAATGATCTTCTGTGTTTACGTGAAGCCATCATCCAATGTTTGTGCTGATATGTTGTATGTATTATGTGTTGCTGTTGTGATATACATCCAGCCAATCACTTGCGTAGCCTCCTTCGCTTGTCTCCTTCCTCTTTTTAAACCTTTGCTGTTCTCATTTTTTCTTCTCTATGTATTGTGGGCGTGGCTCAGTCTTGGCCTTATCCAGTTTTGTCGCAGGGGGTTTTTGTCGCATTGCAGATACGACGGCCTGCCAGGTAAGACGTCTGTCCGTCTGTGGAAGTGCTTTTGTTTTTTTCATTAAAAGGACATAGTTTGTAATACGTATGGAATATCTGCATAAGTTAAGGTAGGCTTTTGTCGTCAACTGTTCCTGTATTTTGGTAATGGTGAATGGAGTTTGGGAAAAAAAACCTAATGTACGTTTTTCACAGGCAACTCGTAAAGTGGCTGGCTCTTAATATTTCATAGTTTTAGTGTGTTTCGGTTGATTTGTTTCTTTGCCAAAATTAATACTGGGTTAAACAGGCTATGTTATTTATAAATGAGGGTGTTCTGTACGACTTCTAAGAGTACCAAAGAGGAATGTTTTAACGTTTTGTGTGTGGGTTTAATAAGGAATAATTGAATGAAATATTTATGCCTGTTTATTGCTGTTAAATGTGATTCTTTCATTGGGATATTAATGGGTAAAGTATTAAAGAAGTCCCTTTTCAATGTGTAAAGGGGCATTGTAAGTTTCAGTAAAGCATATAAGGCGATTGCTGTTGAGATTGGCTTGATAGAGTAAAGTTGGATTGTGTAGAAGCTCAAGAGTATCTGATGTTACATAAATATTTAATTGGCCTGTCCTTTTTAACGAAACATCTGATATATATTCTTCTCATCGTGGACAAGTTTAATTTTCTTATTGGAATATTAGTGGTCTGCGAAGGTATTACACTATTTTGCCAATTTTCCCCGGATATACTAGGAACTGCTTACGATTTAGTTAAGGTGCCTATGGTTGTTCCCTTTTAGGTTGTATTTTGCTAGGTGATTTATCAGACCAGTTATCAATTTATGAAGGATATAATTGCGTTTACAACTGGTTTTACAATTTCAGAATTAACTCGTGCACTATTGGGCTCAATATTTTGGTTCCACACAATAGTTGAATTACTTTGGCTGCCATAATCTCGCCAGTTTTATGTATTGAGCCATTTTACCATTTTCACCGCTTTGTTTCTGGCTCCTTCCTTACCTACCTCTCGGGTTCAAAGAATTTTGAATACCTGTTTGCTCTTTAGTGCATGAGATAGTTATAGTTGGATGTGTGCGTTTGGCAAAACGTTCGTTTGCCTAGGTGTAATGTCAAATAGTTTTCTTTTTCAGGATAAAGCATTAATGCTATTTTGTTAATAATCTTGTGAGTTGTCAAAAGAAGCTAAATTATTACTCACTCTGGTGGGGGTGATTTTGCTACAGATGCTTATGGTTTCTTTGATTTATAACTTTTCAAAATTTAGAAGAACCTTACATTTTCTGGGTGCCTTTAAATTACATTTATAATTATTAGATTTATGCTGCACCGGATCTCTAAAGTATCCCAATATTTAAATATCACCCATAAGGGAAAGCTGTTAGCGTAAAGTTGGTATTTTCTTTTTGTTTGCTGAACTTTAATTTTTTCACTTAAAATTTGCTATATTTAAATTTGCTTTAAAGCCTTTTGGGTCAGTTGAAGCCTGGGTTCTATTACTATTAAAGCCATCTTTGTGTTGACGTTATCAATACTAATGTTGCTTTACAGTTTTGGTCAGTTAAATTTTGTTTTATTATCATTAAAGTAACTTCAGAAAACTTATCGTTAGTAGTATATTTATGAGAGTTCTGGTTTAGCACTTATGGACTGAAAGTTAAATTTTGTTTAAGTTAAGGTTTGATTAGCTCTTTCCAGCTCTAAATGTTTGAAGTTATGACTGTTATTAGTTTGATAAGAATTGTTTCCATTTCTGTCTTTTTATGACTTCAGTGTTTCCTTGGTATATTTGATTGTTTTGTGAAAATCGATGGTTGATGGCCACTGTTTGGTAAAATAAACCAGTGAAAGTTACATTTCAGAATTTTATTTTTGCCTATATTGGGAGATACTTTCTGCGCCTTTCTTTATTCCTGTGTTAGCTTCGGAGCTTTAGTTTTCATCTTAGGATTTTTATCCCCTAAGCACTCGCTAGGGCTCTCATTTTCGTCTGGCCGCAGTTCCCTGCTTCAGACAAGCCTTCCTAGGCGGCTGCTTGCCTTCGCTGACCTCATGCTTTTGAGAGCCAGCGGATCCATTACATGTTGAACACACTGGAACTGTTCTTCCTAAGCAACACTATGTATATCGTGGTATTAATGCTGCTCAGAATTTTATGGAATACCTCTCATCCCTTGCAAAGAAGATTTTAACACATACAAATCTACCAAGTGTCTTAAACATACGGATCAACAGCAAAATGATTTTGAGTCTTCTATAGTATGCTACTTGTGTGCAAAACCCTTTACAGAAGAGAACTACAAAGTACGCGACCATGATCACATCAGAGGTGAATATCGTGGAAGTCTTCATACTGAATGCAATTTAGCATGCAAAACACCTAAATATATTCCTGTCTTCATGCACAACCTCAGCGGGCATGACTCTCATTTCATTGTTAAGGAGTTATGATGTACAAGTGATCGTGTGGAGGTAATTCCTAGCTCTGAAGAAAGCTGTATCTCATTCTCCAAGTATGTCGGAGATATAAAGCTCCGCTTTGTGTATAGCTCTCGATTCCTGAGTACAAGATTGGATAAGTTGGTAAAAAATCTAACCTCATATCCCGAAACATTGAAGTACTTCGGAGAAGACAAATTGAAGTTGATGATTCGTATGGGAGTGTTTCCCTATGATTACGTTACATCATGGGATGTTTTGAACGAGACCTGTCTGCCTCCTAAGGACTCCTTCTAAAATAGGTTAAATGAAGAAGAAATTACTGATACTGACTACAATCATGCTAAAAATGTATAGTATCTGTTTAATGTGGGAAACCTGGGCGAGTACACCGATCTGTACTTAACCTCAGATGTATTTCTTCTAACTGACGTCTTTGAGACATTTAGAGAGCAAACCCTCAAAACACAAAGTTGATCCTGCACATTATTTCACCTCCCCAGGACTTACATGGGATGCGATGTTACTGTATACAGGAATTCAGTTGGAACTGTTACAGGATTATAATCAGCTACTCATGGTGGAATCAGGTATAAGAGGATGTTTATGCCAAGTTTCCCATCGGTATGCAGATGCTAATAACACATATGAATAAGTATGGCCCGTCGAGACCAACCCAATTTATTACATACGAGGACGCCAATACCCAATATGGTTGGGCAATGCGCCACGCCTCCCTTATGGCGGATTTGAGTGGATGTCACCTGAAGAAATTAACCCAGAAAGACTACAAGATGACCCTCATGGGTACATATAGAATTTTGACATCTAGTATCCTGTAGAACTTCACGATCTACACAAAGAAATACTTTTCCTGCCTGAGTGTATGAAGTCCGAGGAATTGTCTACAAAGAAACTGATACTTCATTTTGGACCTTGAAAGAAGCATGTAGTACAGTATATAGCTTTAAAGCAAGCTCTTAATCATGGGCTACGGCTAACAAAAATCCATCGTGTGCTACAATTCCGGCAGTCACAGTGTTTAAAACCTTTGTAGAGTTTAACAACAGACTACAACAAGCTGCAAATGATTTCGAGAACGATCTCTACAAGCTCTTTAACAACACCATGTTTGGAAATACCATGGAGAACCTGCGTAAACGTATGGATATACGACTAGTAAAAACGAGAAGACTCTGGAGAGGTTGGTGCTAAGCCTACGTTTATCGATAGGACAATATATGCTGCTAATCTAGTTGCTGTGCATATGGCCTCTCGCCAGATTGAATTCAACAAGCCTTAACACATTGGTATGAGTGTGTTGGACATCTCATCAACGATGTGTTGTTGCCATATTGCGGATCTGAAAACCTGAAGCTTGTCCATATGGGCACTGATTCATTCATTCACTGTGTAAACAACTGAAGATGTGTAGCAGGACAAACTATGTTTTCTTGGGCATCTGGATACAACTGATTACCCTGCCAAGCATATATGCGACTCTACTTCGAATAAAAATGTGTTGGGAAAATTTAAAGATGAGGCTAATCGCAAAATCATCCTGCCCTTTGTTGGAATACGACCTAAGATGTATGCATTAGATATTCAAGGATCGATGATAAAAAAGATTAAAGGTATAAAACTTAGCGCTATTAAGCAGCACATCACATCTGACAGCTATACAGACTGTCTTAAAACCTGTGAAGTCATCAGAACGCCCATGAATCTAATCCTATCACGAGAGCTTGCTGTTACCACAATGCAAGTGAATAAAATTACATTGACTCCTTTCTGATGATAAAAGAGTTATTGCCGAGGATGGAATAACTACCTATGCATATCGGCATTACAGCATTACAAACAGTGCTTAAGAGAATGTAACCAAAAGATAAAGATTTTCTCCGCGAGTCTACAATCTTAAAAAATTTAAATTTACTCATGCGCTGTGTATACACCTAGCAGACAACTGGTAAAGAAAGGCTAAAATAGAAGGAGAGGCGGTAACCTTGACAGTAGGAGCAAATACTAGTGTTAGTCTCAAGCCTAGATAAAGGGGAGAGACGTCTACCCATACACTCTTTGTCTAATGAAGCAAGGATTTAACTGATAAAGCTGCTACACTTGATCAAAAAAATCTAAGCATAAAACCAATAAAGTTGACCAAAAACGTTATATCTCCTCAACCATGCGGATACGCTAGTTTATGCTACTTCTATATAACCTCACTGTTTAATTCTCTCTACATTGTCAAGGATGTAATAGTATTTGCATGAACACAGAGAAAAGAACACACCTGCTGAACCGCACCTGCAATAGCGTCAATGCCCTTCTGAATAATGAAAGGGTTCACCTTCTCAAAACTTTCTCCTTCTTCTGTACGTGAAATGATCAAGTAACAACCAGATGTCGGCGGTGCTACTTCTGTTACATAGACTTTTCGGCGCTTGTTGTGAGTAATGGAGAAAGGGTGCTCCACATCGAAATAAATCCTCCACCATTGCAACCGTCTCCGACCTCGGGCTCTGACTTCCCGGGCGTTACCCCGGCTCGGGTGAGTGGCCTATCTATACCAAACTCACCCCAGGGTCACACCTCCCAGAACATAGACAGAGGGACACAATCGAAGTCAGAAGTCAGCAGCTCATGCAATGGCCCCCCGCGGGACTGCAGTTGTACAGCGAATACAAACAAAGAACCTACATGACGACCCCGGGTGGTGGGGATGACGCCATTACCCACTCACCCAGCTAAGCACCCATTGCGCGGGTATCCGTCAGGCTGTGTCCACGGAGGATTAAAATAAAAGCTTAAAAGAAACTATAAGTGTGTGGGCGTTTCGCACTCAAGGTAGGCCGGCGAAGAAGGAAACGAGATGTGTAAATGAATGGACGTGGTGCGAAATGTGTATAAATAGAAGAGAAAATAAGGAAACGATGGCGAGGGCGTCATGGAATGAAATGCACAGAACGCACGAGAGGCTACCTTGAGTCCGCGGTCACGAGAACGAACCCACCTCGACCGGACGGGGATGAAGTGATGAAGATGGCGATGAGTGGTTCGGGAACCCCCGGGTACGCCAACACACGTACTCACATAAGGTGAGCCCCGGGGGGCAAACAACATTATCCAGCCTAACATTTTCCTTGTTTTGCCCTACATAAAGACACAAATTTCCTTTTGGAGTGTCGGCAATTTCTTCTGATTCTTCTCGAGTTGTTTTAATTGCAGCGCACATTTATTTAAGAATGTTCAGCAGAATATGAATGTTTATG
The DNA here is from genome assembly GCA_030765065.1 of Deroplatys truncata. Lineage (NCBI taxonomy): Eukaryota > Metazoa > Arthropoda > Insecta > Mantodea > Mantidae > Deroplatys > Deroplatys truncata. The sequence continues at coordinate 178,905,396 of CM060975.1, read as the reverse complement.
CATTGCGCGATTGATATTCAGAATGTCACAAAAACCATCAGAAATCCACACCGTTTTCTTTATTCGAAGTAATAAACAAGGGGAGCAAGCAGCTTTTGCAAATAATCACTAACACACCACTTATACTTACTACACCACGAGCTTTTAAAATCCCTGATATAATACTTCGCACTTTTCCTTTACCTTTATCTTCCGATATATTAAGATCTGATCTAGGTCTACCCGCAAATATCACTTCTCTTTTATCGTCCTCAGTCCACCACGAAAAATACAACACACATTTTGGGGATTCACTGCAAATCGCCAATGGTTTATATGTTTTTAAAACAAAATTATTCTTGATACTTTAATTCATACTTGCGAACTTCCAAGATCATACACAACAATAATAATCGCTTTGGTTTCGCACATGAACTTGGGGATCGTCAGCTGTGGACATGCATCGTAAGTTATGCTCGTGTATGGACCGGACATAACACTGTGGCTGCACAAATGTGCACGTTATGAGGCTCCTGGAATAAAACAAATCATTTCTATAAAAGGTTCGTTTGTGTGTGTGTGTGTGTGTATGGACATCATAACACAAAAATGAAACGTCGGTTAAATGCCAAACTTGGCATTTGCGTTCTAAATCTTCAAGGATGCGACACGCAGATTTTCAACAAAATCCTCCACCTCAAAATCAAAATTTTCAAAACAATTTTGCATGTAAAGAAGATTTACAAGAGACCCTGCTCCCCAAGATACCTACTACATGTGAAACATTATATATACAGGGTGAATCACTAAAACTTGCACCGCAAATATTTCAGAAATGGAAAACGCTATCAATGTGCAGTTTTCACAGCACTAATTGGTAGTCGGGGCTCGTACATTTAGCCTATAAACAGATTTAAATAATACTGATAAAGTGTATTTTTTGAGCAAGCATACAATTTTTTTAAATGGAACAGTGCCTAGTTGCATCAACAGAATAAAGGTAGGGTAAATTAGAATGTCAGTGGTGTCTGTTGCAAGATACTAGTGCAAGCGGTTTACTAGAAATCTTATTTTGAAACTTTTACGCAGCGACACTTGTATAACATGTGGTAGCACAAACTAAAGAAAAACAAAAGGGAACTACAAGACTTCTGTGGATTCTTACAAGCAAAGAGAACATAGCCCTTCAAAGGTTGTGTTCAAAATGACCACAGCAGTTTCAATGCATGCTTCCAGTCTGCTATGGAAAGACTGCTTCACTCGTTCTAGCATTTCAGTGGAAGTTTCAGAGCAGGCAGCAGTCATACTTCGTTTCATATCGACTGGTGTAGTTGGTACATCCTTGTAGACAGTGTCTTTCAGCCTTCCCTACAGAAAAAGTCTAAAGGGGTCAGATCCGGTGAACGGGTCGGCCAAGGTACAATCCAACGATTTGGAAACAATCCGTTAAGACAAGCTGTATTACTTCGTGCACTATAGACTGGATAGCCATCATGTTGGTACCACAGGTTCCTCCTAGTTTATAGGCTAAATGTACGGGCCACTGACTACCAATCAATGCTATGAAAACTGCACATCAATAGCACTTTCCATTTCCGAAATATATGTGGTGCAAGTTTTAGGTGATTAACCCTGTATATATTTTTATTTACCCAAAATGCTTCCAATGTAATTTATTAAAAGACCATAATTCTAAAATCGTTGCATTTTTTAAAAATTTATTATTAACTTTGTTACACTAATTCTGTATTATAGTTGGACTATAATTATTGTATACATTGTGTACAAAGAAGACATGTGATGATGATGATGATGATATGCGGTTTAAGGGCGCTAAACTGCTACGGTCATCAGCGCCCTTACAATGTATAAAAGATAAGGTCAAAATATAAAACAGGTAAAAAACCGCATAGTTAAAAACGGGACACAAACCCGCGATGTTCAAAAAGCTAAAACTAACAGAACAATAACAAAATAACAATAACAACAATAACAATAACAACAATAACAAGAACAACAAGAATAACAATAACAACAATATAAAGTTCTGAAAAATCAACACACTAAAAGCAAGGGCAATAAAAGATGAAAACGTGTCAGGAACTGTAGAATGCGAGGGACATGAGCGCCATATGTCCACTGGGGATAAGAGTTCCCATAAAAACAGACAGAATAAAAGTACTAAGCCAACAGACGCCCAACGCATTAAATGCGCAGATTAAAATCACTGTCATGAATAAAACGTAAAACACATTCTACAGCACGCGTGTCGTCTGCCAAAACGTTGGCTAGGCCAACAGGCAGACCCACACGAGCACGCTATGCAGCTAAAACCTGACACTCTGTTAAAATGTGACGCACCGTTAAGGGCACGACACACTGCCCACAGAGTGGTGCGGGGTCACCACTGAGCAAATACCTATGACTAAAAACACAATGTCCAATCCGTAGACGAGCTAAAATTACCTCTTCCCGACGACAAGAACGAGAAGAGGTACCCCAGATCAACGGGAAAGGCTTAACTTCCCGCAATTTGTTCCCCCGGAGGGCCGTCCACTCATCGCGCCAGCGCGAGAGGATGCGGCGACGTAAAATAATACACGAATCAGACGAGGGAACAACAGAAGTAAAAAATCTGGGTATTAAAATCGCCGATTTCGCAGCGGCGTTGGCAGACTCATTCCCTGAGATGCCCACATGACCTGGAATCCACATGAAGGACACGCTGATGCCAGAGACACCAAGCGAGTGGAGCAGGTCATGTATGCGCTGTACGAGTGGGTGGTAATGGTACAGCGCATGAATAGCCTGAAGGGCACTCAGAGAGTCCGTACAAATAAAACAGTGCCGTAAGTCGAGCCGCTGAATGTATAAAACAGATTGATAAATGCTAAAAAGTTCGGCGGTAAAAATTGAACATTGTGGAGGTAAACGAAAAGTAAAACTCTGAACACCAAAAACAAAGGCACATCCTACTCCAACATCAGTCTTAGACCCATCAGTATATATAAAATGACAGTCCCCGAACTGCGCTTGTAGTTCTAAAAAGGCGGATCTAAGAACAGAAGCAGGGGTCGCATTTTTCGGCATCGACGTTAGCCCAAGGTGGATGTGGGCCTCAGCGCCCGACCATGGAGGAAAGCGCGTTTCCCCTCGGGTAAGGGCCGGCGCTGGCGTAACGTCCAAATGCCGAAGTAGCAGTCGAAATCGAACCCCTGGAGGGAGCAATGCAGAGGAGCTAACTAAATATTGCCGGTCAAGCGAATCCTCGTAAAATACATCGAAGGACGGGTGGTTAGGCAAGCTCGAGAGCCGACAAGCATAGCTACATAAGAGCATCTCACGCCTGAAAGACAGCGGAGGCTCTGCAGCCTCAGCGTAAAGACTGGGCACAGGGCTAGTTGGAAAGGCCCCTGTAGCGACTCTAATACCACGATGATGAATGGGATTCAAACGACGTAACACAGATGGACGTGCCGACGAATAAACAATACACCCGTAATCAACTTTGGATCGGACCAAAGAGCGATAAAGGCGGAGAAGGACGGTCCGATCAGCTCCCCAGGATGGGCCACTTAAAACACGAAAAAGAGTAAGAGAACGGTCACACTTTGCTTTTAAAAAGGAAACGTGCGAGGTCCAACACAACTTTCTATCAAAAATCAACCCAAAAAATTTCGCCTCGTCTGCAAACGGAAGTATCCCTGGCCCAAGATGGAGAGAGGGCGGAGGGAAATACTTCCGGCGCCAGAAGCTGATGCAGACGGATTTCTCGGCGGAGAAATTAAAGCCGTTGGCGTTACTCCAGGCGTAGAGACGGTCGATACAGCTCTGGAGACGGCGTTCGAGTAGACAGGTCCGCCGTGAACTGCAATAAATAGCGAAATCGTCAACAAAAAGGGACGATGAAATGCCAGGTGGAATACAATCAACAATGGGGTTGATAGCAATCGCAAAAAGTGTGACACTGAGTACAGAGCCCTGCGGTACTCCGTTCTCTTGAATAAAACGACGAGATAAAACCGAGCCCACACGTACACGAAAGACGCGGTCCGTCATAAACTCCCGAAGAAATATGGGAAGACGACCGCGGATATTCCAATCGTGAAGTGTACGTAAAATGCCGCCCCTCCAACAAGTGTCATAAGCTTTCTCCAGGTCAAAAAATACAGCCACGGTTTGACACTTTCTCAGAAATCCATTCATAACATGCGTAGACAGGGACACCAGATGATCGACGGTAGAGCGATAGCGACGAAATCCGCACTGAGCGTTCGCTAAAAGTTTCTGAGACTCAAGCCACCATGTCAACCGCCCGTTGATCATGCGCTCCATCACCTTGCAAATGCAACTGGTGAGGGAGATAGGGCGGTAGCTGGAAGGTAGTTGGCGATCCTTCCCAGGCTTAAGAATAGGGACAATGGTGGCTTCGCGCCAAACGGAAGGAAAATTGCCGTCTTGCCAAATACGGTTATAGACCTGTAGGAGAAAGAGTTTACTGTCGGCTGAAAGGTGCTTTAACATCAGGACATGAATGCCGTCCGGCCCAGGAGCGGAGTGCCTAGAGCAATGAAGAGCGTGCTCCAGCTCCCTCATTGTGAATAGGTTGTTATAGCATTCATCATTAGCAGACCGAAAAGTATATGATGCGGAATTCAGCCGGTCTTTAAGAGAGCGAAAGCCGGCGGAATAATGGTCTGAACTGGAAACCGACTCAAAGGCAGAACCCAGAGTGTTAGCGATGGCCGCCGGATCCACTATGGTGGCATTAGAAACCTGAAGGCCAGAAACAGTACAATGTGACACTTTACCTGAGAAGCGACGAAGTTTATCCCAAACAACGGATGAAGGCGTAAAACGATTAAAAGACTCGACAAAACGAGCCCAAGATGCCTTCTTGCTATCCTGAATAATGCGACGAGCCCTGGCGCGCGATTCTTTAAAAGTCACCAAATTATCAAGTGTAGGGTGTAGCCGAAACACCCTAAGTGCAGTCCTACGGGCACGAACGGCGTCCCGACAATCCTCGTTCCACCACGGAACAGGTGGCCGCCGAGGTTGGGAGGATGAACGGGGTATTGCACGTTCGGCGGCTGAGAAAATAATAGACGTAAGGTGCTGCACTAGTTGATTAATGTCGGAGAAGGGCTGGTCGTCAAAATGCACGAGGCTGGAATACAAGCTCCAGTCGGCTTTTGCGAATATCCAGGTAGGTACTCTGGAATGCTGTACGTGGTGCGACAGAAGAGAAACGATGCAGGGGAAATGGTCGCTGGAGTAGGTGTCAGCGACGACGTTCCACTGAAGACGACGTGAAGCTGGATTGAGCATATGGCAAGGTCCAGGTGAGAGAATGTACCGGAAGAATCAGAAATAAAAGTAGGTGCACCTGTATTGAGGATGGAAAGATTGAACTGATAAAAAATGTCGGAAAGAAGAGTTCACCTCGCACAAGCCCTTGGCGAACCCCATAGTGGGTGATGGGCATTAAAATCTCCCAACAGAAGAAATGGTGTTGGGAGAGCGGACAGGAGACCTCGAATGTCCGCGGGAGCGAGGGGAGACGATGGAGGTGTATACACAGAACAAACAGAAAAGAAAAAACCGGGTAACTGCAGTCTAATGGCAACAGCTTGCAAGTCGGACGTAAGTGTGATAGTTTGAAAATGAACGTCATTACGCACTAAGAACATGACACCTCCATGAGCAGGAGTACCCTCCTCCGGTTCAAGGTCGTAGCGAACCGGAGTATATCCTCGGAGATCAAAAGGATCGTGAGGGCGAAGCTTAGTCTCCTGCAAACATACGACCATAGGTGAATGGGAACGCAATAAAAGCTGCAGTTCCGCCCTATGCGATCGTACACCACGTACATTCCAGGTCAGGATAGCCATTAAAAATAAGGGGATAAACTGTCTATTTAGAAGGGCGGCTTAAAATTACCTTTTGTTTAACCTTTGGGCTCGGGCTTTTTGTATGGAGTTGGTCAGACTCCATAGCTTCCTCGGAGGGAGGGCCCACGCGCTCAGTGCCAGAAACCGATTCAAGCGCCGTGAATCGGTTCTGGGTGGCGATGGGTGAGGGGTGCCGCTGAGCGCGGCTTGTCCCAGGACCTTCCTGGGCAGCGACCTCCGAGGAGGAGAAGGTGAACTTTTGTTACCGCGCGCACGCGGAGGGTCTTTCAAAAAATCTTCCCTACGTAGTTTCTGCTTGGGCTTCTTTTCAACGGCTTGCGACTTCATTGACTTGGGACCAGGTTTATACGGCTTGGTAACTGTAGCCTTAATAGACGGCCGGATGGTAGTGGCGGTTAATCCAGTCAAGGTCCAGGTCTGAGTTTCGGCATCTACTCGTGGTACTGGCAAGGCAACAACAGAACTAAATGTGCCAGATCGCAGGAGGGAAGGTTGGCGCGCATGGAAACGCCTCCGGGCTTCAGCGAAGGAGAGTTTTTCCTTTACCCGGATCTCCTGGATCGCCTTCTCGTCCAAATACCGCGGACAGTCGGCAAACGAAGCAGAATGTGAGCCTTTACAATTAACGCAGACGGGGGCTGTTGAACAGGTACCTTCGTGTGAGGGCTGGCTACATGTTGCACAGATGTTAACGGCACTCTTACAGGAGACTTGCGTATGCCCAAAACGTTGGCATTTAAAACAACGCAGAGGTCTAGGAATATAAGGCCTCACAGAAATCCGTTCGTACCCTGCGGAAATGCTCGTGGGCAGATCGACGCCATCAAATGTAATAAACAGGGTACGAGTGGGTACCAATACGCCGTCGCGTTTGGCCTGCACTCGATGCACTGCAGTCACCTTTTGATCAGAGAGATATTCTACGAGATCTTCGTCCGATATACCATCGAGGCTATGGGTGGTAACGACGCCCCGACAGGAGTTCAATGTGCGGGGCTTCTCAACACGGATGGGGTAACCGTGGAGAAGCGTAGCGCGCAACAAGGTCTTACTTTGCTTATCGGACTTAGTTTGTGCCAATAAGGAACCATTCCGTAGACGAGTGCATGATTGAACCGCACCAGTAATAGCATCTATGTCCTTCTGAATTATAAAAGGGTTCACCTTCTCAAAGTTTTGTCCTTCTTCTGTTCTCGAAATGACCAAGTAACAACCAGATGACGGCGGTGCTACTTCTGTTACAATAACTTTTCGGCGCTTGTTTGTATTAATGGAGGAAGGGTGCTCCATAGCGAGATAAATCCTCCACCATTGCAACCGTCTCCGATCGGGCTCTGACTTCTCGGGCGTTACCCCGGCTTGGGTGAGTGGTCTATCTATACCAGACTCACCCCAGGGTCACACCTCCCAGAACATAGACAGAGGGACCCAATCGCCGTCAGAAGTCAGCAGCTCATGCAATGGCCCTCCCGCGGGACTGCAGTTGAACAGCGGATACGAACACAAACCCTACATGACGACCCCGGGTGGTGGGGATGACGCCATTACCCACTCACCCAGCTGCGCACGCGGTGCGCGGGTATCCGTCAGGCTGTGTCCACGGAGGATTTAAATAAAAAGATAAAAGAAACTAAAACTGTGTGGGCGTTTCGCACGCAAGGTAGGCCGGCGGGGAAGAAAAAGAGATATGAGAATGTCGTGGTGCGAAATGGCCGGAAAGTGATAATGGAAGAAAGAAACGATGGTGAGGTGCGGTATGAATGGAATGCAAAGAACGCACGAGAGCCTACCTTGGGTCCACCGGTCACTTGAAGAACCCACCTCGACCGGATGGGGGTGAGGGGATGAATATGGCGATGATTGGCTCGGGAACCCCCGGGTGCGCCAAAAACCCGTACTCACATAAGTTGAGCCCCTGAGGGTAAGAAGACATGTGCTGAGGTTACAATTCACTAAACCTTAAGTCCCCAGCGTGTCCGTATGGATCGACTAAATAGTTTTATTCTCTTTTTCATTGTCAGCCTGTAACTATTTTGGCTTTGGCAATATGCATTCTTATCTAAGTGGGTTTGAACTCTACACGCATTGTTGTAACAATCCGTTGTTACCATTCGCAATGTGTTTGCGACAGTCTGTATTGTAAGTAGTGCTTCGATTACAGCAATGGAGCATATTGATGAGGAGTAAGTATTGATTGTTTTATAAAGAGATTCTTTGTTTTTCCAAGTGAAAATGTTTGCAATAAATCTAGATGTGTTTATTGAGAGTTTCTTTACTGAGAAGTTGTTAACCAATGATTCACTTTCTGCTATGTTGTCAGAATTTCAGTTATGTCCATATGGACACTCGAGCCAGTTACAGGTAAAATATTATTTTGCTTCTTTTACTCTTTTATTTCATCATAGAGGACTTCGCGAAATTTTTAGAAACAGGTTTGACCATAAGGGATGTCTTAGACATCCTATTTGAAGGAAATAAAAGTTCCTTAGACTGGTGGAATTTACATAGCGTCCCTACTCCAGCAGTTCTCACGGATGAGGATGAAGAGTGAATTCCAGATAATCTTAACCCTCGACAACTCCGGGCGAAGCTGAAATAATACTGACAGATAAGCAAATTGAAACAGTCAAGAAATGCAGATTACAGAAACAGAAATAAACAGAAACCTGGGTTCATTGTGCACTAAACTTCAAATTTGAAACCTTTTCCTGATTCAAAATTTTGCACATGTGTTGATAAGTCTGCTGTGGACGTTTTTTAGTCATTTTGATGATGACGTCTTGCAATTCCTAGTTGAGTCAAATAATTATACACTTCTTAAAAACTGCCCCAAAGCCTAACATCACCTGGGAAGAAATGAGATGTTTCCTTGGTATTCTCATTAGAGGTCTGCAATCTCATGAAAACGGCCAACCGTGACTCACCAGGCCACCTTTGGTCGCCAGGTATGGCAGTAGAGACAGATTAGCCGAGCGGTTGGTTAGTTGGTTACGGTAATGTCTCGGTCGTTCGCAAGCAACCGTAATGCTGCTGCTCTCCCAGTTGTAATACAACTGCCGGCGAGTCGTAGTTCAGCAGAACTGGGCACTAATGCAGTACTACATTCAAGAGCAGATATGTACAGCAAAACTAGAGATTTTATTGGAGGTGGTAACATTTCGGAGTAATTAATTATAAAGCAGTTGCACTCTTTTATAAACTGCAGGGATTCATTTAAGGGGTGGTTAACCGCTGGAGTAATCGCTTTCCCGATATTTGATTCTCAAATGCGTAGCCTCTGAATTATTCAAGAAATCTTCATGAATATTAACTGACATATCTATGCATCAGAATAAAATAATTGCAACTTAAATTTCATATGTTTTTGCTATTACCAGGCATGTTAATTACTTATACACATTTGTGGTTTTAATCACCTTTCTCACTTAATGCTGTTATGTTAGGCATTTCATACTTGTGCAAAGTATTAAAAATACCCTCAGAATTAGTTTGAACCACCAATTTCTTTTGTAAGGTCAGTTGCCCTTAAATATAAAAAAAATGTTAAAGTTTTTTACAAAAAATATATAAATATTATGTGAAAATTGGTGGTTCACATTAACAAGCATGCAACTAGATACACTAGGAAAAAATTCGGTGTTATTCTGTCAAATAGTTTTGAAATAAAAGGCTTCAAAACTATTTGAAGCCCTTAAGCTGAAGTGAAAATTACGCTTAAAAGTGAACATAGTAAGGTGTTTACAAAATCTACAAAACAGGTCTCACACTGGGTGCTTCTATCTGTCCCGTCATCATTCAGGCACGCCGTACCATCGATTATTTAACATGGGCCCTCCCCGTCCAAACTCACAGGCGAGATAGAGCATCCAGCGGACATAGCCACATCCACCAATAGCTGTATGGGAAATATAGGAGAAAACGATTAAGGGAAAAGAGGAAGAAAGCTCATGCGGAAAGGAAAGAAAGGAATGGGTAAATAAGGTAGGAGATAGAATTCTTGTAACGGACAAGAAAGTCTTAGTGCCATTAACAAAATATACAAAGGTCGTTATATAGTCGGAGAGATATTTGGCACAAATACACCAGATGTTATAGATGAAAAGCATTCAAAAGTCACTGGCAGGTTTCATAAACAGTTGCTACGTCAATTCAAAATTCCCACAAGTGATGAAATTCAATAAATACTGCCGAAGTTGGAAACAGAAATGTATTTTCTTAAATAAAATTGCAGTGATAACAACGTAAGAAACCATGGTAAAACCAATTATTCAAAGTAAAGCACATGGACATTTTTTCTAAGTTCTAAACTTGTGTGAACTAAATAAAAGAAACCAAGCTAACTATGTAAATAAAGGGATAAATAAAGAAAGTTTAAATTGTATTGTATCATAAAGAAGTTTCGTAGGCTTTCACAGCCTGTGTCAGAACTAAGTAAGAAGTATCCCGGGCTTGTGGTCCGTGGTCTACTGGGCTCCTCCATCCTCCCAGACGTTTCTTCTACATCTGCAGTAGACATCGGTGGCAATACTATGGTCAAAGTGTCCTTGTGGGTCTCTCGGTGGATACTGTGGTTTGTGCCGCTTGTACTGTGGTATTTATCCTGGAGGTAGGCGGGTCGTTGATTGGTTCGGGGTGGCTGTGAGCTGGACTTGATTTGATGGTGTGCTGGGTTTCGCAGGCGTGTGATTGGCTCGCGCTGGATGCTTTATTTTGGGTTTTGTAAGGGTCGGATGCCATATTTTGGGTAATTTTACTCTGCTACATAAATTTCACCCACCGTCTTGCAAACCCCACATCCCTGTCTGCACGTGGCTTAGTCCTATTTAGGGCAGTACAGGTCTACCACACCTTCGGGCTGCCATCGGGTCGTCGTAATCGGATAACTTTAAACCTTCTTCTTTTCTGTTGATATTATGCTGATGTTTATGGATCTCAATAGGTTCACGATATAGCCGTGCACGATACTGTGAGATTGATGCCAGTATATCTGTGTTGTACTGGATGATATGCTCCCCTTCAGCAAGCAAGGCATGTTTTGATTTATCCGTGTGCGCCAAGCGGCATTTACTTTTATGCTTGTTGATGCGAGTTTTCACGCTCCGTTGTGTGGTCGCTATTTATACTCTACCGCAGGAGCACGGTATTCTGTATACTCCTGCCGTTGATAGTGTATCTCTCGAGTCTATGACTGATTGAAGTATATTATGTATCTGCTTGGATGGCTTGAAAATGGTGTTGTTGTAAGTGATAGTACGAGGCGTATTCCAAAACTAAGATCCGTTTAGTCATAATAACAACATCGCTCACGAGACAAGGTTTCTATTGACACTAATATGTGCCTACATATATACTTTACTTTTCACATAATCGTCGCTCACATCTATACACTTGCTGTAATGCTGCAACAGCTTCTTTAACCCCTCGGCATAGGAGTCTGCGGCCTGGAACTTGAACCAGTTGGTAACGCTCGTCTTGAGTTCATCGTCGGATTCAAATCGTTACCTAACCAGCCACCGTTTCAAATGAAAGAAGAGGAAGTAGTCGCTTGGTGCCAGGTCGGGGCAATACGGAGGGTGGTTAAAGAGTTCTCAACGAAACTCTTGAACCTTCTCTTAGGTTTTGGCAGTGGTGTGCAGGCGTGCGTTGTCGCGCAGGAGGGTGATGTCAGATGACAGTTCCCCGCGGCGTAGATTTTGGATCGCACGTCTCAGTTTGGTAAGCGTCAGTTTTACAGCTTGTTGACCCTCGGTCCGTGAAATCGGCCCTTTTCGTCCCAAAACACGGTAGCCATCATTTTGCGATTCGTGTACGGCGAATGATGACGCAATTTTGGTTTGGGTGAACCGAAACGGCGCCACTGTATTGACGCTTGTTTCGATTCTGCGTTGGTGTATGATATCCATGTCTCGTAGCCCGTAACAATGTGGGAAAATAGACCATCTCCATCTTGTCTATAGCGCTCCAAAAACTGTCGTGCACTACGCATTCGTTGCTCTTTGTGCTGACCGGTAGGCAGTTTTGGCAACCATCTCGCAAAATGTTTCCGATATCCAAGCCGTTCAGTGATAATCCTATAAAATGAGATTCGAACAACATTTGGGAATTCATCAGCGAGACCACTAATAGTCAAACGCCAATCATTTTCGAAGTTTTTGGTTCACTTGATCAACGATGTCGTCGGTCCGAATACTGGGCCTACCACTCCGCTGTTCTTCGTGTACATTTGTCTGGCCATTTCGAAATCCTCGACACCAGTGTCGAATTTGTTTGTCACCGGAATTTATGCCCGGTCCATGCATGAGCATAACTCACGATGGATGTCCACAGCTGACGATCCTCTTGCCAGCAAAAATCTAACCATGTGATTAAATCAAATAGACGAATATAATGATGATAAGACGACGTGGGTTATAGACACCAGTAGCAGTACGAAAAGAGCAACCAATCGCACACAGCTAGTGTAAATACGTCACGAACCTCGAAATTAGTGTAAATAGGAAGAAACGTTAGGGCTTTGCGTAATACTTGAAAGTTACAGACGGCGAAGCTATGTCCAGACGGGATATGAGAATGCGCGTAAAGTTTAGATAGAAATCAACTGAGTAAGTAGCGAAACAATTATCAAAGTGTATTGAGTGTATCGAGCCCTCGCAAAAAGAAATTCAAAAAGTAGGGAAATCACTCAGAATTCAACACATCGCTTGGTGACAAAGTACGCAATCGGGAGAGCAAGCCAATTCTGCGGTATATAAAACAGATAGCAATTTGTTGTGTGTTTAAAATACGATACACTACGGAGAATAAAAATGTAAAAATCCGAATCTGTGTTCCTCCATTCACCACTGAGATCGACTTACTATCCTTACCAAGATCAGAACCCATGTTCTAAAATTCCCACTCTCCCAGCAAGTAACCAAACCTGTAGGGAAGAGAGATCCGAACCTGAGATTAGCCGAGGCACGAGCCAACATGGAAACAGAGAAAAAGGGAACGCACACACAGGAGGCAGACCAAGAATACCGGTAACGGAAAATATATTAATAGCGTTGTGAAAACCAGTCACATGTCTCTCGTCAACAAAACGTACAAACATAAAAACGTAACAAGACGAAATCAAAAACCGACCGCCGCAGTTTCAAGGCACAGTGTTCTCAGGAGAAAAAACTCTCTATAGGCCTAAGTCACGCCTAGCACGGTTCGTTTAAGCGGAAACCTTTTTCCCTTCATTTTGGAACGAATGGAGTTATACCGCTACTTCAGAGATTGATAATGGAACGAAACAATGCAGCGTTAACGCGCCTGTTAATGGTTTTGGTTTTCATATATTGCCTCCAAAATATTTCTCCCTGGTTTCTACTGATTAAGTATAAAAAATTAAATGTAATATTTGCAATACGATTCTGCGCCCAAGTAAATAATTCTGAGGTGTTGTATTGGGATCTTGTCCCGGCTGGAGACTGGCTTTCGCTGAGAAGTTTAGTAGTGCCATCAATGGCATCATAAGCCCCTTGCCGCGTGAAGTGGCAAGGAAATCCCATTTGGCGCTAACCCCAAAGTCTTCCTCATGAAAACACGTGTTTACCTTTTTTCTGTTCTTGTTCTGAGTACCAGCACCATAGGAAAATTAAGTTACTTTTTTCCAGATATGACAAACGCAGTTTTCCGAAAAATCACAAATTACTATACATTCTTTAGGTTTAATTTTCTTTCGTTCAAGCAAAAACACAGAGCTATAAAAACATGAGTTAAAAAATCTGCCAATTTTACTGATAACTTTTCCATAAAGTCTTCAACAGGTGATAAACTAAATTTGTGTGATTTGCGGTTACCCACTGTTTATAAGTCAAGAGGTCTATGATGATGATGATGATGTAGATGATGATGAGGTGGGGATTAAGGGCTCTCAACTGCTATGGTTATTAGCGCCCTTACAATGTATAAATTAGAAAATTGAAAGGTCCAACAACTAATAAAACCCCACACAAACCCGCTTGGTCAAAAACACTAAAAAACACAACAGACCAAAGACTATGATCTACACACTAAAAGCATTGTCACTAAAAGAATAAAACAACGTGTCAAAAACTGTAGACTGCAAGGGACATGAGCGCCTTATGTCCGTAGGGGAGAAGAGACCCATTAAAACTGACCATATAAAATCTCAAAGCTAAAAGACGCTCAGCGCATCAAATGCGACGGCTAAAACCAATGTCAGTGATAAAACGTAAAGGACATTCTACAGCATGCGCGTCGTCTGCCAAAACGTTGGCTACGCCAACAGGCAGACCAACACGAACGCGCAACGGAGATAAAACTTGACACCGTTTAGGGCGCATCACACTGCTCACACAACGGTGCAGGGTCACCACTGAGCAGGTATCTATGACTAAAAAGAAAATGTCCGATTCGTAAACGAGCTAAAAGTACCTCTTCCCGACGAGAAGAACGAGAAGAGGTACCCCAGACTAACGGAAGAGGTTTAACCTCCCGCAACTTGTTCCCCCTAAGATCCGCCCACTCATCGCGCCAGCGCGAGAGGATACGGTTACGTAAAATAACAAAAATCTGAGGAAGGAACAACACAGATAAAACATCTGGGTGATAAAATGGCCGATTTGGCAGCGTCGGCAGACTCGTTGCCTGAGATGCCCACATGACCTGGAATCCACACGAAGGAGACGCTGATGCCAGATGCACCAAGCGAGTGGAGCAGGTCATGAATGCGCTGTACGAGCGGGTGGTAACTATACAGCGCGTGAATACTCTGAAGGGCACTCAGAGTCCGAACAAACAACACAGCGCCGTAAGACGTGCTGCTGAATGTATAAACCACATTGATATATACTAAAATCTTCGGCGGTATAAATCGAACATTGTCCAGGTAAACGAAAAGTAAAACTCTGTGCACCAAAAACAAAGGAACATCCTACTCCAACATCAGCCTTAGACCCATCGGTATATATAAAATTACAGTCCCCGAACTGTGCCTGTAGTTGTAAAAAGGCGGATCTAAGGGCGGAAGCAGGGGTCGCAGTTTTCGGCATCGACGTTAACCCAAGGTGCCAGTGGGTCTCAGTACGCGACCATGGAGGAAAACGCGTTTCCCCCCGAGGAAGGGCCGGCGCTGGCGTAACGTCCAAATGCCGAAGTAGCAGTCGAAATCGAACCCCTGGAGGGAGCAATGCAGAGGAGCTAACTAAATATTGCCGATCAAGCGAATCCTCGTAAAATATCGCGAAGGACGGGTGGTCAGGCAAGCTGGAGAGTCGACAGGCATAGCTGCACAAGAGCATCGCACGCCTGAGGACAGCGGAGGCTCTGCAGCCTCAGCATGTAGGCTAGGTACAGGGCTGGTTGCAAAGGCCCCTGTATCGACTCTTATGCCACGATGGTGAATGGCATTCAAACGACGTAATACAGATAGACGCGCCGACGAATAAACAATGCACCCGTAATCAAGTTTGGATCGGACCAAAGAGCGATAAAGATGTAGAAGGACGGTCCGATCAGCTCCCCAGGATGTGCCACTTAAAACACGTAAAGGATTAAGAGAACGGTCACACTTAGCTTTTAAAAAGGAAATGTGCGAAGTCCAACACAACTTCATATCACAAATCAACCCCAAAAATTTTGCCTCGTCTGCAAACGGAAGTATCTCCGGCTCAAGATGGAGAGAGGGCGGAGAGAAATGTTTCCGGCGCCAGAACTTGATGCAGACGGATTTTTCGGCGGAGAAATTGGAGCCGTTGGCGTTAGATACGGTCGATACAGCCCTGGAGACGGCGTTCGAGTAGACAGGTCAGACGTGAACTGCAATAAATGACAAAATCATCAACAAAAAGGGACGATGAAATGCCAGGTGGAATACAATCAAAAATGGGGTTGATAGCAATTGCAAAAACTGTGCAACTGAGTACAGAGCTCTGCGGTACTCCGTTCTCTTGAATAAAACGACTAGATAAAACCGAGCCCACACGTACACGAAAGAAGCGGTCCGTCATAAACTCCCGAAGAAATATGGGAAGACGACCGCGGATATTCCATGCGTAAAGTCTACGTAAAATGCCGCCCCTCCAACAAGTGCCATACGCTTTCTCCAGGTCAAAAAACACAGCCACGGTTTGACACTTTCTCAGAAATCCATTCATAATATGCGTCGACAGGGACACCAGATGGTCGACGGTAGAGCGATAGCGACGAAATCCGCACTGAGCGTTCGCTTGATGTTTCTGAGACCCAAACCACCATGTCAACCGCCCGTTGATCATGCGCTCCATCACCCTGCAAACGCAACTGGTGAGGGAGATAGGGCGGTAGCTGGAAGGTAGTTGGCGATCCTTCCTAGGCTTAAGTATAGGGACAATGGTGGCTTCGCGCCAAACGGAAAGAAAAAGGCCGTCTTGCCAAACACGGTTATAGACCTGTAAGAGAAAGAACTCTACTGTCGGCTGAAAGGTTCTTTAACATCAGGACATGAATGCAGTCCGGCCCAGGAGCGGAGTGCCTAGAGCAATGAAGAGCGTGCTCCAGCTCCCTCATTGTGAAAAGTTCATTATAACACTCGGTATTAGCAGACCGAAAATTATAGCTGGCGGAATCCAACTGGTCTTTGACAGAGCGAAATCCGGCGGAATAATGGTTTGAACTGGAAACCACCTCAAAGGCAGCACCCAGAGTGTTAGCGATGACAGCCGGATCCACTAAGGTGGCATTAGAAACCTGAAGTGATGATGATGATGAGATGCGGTTTAAGGGCGCTAAACTACTAAGGTCATCAGCGCCCTTACAATGTATAAAATATAAAGTCAAAAGGATAAAATAACCGCATAATTAAAAAACGGGACAGAAACCCGCGATGTCCAAAAAAAGCTAAAAATAACAATAATATAACAATAACAATAATAATAACAACAATAACAACAATAATAACAATAACAATAACAACAATAATAACAATACAAATATCTCATAAACCAACACACTAAAATCATGGTCACTAAAAGAATAAAACGTGTCAAGAACTGTAGAATGCAAGGAACATGAGCGCCTTATGTCTGGGGAGAAGGACCCCATTAAAACTAACAATATAAAATCAAACAGCTAAAAGGCGCTCAGCGCATCAAATGCGACGGCTAAAACCAATGTCAGTGATAAAACGTAAAAGACGTTCTACAGCATGCGCGTCGTCTGCCAACACGTTGGCTAGGCCAACAGGCAGACCCACGCGAACGCGCAGTGGAGCTAAAACTTGACACTCGGTTAAAATGTGACGGACCGTTAAGGGCACGTCACACTGACCACACAGAGGTGCGGGATCACCACTTAACAGGTGTCTATGACTAAAAAGGCAATGTCCGATACGAAGGCGTGTTGAAAGTACCTCTTCCCGACGAGAAGCACGGGAAGAGGTAGCCCAGACTAGCGGAAGAGGTTTAACCTCCCGCAACTTGTTCCCCCGGAGGGCCGTCCACTCATCGCGCCAGCGCAAGAGGATGCGGCGACGTAAAATAACACACGAATCTGACGAGGGAACAACAGAAGTAAAAAATTTGGGTAATAAAATCGCCGATTTCGCAGCGGCGTCGGCCGATGCATTCCCTGAGATACCCACATGACCTGGAATCCACATAAAAGAGACGCTGATGCCAGAGGCACCAAGCGAATGGAGCAGGTCATGAATACGCTGTACGAGGGGGAGGTAAGTGTACAGCGCGTTAATACTCTGAAGGGCACTCAGAGAGTCCGAACAAACAACACAACGCCGTAAGACTTGCCGCTGAATGTATAAAACACATTGATAGATACTAAAAAGTTCGGCGGTATAAATCGAACATTGCCCGGGTAAACGAAAAGTAAAACTATGCGCACCTAAAACAAAGGCACATCCTACTCCAACATCAGTCTTAGACCCATCAGTATAAATAAAATGAAAGTCTCCGAATGTTGCCTGAAGTGCTAAAAATGCGGATCTAAGGACTGAAGCAGGGGTCTCATTCTTCGGCATCGACGTTAGCCCAAGGTGGATGTGGGCCTCAGCGTGCGACCATGGAGGAAAGCGCGTTTCCCCTCGGGTAAGGGCCGGCGCTGGCGTAACGTCCAAATGCCGAAGTAGCAGTCGAAATCGAACCCCTGGAGGGAGCAATGCAGAGGAGCTAACGAAATATTGGCGATCAAGCGAATCCTCGTAAAATACATCGAAGGACGGGTGGTTAGGCAAGCTTGAGAGTCGACAAGCATAGCTGCACAAAAGCATCTCACGCCGGAAGGACAGCGGAGGCTCTGCAGCTTCTGCGTACAGACTGGGTACAGGGCTAGTTGGAAAGGCCCCTGTAGCGACTCTTATGCCACGATGGGGAATGGCATTCAATCGACGTAACACAGATGGACGTGCCGACGAATAAACAGTACACCCGTAATCAAGCTTGGATCGGACCAAAGAGCGATAAACGCGAAGAAGGACGGTCCGATCAGCTCCCCAGGATGGGCCACTTAAAACACGAAAAAGATTAAGAGAACGGTCACACTTTGCTTTTAAAAAGGAAACGTGCGAGGTCCAACACAACTTTCTATCAAAAATCAACCCCAAAAATTTCGCCTCGTCTGCAAACGGAAGTATCCCTGGCCCAAGATGGAGAGAGGGCGGAGGGAAATACTTCCGGCGCCAGAAGTTGATGCAGACGGATTTCTCGTCGGAGAAATTAAAGCCGTTGGCATTACTCCAGGCGTAGAGACGGTCGATACAGCTCTGGAGACGGCGTTCGAGTAGACAGGTCCGCCGTGAACTGCAATAAATAGCGAAATCGTCAACAAAAAGGGACGATGAAATGCCAGGTGGAATACAATCAACAATGGGGTTGATAGCAATCGCAAAAAGTGTGACACTGAGTACAGAGCCGTGCGGTACTCCGTTCTCTTGAATAAAACGACGAGATAAAAGCGAGCCCACACGTACACGAAAGACGCGGTCCGTCATAAACTCCCGAAGAAATATGGGAAGACGACCGCGGATATTCCAATCGTGAAGTGTACGTAAAATGCCGCCCCTCCAACAAGTGTCATAAGCTTTCTCCAGGTCAAAAAATACAGCCACGGTTTGACACTTTCTCAGAAATCCATTCATAATATGCGTCGACAAGGACACCAGATGGTCGACGGTAGAGCGATAGCGACGAAACCCGCACTGAGCGTTCGCTAGAAGTTTCTGAGACTCAAGCCACCATGTCAACCGCCCGTTGATCATGCGCTCCATCACCTTGCAAATGCAACTGGTGAGGGAGATAGGGCGGTAGCTGGAAGGTAGTTGGCGATCCTTCCCGGGCTTAAGTATAGGGACAACGGTGGCTTCGCGCCAAACGGAAGGAAAAATCCCGTCTTGCCAAATACGGTTATAGACCTGTAAGTGAAATAGTTTACTGTCGGCTGAAAGGTTCTTTAACATCAGGACATGAATGCCGTCCGGCCCAGGAGCGGAGTGCCGAGAGCAATGAAGAGCGTGCTCCAGCTCCCTCATTGTGAATAGTTCGTTATAGCATTCATCAGCAGACCGAAAAGTATATGATGCGGAATCCAGCCGGTCTTTAATAAAGCGAAAGCCGGCGGAATAATGGTCTGAACTGGAAACCGCCTCAAAGGCAGCACCCAGAGTGTTAGCGATGGCACTATGGTGGCATTAGAAACCTGAAGGCCAGAAAGAGTACAATGGGACACTTTACCTGAGAAGCGACGAAATTTATCCCAAACAACGGATGAAGGCGTAAAACGATTAAAAGACTCGACAAAACGAGCCCAAGATGCCTTATTGCTATCCTGAATAATGCGACGAGCCCTGGCGCGCGATTGTTTAAAAGTCACCATATTATCAAGTGTAGGGTGTCGCCGAAACACCCTAAGTGCAGTCCTACGGGCACGAACGGCGTCCCGACAACCCTCGTTCCACCACGGAACAGGTGGCCGCCGAGGTTGGGAGGATGATCGGGGTATTGCGCGTTCGGCGGCAGAGAAAATCGTAGACGTAAGGTGCTGTACTAGTTGGTTAATGTCGGTGAAGGGCTGGTCGTCAAAATGCACGAGACTGGAATACAAGCTCCAGTCAGCTTTTGTTAATATCCAGGTAGGTACTCTGGAATGCTGTACGTGGTGTGAAAGAAGAGAAACGATGCAGGGGTAATAATCGCTGGAGTAGGTGTCAGCGACGACGTTCCATTGCATACGACTAGCAAGCTGGAGTGAGCAAACGGCAAGGTTCAAGTGAGAAAAGGTACCGGAAGAATCAGAAAGAAACGTAGGCTCACCTGTATTCAGAATAGAGAGATTGAAGTGGTAAAAATGTCGGAAAAAAGAGTTCCCCTCGTACAAGCCCTTGGCGAACCTCACAGGGGGTGATGGGCATTAAAATCTCCCAACAGGAGAAATGGTGTTGGGAGAGCGGACAAGATATCTCGAAGGTCCGAGTTAGCGAGGGGAGACGATGGAGGTGAATATACAGAGCAAACAGAAAAGAAAAAAGAGGGCAATACAGTCTAATGGCAACAGCTTGCAAGTCGGACGTAAGAGTGAGACGTTGAAAATGAACGTCGTTACGCATGACACCTCCATGAGCAGGAGTACCCTCCTCCGGTTCAAGGTCGTAGCGAACCGTAGTATATCCTCGGAGATCAAAAGGATCATGAGGGCGAAGCTTAGTCTCCTGCATACACACGACCATAGGCGAATGGGAACGCAATAAAAGTTGCAGTTCCGCCCTATGCGATCGTACACCACGTACTTTCCAGGTCAGGATAGCCATTAAGAAAAAGGGATAAACTGTCTACTTAGAAGAGCGGCTTAAAATTACCTTTTGTTTAACCTTTGGGCTCGGGCTTTTGGTATGGAGTTAGTCAGACTCCATAGCCTCCTCGAAGGGAGGGCCCACGCGCTCAGAGCCAGAAACCGATTCAAGCGCCGTGAATCGGTTCTGGGTGGCGATGGGTGAGGGGTGCCACCGAGCGCGGCTTTTCCCAGGAGCTTCCTGGGACTGTGACCTCCGAGGAGGAGAAGGTGAACTTTTCTTACCGCGCGCACGCGGAGGGTCCTTCAGAAAATCTTCCCTACGAAGTATCTGCTTGGGTTTCTTTTCAGCGGCTTGCGACTTCATTGACTTTGGACCAGGTTTATAGGGCTTGGTAACCGTAGCTTTAATGGACGGCCGGATGGTAGTGGCGGTTAATGCAGTCATGGTCCAGGTCTGCGCTTTGGCATCTACTCGTGGCACTGGCGAGGCAACAACAGAACTAAATGTGCCAGATCGCAGGAGTGAAGGTTGGCGCGCATGAACACGCTTCCGCGAAGGAGAGTTTTTCCTTTACCCGGATCTCCTGAATCGCCTTCTCGTATCCTAGTACCGCGAACATTCGGCAAACGACGCAGAATGAGACCCTTTACAATTAACGCAGACGGGGGCTGTTGGACAGGTACCTTCGTGTGAGGGTTGGCTACATGATGCACAGATGGTAACGGCATTCTTACAGGAGACTTGCGTATGCCCAAAACGTTGGCATTTGAAACAACGCAGAGGTCTAGGAATATAAGGCTTCACATCAATCCGTTCGTACCCTGCTGAAATGCTCGTGGGCAGATCGACGCCATCAAATGTTAGAAACAGGGTACGAGTGGGTACCAAAACGCTGTCGCGTTTGGCCTGCACTCGATGAGCCGCTGTCACCCTCTGGTCTGCAAGATATTCTACCAGGTCCTCGTCCGATATACCATCGAGGGTATGCGTGGTGACAACGCCTCGACAAGAATTCAAGCTGCGGTGCTTCTCAACACGGATAGGAGAAGCGTGGCGCGCAGCAAGGTTTGACTTTGTTGATCGGACTTACTCTGAACCAACAATGAACCGTTTCGTAAGCGAGTCCAGGAATGAACAGGACCAGCAATTGAGTCAATGTCCTTCTGGATTATAAAAGGGTTCACCTTCTCGAATGATTGTCCTTCCTCTGTACGGGTAATCACTAAGGAACAACCAGCTGTTGGCGGTGCTACTTCCGTTGCAAAAACTTTTCGGCGCTTGTTGTTAATAGTGATGAAAGGGTGCTCCATAGCGAAAAAAATCCTCCATCATTGTAACCGTCTCCGACCTCGGGCTCTGACTTCCCGGGCGTTACCCCGGCTTGGGTGAGTGGCCTATCTATACCTATCTCACCCCAACTGTGTGGGCGTTTCGCACGCAAGGTAGGCCGGCGAAGAAGTAAAAGAGGTGTGTAGATGAATGAGCGTGGGGCGAAATGTGCATAAGGAGAAGAGAAGAAAGAAACGATGGTGAGAGGCGACATGGAGTGAAACGCACAGAACGCACGAGAGCCTACCTTGAGTCCCCCGGTCACGAGAACGAACCACCTCGACCGGACGGGGATGAAATGATGAAGATGGCGATGAGTGGCTCGGGAACCCCCGGGTACGCCAAACCCGTACTCACCAAGAGGTCTAGGGATACTAGTTCCCGAGGTCGCGGGTTCAAATCCGGTGGAGGGCGATGGATTTTTTCTGGCATAAAATCCTGCGCATGGCTTCCTTCGAAAGGGAAATAAAGCCGGTGGTCCCGTGTCGTAGACTTACGGCACGTAACTGAACCTCAAGCCGGTAAAGAGGCATCTAGCAGAGTTTCCAGTATTTTACGCCCAATGGGATGCTTATAACCATAGTAGTTAAAGAGCGTCCATAAATAAGACTCAATTCAACTGCTCTATAATTTTTTTCTCTGAAAATGTCCCGAATATTATTGGTAGTTTCAGTCCCTTACCAGTTAACATATTTCCTTAAATAGCAATTTGGTGATAGGGGTTACAAATTATTTGAGACTGGCAGTCCTTATAATTACAGAGAACAATGCCTGAATCCGCAGTAAGATGGAAAATGTTTATTCCATAAAGCACCAGTTTCACATTCTCATGATGAGCACAAACACAAGTAGAACGCGTACTTAGGTGCCTAGAAGTGTACCTACACTGTTTATGTCTAGTAAAGCTAATTTTAAGAAACCTATTTTGGTATCAGGATATATTTATCTTTAAAACTGTGGAAGATTTTAGATTGCACAAAATCAATCTCTTCTGTTTTCGAATGTTTTGTCTTCCTTAAACGGAAATAAAATTCTTTTTCTCCGCCATAACGCTGAAATGTAAATAATCATTTATGCAACGATATATAATGAGAGTTATTAAGATACGAGTGACGGGTAACCTTCGTTCGCGTCGAAAACTTCATGAGCGGTTTAATAACCAATAGTTGCATACAATTGTTTTTCTGCATTAAGATATACAATAAATATTTAATATTTAGGTGCATAAGAAACAAAATAATGTAATACATCAATTCGTCGATACGTATTTTAAATGCTCTTCGATAACAGGTGAATATCGATTCAAGGTCACAGGTATTGACTTTACAAGATGGAGACGGAAATGTTTATTAGTGAATTTGAAGAGGTGGAATTTAGTTCCATATCTTCTGATATCCTGGACGAGGTGAGAAATGTAAGCAAGAATTTACTTCCCGAAAAATCAAAGAAAATGTATGAAACGTTGTATGACTGGCAAGTTGTATGACAAGGTTTACGGTTTGGCGAGCAAGAAAAACTAACTTTATTGTTAGAAAATGTGCTCATAGCTTACTTTGAAGAAATGTCAAAAAAAGAATGAAAACTCCCAACCTTGAGGACAAATTATTCGGTAGTGAAGACTACTCTAAATGTAAAACATGGAACTGATATAACCAAGTATAAAAACTTGTATTACAATAATTACACGTTAAAACAAAAATTGGTAGGGTACAGAGGGAAAAAAGAAAAACATTGTCGATAAATAAAACTAAAACCTTCGTTAATGAAGCACTTAACCAAGTATCTGCTGATAAAGGTATATAAATACAAATATTTTCGAAAAACTAAATATCTTTATAAAGACTACTTACTAAATACAGGACTTTGTTACTGGTAGCACTAATATTCGGAGTAATGAGAGCATGTCGAAGATATGAGTTACACGAATTAAAATTTGATACGAATAATTTAGGACCAACATTACTAGTTACTATCCCCAACACAAAAAGAAATACATCAGGAGGGTTCACAGTAACAGGAAAGTATTACGAAATCTGTAAAAAGTACATGAATCTGCGCCCTGAAGCCTGTAAATCTCAATGTTTTTTTTTTTTTTTTGTTAATTATTACAGTGGAAAATGCACGATTCAAAACGTTGGCATTAATAAATTTGGAAATATGGGCAAACAAATAGCTACCTATTTTAACCTCCCGGACCCACAGTCATTCACTAGTCACTGCTTCCGTAGGGGTTCTGCAACTATGTTACTCGACATTACAACTTTGAAACCCATAGTGGTAGGAAATCCACAACAGTAGCTGATTATATAGAAGAATCTGTTGAATGTAAACTACAGTTCTCAAATACAATATTAAAGTCCATAGAAAATAACAACACTCAAATAAATATATTTTCACCATCACTTTAACTAAGTTTCTTAAGAAATCATTACCAGAAATTACCTTTGCAAATTGCACCATACAAAATGTGTATATTAACAAGGTATATAACAGTTAGATTTTGTGTTTTAAAGTCTTTTTTACTAAACGTTTGTAAAAGTGTAAACACAGATTTATTAGAATTTCGTTGTAAAGAATGAAAACAGTAAAATAAAGTCAAGATAAATTCATATTATTAAATAAACTGAGGTTCAGTGGCTCTGAGCAGGATATCACGCAAGCGCGGAAATCTGTAACGAAATGGATTTCATTTCGATACAGATTTCTAACAGCAAATGAACGCGTTTAAGTACCGAAAAAATACCTTTTCCACCAAGGCTACTCTTAACGGTTTACTAGGTTGAAACAAAATGCATCTCTCTGAAGCTAATGTTTTTGCTACCTATATCATGTGGTTCGGGACATTATTGCCAAAATGTTGCCTAATTTGGTTTTAAGACCAGCTTTCGAAAATAATCAAAACCTGAATTTTTAGGTTCAATTCGCCTGCACCATGCAATGACTCATCTTCTGACTTATTTCTGAATCCTGTTTTTCTTTCAGTGCCGATTCATCTTAAATATGAAGTACCTCCTCAACTTTTTCTGTTATTTTTTGTAATCTCTGGGATGGATACTTTTTGAGGCAGTTTTCTTTTCTTTATGGGTGATTCGCCTTGGATTGATACTAAACTAATATTATAATTTGAAACACGTACACTTTCCTTGATCTCATTCATGTCACTACTCTGATGTGTAGGTGAGATCAATTTCTGAGCTACCTTCATTTAATAATTGATATCATAGAAACTGGGTTCAACAACATTAAATTCACAAACGCCACTCTTGTTTTCACTAGTATCTGGAATTTTAAAAACCCTTATACGACACGAGGCACACATTCTTAGTTGTAGGGACAGTTCTACATGCTTCATTTTCAGTATTAAGAGCATTTTACGACTCACTGGTCCATATTTTTTTTCTTTTGAACATATGTTTGCCAATTTTGAAGCAACCGAGTGGTAGCGGTACCAGTACAACACATATTAAATACTTAACGAATATTAATTAAATTTAATAGATAAAACTCACAAACGACACAGACTGCGGTCTATCACATAAACTAGCTGTTCTGGAGTGCTCATCTGTGGAAGGAAATGCCTAATCTGGTTTGCCGTGATAAGAGTTTGTTAGTATTTTAAATAGGGAAGTCATTCAGAAGAATAAGCTTGGATAACCTCTAACAGCTGCGAGTCGCGCACCATCCTCTCTGCTATCACACTCCAGGAGGAAACCGCTGCGCTACGGTACCAGGAGGAGGGTTCCAACTGAGAAAATATTTTTTATAAGTATATTTGAACAAACGCCCTCTTGAAACTTTGCACAGATCCACTAATAAACGGAGAATACATATGTATTTAAAAATACTTTAGCTTGTCGATATGTAACCAAAAATCGAATTTTTGAAGTCCAAATTCCTGCAATGACTAAGCTGTTGAATCAAATTCAATTTAGTATATGTTTAAAGTAGATTCCATTAGCTTTAAAGCTAGTACAATATGGAGTTTATACGAGACTTTGCAAGGGAGATAAACGCGATTAGTATGGAGGCGCACCCACTTTTACGAAAATTTCGATTTTTGCTGGTATTCAAAATATTGAAGTTAGGGATAAAAAAAACTAACAGCTGTCTTCTATTTAAAAGCATCAAATGCATACAATTTTTTTGGAAGAGATTTGATGACATGGATTTCATAAGTGTTCGATTTGACATAGAATTACTCATATATGGAAATGAAGATTACTTTTCAGCTGTTCTTCTAAGTGAACAGATAATTAGCTAATAAATTGTGATTTATCAGGTTTTAATTTTTTGAGAAAAAAATAGCAATGTTTAATCATCAAACGACGAAATTAGTAAATATTAACACTGATGAAAACCAACATTAAGTAACTCTTAATCAATATATATATATTTAGTGGTTATGTAAAGAACTTCAAGTCCTACTAAATACGCCGACACAAGGGAATTTTAATGCAGGAAAATGCTGCTAGGAAAAAGAAAACGAAAGGAAAGAAGGGTATTTTACAGCCAAATGGGTGACTTTAGCCCATAAAAATGGCAGACCACGAAAGATGGTGACTTTATTCTATTGAAAAAAGCAAACATATCTTTACAATTATAGACAAACAATTGTTTTTTTCTGGTTATTGGTTTATCCAGACACAGTACTACTGTGGTACATAATATGTTTCAAGAAGTTTATCGCCGAAAAAATAACTAAGTACGTAATGGTGTATTGAAACACATTTTCGTGTTTCTTTCTTTCTCTCTTACTATACGAGAAATCACCACTAATATGCTGACCATTATACTGAATCGAAAATCACAGTATGAATTTACTTATTTATTCACCACTTAACCCCCAAAAGTACATGGAACTGACACGAGACTTACTCCTCTTAGAAGCATAATAAACTCTGGCGGGCTCACGTGCATGGCATTGACAATCTAAATTTCTACCTTGGATACATGTAGCACATGTATTCCCAGTATTGCAGGATTTAGCAATTTAGTTAGAAAGTTCCTCTTTATAACTACTACTTTCTGCTTACTTTTACAAAAATTATTTGCTATGTTTTTTTTCTCGATATGGAGTGTCTTCATGAAAGATTATCACGAATTCTAAGATAAACGGGTGTCGTGTCCTTAGTTCTGACGTCTCCAAGTACATTACAACAAACATTTCACCGTACCAGAAGAGGAAACCCAGACGATTTAACCTGAGGATGGCCGGGTACACGCGACTGTGTCACAATCTAGCGCAACGGCTAGGGAAAGCGCATCAACTGATTTAACTAAATGGAAATATTGCTGTGACAGACGTCGTGATTTCTATTAAAAATTCATTTATGCATTTCCTTATGCCTCCACCCCCCGGATTTCTAACCTCATCTTGCTCTACTATGGGTTGGTCATCTGGTTTTCTGTTTTTTGCTCACTTTGTCTACTGATTTTATTTTGTCACTTTTTAAGAACATATACTACCATCGTTATGCGCTATTAAAATTCTACTGGTTCTAAAGTGTTTTGAATTTCCTACTCACTTTACGTAGATCTGGCAACACCTAATCTCGCTTGGTAATTTCTAGGTGGCTTCCTCTCTTTTATCTTCACTTGCTGTGCCTGAAAATTCCTTTCCTAGTAGCATATATAGGGGGAAGCTGGGCCACTTTTTTGCGATTATATGGGAAAGGATAGGGAAAACGAGGGTATATGCTAGGTTGAGAGGCCCTTCAAGGAGGAAGAATGCGTTTATATGGGGAAGATAGGGACTACGAGGATCGATGCTACGCTAGATAGAGGTTGAAGGAGTGGGGATGCGCTTTATATGAGAGATATGAGGAATACGATGAGAAGTGTTAGACTAGATAGAGCTTGAGATGTGGAATATGCGTTTATATGAGAAAGATAGGGAAAACGGGAGCAGATGCTAGGATAGACAGATGCTGAAGCAGGGGCAATATGAACATCTATACAGGAGAGATAGGGGATACGTGGAGAGGTACTAGACTATTCAGGGTTTGAAGGGTAGAGTATGGCTTTTTATATGAAGAGACGAAGAAAACGAGGGTATATGCTAGGTTGAGAGAACCTTCAAGGAGGAAAGATGCGTTTATATGGAGAAGATAGGGAAAACGAGGAGAGTTCCGAGATAGAGCAGGGACTGAAGGAGGGAGGGGAATGCTTTATGCGACAGAGATAGAGTATACGAGGAGAGGTGCTAGTGTAGACAGAGGTTAAGGAGTGGGGTATACGCTTATATGAGGAATGTATAGAAAACGGAGACAGACGGTATTATAGACAGAAGCTGGGCCACTTTTGCGTTTATGTGGGAAGGGATAGGGAAAACGAGGGTAGATGCGACGGTTCAAGGAGAAAATGCGTTTATATGCGAGAAATAGGGAATACGAGGGTCCATGCTAGGCTAGACAGGGTGGAAGTAGGGGGATGCGCCTTATATGAGAGAGGTAGGGGAATATGAGGAGAAGTGTTAGGGTAGACAAAGTTTGAGGTGTGGAGTATCACTTTTATGGGAAAGATAGGGAAAACGTGAACAGATAATAGGCTAGACAAATGCTGAAGGAGGGGAATGTAGGCTTATACGCGAGAGATAGGGAATACGAGGAGAGGTGCTAGGCTAGAATTATGCTGAAGCAGGAGGGGATACGCTTTATACGGAAGAGATAGGGAATACGAGGAGAGGTACTAGAAGGGTAGAATATGGCGTTTTATATGGGAGAGCTAGCAAACCGAGGAGAGGTATTAGGCAGGAAGGTTTGAATGACAGAGTATGCGTTTATATGGGGAGACGAGGAAAACGAAGGTAGGTGCTAGGTTGAGAGAGTCTTCAAGGAGGAAAATGCATTTATATGAGAGCGGTAGGGAATACGAGGAGAGGTGCTAGTCTAGAGAGGGGTTGAGGAGTATAGTATACGTTTATATGGGAGAAATATGGAAAACGGGAGTGGTACAAGGATAGGCAGGGTTTGAAGGGGGAGGATGAATGTAGGTTTATACAGTAACAAAGAGAGTAGTTAGATTATAAAACGTTTCTCATCCAACGTTACAACACTTTTATATACTTTTTTTCTAAATCCTTACAAACTTTTTATACGTTACACAGTAGTGCGCGAGACGGAGAGGGACAAACTGTATATCGGTTTACAGTGAAGTATACGTCCTAACCTATTCCCACCTTGTATGTTCTGGATCTTCTCATTGTCTATTCATTCCTATCATCATCTAACGTAACCACGTAACAAGACGTAACACAACGTAACATAACAGCATGACAAGACGTCATACTAAGTAACATAAGCACGTGTCCTCGTAACATCACGTGACATCTCGTAACCAGAAACGTCACGCTACGTAACAACACGTACCAACCATGTAACCACGTAACAAAACGTAAGAACACGTAACCAACCCATTGCTAAGGTAATCTAAACTAATTCATCATTCATAACTTAGACAATAAGTACGAGGACCTAGCCTAGATTAACCTGACCAATCCCAAACGTTCCTCTCATCATCTATTCCACTCAGTCATCGTCTAACCTAATCTGGCTAACCAGAGATAACCTCGACTTTCTTTTAGTGAAATTGCAATGTTTTATTCAGGTTTTATTATTCGAGAGTTTTAATTGAAAAGTTTACGTCAACATACCTTTATTTTAGTTCGTTGTAGGTGTCTCTCCCCTTTTTATCTAGGCTTGAGACTAGCACTAGGATTGCTCCTAATGGCAGGGTTACCACCTTCCCTTCCATCTTCTTCTTTCTTCATCAGTCATCAGCTAGTTGCATACACAGCACACGGATAACCTTCATTTTTTTTAAGATTGTCAACTCACGAGAAAATCTTCATCTTTGACTTGGATTCTTTTAAACGCTGTTTGTAATGCCGTAATGTCCATACGCATATGTCGTTATTCGATCCTCAGCAATAACTCTTTTATCATCAAACGGAGTCAATGTGATTTTATTCACTTGCACTGTGGCAAGACAATGCTCCCGAGACAGGATCAGATTCATGGGTGTTTTGATGATTTCTCCGGTTTTAAGACAGTCAGCATAACTCTCAAATGTAATGTACTGATTAATAACACTACGTTTTATGCCTTTAATCTTTTTTAGCATTGAGCCATGGATATATAGGGCATACATCTTAGGTCGTAGCCCGACAAAGCGCTGGATGATTTTACCATTAGCCTCATCTTTAAATTTTCCCAACACCTTGTTTAGAGCTGAATAGCATATACGGTTGACAGGGTAATCAGCTGTATCTAGGTGTTCGAGAAAACGTAGCTTGTCCTGGTACACATCTTCAGTCATCACACGATGAACGAACGAATCAGTATCCATATACATGAGCTTCAGGTTTTCAGATCCATAATATGTCAGCAACACATCATAATGATAGTGGTACATTAATGTCTTGGAGATATCCAACACACTCATTCCAATGTATATAGGCTTGTTGAATACGATCTGACGAGAGACCATATGTACAGAGGCTAGATTAGCAGCATATATTGTTCGAACGATAAACGTAGGCTTTGCAATTAACTTTTCCAGAGTCTTCTCATTTGTCACCAGTCGTATATCCATACGGTTACGAAGGTTTTCCATTGTTTTTCCAAACATGGCATTGTTAAACAGTTTGTAGAGGTCCTTCTCAAAATCATTTGCAGCCTTTTGTCGTAGTCTGTTGTTAAATTCCACATACGGTTTTAACCACTGTGACTGGCGGAATTGTAACACACAATGAATGTTTGTTAACCGTACCCCATGATTAAGTGCTTGCTTCAAAGCCATGTAATGTACCATATACTTCTTTCGAGGTACAAGATGAGGTATCAGTTTCTTCGTACTCGAGTCCTTAGCCTTCATACACTCAGGCAGGAATGGTAAATCATTATGCAGATCGTGAAGTTCTGCAGGATACTCGATATCGACTTCTAATATATATCCATGAGGATCATCTTCTTGTAATCTCTCTATGTCAATTTTTTTCAGGCGATATCCACTCAAATCAACCATAAGGGAGGACGTGACACATGGCGCACCCATATTAGTTATTAGCGTCCTCATATGTAATGAATTGGGTTGGTCTCGACGGATCATACTTGTCCATGTAAGCGTTATTAGCCTCTGCATAACGGTGGGAGACTTGACATAAACCTCCTCTTATATCGGATTCCACCATGAGCAATTGGTCATAATCCTGTAACAGTTCCAGCTGAATTCCTGTATACAGCAACATGGCATCCCATGTAAGTCCTGAGGAGGTGAAATAATGGGCCGAATCGACTTTATGCGTTTTGAGGGTTTGATCTCTAAATGTCTCAAAGACGTCAGCTAGAAGAAGTACATCAGATATTAAGTAGAGGTCGCTGCACTCACCCAGCTTTCTTGCATTAAACAGCTCCCATACATTTCTAGCTTGATCGTAGTCAGCATCACTAATTTCTTCTTCATTAAATTTATTGTAGAAGTAGTTCTTAGGAGGCAGGCAGGTTTCGTTCAAGACGTCGCATGAAGTGACGTAATCATAGGGAAATACAGCCTTACATGTCATCAACTTCATCTTGTCTTCTCCGAAGTGTTTCAGTGTTTCAGGGTACGATGTTAGATTCTTCACCAGCTTATCCAAGCTTGTACTGAGAAACCGAAAACTATCTACAAACCGAAGCTTTATATCTCCTACATACTTGGAGAATGATATATAGCTTTCTTCAGAGCTAGGAATTACTTCCACCCGCTCACTTGTACATCCCAGCTCCTTAGCAATGAAGTGTGAGTCATACCCACTGAGGTTGTGCATGAAGACTGGAATATATTTAAGCGTTTTACAGGCTAAATTGCATTCATTATGTGGACTTCCCCGATATTCACCACTGATATGATCATGGTCGCGTACTTTATAGGTTTTTCCACACAAGTAGCATACTGTAGAGGCGTTGAAATCCATCTGCTGTTGATCTGTAAGTTTCAGAGGCATGTCAGATTTGTATACATTATTAATCTCCTTTGCAAGGAATGACAGGTATTCCATAAACTTCTGAGCAGCATCAACACCACGATATACATAGGGATGCTTAGGAAGACCAGTTTCCAGATGTTCAACGTTGGTTGACGGTTTAACATAAACGCAGAAACTCATGGGAACCTGCTGCTGATAAGGGGATGTATATGAAGTTTCAGGATGAGTTATGCATGTATGACATGGAGAGAGAATGCTTTCAAAGTCTGCGTAGATGACGTAAGGTAGTTTCAACATCCTTTCAAAAATTTTAAACTGTACAATTGATTTCTCCTTTGTAGGCATAACTACCCTTGCAACACCATGCTGATTACAGGT
This sequence comes from Deroplatys truncata, assembly GCA_030765065.1. Lineage (NCBI taxonomy): Eukaryota > Metazoa > Arthropoda > Insecta > Mantodea > Mantidae > Deroplatys > Deroplatys truncata. The sequence continues at coordinate 178,873,058 of CM060975.1, read as the reverse complement.
GGTGGCATGTTCTTGTAGTTTTTCCAGTCCACTTTGTCCATATCGATCGTCAAAATGTGTAAAACAACGCTTACAGGTATACACACGTTCTTTATGCATAGTTTTCTGACATCGAATAAGTTTTTCAAAATACTTTATATAAACGTAGTGATGTCTCCCACTACTGTCACTCAATAGTAGGAGGTCACGGTGGTCAGATAGTTCAGTCTCAGCAACCTTTATCGGATACACTTCATGCTTCTCATCCAGGCCGAAGACGTTGATAGACATTCTGTTAAGCTTCTCAAATTTAGGTATTTGAGAAAGTGGCGTAGGGTAGGAAACACAGCTGAAGTCGTATTTATTTTTAAGTTTCTTGTATTTGCTCACCCGTTGAGGATTGATGCTGACAAATTTGGCTAATACAGAATACATGAAGCATAGCTCATCAGTTAAACTCTGGATGTTAATGCATGCTTTTCTTCTTCAACAGATGGCGGTAGGGTTATGTAGCTACTTCCCCGTAACGGCTTGTACTTGTTAATACGAAGTCGAACTCCTTCTACAGCAAGCAGAGCCCAGTTGCTACCCTTAAGTTGTGATTCCTCCATTTCAGTAACCATCTTCTTCATTTTCGTTTCCAGCGTGGAGTCCAGGTCCGTTTCTAGGAAAACAGCTTGATTCCGTGTTTTAAATGTTTTGTCGCAGGTTTCTCCAACACTATTAACAAATCTACACTCAGCTAACAGATTAATTTTCACACTTTTGTGAGTACCAAGCTCTTTATGTACAGCCTGGATTATCCGCTGTTTCGCCTCATGCAGGTACATATTCAGGTCCTTAGTTGATTCACAACGTATAAAATATGATTTCAAGCGTCCATTGAATGAAGTTTCATATTCTTTCATGTCACAGTCATCCATGATAGAAAATAACTAATGCTTTGTCGGTTCTAATCTACGTTTCTTATCGGGTCTGTTTATTTCACGCATCTTCGTGTCGACGACCCTTATAACTGTCTTTGAAGGCTACGTTACTATATTTACACTTGAAGAGCTTTTTACAACGTAGCTCATGTGTACTTTTATCATATCCACGGAGGAACTTCTTACAGCATTTACCACAAGAATATCCTGAGGCACTAGGAATGATATCCTTATATGAGGACTTATTCATTTTTCTTCTTGATATAACAAGGTATTAACCCTTCCTCAAGGAAATTTACGCCTCTTTAACTTGATAACGCTTTAGAAGGTTGATTATTTTCTGACAGAAGAGCGATGTTAACACGTCAGAGATGATCAACAGAATGAGTTTCAATGATAGAGGTCGCTCTATTTATAGAGGAAGCACGAACCTTTTTGGATCAATTATATGACGTATTAACCCTTCTTCAAGGAAATGTTAGCCTCTTTACCTTGATAACACTTTAGAAGATCGCTTATTTTCTAGTAGAACAACGATGTGGTCACCTCGGAGATGATTAACAGAATGAAGTTCAATGCTCAAGTTCGCTCTATTTATAGAGGAAGCACGACCCTTTTTTGATCAATTATACTGAATATTAATACTAAAAACGGTGATGACGCGTGTAAGTTCCTATATTTCAATTCGTGTTACACTGATGTTCGAGCGTCTCCGTACAGTTTCGACTGCTTAGAGAAAGTGTAATGTATTACGAGGATGATGTATGTTCGGCTATAATCGTAGAGATTCGGAGAGCTTGACTCGTGAAGGTGATGAACGATCCGTTGACCGAGCAAGAGGCAAACATTCCCCCCGCGCAACGAAACCTAGAAGCACAAAGATGCGAATGAAAGGAAATCGTGATAGCATACACCTCTCAGACATTCGCCTGCAGACCAAGGTAAACCATGAAAGATCCCAGGCTAGAGTGAGCGTTCAACGGGACTCGAACCAGGGACTCTAGAAGTACACGTGAAAGATATAAATGAAAAAGATTTAAAGGGAAAGGAAAACGGAATCGACGAGAAACCACCCAGACATTCGCCTGCAGACCAAGACAAACCATAAAAAATATGACGTCGGAGCGAGTAACCAATGGGTATCGAACTCCTGAACCCTAAAAGCACACGTAAAAGATGCAAATTATATAGAATGAAAGGAAATTGCGATAGATGGGAATCCGCCCAGACATTCACCAGCAGACCAGGGAAAATCGTGAAAAATCTGATGTCAGAGAGAACAACCAACGGGAATCGAACTCCTGAACCCTAAAAGCACACGTAAAAGATGCAAATTATATAGAAGGAAAGGAAATCGGAATCGATGAGAAACCACTCAAGGATTCGCCTACAGACGAGGGAAAACCATAAAAAATATGTCAGAGTGAACAACCAACTGGAATAAAACAAAGGGTCCTAGAAGCAAACGTGAAAGATGTAAATCAAATAAAATGAACGAAAATCGTGATAGATGAGAAACCACCCAGGCATTCGCCTACAGACTAGGGAAAATCGCGAAAAGTCTGATTCCAGAGTGAACAACCAACGGGAATCGAACTCCTGAACCCTAAAAGCGCACGTAAAAGATGCAAATTATATAGAATGAAAGGAAATCGGATTCGATGAGAAATCACTCAAGCATTTGCCTACAGACCAGGAAAACCATAAAAAATATGATGTCAGAGTGAACAACCAACTGGAATAAAACAAAGGGTCCTAGAAGCACACGTGAAAGATGTAAATCAAATAAAATGAAAGAAAATCGTGAAGGATGAGAAACCACCAGACATTCGCCTACAGACCAGGAAAACCATAAAAAATTATGTCAGAGTGAACAACCAACAGTAATCAAACAAAGGGCCCTAGAAGCACACGTGAAGGATGTAAATCAAATAAAATGAAAGAAAATCGTGATAGATGACAAACCACCCAGACATTCGCCTGCAGACCAGGGAAAACCATGAAAAATCCCAGGATAGAGTGAGAGACCGACAGGGAAATCAAACAAAGGGTTCTATAAGCACACATGAAAGATCTAAATCAAATAAAATGAAAGAAAATCGTGATAGATGAGAAACCACCCAGACATTTTCCTACAGTCCACGGAAATCGAGAAAAATCTGATGCCAGAGTGAATACCTAACGGCAATCGAACGAGGAAATCTTCAGATTGTACACGTAAAGATGTAAATCAAATAAAATGAAAGAAAATCGTGATAGATGGGAAACCACTCACGCATTCGCCTGCAGACCAGGGAAAACCATGAAAAATCCCAGGATAGAGTGAGCGACCGATAGGGATATCAAACAAAGGACTAGAAGCACACACGAAAGATGTAAATCAAATAAAATGAAAGAAAATAGTAATCGATGAGAAACCACTCAGGCACTCGCTGCAGACTAGCGAAATCGAGAAAAAATCTGATGTCAGAGTGAACAACTAACGGTAATCGAACCAGGGAGACCATCGGATTATAACGTGAAAGATATAAATGAAAGGGAAAGTAAATCGCGATAGATGAGAAACCGCCCAGACATTCGCAGCCAGACCAGCGAAAACTGCGAGAAACTAAGGCCAGAGTGACCGTCCCTACGGAAATCGAACCCACGACCTTGAATGCAAGTTACAGACGTAATCGACTGAACCAGACCGTAAAAACAGGTTTATACCATACAGATCATAATAGGATGCCATGCCAGATTACGTCATACCTGTAGACAGACTGTCGGGGGTCACTAGACATGTTGAAACGCGCATGCCAACACCTCAATCCATTTCACAGCAAAGTTAAAATAATTTTTTTTACAATACTTTCTCTCCTTATTTAATTAAATTCATGTATATACCCTACTATTTCATGTTTTCAGTACTTTCTTTCCCTCGTCCCTCTCATTCACCCTAAAGAATCAGTATACAATATGACATTTTTATACGCTTAATGTCCATTTATCACAGAAAACCATGCTTAATTCGTAGTTATCGCAGAAAACCGCTCACGAGCAATGTAATTTGTTTCCAGAGTTACACGGATTTTAAACTCGTAGGATCGTATTAGAAAATTTATCATATTTTTTCAGTTCAAAGTGGGTAAACATTTTTATATCATAGATTACATTTAGCGTAAAGATTATCATATTTCATTTTAAAGCCGTCTTGTTAAATATAATGTATTGCAATCCATTTTTAAAATAAAATCATACATGCGTTTAATGCATATAATGGATGTCTTCATATACCCAATATGGCTGCCATGCGAGTTAAACACTTCAATATGGCTGCTTCCTCACAGCTACTCATGGTGACTGGGGCAGTGTGCTTTCGACTCTCGATGCTTGATAGCGTGCGTGCTGTAGGCTTCGAGCTGGAGTGGGGAGGGAGAAACCAGCTCTAATTACGGGTGAGGTAGAAAGGGCACTTCAGTCGGCCTGAGAACCTCGTTCAGGGAGGTCGTCTAGTTATCGCAATCATTTTAAGACGAGTCGTCGTATCGCGTGTTCGTTACGTATTTTTTTTACCTTTCTTAGTCATGCATTCATCCAAGAGATGTAATTTCGTCAGGACGACAGTAGCCAAATATGCATTACAAAATAAACCTTTATCTTAATTACTTTTTGATGTTATTCGAAGATGAATTTATACTCATGTCACGCGATTCAGCCCAAGACCACCAGGTCAACTTGGAACAGCAGTCAATGACGCATCACATTCTAAAGATATAGACACCCTTTACCGCATATCGCTATCTCTTTCCATTCAGGAGATATAATCATTTAACGGTAATAATACATTTTTTTGCGACGCACCGACAATTAAAGTGGTCTGTAATCGAATTAATTACCCCACAGTAGTCATATGATGAGAGAACGGAGCCTCAAAGACATATCGGCACCCCCGCCCCCTCCCTTTAAGGCCTTACATGCCGCCTGGTCGCGTGCCGCTAGGCCACGCCCCCTTGCTTTGCGGCCTCACCCTTAAACCCGCCGAAGATGACCCCTCCTTTTCGCCGGCTCTTCCCCCTTGCTTTGTGGCCTTACTCTTAATGCCGCCGAACAGGGCCCCTCCTTTGTGGCCTCACCCCTTCCACAGCTGGACACATCCACCCCCTCCCCCTTGTGGGCTAACCCCTTGCACAGCTGACCGTCTCCCTTCCCCTCTGCATTGTGATCCTGTCCCATACACTGGCCACACCCTCTCTTTGTGCTGCACTGCAATGCTGGCCTCGGTATTGGAGAACAATTGGCATTGTTCTTATCGCTTATGCCAGCATTGGTGTAGAGCAGAGAGGAGGGGGATCGGAGTCCAGTAGGTTTTAAGGCTGAGACCACAAAGGTAAAGTGTTGGCACACCTTTCCTTTTGTGTGATATTCTTTCACCGCAAATCAGAGACGCAGGACAACAAATCATTGTTCTCATCGTTAATGGCGGTGTCGGAATAGCATACAAAAGTGGGGGTAGGAGTCGACAACATCTCTTTGAAGCTCCGTTCTCTCATCATATGACTACTGTGGGGTAATTAATTCGATTACAGACCACTTTAATTGGCGGTGCGTCGCAAAAAAATGTATTATTACCGTTAAATGATTATATCTCCTGAATGGAAAGAGATAGCGATATGCGGTAAAGGGTGTCTATATCTTTAGAATGTGATGCGTCATTGACTGCTGTTCCAAGTTGACCTGGTGGTCTTGGGCTGAATCGCGTGACATGAGTATAAATTCATCTTCGAATAACATAAAAACGTAATTAAGATAAAGACGTCCAATAAACGTTTATTTTGTAATGCATATTTCACTACTGTCATCCTGACGAAATTACTTCTCTTGGATGAATGCATGACTAAGAAAGGTAACAAAAATACGTAACGAACACGCGATACGACGACGCGTCTTAAAATGAATGCGATAACTAGACGACTTCCCTGAACGAGGCTCTCAGGCAGACTGAAGTGCCCTCTCTACCGTACCCGTAATTAGAGCTGGTTTCTCCCTCCCCACTCCAGCTCGTAGCCTACAGCACGCACGCAATCAAACACCGAGAGTAGAAAGCACACTGCCCCAGTCACCATGAGTAGTTGTAAGGAAGCAGCCATATTGAAGTGTTTAACTCGTATGGCAGCCATATTGGGTATATGAAGACATCCATTATATGCATTAAACGCATGTATGATTTGATTTTAAAAATGGATTGCGATACATTATATTTAACACGACGACTTTAAAAATGAAATATGACAATCTTTACGCTAAATGTAATCGATGACTTTAAAAATGTTTACCCACTTTGAACTGAAAAAATATGATAAATTTTCTAATACGATCCTACGAGTTTAAAATCCGTGTAACTCTGGAAAAAAATTACTTTTCTCATGAGCTGTTTTCTGCGAGAAATGCGAATTAAGCATGATTTTCTGTGATAAATGGAGATTAAGCGTATAAAAAATGTCATATTGAATACTGATTCTTTAGGGTGAATGTGAGCGACGAGGGAAAGAAAGTACTGAAGACATGTAATAATAGCGTATATACATGGATTTAATTAAATAAGGAGAGAAAGTATTGTAATAAAAATTATTTTAACTTTCCTGTGAAATGGATTGAGGTGTTGGTATGCGCGTTTCAACATGTCGACTGACCCCCGACAGTCTGTCTACAGGTATGACGTAATCTGGAATGGCATCCTATTATGAGTTGTATGGTATAAACCTGTTTTTTCGGTATGGTCCAGTCGATAACGTCTGTAACTTGCATTCAAGGTCGTGGGTTCGATATATGTAGGGACGGTCACTCTGACCTTAGTTTCTCGCAGTTTTCGCTGGTCTGGCTGCGAATGTCTGGGCGGTTTCTCATCTATCGCGATTTACTTTCCCTTTCATTTACATCTTTCACGTTATAATCCGATGGTCTCCCTGGTTCGACTACCGTTAGTTGTTCAGTCTGACATCAGATTTTTTCTCGATTTCCCTGGTCTGCAGCGAATGCCTGAGTGGTTTCTCATCGATTACTATTTTCTTTCATTTTATTTGATTTCCATCTATCGCGTGTGCTTCTAGTCCTTTGTTTGATTTCCCTATCGGTCGCTCACTCTATCCTGGAATTTCTCATGGTTTTCCCTAGTCTGTAGGCGAATGTCTGGGTGGTTTCTCATCTATCACGATTTTCTTTCATTTTATTTGATTTACATCTTTCACGTGTGCTTCTAGGGTCCTTTGTTTGATTCCTGTTGGTTGTTCACTCTGACATATTTTTTATGGTTTGCCCTGGTCTGTAGGCGAATGCTTGAGTGGTTTCTCATCGATTCCGATTTCCTTTCATTCTATATAATTTTCATCTTTTACGTGTGCTTTTAGGGTTCAGGAATTCGATTCCCGTTGGTTGTTCACTCTGACATCAGATTTTTCACGATTTTCCCTGGTCTGCTGGTGAATGTCTGGGCGGAAACCCATCTATCGCAATTTACTTTCATTCTATATAATTTGCATCTTTTACGTGTGCTTTTAGAATTCAGGAGTTCGATACCCATTGGTTACTCGCTCCGACGTCATATTTTTTTATGGTTTGTCTTGGTCTGCAGGCGAATGTCTGGGTGGTTTCTCGTCGATTCCGTTTTCCTTTCCCTTTAAATCTTTTTCATTTATATCTTTCACGTGTACTTCTAGAGTCCCTGGTTCGAGTCCCGTTCAACGCTCACTCTAGCCTGGGATTTTTCATGGTTTTCCTTGGTCTGCAGGCGAATGTCTGGGAGGTGTATGCTATCACGATTTCCTTTCATTCGCATCTTTGTTCTTCTAGGTTTCGTTGCGCGGGGGAATGCTTGCCTCTTGCTCGGTCAACGGATCGTTCATCACCTTCACGAGTCAAGCTCTCCGAATCTGTACGATTATAGCCGAACAATACATCATCCTCGTAATACATTACACTTTCTCTAAGCAGTCGAAACTGTACGGAGACGCTCGAACATCAGTGTAACACGAATTAAAATATAAGAACTTACACGCGTCATCACCTTTTTTTAGTATTAATATTCAGTATAATTGATCAAAAAAGGGTCGTGCTTCCTCTATAAATGGTGCGAACTTGAGCACTGAACTTCATTCTGTTAATCATCTCCGAGGTGACCACATCGTTGTTCTACTAGAAAATAAGCGACCTTCTAAAGTGTTATCAAGGTAAAGAGGCTAACATTTTCTTGATGAAGGGTTAATACGTTATATAATTGATACAAAAAGGTTCGTGCTACCTCTATAAATAGAGCGACCTCTAGCATTGAAACTCATTCTGTTGATCATCTCTGACGTGTTAACATTGCTGTTCTCTGAGAAAATAATCAACCTTCTAAAGCGTTATCAAGGTAAAGAGCCGTACATTTCCTTGAAGAAAGGTTAATACCTTATTATATCAAGAAGAAAAATGAATAAGTCCTCATATAAGGATATCATTCCTAGTGCCTCAGGATATTCTTGTGGTAAATGCTGTAAGAAGTTCCTCCGTGGATATGATAAAAGACGACATGAGCTACGTTGTAAAAAGCTCTTCAAGTGCAAATATAGTAACGTAGCCATCAAAGACAGTTATAAGGGTCGTCGACACGAAGATGCGTGAAATAAACAGACCCGATAAGAAACGTAGATTAGAACCGACAAAGCATTAGTTATTTTCTATCATGGATGACTGTGACATGAAAGAATATGAAACTTCATTCAATGGACGCTTGAAATCATATTTTATACGTTGTGAATCAGCTAAGGACCTGAATATGTACCTGCATGAGGCGAAACAGCGGATAATCCAGGCTGTACATAAAGAGCTTGATATTCACAAATGTGTGAAAATTAATCTGTTAGCTGAGTGCAAATTTGTTAATAGTGTTGAAGAAACCTGCGACAAAACATTTAAAACACGGAATCAAGCTGTTTTCCTAGAAACGGACCTGGACTCCATGCTGGAAACGAAAATGAAGAAGATGGTTACTGAAATGGAGGAATCACAACTTAAGGGTAGCACCTGGGCTCTGCTTGCTGTAGAAGGAGTTCGACTTCGTATTAACAAGTACAAGCCGTTACGGGGAAGCAGCTACATAATCCTACCGCCATCTGTTGAAGCAAGAAAAGCATGCATTAACATCCAGAGTTTAACTGATGAGCTATGCTTTATGTATTCTGTATTAGCCAAATTTGTCAGCGTCAAGCCTCAACGGGTGAGCAAATAAGGGAAACGTCAAAATAAATACGACTTCAGCTGTGTTTCCTACCCTACGCCACTTTCTCAAATACCTAAATTTGAGAAGCTTAACAGGAAGTCTATCAACGTCTTCGGCCTGGATGAGAAGCATGAAGTGTATCCGATAAAGGTTGCTGAGACTGAACTATCTGACCACCGTGACCTCCTACTATTGAGTGACAGTAGTGGGAGACATCACTACGTTTATATAAAGAATTTTTAAAACCTTATTCGATGTCAGAAAACTATGCATAAGGAACGTGTTTATACCTGCAAGCGTTATTTTACACATTTTGACGATCGATATGGACAAAGTGGACTGGAAAAACTACAAGAACATGCCACCATCTGTAATCAGCATGGTGTTGCAAGGGTAGTTATGCCTACAAAGGAGAAATCAATTGTACAGTTTAAAATTTTTGAAAGGATATTGAAACTACCTTACGTCATCTACGCAGACTTCGAAAGCATTCTCACTCCATGTCATACATGCATACCCGATCCTGAAACTTCATATACATCCCCTTATCAGCAGTAGGTTCCCATGAGTTTCTGCGTTTACGTTAAACCATCGACCAACGTTGAACATCTGGAAACTGGTCTTCCTAAGCATCCCTATGTATATCATGGTGTTGATGCTGCTCAGAAGTTTATGGAATACCTGTCATTCCTTGCAAAGGAGATTAATAATATATACAAATCTGACATGCCTCTGAAACTTACAGATCAACAGCAGATGGATTTCAACGCCTCTACAGTATGCTACTTGTGTGGAAAAACCTTTACTGAAGAGAACTATAAAGTACGCGACCATGATCATATCAGTGGTGAATATCGGGGAAGTCTACATAATGAATGCAATTTAGCCTATAAACGCCTAAATATATTCCAGTCTTCATGCACAACCTCAGTGGGTATGACTCACACTTCATTGTTAAGGAGCTGGGATGTACAAGTGAGCGGGTGGAAGTAATTCCTAGCTCTGAAGAAAGCTATATATCATTCTCCAAGTATGTAGGAGATATAAAGCTTCGGTTTGTAGATAGTTTTCGGTTTCTCAGTTCAAGCTTGGATAAGCTGGTGAAGAATCTAACATCGTACCCTGAAACACTGAAACACTTCGAAGAAGACAAGATGAAGTTAATGACACGTAAGGGTGTATTTCAGTATGATTACGTCACTTCATGGGACGTCTTGAACGAAACCTGCCTGCCTCCTAAGAACTACTTCTACAATAAATTTAATGAAGAAGAAATTAGTGATGCTGACTACGATCATGCTAGAAATGTATGGGAGCTGTTTAATGCAAGAAACCTGGTTGAGTGCAGCGACCTCTACTTAATATCTGATGTACTTCTTCTAGCTGACGTCTTTGAGACATTTAGAGATCAAACCCTCAAAACGCATAAAGTCGATTCGGCCCATTATTTCACCTCCCCAGGACTTACATGGGATGCCATGTTGCTGTATACAGGAATTCAGCTGGAACTGTTACAGGATTATGACCAATTGCTCATGGTGGAATCCGGTATAAGAGGAGGTTTATGTCAAGTCTCCCACCGTTATGCAGAGGCTAATAACGCTTACATGGACAGGTATGATCCGTCGAGATCAACCCAATTCATTACATATGAGGACGCTAATAACTAATATAGGTGCGCCATGTGTCACGTCCTCCCTTATGGTTGATTTGAGTGGATATCGCCTGAAAAAAATTGACATAGAGAGACTACAAGAAGATGATCCTCATGGATATATATTAGAAGCCGATATCGAGTATCCTGCAGAACTTCACGATCGGCATAATGATTTACCATTCCTGCCTGAGTGTATGAAGCTTAAGGACTCGAGTACAAAGAAACTGATACCTCTTCTTGGACCTCGAAAGAAGTATATGGTTCATTACATGGCTTTGAAGCAAGCACTTAATCATGGGGTACGGTTAACAAAAATTCATCGTGTGCTACAATTCCGTCAGTCACAGTGGTTAAAACCGTATGTGGAATTTAACAACAGACTACGACAAAAGGCTGCAAATGATTTTGAGAAGGACCTCTACAAACTGTTTAACAACGCCATGTTTGGAAAAACTATGGAAAACCTTCGTAACCGTATGGATATACGACTGGTGACAAATGAGAAGACTCTGGAAAAGTTAATTGCAAAGCCTACGTTTATCGATCGAACAATATATGCTGCTAATCTAGCCTCTGTACATATGGCCTCTCGTCAGATCCTATTCAACAAGACTATATACATTGGAATGAGTATGTTGGATATCTCCAAGACATTAATGTACCACTATCATTATGATGTGTTGCTGCCATATTATGGATCTGAAAACCTGAAGCTCATGTATATGGATACTGATTCGTTCATTCATCGTGTGGTGACTGAAGATGTGTACCAGGACAAGCTACGTTTTCTCGAACACCTAGATACAGCTGATTACCCTGTCAACCATATATGCTATTCAGCTCTAAACAAGGTGTTGGGAAAATTTAAAGATGAGGCTAATGGTAAAATCATCCAGCGCTTTGTCGGCCTACGACCTAAGGTGTATGCCCTAAATATCCATGGCTCAATGCTAAAAAAGATTAAAGGCATAAAACGTAGTGCTATTAATCAGTACATTACATTTTAGAGTTATGCTGACTGTCTTAAAACCGGAGAAATCATCAGAACACCCATGAATCTGATCCTGTCTCGGGAGCATTGTCTTGCCACAGTGCAAGTGAATAAAATCACATTGACTCCGTTTGACGATAAAAGAGTTATTGCTGAGGATGGAATAACGACATATGCGTATGGACATTACAGCATTACAAACAGCGTTTAAAAGAATGTAAGTCAAAGATGCAGAATTTCTCGTGAGTCTACAATCTTAAAAAAATGAAGCTTATCCGTGTGCTGTGTATGCAACTAGCTGATGACTGATGAAGAAAGAAGAAGATGGAAGGGAAGGTGGTAACCCTGCCATTAGGAGCAATCCTAGTGCTAGTCTCAAGCCTAGATAAAAAGGGGAGAGACACCTACAACGAACTAAAATAAAGGTATGTTGACGTAAACTTTTCAACTAAAACTCTCGAATTATAAATCCTGAATAAAACATTGCAATTTCACTAAAAGAAAGTCGAGGTTATCTCTGGTTAGCCAGATTAGGTTAGACGATGACTGAGTGGAATAGATGATGAGAGGAACGTTTGGGATTGGTCAGGTTAATCTAGGCTAGGCCCTCGTACTTATTGTCTACGTTATGAAGGATGAATTAGTTTAGATTACCCTAGCAATGGGTTGGTTACGTGTTGTTCTTACATTTTGTTACGTGGTTATATGGTTGGTACGTGTTGTTACGTAGCGTGACGTTTCTGGTTACGAGATGTCACATGATGTTATGAGGACACGTGCTTATGTTACTTAGTATGACGTCTTGTCATGCTGTTATGTTACGTTGTGTTACGTCTTGTTACGTGGTTACGTTAGATGATGATAGGAATGAATAGACAATGAGAAGATCCAGAACATACAAGGTGGGAATAGGTTAGGACGTATACTTCACTGTAAACCGATATACAGTTTGCCCCTCTCCGTCCCGCGCTCTACTTTGTAACATATAAAAAGTTTGTAAGGTTTTAGAAAAAAAGTATATAAAAGTGTTGTAACGTTGGATGAGAAATGTTTTATAATCTAATTACTCTCTTTATTACTGTATAAACCTACATTCATCCTCCCCCTTCAACCCCTGTCTATCTTTGTACCACTCCCGTTTTCCATATTTCTCCCATATAAACGTATACTATACTCCTCAACCCCTCTCTAGACTAGCGCCTCTCCTCGTATTCCCTACCGCTCTCATATAAATGCATTTTCCTTCTTGAAGACTCTCTCAACGTAGTACCTACCTTCGTTTTCCTCGTCTCCCCATATAAACGCATACTCTGTCATTCAAACCTTCCTGCCTAATACGTCTCCTCGGTTTGCTAGCTCTCCCATATAAAACGCCATATTCTACCCTTCCAGTACCTCTCCTTGTATTCATTATCTCTTTCGTATAAAGCGTATCCCCTCCTCCTTCAGCATCATTCTAGTCTAGCACCTCTCCTCGTATTCCCTATCTCTCCCGTATAAGCCTATATTCCCCTCCTTCAGCATTTGTCTAGCCTATTATCTGTTCACGTTTTCCCTATCTTTCCCATAAAACTGATACTCCACACCTCAAACCCTGTATAGCCTAACACTTCTCCTCATATTCCCCTACCTCTCTCATATAAGGCGCATCCCCCTACTTCAACCCTGTCTAGCCTAGCATGGACCCTCGTATTCCCTATTTCTCGCATATAAACGCATTTTCCTCCTTGAACCGTCGCATCTACCCTCGTTTTCCCTATCCTTTCCCACATAAACGCAAAAGTGGCCCAGCTTCTGTCTATAATACCGTCTGTCTCCGTTTTCCATACATTCCTCATATAAGCGTATACCCTACTCCTTAACCTCTGTCTACACTAGCACCTCTCCTCGTATACTCTATCTCTGTCGCATAAAGCATTCCCCTCCCTCCTTCAGTCCCTGCTCTATCTCGGAACTCTCCTCGTTTTCCCTATCTTCTCCATATAAACGCATCTTTCCTCCTTGAAGGTTCTCTCAACCTAGCATATACCCTCGTTTTCTTCGTCTCTTCATATAAAAAGCCATACTCTACCCTTCAAACCCTGAATAGTCTAGTACCTCTCCACGTATCCCCTATCTCTCCTGTGTATATGTTCATATTCACCCTGCTTCAGCATCTGTCTATCCTAGCATCTGCTCCCGTTTTCCCTATCTTTCTCATATAAACGCATATTCCACATCTCAAGCTCTATCTAGTCTAACACTTCTCATCGTATTCCTCATATCTCTCATATAAAGCGCATCCCCACTCCTTCAACCTCTATCTAGCCTAGCATCGATCCTCGTAGTCCCTATCTTCCCCATATAAACGCATTTTTCCTCCTTCAAGGGCCTCTCAACCTAGCATATACCCTCGTTTTCCCTATCGTTTCCCATATAAACGCATAAAAGTGGCCCAGCTTCCCCCTATATATGCTACTTTTCCTCTCTCTTCATTTGTGATGCCGTGAAGATTTTCTTCTTTTTTCACTTAGAGTGCCATGAAGATTCTTACACTCTTTTCCGGTTTTGCATTGGCTAGTTCATGAAGGAAACGTTTCAAGGAGAACAAAGTCCATTTTCCTGTTGAGAGCTCAGTTACCTCGAATGTGATAAGAATACGGGCCTCATATAGGAAGACTCGTTTGGAAACGACTTCCACTCATGAATGGAATGAACTTATTAGAAATGCAAGGGGAAAACCTCCAACCTCAGTGATTGCTTGGACAACATACTTAAGCATTCTATACATGAAAAAATGTTCCTCTCAAACCAGACTGTGAAAGAGAGATGTTTTCTCATGAACACTGAAAAGCTTGACGACTTCATACAGCCATTACCGAGAGATCTATAATTTCATAGGCAACAAATTCAGGAAAACTGATTTGATGGCTCTCCAAAAACATGGTCAAGCTTCATATGGATGCCGAATCCAATTATTAAATCAAAATTCAATGGCTTACAAGTTCAGAAGTTTCGGCAGTATATCAGCCCATAAATTCTATGACGAGTTACGCATACGCATGCTGCAGAACATGGGGTGATGTATTTCAACTGCGAAATCTCGAGGAAATATCCTTTCAGTTTGTTGGTGTATTCTAATAATAAACTGTTGATCTTTTTTTTTTCATTCGTAAGACTGTAGATAGCAAAATAATCTATTATAAAATTAACACTGCAGACTTACCAAAACATATTATAAATTAATTTGTATAATTCTCAGATGTTGCATAATTTCAAGATTCTGCAATTCGTAGTTTTCCTGTGAGGTAGTTTTCAATCTTGTTTATTAAATAACTCCACTGTAAGGAAATGTGACTTTGATTTTCCCTTAATCATTCATTCGTGTTTATGATTGTTAAATTTCTTAGCTTCAAAAATTATTTTTTAAAGATTTCTACAATCTTTCTTATAAAATGGAGAATGTGCTCATTTGATTCGGGATTTAAGGTTTGAGTGTACTTTCTTCCTTTTGAGGGAGGTACATATGGTCTAGTGATCCAGTTTATGTACCGTTACGTGTTACAAGGGTTATTGAAGAAGGAATGCAAGCAGATAATGCAACCTAGTTGAGCTTTCACTGACACTTCACTTTTCTTTTCTTTGGGACTAGCGGTGTAATGAATCACGCGCGTAGCAGCCTCATCTTCCTTCCAATCTCTCACTGGAGTGTTAAAGACAGAACTATTATCTCTTCCGGTCGTTCACTTACTCTAAACATAGGACTCCTCCAGTCCGGTCGCTCACTAACTGTGGAAAACAGGACTCTTCTTCCCTCGTTTTAGTCGCTCAGAGAACTCGCCTAGTACGTCACCTCAACAATTTACCTGACTCAGAAATACCTTCTCTTTATGCCAGCACTAGCTTCTGAAAATTTCGTATACCTTCGTCATACTTCCAGATCCTTCGGCAGTGTCACCACGACCCCACTCTCTCTAACCAATCATGCTCCAGTTAACGCTGATGGACACGACCACTAACCGTGAGGCGGAGGGATCGTCACATAACTCCCTCCACGTAGTCGCTAGCTGGGACAATAGAGCCACACAAGGTGGTACTGTACGCCGGACGGCCATAGCTTGCCTTCATCGTCACTTACTAGCTTCAACTATAGAAATGGTAGATGTCCCTCAATCTGTCCGTTAGCACCACGATATAATCCGTTGCCGGCTGGCCAGCATCAGGAGGCCTGCCGAAAAAGAGATCGCATGTTAGCCGTTCAGTCCCGTCCGAATACAATGTCAGCCGGTGCCATCCCGTGGATTGTATATAGATGCACGGTAGACCAGGAGGAATACTGGTACATGCAGATCCCAATCTCGCTGATGACTGGATACCCTTTTTGGAAGTGCTCCTCGACCGTCTTACATAACGCAGCACAAATCCGTCCGACTGGAATGAAGGGGAGTGATAAGGGTCTTGTGTATCTGAGGCGCTGGCATACATCTCGCATAAGCTCTGTTCACTGCAGAGTTCCTGGGGATTCCGAAACGGCATAAAAAGTTTATGACTAGTGCATTTGCCGCAAAACCTCTTGATCGGGAATCGCGTAAACCGCCAACCCCTTTCTGAAATATTCTATTCTCTGCGCCTGTCCTTGGGAAAGAGCTTGCCACGCCGATCACAATTCTTTCCAACTGCGCACCGACGTTGTACTATTCCATTCAGCCCCAACTGATGTGTGGGCCCACAACTTCCAACGCAGATGTCGCAATTTCTCCATGTCGCTTCGAAGGTGCAACCAATAGAATTGGTGACGTAAATCCTCCAAGATCTTATTTACACCAAGGTGCCTTCCAGTAGTATCTGCATATGTTTTCTCGAACACTTTCATCATTTTCCTCTTCGGGAGCTCTAGATATTCCACCATGGTTCTTCCTCTGTGAACTCGCACTCTCTCTCACACACTCGTTCCTGACCACCAAAGAGTACCATTGCAGGCACTGTCTGATCCCTGGGTATGACGTCCGCCCACGCATTCGCCAGATTCTTAATCCGTCATGAGCAGCCTGCAGCTGCTCCCTCTCCAAGACCTCTTGTCCTTACCGACTGCCTCATGCAATACTCTCCTTCGTCTCGATCTTCACACAGTGGTTGCAGTTTACCTGCACGGTCTTCCAAAAATAGGATCTGCGCTAGAATGTCCGGTGTTCTGAGGTAAGATTATTGTCCTACAGCTGTTGAAAACCGAGGGCCGACTGACCTTAGAAGCTAAGAAAGTCCAAACAGCCAAGTTAGGGCAGAATGATCCGTTTGGAGGTGAAACTACTGTCTGTAATTATACTATTAGAACTGCTTTTGGCTTTTAACAACAGCCTGCAACTCTCTTCGTGTCAAGATGTAGCTTCGTTCGGACTTCGACTGGGTTTTACTGAAATTGACCAGTACACTCTCTACCCAGCACTGCTCTTCTGACATGATACTTCCGAAGCCGCTTCACAGAATCCGTGTCCACATGAACTTTTTACCGGGAATGGAGTATCCTAGAACGGCATCATGCACAGAGCGTTCATCGGGGTCTGGAAATCAACCTGAGCTTCGTCGAATCTCTGAAGGACTCGTCGTTCCTCTGTCATTTATATCATCGGTTAGGCGATGTTTGAATACTCCGCCACGAATTTCGTGTAGTATGTGCAGAGGTCCAAGAACCGTAGTAGGTCTTGTTTGTTCCTTGGCGTGGATCACTCCTAGACAACATACACTTTCTGGGTCCGCAGCTATTCCATGGGGCTTTACGATGTGTTTTAGGTAGCACACTTCCTTCTTAAGCAGCTAACACTTTTTGGGATTCAGCTTGAGTTTGCCCTGGCGAGGCATTTCAAACGCCTTCCCCAGAATGCCCGGTTGATCCTCGAATGGCTTGCCCATAACTAAGAGGTCGTTGACATAAAGGAGGAGAGCGTGATAGGTGAGGCGTCTGATCATCGACTCCAAAAGTCTGGAACGTAGAGAGTGCTTTGCAGAGTCTGGAATGTATTATCCGAACTGCCGCAGTCCATAGCAGAAATCGCTGTCCTTTCGTCGGCTGAAGTGCCACTTACGGTACCCCTACTTCAGATAGAGTTTGGAAAACCACTGGACTCCCGCGGTACCCCTACTTCAGATACAGGTTGGGAAACCACTGGACTCCCCTTAAGAGTCCAGAGTATCGTCAATACATGACAGTGGAAAGCAGTCTTTCTTAATGACATAGTTCGGCTTCCTGTAGTTAATGCAGCTCAAATCTCCATCCTTTTTCACTGGCACTACCGGCGAGGATCACGGTCTACCGCATTGCTCTATTATGCTTCCGATCTTCATGTCTTTTATCCAGTTGTCTTATTTCCTTCCGCTTCGCTAGGGGGCACGGTGAGGTGGCTGCCTGATTGGCCGAACATCACCGGTGTCCATGAGATAGATCTCTTTCGATATGGTACAATCACATTCAGACAGGCTGAAGTTGTCCTGGAATTCCACTTGCAGTGCCTTCTGAACAAAGCTATCCAGACGATTATCCAATTTCTTGGTACTCGATCGGCCCTCGGTGGCGAAGTCCGCAGCTATTACACAAGCCACCGGCTGAATTCCCCAGGATAGTCCTGCTAAGGAGCTCTTTGTCCGGGTCGGTAGCATTAAGGACCATCCCCAGATTGGTCTCACAAGTCGCAAGTAGTACCCTAAAGATGTAAAGCTATGCATAGTCCTCCTCCGTCCTAATCATGTTCGTTAGAGGTTTCTCTGCCCGCGCCGTTACCACCTGTTCTCTTCAAGGTGAAACCACCTCTCGCTCTGCATGTAACAGCCTGAGTGGCTGCAACCTCTTCTCCGGATGGTTCAGCAGGTGCAATATGAAGCGCCCAACGTCAACCTTGGCATCAAAGAACCTAAGGGTGCCCTGGCCGGGAATGATCTCGAGAGTGCCGCAATGAAAACCCGCGGTTATAGCCTACTCTAGCCAAGTCATAAGTCACCTCTGTCACAGGCAGGATTTTACCCGAGCCGTTTCGTAACTCGTAGCACCTGGGCGTCGTCTTTAGCAGTCCCCGCACCACTACGAGCCTGTTGATAGCTAGCTGAGCCTCAGGTATACCCTCAGTAGTCTACCCGAGAAATGGTCCGAGTGCATCCAAGCGCTACCGGACCATCTTCGCCGTTCCAAGCCACAGTGTTCAACGAAGCGTTGGGGCCGAAGTGCTGATCTTGACGACGGCTCATAGTAGTTTCCCTAACCTCAGCCGGGGTGTGCCCGCAGTCCGCCCTCGTCTCTCTGCAAGTTCAACACTTAGGGCTTCCGCCTCCACTTCTACGGTTTAAGCTGTTCGTTTGGCGCTGGCTACTCTCACATTCGCTGTTTTACAGATCTGACCAGTACCGAAGTGGCTCTGCCGGCCATCATCTTTGCCTTCAAACCGAAGGGCAACCATAAGGACTTCGTTGATGTTTTGAATTCCGGTAGGAGAAGCTGCTGCTTCACCTTCCGGTCTCTTAGCCACTG
Source organism: Deroplatys truncata (assembly GCA_030765065.1). Classification (NCBI taxonomy): domain Eukaryota; kingdom Metazoa; phylum Arthropoda; class Insecta; order Mantodea; family Mantidae; genus Deroplatys; species Deroplatys truncata. Next base: position 178,853,777 of record CM060975.1, on the reverse strand, counting down.
ATCAGTTTTATGAACCCATCGGGGAGCCTCCGACGGGGAACGTACGAAAGGCTTCGACTAGTTGTCCCTGCAGGGCCACCAAATCTGTGTTGCCCTTTAACTGTCCCTTAAACACTGCCCACGACGAAGTGCCATCGAATTTCGGAGAATTTACTGTTTTCGCATTTGCAGATCTCGTTATCATGGGATCTCTACAACATCATGGATGTTGGTTTCGAGATTGCGGCCTCTCCTCCATTGTAGCATCCATCATCCATTTGCTTTTCTTCGCCTGCTGGTCCATACGCTCTTCAATGGTGCCCTCTATCATCATGTTTTCCATAATCTGTCGGTATAGCCATTTTTCTTGATTATCTAAACATTCTGCCACCGCATTGATCTTACCTTCCATATCAGATTTGATTTCCTCTTAAATCCTTAGCGATGTCATCTTTCAAGTCAGGGCCGGTAAGATGAGCACCCGAAGTGTGAAATGCTATACTCCTACAATCAACCATTCCTTTTCCCTTCTACCTGGCAGGTGAACAGGCAGGTGACGTGTGCACAGTGACAGTCATTCGTATTTTGGATGAAAAATTATTTTACGACGTAATGAAATGCATACTTTTCAACTCAGGAGTTGGCTAGGAAAGCACAAAGAGAGGTAATAACAATTAGAGAATATGAGTGAAGGACGAAGTGACAGTGCTAGACGGTTCATATTGCGCATTGTGTGCGAAACCGCTCTCACCACATTTCTAACTCTAGCCAAACCATAAGCTGATAAAAGCAAGTCTATAGAATTAACATCTTCATTATCTTTGTTTTGTTTTATTATACAACAGTTCTTATACCGTCTAATTATTTCCCCTATGCTGCCAAGGACATTTAAGCAGTTTCTATAATGTATTTAATGTAATAAACATCACAAATTTCACAAATTGTGCATTTAAATTATTTACAATGTACATTGTTAGATAGTGGCGCAGTCATAATGATACTCCCTTAATTTACAGGATTGGTATCTTTGCTGGTTTCTTTGAAAATATTAGCGCTTCAATGTCCGGTTGCAAAGTAGATGAACGTAAACATAGATCATGATGAGGATGTTCATCCAAAAATGTTACACCGTAGAAGCTCTTGTTGAATGCCAATATGCTGAGTAGTTGTTCGCATTGATAAATAATGTCAAACTTGGCCACTAATTTGCTTGCAAAAATGTGCAGCTTGGGAAATGTTTTCGGCAGTGATGTGTACAAATCCAAACCAAGTTTACCTCAACTGCGCAATGGTGTGTGGCTTTAAAAGTTAATTAATTCCAATTGCAGTTCATCTTGGGCCTCCAAAGGATCATATGTAAATGGATTTTCGAAAAGCTTGCAGTTGTTGTCTAACGCTTGCACATTTCAGTTTTTGCTCAGAGCACTTCTGATAACTTCTCTAATATAGTAAAATATTTTGGCTTCATTTTATGCAATTCATCCTTTATAACTCATTTAAAAGATGCAAAATTGTGCAATTAGTTCTGTTCTATTTTGCTTTGCCACATTTTTAATTTCTTCATGAATGCTTCAATTCAATTCTTTATTCACCGTAGTAATTCTTTACAGAAATTATGGTTTCGACAAATATAATATACACACAACATATCATTAAAGCATATATACACAATAATATTTTATCTAAAACTAAATACATTACAGTACATTCGGATTTATAGTCTAGTTACTCAGCTACTGAGTAAAAGGCATGTCTTAGCAGAAAGGATTGAAACTTTTTCTTGAACAATGCAAACGTTTCATATTTTTTATGTCAGGTGGCAATTTATTGAATATTTTAATACCCCTATGAACAGCATTGGTTTTTAGGATATTTGTTCTGCAAAATGACATGTGTAGGTTGTTTTTTGGCGTGTGTTATATTGGTGCATATCTGCATTTACTTCCAAGCATCTGTGAGATTGTTTGAATATAACAAGCTATTTCCATTATAATATGCAGGCTAATGGAAGGATTTTTAACTCTTTAAATAAATGTCTGCATAATGTTCCTCTATTTGTCCCAAACATTAATCTTATAGTCATTTTCTTAAATATTTCCTTGTTTTCTGGACCCCCCCCCCAAAAACATTACACCATAGCTTAGCAAACTTTGAACGTATGAAAAGTACACTCCTTTTAGAGCATGCAAATTTATTTTATTCTTCCAGTATTTTAACACAGAACTAAGCTTAGAGGCTAATATTTCACATCGGTATCCCATTTCACGTTCTCATATATGTACATCCCAAAAAAATTGTTTCTTTACCATAGTTATAGTTTTGTCATTATATCCCATCTTAGGTTTATCCATATTTCTATTTTGCCATGTGGAAAAGATATGCTATAGATTTTCTTTATTAATGATCAGCTTGTTAGCTTTAAACCACATGTACAAACGGCTCCAAATGTTTTCCGTTCCACCTGTAGGAGGGTAAGCGGGGTGTCTTATCGAGAGGCTAAGTAAGGCTCATATCTGCTCTACGAAGTTAGAGTGCTAAAGAAAATATCATTCCAACTATTTCTCCTAGACTTGGCTGTTAGAAAGTAATAAATGTGAAAAGAAAGCAATATTAACATAACAGCACAGAGACACAAGCAGTACACAAAATAATTTTAGGAATTAGAGGCATCACATTATTCTACAATTAAGCATATGTTAAAACAAAATGGTTTGGTTTTCAATATTCACTACTTTCTCTACCCATTATCAACTAACTTATTTTATTTATTTTCATAATGTCTATATAATGTATGGTTTTTCCGTGAACTTTACCTTAATCTGACAACAACTTAGGCCAGAAATGATTTCACGTTACAGTCTAAATTACACTTTTCCCTATTTGGTTGCATGCAAGATGCCGTAAGGACAAATAACCGTTTATCTATACCTATAATAAGTAGGGAACGTATTGCATTCCACCCAAACATTTAATAACGAGATTCATTGGAAATACATGTTTTGACACTCCCTGAATCCAAACAAAGCCTTTTTACTTTGTCTACTCCGTGGTTACAGTAAGTAGAGCAAGTATTGTATTCCACCCAAAAATTGAATAACGAGATTAATACTCGGAACAGAAATGCTCGTTTTCAGACTCCCTGAAACCAAAGAAAGAGTTTTTACTTTCTCTACCAGTAGTTACAGTAAGTAGAGAAAGTATTCTGTTCAACCCGAAAATTCAATAAACAGATTCATCGGAAGTACACATTTTAAGACTCCCTGAATCCAAAGAAAGCATTTTGACTTTGTCTACTACGCAGCTACAGGAGGTAGAGAAAGCATTCTGTTCCACCCAAAAATTTAATGAGATTAATACTGGGAACGGAAATACTCGTTTTCAGACTCTCTGAAACCAAACAAAGCGTTTCTACTTTCTCTACTGCGTAGTTACAGTAAGTAGAGCAAGTACTGTGTTGCACCCAACAAGTGAATAACGAGATTCACGGTATATACACGTTTTGAGGCTCCCTAAATCCAAAGAAAGCATTTTGACTTTCTCTACTACGTAGCTATAGTATTTAGAACAAGTATTGTACTGCACCCAAAAATTGAATAACGAGATTAATACTCGGAACGGAAACACACGTTTTTACACACCCTGAAACCAAATAAAGCTCTTTTACATCCTCTAATACGTAGTTACAGCAAGTAGAACAAGTATTGTGTTCCAGCAATAAATTGAATAACGAGATTCACCGGATATATGTATATACTTTGAGAACTCCTGAATCCAAAAAAAACCATTTTGCCTTTCTCTACTACGTATCTACAGGAGGTAGAGAAAGTATTGTATTCCACGCAAAAACTGAATATTGCGATTCACCATATATACACATTGGAGACTCCCTGAATCCAAAGAAAGCCTTTTTACTTTGTCTACTCCGTAGTTACAGTAAGTAGAGCAAGTATTGTATTCCACCCAAAAATTAAATAACGAGATTAATACTCGGAACAGAAATGCTCGTTTTCAGGCTCCCTGAAACCAAAGAAAGAGTTTTTACTTTCTCTACCAGTAGTTACAGTAAGTAGAGAAACTATTCTGTTCAACCCGAAAATTCAATAAACAGATTCATCGGAAGTACACATTTTAAGACTCCCTGAATCCAAAGAAAGCATTTTGACTTTGTCTACTACGCAGCTACAGGAGGTAGAGAAAGCATTCTGTTCCACCCAAAAATTGAATGAGATTAATACTGGGAACGGAAATACTCGTTTTCAGACTCTTTGAAACCAAACAAAGCGTTTCTACTTTCTCTACTGCGTAGTTACAGTAAGTAGAGCAAGTACTGTGTTGCACCCAAGTGAATAACGAGATTCACGGTATATACACGTTTTGAGGCTCCCTAAATCCAAAGAAAGCATTTTGACTTTCTCTACTACGTAGTTACAGTATTTAGAACAAGTATTGTACTGCACCCAAAAATTGAATGACGAGATTAATACTCGGAACAGAAATGCTCGTTTTCAGACTCCCTGAAACCAAAGAAAGAGTTTTTACTTTCTCTACTACGTAGTTACAATAAGTAGAGAAAGTATTCTGTTCAACCCGAAAATTCAATAAACAGATTCATCGGAAGTACACATTTTATGACTCCCTGAATCCAAAGAAAGCATTTTGACTTTGTCTACTACGTAGCTACAGGAGGTAGAGAAAGCATTCTGTTCCACCCAAAAATTGAATGAGATTAATACTGAGAACGGAAATACTCGTTTTCAGACTCTCTGAAACCAAACAAAGCGTTTCTACTTTGTGTACTACGTAGTTACAGTAAGTAGAGCAAGTACTGTGTTGCACCCAACAAGTGAATAACGAGATTCACCGTAAATACACGTTTTGAGGCTCCCTAAATCCAAAGAAAGCATTTTGACTTTCTCTACTACGTAGTTACAGTATTTAGAGCAAGTATTGTACTGCACCCAAAAATTGAATAACGAGATTAATACTCGGAATGGAAACACACGTTTTTAGACACCCTGAAACCAAATAAAGCTTTTTTACATCCTCTAATACGTAGTTACAGCAAGTAGAGCAAGTATTGTGTTCCAGCAAAAAATTGCATAACGAGATTCACCGTATATATGTATATACTTTGAGAACCCCTGAATCCAAACAAAGCATTTTGCCTTTCTCTACTACGTAGCTACAGGAGGTAGAGAAAGTATTGTATTCCACCCAAAAACTGAATATTGCGATTCACCGTATATACACATTGGAGACTCCCTGAATCCAAAGAAAGCATTTTAATTTCTCTACCCCGTGGTTACAGTAAGTAGAGCAAGTATTCCACCCAAAAATTGAATAACGAGATTAATACTCGGAACGGAAATACTCGTTTTCAGACTAAAACCAAAGAAAGCGTTTTTACTTTCTCTACTACGCAGATACAGTAAGTAGGGAAAGTATTCTGTTCCACCCAAAAAGTCAATAAAGAGATTCATCGGAAATACACGTTTTGAGACCTCCTGAATCCAAAGAAAGCATTTTGACTTTCTCTACTACGTAGCTACAGGAGGTAGAGAAAGTATTCTGTTCCACACAAAAATTGAATAACCAGATTCACCGGATATACACGCTTTGAGATCCCCTGAATCCAAACAAAGCATTTTAATTTCTCTACTCCGTGGTTACAGTAAGTAGAGCAAGTACTTATTCTACCAAAAACTTGAATAACGAGATTAATACTTCGAACGGAAATATTCGTTTCCAGACTCCCTGAAACCAATGAAACCATTTTTGCTTTCTCTACTACGTAGTTACAGTAAGTAGGGAAAGTATTCTGTTCCACCCAAAAAGTCAATAAAGAGATTCATCGGAAATATACGTTTTCAGACCCCTGAATCCAAAGAAAGCATTTTACTTTCTCTACTACTTAGCTAGAGTAAGTAGAGAAAGTGTGGCGTTCCATCCAAAAATTGAATATCGGGATTCAACGAAAATACACGTTTTGAGACTCCCGGAAACCAAAGACCGCGTTTTTACTTCTCTACTACGTAGTTACAGTAAGTAGAGAAAGTATTCTGTTCCACCCAAAAATTCAATAAAGAGATTCATCGAAAATACACGTTTTGAGACTCCCTGAATCCAAAGAAAGCATTTTAACTTTCTCTACTATGCAGCTATAGGAGGTAGTGAAAGTATTATGTTCCACCCAAAAATTGAATAGAAAGATTCGCCGGATATACAGTTTTGAGATCCCCTGAATCCAAACAAAGCATTTTTACTTCCTCTACTACGTATCTGCAGTAAGTAGAGAAAGCATTGCGTTCCACCCAAAAATTAAATAACGGGATTCAACGGAAATACACGTTTTGGGACCCCTGAATCCAAAGTATTTTTACCTTCTCTACTACGTAGCTACACTAAGTAGAGAAAATATGGTGTTCCACCTAAAAATTCAATGTCGTAATCTCATCAGAAACCACGTTTGTAACTCCCTGAATCCAATGAATTTATTTTTAGAAAAAGGTCCAAGTGTATGTCTCTGTGCGTGTATCCACGAACAGCAAAATAACCCTACGTGTAAACAAACCTAAGAAAAAATATCTTGAAGCGCGAGTTCCTTATCACTCTTCAACTGATTTATGCTAGATATTTCCCTGGAACCAACTGCAAAGGATAGAGTGCTTGCGTGATGGATATGTTTTTTTACCGGCAATGACTGTTTTAAAGTCCCTGCCTACGCGTGTGCTTGCGCATGATGTGATAGGGCTTAAGGGCGCTCAACTGCTAGGGTTATTAGCGCCCTTACAATGTATAAAACATAAAATCGAAAAGTCAAAAACTAAAAAACCCATACACAAACCCGCTTGGTCAAAAACACTAAAAACACAACAGACCAAAAGCTAAAATCTACAAACTAAAATCATGGTCACTAAAAGAATAAAACGTGTCAAGAACTGTAGAATGCAAGGGACATGAGCGCCTTATGTCCGTCGGGGAGAAGAGCCCCATTAAAACTCACAATATAGAATCTCAAAACTAAAACACGCTCAGCGCATCAAATGCGACGATTAAAACCAATGTCACATATAAAACGTAAAAGACATTCTACAGCATGCTCGTCGTCTGCCAAAACGTTGGCTATGCCAACAGGCAGACCCACGCGAACGCGCAGTGGAGCTAATGATGATGATGATGATGATGATGATATGCGGCTTAAGGGCGCTAAACTCCTAAGGTCATCAGCGCCCTTACGATGTATAAAATATAAAGTCAAAATATAAAAGACGGGTAAAAGAACCGCATAATTAAAAAACGGGACACAAACCCGCGATGTCCAAAAGGTAAAAATAACAATAATTCAACAATACCAATAATAACAATAATAACAATACAAATATCCGAAAAACCAACACACTAAAAGCATAGGCAATAAAAGATTAAAACGTGTCAAGAACTGTAGAATGCGAGGGACATGAGCGCCATAGGTCCACTGGGGAGTAGAGTCCCTATTAAAACATACAGAATAAAATAACAAAGCTAAAGGACGCTCAACGCATCAAATGCGCAGATTAAAATCACTGTCACTAATAAAACGTAAAACACATTCTACAATACGCGCGTCCTCCGCCAAAACGTTGGCTATGCCAACTAGCAGACCAACACGAACGCGCAATGGAGCTAAAACCTGACACTCTTCTAAAATGTGACGCACCGTTAAGGGCACATCACACTGCTCACAGAGTGGGGCGGGGTCACCACTGACCAGATACCTATGACTAAACAGACAATGTCCAATCCGTAAACGAGCTAAAATTACCTCTTCCACGAACGAGAAGAGGTACACCAGAGTAACGGGAGAGGCTTAACCTCCCGTAACTTGTTCCCTCGGAGGGCCGTCCACTCATCCCTCCAAAGCAGGAGGATGGGGCTACGTAAAATAACAAACAAATCTGTGGAGGGAACAACACAAGTAAAAGAACTGGGTAATAAAATCGCCGATTTGGCAGCGGCGTCGGCAGACTCGTTACCTGAGATGCCCACCTGACCTGGAATCCACATGAAGGAGACGCTGATGCCAGAGACACCAAGCGAGTGGAGCAGGTCATGTATGCGCTGTACGAGTGGGTGGTAATGGTACCGCGCGTTAATACTCTGAAGGGCACTCAGAGTCCGTACAAATAAAACAGTGCCGCAAGCCGTGCCGCTGAATGTATAAAACAGATTGATAAATGCTAAAATGTTCGGCGGTAAAAATTGGACATTGTCCAGGTAAACGAAACGTAAAACTACATTGACCAAAAACAAAGGCATATCCAACTCCAGTATCAGTCTTAGATCCATCGGTAAAAATAAAATGAAAATCCCCGAATTGCGCCCGATCTAAAGACTGAAGAAGGGGTCTCAGTCTTCGGCATCGCCGTTAGCCCAAGGTGACAGTGGGCCTCAGCGCGCAACCATGGAGGAAAAAGCGTTTCCCCCCTGGGAAGGGCCGGAGCTGGCGTAACGTCCAAATGCCGAAGGAATTGTCGAAATCGAACCCCTGGAGGTAGTAATGCAGAGGAGCTAACGAAATATTGTCGATCAAGCGAATCCTCGTAAAAAAATCGAAAAAACCGGGTAACTGCAATCTAATGGCAATAGCTTGCAAGTCGGACGTAAGAGCTAGAGTTTGAAAATGAACGTCTTTACGCACTAACAACATGACACCTCCATGAGCAGGAGCACCCTCCTCCGGTTCAAGGTCGTAGCGAACCGGAGTATATCCTCGGAGATCAAAAGGATCGTGAGGAAGAAGCTTAGTCTCCGGCACATACACGACCATAGGCGAATGGGAACGCAATAATAGTTGCAGTTCCGCCCTATGCCATCGTACACCACGTAAATTCCAGCTCAGGATAGCCATGAATAAAAGGGATAAACTGTCTACTTAGAAGGGCGGCTTAAAATAATCTTTTGCTTAACCTTTGGGCTCGGGCTTTTTGTATGGAGTTGGTCAGACTCCATAGCTTCCTCGGAGGGAGGGCCCACGCGCTCAGGGCCAGAAACCGATTCAAGCGCTGTGAATCGGTTCTGGGTGGCGATGGGTGAGGGGTGCCACTGAGCGCGGCTTGTCCCAGGATCTTCCTGGGACTGCGCCCTCCGAGGAGGAGAAGGTGAACTTTTCTTAGCGCGCGCACGCGGAGGGTCCTTCAGAAAATCTTTCCTACAGAGTTTCTGCTTGGGTTTCTTTTCAGCGGCTTGGGACTTCATTGACTTTGGACCGGTTTATAGGGCTTGGTAACTGTAGCCTCAATGGACGGCCGGATGGTAGTGGCGGTTAATGCAGTCATGGTCCAGGTCTGAGTTTCGCCATCTACTCGTGGTACTGGCGAGGCAACAACAGAACTAGATGTGCCAGATCGCAGGAGAGAAGGTTGGCGCGCATGATAACGCCTCCGGGCCTCAGCGAAGGAGAGTTTTTCCTTTACCAGGATCTCCTGGATCGCCTTCTCGTCCAAGTACCGCGGACAGTCAGCACACGACGCAGAATGAGACCCTTTACAATTAACGCAGACGGGGGCTGTTGAACAGGTACCTTCGTGTGAGGGCTGGCTACATGTTGCACAGATGTTAACGGCACTCTTACATGAGAGTTACGTATGCCCAAAACGTTGGCATTTAAAACAACGGAGAGGTCTAGGAATATAAGGCCTCACAGAAATCCGTTCGTACCCTGCGGAAATGCTCGTGGGCAGATCAACGCCATCAAATGTTAGAAACAGGGTACGAGTGGGTACCAATACGCCGTCGCGTTTGGCCTGCACTCGATGCACCGCTGTCACCTTTTGATTGGATAGATATTCTACTAGATCCTCGTCCGATATACCATCGAGGCTATGGGTGGTAACGACGCCCCGACAGGAATTCAATGTGCGGTGCTTCTCGACACGGATGGGATAACCGTGGAGAAGCGTAGCGCGCAACAAGGTCTTACTTTGCTGATCGGACTTAGTTTGTGCCAATAAGGAACCATTCCGTAGACAAGTGCAGGATTGAACCGCACCAGCAATAGCATCTATGCCCTTCTGAATTATAAAAGGATTCACCTTCTCAAAGTTTTGTCCTTCTTCTGTTCTTGAAATGACCAAGTAACAACCAGATGACGGCGGTGTTACTTCTGTTACAATAACTTTTCGGCGCTTGTTTGTATTAATGGAGGAAGGGTGCTCCATAGCGAGATAAATCCTCCACCATTGCAACCGTCTCCGACCTCGGGCTCTGACTTCCGGGCGTTACCCCGGATTGGGTGAATGGCCTATCTATACCAGACTCACCCCAGGGTCACACCTCCCAGAACATAGACAGAGGGACCCAATCGCCGTCAGAAGTCAGCAGCTCATGCATGGCCCCCCGCGGGTGTGCAGTTGAACAGCGGATACGAACACAAACCCTACATGACGACCCCGGGTGGTGGGGATGACGCCATTACCCACTCACCCAGCTGCGCACCCCGTGCGCGGGTATCCGTCAGGCTGTGTCCACGGAGGATTAAAAGAAAAGATAAAACAAATAAAACTGTGTGGGCGTTTCGCACGCAAGGTAGGCCGGCGGGGAAGAAAAAGAGATGTGGGAATGTCGTGGTGCGAAATGGCCGGAAAGTGACAAGGGAAGAATGAAACGATGTTGAGGTGGGGTATGAATGGAATGCAAAGAACGCACGAGAGCCTGCCTTGTGTCCAAAGGTCACGAGAAGAACCCACCTCGACCGGATGGGGGTGAGGGGATGAATATGGTGATGATTGGCTCGGGAACCCCCGGGTGCGCCAAAAACCCGTACTCACATAAGGTGAGCCCCTGAGGGGTGTGCTTGCGCAGGCAGTGTTGTACTTTATCGATAACGTCTGTTTTAAAGTCCATGCCTATGTGCGTGGAGTGCTTTATCGCCAACATCTGTTTTAAAGTCCATGGCTATGCGCGTGATTGAGCTGCGGGTGGAGTGCTTTATCGACAACGCCTGTTTTAAAGTCCATGCCCTATAATTTTCCTCGACTGTCTATATATTTCTATTGAGTTTTATTTATGAGCGTTCTTTAACTAGCGTTAATTAATAGAGTAACAAGGGAGGTGTTTTGTTTAGGGTACTCTCCATATTTCATTATTTATTTAGTTCATTATTTATAACGTACGTATTATTTAAATATAATGTTAACCCGTATTTATTTATTTTTCAGAGCGAACCCTACAAGTAATCAAACCTTAGAAAAAATATCTTGAAGCACAAAGTTCCTTATCACCCTTCAAATGATTTATGCTAGTTATTTCCCGGGAGCCAACATCGCCGCCATCCGCGCGTTAAACCCTTAAAATGGGCGACTTCCGCCGTCTCCCCCTGGCCGGAAGAGCGCATCTTCGTCGCTGTCAGATAGAGAGCGCGCGGGAGACCGTGAGTGGCATGGAGAGGGAAGGGATGTTTGGGAGGGGATACGAGGCAGTCCATGCCTGTACATCCGAGAGATCATTAGTCGAGCAGAGCACCGTACACGAGATGGACCGCCTTCGGGTCTTCAGTGAAAGAATCACTCGTTAACGTCTCGTGTTAGCCATTTACGCCAACTCTGTCCTTTCAGTCATGGATTCATCTAAGTGATGTAATATTCTTATAAACCCCCAAAAACATTTCCCTCAATAGTAGAATTAAACAAGTGTTATTAGCCGTAATAATTATACACGTGTAATAATCACCGTAACACACACACACACAAAACATAGGATGGCAACCAGGTGCGCGAGTCAATTCATCTACACTTATTTACATTAATCAATAAAAAATACTTAATTGAATTCATCGATCGACAAGCAGCGTTTAATTACATTAATCAATCAAGATACATGCGGCGGGAATACTTCGATCGAGGGTTTAACATCCACCCCTTTAGAGGCACGATGCTACGACGTTAGCAGTATAAATCCTTGATTCCTTTTTAAAAAATGTTAGACGATGTTATGCATGGACGAACATTACCTGATTGATTGGCACAATTAACTCCTACATCGATTTGCGGTAGCGGCGGTACGCGACGAACCCTTTGTTCGACGATCCTGGCTCCCGGCATCAGTAGCACATAAAGACCCACCTCCATTAGCGACGAGCACAGTAGCCATGGTTCTCCTATGTCCATGGCGGCATTAGGTCAGGCCACAAAAGGACAATAGCCAATTGTTCTGAAACTCTGCCGCGCGGTATTCAGGTCAGGCCACAAAGAAGGGGCGTGGTCGGCGGCTTCTCGGGGTGAGGCCACTAAAGGACAATAGCCCTTTGTTCTACATCTCTCTCTGGCGGTATGGCAGTAGCACACAAAGGAGGGGGCGTGGTCGGCGGCTTTTCGGGGTCAGCACACAAAGGAGGGGGAGGAGTTGGCGTCACAGAACAAAGGATATCACATTACATCTTATCAGTTGTGGGTATCTCTTTGTGCTCTTAAGTCGCTATCTTTATATTACTTGCCGGTAGGTCATTATTTCTTTATAGACCTGTTTCAAAAATGTTTACCGAGATTGAATATATAACACGAGTTTAAGCCTGTATAATTTCAATCAAATAAATATAAAATGTCCTATCTTTCTTCAATTGTATTCAATGATAATTACTATGTTTTTCAAAATGTTTCCGGGAATTTAGTTATACGGAACTAGTGCTCAATCATTCCAAATCTGAAATGAGTTTAAACTTTTTTTTGCGAATCAAGTTTTCCTGAGTATGCACAATTTCTCAGCAAGCTCTGAACAAGTGCATAAAGAAGAATAACTTTTTGCTTAAACATAACCCTTTCAATGTAAATAAGCGCTTGTGTATTAAAACATTCGCTCATGTATTTGTTATAGTAGAAAGTGAACTCAGCTTTATTTTCGAGGTGGAAAATACCGTATATTCATAGGTTTTCGAATCAAGTAAAACATATAACACGATATACCTTCATTAAGTAGAACATTTTTGTATGAATTGCTTTTAGAGAAAGCAATGCGAAGAAAATTATTTGTATGAATTGCTTGTAGAAGAGTAAGTAGATAAATTCACGTGAATGCGATACGTTTCTAGCTGCTCGTTTCTCATAGTTTAGTAGCTTTGTGTAGAAGAGTGAGTTGAAAAGTCAAGCGAATGTAATACACAGCGTTTACATTTAAATAAATATTTATTTGATTGTTATTCTTAGGCAACTTGAAAATTACATATTTCCATAATTTCAGGTAACACGCTACATTAGCGTTTTTAAGGCTTATTTTTAAAGAAGGATTTTTGCAGTAATCTGTTAGCTGAGATACAATTAAAGCTGGGTATGCAGATATTCCTTCAGTTAATGTGTATATCAAGTGATTGTTTCTTTGTTATATGGCGGTACGCGTTTTTAACGCTAACTTTCACTGTAAAAGCAATTGTTTTATTTTCAGATAAAAAAGAATACAGGCTAGACATGCAACAAAAGCAAAATACACTGTAATGTCGTACTAACGATATTGTATACAACGTAATATTTAGGAATTTTACAATCAATGCATGAATACAAAATTCTGATTTTTTCGAATGAATTCTATTAATAAATTTGCTTTAATCAATCTATTCCCGGATACTGATTTACTGTAGTTTAAATGAAATTTCAGTATGTTGTAGTATTGCAATAATCCTTGAGGTAATGATGTTATCAACACTCGCATTTCCGATAACGTGTACAGTATTAGAATTCTACTAACTCGGTGAATCGTGTTAATGTAAATTAGCACTGTTGGCTTGTATTTAAAACACATACACGTTATTATGCTAATTCATTGGCGTTTTAAGTGAAACATTCCCTGAAATAATGTGACTTAAACACTTGATTAAATTAAAATTCACTGGGACTAGATACACTTGTTCTAGAACATACAAATACAAAAATTAAAAAAGTAGCTCATCTTGCATTGCAAAGACTGGTATGCTGAAGAATATAGTCTCGTAAAAATATTATTCTATCAAGCCCATCCTTAATTGTCGGTATTGATCACAGTAGCTACGATTACACGAATATTTGTAACACAATTAATACACAGTAGCTTGGGTGACCTTTTATAGCGCTAGAATTTGATTCTGAGCCTGCACGTAAATTCACTATTTCTGAAAGGTGTCGCGCCATTGGCCCACGAGTTTCGTGTCACGTGATAGCTTAAGCCAATGCAATTACATCTTTTTTCAGATTCTCTGAAAAAATATCTGCATGGAGTTGCTCTTTATTTTTTCTTTGGTACCTTTCCACTGTTATTTATTCTTTGATGCATCGCTGTCTAAGTGAGAGAAATGAAAGATTTATTTCGCTAGTTAAATAAGATAAAGTCCCATTTTGGAAACTTTTGGAAATTCATCTTTCTGCTTCGGTCGCTGTCATGTCTTTTAGTACAAACTTAAATTCCAACGCGGAACAACGAAAAATTTATTTATTTTCGAATAAAAGAGCTATATAGACCTGCTCTTTTCTTTCGGACATTACCGCCATGTTATTTATTGTTTTAGGGAGCTTTTTCATTAATGTACTGAACTAATGAACGATTTATTTATTTTTCGAAGAAAAGACCTTTACATTCCTGTGTGTAACAATGAAGCAATTGTTTATACTCGAGAGGTTTTCTTTGCTGTGACCACTGACTTTTAACTTGGTTTTAAAATCACACGTGAACAAATGAAAGATTCGTTTATTTATTTTTATAAGAAAAGAACTCTATAGACCTACTATTATTTTCTGAGTTTAGGCAGCTGTTATGTGTTTTAGCGTGCCTTAAAAGTTCTACGCTGAACTATGAAAGATTTTTTTAATATAGAGTCAACTGAAAAATCCAATGTCACAACCGGGATTTGAACACGGTTGCTCTAACCATTGAACTACTGTGACAACATGCCGGTGGGACATTGAATTCCCCAATTAACTCAAGTTTTTTCCCAGACAGACCACTAAGGCATCTCATGCAAGATGGCAATCTTAGCAGCGATCTGCTATCCCAAGTACTTCAGTGCTGGGTAAATGGGGGTTTTAAGGTTCTACTTTCTGTTGTTATTGTTATTATTATTATTAATATATATAATTAATTTAAATTAGTTATATTTTCTTATAGATCTTAGTCTGGCCTTGGCAAGGTTTTAATATTGCGTCAACTGAAAAATTCAATGTCACAGCCGGGATTTGAACACGGTTCTCCCGCTCTCTGAATGCCACAGCCAGCGGGTCGCCGCTAAGATTGTCATCTCGAGTGAGATGCCTTAGTGGTCTATCTGGAAAACAACTGGAGCCAATTGGGGAATTCAATGTCCCACCGCCATATTGTCACAGTAGCTCAATGGTTAGAGCAACCGCACGGAGAGCGGGAGCACCGTGGCTGTGACATTGAATTTTTCAGTTGACTATATTAAATACTTGCCAAGACCAGGCTAAGGCCTATAAAAAGTATAATTAATTTCGATTAATTATATGTATAATAACCAAAAGTAAAATAAAGGATTTATTTTCAAAGAAAAGACCGTTTTAGACAGCATGGCCTAAAAGCAGAAATTCTTACACAGTGCCCACGAGCTAAAACATTAAATTATGGCACTAGTGCGATAATCTTCATTGTTGCCAACCTTGGTTTCAAGTCCGATCACAAAGCAACCCTTTGAATTTGTACATGTTTAACAACTCGACTTGTTTTGTTAGGTTTTACTTTTCATTGTGTCTTTTTACATGATTAATTTTTCATTTCTCATTATCTGTTCACAATATAAATCGTTATACTTCAATTTATCGCAATTAGTTGTACAGTTAACCTATAGGTTATATTGGCAGCCTACTGCTTTCTTTGATATAAAACGCTGTTCTTTTATCTACGATAACCTGCATAATGATTCAATAGCGGACATTATGAATTCAGAAGAAACTGAAATGGAAGTGAAATTACACAAGCAGCAGAAAGAATAACACTAGAAGTACTTACCCTAGAAAATCCATAAAGCATTTTTATGATATAGCATTCAACCACTTCATTGCCTAGTGTAAGGCAAAACATGATGAAAATAATTTCACTGAAAATGACTGCTAGCGAATAAACAAAACATCAAAGCATCTCAATGACATCTCAATGTTTAAACGTTCATTTCTCGTTTCAAGAAGCGCATTCTAAACATGATATCTGTTAGTTTCAGAAATCAATATTATAATATTGATATTTTACAAATTCGAGCGATATCTAAACAAAGTATGTGCCATACGTGTTAAAAGTGGTCTTAATTTTACCCCTTGAATCATAACAATGGAACATTGAAGATATATTCTTTGCCGTGAGTCGTCTGTGGCATCACATGGCATGCCACGGCCATGTTTTGAGTTATTGCGCGCGCCAGGCGTCGTCTTGCGCACAATGGAAGGCCGGTGAGTCGTTTGCTCTCTGGAGAGTACGTACAGATTGAGTGAGACAACCCGAGCTTTCTAAAGCCAACCTGGCGTTGTGTGCTAATGGAATGCTTTGATCAAGAGCGGTCCTGCCGTAAACATCATGAAGCAGCGACCTAGCACAGCGGCGACTCCCAGAAAACCGCGGAAACTACAAGTAACAGACGAGTGCACTAGTACGTCCAAAGCCAACAGTCATTGCGATTGGTTTACAGGCGCCCATACGAGTCCGGTCCACTGCTAGCCGCGCTTTTTAACGCTCGATATCTACTACTTTCTCTTCGACTATCTCTATCTTGCATATTTTCTGCCTTAGTATGCAAGACCCCTGATAGGCCCCCAATTATAGGATATAACTTTCTTTTCTCTTCTTATTAGACTAGCATAATTAGCAAAAGTAAATAACTGCTCAAGCAACTTGTTCGAGAACAGCAAGATCCAATTAGCCTGCTAACTGCTTTCTGAAGTATCAGGTTCGCAGAAACTTCCATTCAGCTTATCCTGACTTTCCTCATCATTGCTTGTTTTGTAGATATTTTCAGGTTCCAACAATATATAGATATTTCCTTACGATTGCAGTACCTAGCTCACATTGTACTTCTAAATTCTTGGTTTTTTCATCTCCTTATATTCTGAATTCTCTTCCACTGTTTTTATCATCATCGCCTTCGTTGTCAGTCTTATTGCAAGTAACACTATTGCATGGCTAAAAAACCATGGCTTTACGATTTCTAGCTCCATATCGTTCTATTTTTTGCCGTTTGCTCTTCGATGTAGATGGTGAAGGATCAATTGTCTTACTAGAGCTTGGTATATGGAAATTGTCTTCATTTTTCCTTATAGTAAGAATAGTTCCAGTTTTAACAAAGGCCCTCTGAAATTTTCATCCGGCATAGGCTGCGTTTTTTTAATAATTGTGTCTGTTCATAATCTGTGCCCTTAAAATGAAAGCAACATAAACGAGCAGCAGGACCAGGCAAAAAATCTTTTCTTTTGCAATATTCTACTCATATCCTACATTTTTGGGAGATTTGTCTCTGATTGGAAACGCGTGAAAATGAGTTCCCTTGTATGGTTCCCTTCTCACATTTCAGTTATATGAACAACACTAAGGCATTTTATTTTTCACAGTATTTACAATGTTTGTGTAATACTAAACTGACTCAGTAATACCATCACCAAAACACCAACACAATGTACACTACTCTTGAACTTAAATACCAACAACTATTTGGTGTTAGATATCGTGTTGGCATTTGAAAATACCGATATCGTGTTAGTATTTGAAAATATCCACAAGAAAAGTTTTTGAGAAAGTATTACTGCACGAACAGCAATGACTGAACTTAAGATCTCCCAACTGCTTTCAGCGCAGGTTGGCTCTGATGACGTATAAGGTGGTTATTATTTTGCTTGCGCAGCGATAACGGTGTGACGGAGTAAGGAAACAATCTTACCACTGTATTTTACAGGTCATATCCTTCATTTAGGAAGGCATTTGGTTGTGGAAATGTATGTATTAACAGTTGGTTATGGTAATGTTTGTTGGGTGGTTCTTGGGTTGGTAATACAGACCGGAAATAGGTCATGATAGTGGAGGAAAACCGGTTCTTCAGTAGTAGCGTCTGACGCTAAGTCAGTCTCTTAAAATGTGACCACAGTACAGTGCGGTTGGAACATGGGGGACTCGCCGTCGACAGCAAAAGGTAATCTGTAATTATTCTTAATATATTCAGCCATCTAAACTTCTGCATGCGTCTTCTTCAAGTAGTTAGATTCTTCAATCCTTTCACATCATGATCTAGATATATTTTTTAGGTATTTTCAGGTATGTAAGAACTTAGTTCAGCTCGCTCCTGTCGGACCTCGTGTATATTAATGTTTGATCCTGTTTTCGGTACCTTGCTCTACCCCCCTTGAGTTAAATAAAAATGTAGAGGTTACGACAAATTGGCGTGAGTCGCCGGGTATTTTGAGATTTCGAAGTGCAATTTTTTTTTCTTCTTTTAGCCTGAAACGTAGAGTGTTTGCTCTTCCACGTGTTCCTTGGAACATGTAACTCCTTAGTTTTGCCTTAATGGTAAGGTTTTCTATTTGAAAATTGTGGTTTTATGTTCTAAATTCCTCTAAAAGGATTTCTCTAAAAGTCCCGTCTTTATATCTTTGTTTTGAGCTCACTTTAAAATTTTTCCATTGTCTGGCTGTTGGCGGTGCGTCGGTAATTTTTGTCTTCATTTTCCCCTTACCATTACTTAAATTCTATTAAACTCTGTTTGTATGAGAAATTGTTTGCACTGTTTTTCTAAATTTCTTGTTTTTTTGTGAATCGTGGAAAAAGTTGAGTGATACTTGGAAGTTTGATAATGTGGTTGTCACGTGTTATCTGGTGTGTCTGGGGATGCTGTTTTCAATACTAATTGGTAATTTTTTGGGAGCTTTTAATTCTATGTTGCACTGATACTGATTTTCTACTCATTACTATATTTTTGAATGCATTTTTCGTGGGACTTTCATGTACACACGTGTGTTGAGTACTGTTGCGCAATCTTCGCGTGGTTTTGCAATTCATTAACAATTCTAGAATGTGAAGCAAATCTTTTACGTGTTTGGTATATCACGTAGCGTGTGTGTGTATAAAAAGTGAGGTGCATCTATTTAAAAAAGAAATTAATATTTGTGCATCGTACTGAGGTACGCATAAACTACGTAGTGTATAGCATTTTCTGCTTTTCATGAAATAATTGTAGTCCCCTAATATTTCGCAGTGGGCCCTTAATTATAATATTACTGGTATTGGTTCTTAGCTGGCTATGTTTTGGTATTCCTAGTTACATTCATGTGATGATATAAGTGTTTAGTTTGGTGTAATCTGTAATCTTGATCTTTCATATTTTTTCATTTACTGGTTGAGGTTTTCCTTGTTCTGTGCTGTCACAATGCCTAAGCGACGTACTACGCAGAAGTCTGACGTGGTCATTGCTCCGGTTAGTGAGCATAGTGAAGAAGAATCTATTTCTAACACTAGTACGCCTGCTGTTACTCAATTGTTACCAGTAATGCCTAATCCGCCTGTTTCGGTGAGCACAATACCGTCAGCTGTGTGTCGACCGGTCATTGAACCCCCTTGTTTTGAGAATTCCAGCAAGTTATCGGCATATGAATTTCTTCAAATTTTTTAAATGGTCGCTGCTGCTAATGGTTGGTCTGATGAGATGAAATTGAAATGTTTTCCATGTTATTTGACAGATACTGCTGCATTGTGGTTTTAAACTTTTCGCCACCGGCATCCTCGCCATAATTGGCTTTGCCTGACTTCGCAGTTCCTAAATGCGTTTCAGATGACTAACCAGAGTGATATCTTAGAAATTAAACTCAGACAGCGTGTGGAGTTAGATGACGAGCCTGTCATTAATTATGTCTATGATTTGTTATCTCTGTGTGATCAAGTAAATCCAGCTATGTCTCAGTTAGAACCAATTAAACACCTGCCTAAAGGTCTTAAACCTCTTTATGTACAGGCATTGCTACCATTAAATCCTCAAACTGTTGACGAGGTAATGCAAATAATTTGACGAGTTGACAAAGCACAATTTTATATGCAGAACCGACAACATCTAGTGTCTGCCCAATCTCAGTCTGCAGTGTTTACACCATATTCTTCTGTGACTAATACAACATCTGTTCCTGTTCTTACTTTTCCGGCTTCTGGTCAATTACCAAATGCTCCTTCTCTGGGGTACACACCTATCGACCCCATGAAACAGCTGATTGATCGTGTGGAACAGTTATGTAACCAAGTTAACCAGTTTCAGTTACTACCTGCGGTAATATCTTCGCAGAGACCTTCACAGCTTCCACGATCATCTGACATGGACCAGCGGGACTCATCTATCACCTGCTATAGATGCAACAGGCGAGGTCACCTGGCTCGTTTTTGTCGCAGCCGCCTTCCTCAGTCAAAAAAGACTGGCGCCGAGCCTCATACGGCGAGACTTAACGGCACCACCACTGCCCACCAGCACAGCTGCCCGTCAACAGGATGTGTCTGCATTATCAGGTCATATCTTCCAAGCTTTTGGTCGTATTGCCCAGACAGAAGTTTCCATCTTGCTCGACACAGGAAGCGCAGTTAGTATTGTGAATGCTGCCCATATTCTTCATCTCTCTACATTGAAACCCATATAAATCTTCCTTCGAACTGCAGGTAGTAAGTTACTTGATGAACCTTACCACACTGCTTTGAAATTTTACATTAATGATGTTTTTTTCAGGAAGATGTATTAGCTGTAAAAGATCTTTCTCATGATTTAATTTTAGGCAATGGCTTCGTACATGCTCATGGTGTTGTAATTGACTATGCACAAAATTTGATAACTTGAATTCGTTCGAGAGTGTATATTATAAGAAATTTGAAAGTTTGTCATCATTTTGTGTAACCAAAACTTTGGATTTTGCTTTTGGACATCAGAAATTATTTGTTTTGTTATGTTATGCTGCAGTGTAATTATATAACGTGCATTGTTTGTTTAATTACCTTTGATTTCCCGAAATGTTATATAAAACTGTTAATTTGTTAATGATGTGATTTCTTCTGTTGCATTTGTTTGTTTCATTTTGTGTTTCATTATGATGCTGTGATCCTTCGTTACAGAAGTTGTTGCATAAATTTGTGTATGTGTGTGAGTTTATGTGGAAGATTTGCCTCGGTGGGAGTGCAAAAGGGTAACCCCGATGGTGGTAACGAGATGTGATGAGTTAACGTCAGCTTCGATGGGATAGCTACAATGTACCCTTGAAATTTGAATGTTTGAGTTTTCAGGAGGGCTAACACGTGCCTGGAAATTCGATGTGATGAGTCGAGAGATTGTTTGCTTATTGATCTAGCTGAAATGTGCCCTGCATAGCGTGTATGATGTGTTCACAAAAGAGAGTAAATGCAATGAATTGAATGCAATAATATTTTTTTTGAGTTTATGCAACAAGTGTTAGTACCATCTATTTTTCAGCTTCATCTTGATTCGGTTGATGTGGATGCAACAGTGTAATGCTATGTTATTTGTGTCATTCCCGAAATGTTAATGTGATTTGTTCAGTTTATGCCTATGTCAGGTATCTTTGATTTTGCAGCTAGTTGAGTGAGATATGTTAATGAAGATGTTTATTTTCTCAGTAATTACTGTGGATGATGAACATAGAAATGATGATGATGATAATAATAATGACAATAACGAGGAGGATAAAGATAGTAATGTGAAGGAGAAATTTGTGTTATTGCAAGTAAAGCATGAATATTTGAGTTTGATGCATGTAACGAGGTGTTTATTTTTGAAGCATGTAGCAATGTTCACAGTAGCTTTGGTAGTTAGTCAAGTGAGTGTGTTGTATTATTTGAGCCATGGTTAGTATGGATGATTGTGTTTCATTGTCATGTATGAATGAAAGATAAGTGCACTTATTCATTTTGTTAGTTAGTTGTACCAGCTGGTCATATTTAATATTGGGATCCCAATGTTTTGCTATATTTGTGTTGTATTATTATGTGTAGACTATGGATACAATTGACATAATATTCATGTATTCAGACCCTTTCATGTCTCTTTACTTTGACTCTCAGACATTTATTGTAAAATTTTGGCTTGTACTCCTTTGCAAAACTAGGTTTTTATGGCAATGTGTAATCATTTTTTCTTCTTTTTTTTGTACTAAGTTTCAATGTTTGTAAACTTTTGCAAAATTTGTGGCAACTTCTGATTATATTTTCTTAAATAACATACTGTTTTTTTCTTCTTCTCTGTATGATGTTTTGGGAGCACAAACTATACCTGGTTATTATTCCGATATAGTGATTTTGCTGGTTCGGGAGCTCGAGTGTCCAGAGGAGTGACCCCGCTGTACAGCGTCATACCAGAGGCTGCACATATATACACCATGGAGAGCTACTGCCAGTTAACTACACTGCATGTGGCAAAAGGAGCCACTGTTTGGGGGGGGGGGCAGTGCAAGCCAGTGATTGCTTCCCATGTCATCAGCATCGTGCAACAACAGTAACAACTCTGCGGCTGAAACTTCGTCGTTGTGGGTGATGTGATAATTTCCATCCACAAACAGTTACGTCAAGACTTGGTGCAGTGTAGTGCGGGTGTAATCGTGGCAGCAAGGTGTAATGTGCGTGTGCGGGGTATGACTTAATTACACAAGACATTTTCAGCAATATCGTCGGTGGCACTCGAGACTCCATCATGTTCGTATTAGCTTCTCATTAATAAGTTCCCCCAGGGGCTCACCGTATGTGAGTACGGGTGTTGGCGTACCCGGGGGTTCCCGAGCCAATCATCGCCATATTCATCCCTTCATCCCCATCCGGTCGAAGTGGGTTCTCCTCGTGACCGGGGGACACAAGGTAGGCTCTCGTGCGTTCTTTGCATTCCATTCATACCGCACCTCACCATCGTTTCTTTCTTCCCTTGTCACTTTCCGGCCATTTCGCACCACGACATTCCCACATCTCTTTTTCTTCCTCGCCGACCTACCTTGCGTTCGAAACGCCCACACAGTTTTATTTCTTTTACGTTTTCTTTTAATCCACCGTGGACACAGCATGACGGATGCCCGCGCACGGGGTGCGCAGCTGGGTGAGTGGGTAATGGCGTCATCCCCACCATCCGGGGGCGTCATGTAGGGTTTGTGTTCGTATCCGCTGTTCAACTGCAGTCCCGCGGGGGGCCCATTGCAGGAGCTCCTGACTTCCCACGGCGATTGGGTCCCTCTGTCTATGTTCTGGGAGGTGTGACCCTGGGGTGAGATAGGTATAGATAGGCCACTCACCCAAGCCGGGGTAACGCCCGGGAAGTCAGAACCCGAGGTCGGAGACGGTTGCAATGGTGGAGAATTTATTTCGCTATGGAGCACCCTTCCTCCATTAATACAAACAAGCACCGAAAAGTTACAGTAACAGAAGTAACACCGCCGACATCTGGTTGTTACTTGGTCATTTCAAGAACAGAAGAAGGACAAAACTTTGAGAAGGTGAAACCTTTTATAATTCAGAAGGGCATAGATGCTATTGCTGGTGCGGTTCAATCCTGCACTCGTTTACGGAATGGTTCCTTATTGGCACAAACTAAGTCCGATCAGCAAAGTAAGACCTTGTTGAGCGCTACGCTTCTCCACGGTTATCCCATCCGTGTCGAGAAGCACCGCATATTGAATTCCTGTCGGGGCCTCGTTACCACCCATAGCCTCGATGGTATATCGGACGAGGATCTAGTAGAATATCTATCCGATCAAAAGGTGACAGCGGTGCATCGAGTGCAGGCCAAACGCAAAGGCGTATTGGTACCCACTCGTACCCTGATTCTAACATTTGATGGCGTCGATCTGCCCACGAGCATTTCCGCAGGGTACGAACGGATTTCTGTGAGGCCTTATATTCCTAGACCTCTGCGTTGTTTCAAATGCCAACGTTTTGGGCATACGCAAGTCTCACGTAAGAGTGCCGTTAACATCTGTGCAACATGTAGCCAGCCCTCACACGAAGGTACCTGTTCAACAGCCCCCGTCTGCGTTAATTGTAAAGGGTCTCATTCTGCGTCGTTTGCCGACTGTCCGCGGTACTTGGAGAAGGCGATCCAGGAGATCCGGGTAAAGGAAAAACTCTCCTTCGCTGAAGCCCGGAGGCGTTATCATGCGCGCCAACCTTCACTCCTGCGATCTGGCACATTTAGTTCTGTTGTTGCCTCGCCAGTACCACGAGTAGATGCCGAAACTCAGACCTGGACCATGACTGCATAACCGCCACTACCATCCGGCCATCCATAAAAAAGCTACTGTTACTAAGCCCTATAAACCTGGTCCAAAGTTAATGAAGTCGCAAGCCGCTGAGAAGAAACCCAAGCAGAAACTTCGTAGGGAAGATTTTCTGAAGGACCCTCCGCGTGCGCGCAGTAAGAAAAGTTCACCTTCTCCTCCTCGGAGGTCGCAGTCCCAGGAAGCTCCTGGGACAAGCCGCGGTCAGCGGCCCCCCTCACATATCGCCACCCAGAACCGATTCACGGCGCTTGAATCGGTTTCTGGCTCTGAGCGCGTGGACCCTCCCTTCGAGGAGGCTGTGGAGTCTGACCAACCCCATACCAAAAGCCCGAGCCCAAAGGTTAAACCAAAGGAAATTTTAAGCCGCCTTCTAAAAAGACAGTTTATCCCTTTTTCTTAATGGCTATCCTGAGCTAGAATTTACGTGGTGTACGATCGCATAGGGCGAAACTGCAACTTTTATTGCCTTCCCATTCACCTATGGTCGTGTGTTTGCAGGAGACCAAGCTTCTCCCTCATGATCCTTTTGATCTCCGAGAATATACTACGGTTCGCTACGACCTTGAACCGGAGGAGGGTACTCCTGGTCATGCTGGTGTCACGATTTTGGTGCGTAACGACGTTCATTTTCAAACTATCACACTTACATCCGACTTGCAAGCTGTTGCCGTTCGCCTTCACTTACCCGGCTTTTTGTTTTCTGTTTGCTCTATGTATTCAACTCCATCGTCTCCCCTCGCTCCCGCGGACACCATTTCTTCTGTTGGGAGATTTTAATGCCCATCGCCCACTGTGGGGTTTGCCAAGGGCTTGTGCGAGGGGAACTCTTCTTTCCGACATTTTTTACCAGTTCAATCTTTCCATCCTCAATACAGGTGCACCTACTTTTATTTCTGATTCTTCTGGTACATTCTCTCACCTGGACTCTGCCATTTGCTCACTCCAGCTTGCTAGTCGTCTTCAGTGGAACGTCGTCGCTGACACCTACTCCAGCGACCATTACCCCTGCATCGTTTCTCTTCTGTCACACCACGTACAGCATTCCAGAGTACCTACCTGGATATTCACAAACGCCGACTGGAGCTTGTATTCCAGCCTCGTGCATTTTGACGATCAGCCCTTCGCCGACATTAACCAACTAGTGCAGCACCTTACGTCTACGATTTTCTCTGCCGCCGAACGCGCAATTCCCCGTTCATCCTCTCAACCTCGGCGACCGCCTGTTCCGTGGTGGAACGAGGATTGTCGGGACGCCGTTCGTGCCCGTAGGACTGCACTTAGGGTGTTTCGGCGACACCCTACACTTGATAATTTGGTGCCTTTTAAACAATCGCGCGCCAGGGCTCGTCGCATTATTCAGGATAGCAAGAAGGCGTCGTGGACTCGTTTTGTCGAGTCTTTTAATCGCTTTACGCCTTCAACCGTTGTTTGGGATAAACTTCGTCGCTTCTCAGGTAAAGTGTCGCATTGTACTGTTTCTAATGCCACTATAGTGGATCCGGCTGCCATCGCTAACACTCTGGGTGCTGCTTTTGAGGCGGTATCCAGTTCAGACCATTATTTCGCTGGCTTTCGCTCTATCAGAGACCGGCTGGATTCCGACACCTTTAATTTTCGGTCTGCTAATAATGAGTGTTATAATGAACTTTGCACAATGAGGGAGCTGGAGCACGCTCTTCATTGCTCTAGGCACTCCGCTCCTGGCCCGGACGACATTCATGTCCTGATGTTAAAGTACCTATCAGCCGACAGTAAACTCTTTCTCTTACAGGTCTATAACCGTATTTGGCAAGACGGCGTTTTTCCTTCCGTTTGGCGCGAAGCCACCATTGTCCCTATACTTAAGCCTGAAGAATCGCCAACTACCTTCCAGCTACTGCCCTATCTCCCTCACCAGTTGATGGAGCGCATGATCAACGGGCGGTTGACATGGTGGCTTGAGTCTCAGAAACTTCTAGCGAACGCTCAGTGCTGATTTCGTCGATATGGCTCTACCGTCGACCACCTGGTGTCCCTGTCGACGCATATTATGAATGGATTTCTGAGAAAGTGTCAAATCGTGGCTGTGTTTTTTGACCTGGAGAAAGCTTATGACACTTGTTGGAGGGGCGGTATTTTACTTACACTTCACCCATGGAATATCCGCGGTCGTCTTCCCATATTTCTTCGGGAACTTATGCCGGACCGCGTGTTTCGTGTACGTGTGGGCTCGGTTTTATCTAGTCGTTTTACTCAAGAGAACGGAGTACCGCAGGGATCTGTGCTCAGTGTCACACTTTTTGCGATAGCTATCAACGCCATTGTTGATAGTATTCCACCTGGCATTTCATCGTCCCTTTTTGTTGACGATTTTGCCATATATTGCAGTTCACGGCGGACCTGTCTACCCGAATGCCGTCTCCAGAGCTGTATCGACCGTCTCTACGCCTGGAGTAACGCCAACGGCTTTAATTTCTCCGCCGAAAAATCCGTCTGTATCAATTTCTGGCGCCGGAAGGCTTTCCCTCCGCCCTCTCTCCATCTTGGGCCAGGGATACTTCCCTTTGCAGACGAGGCGAAATTCTTGGGGCTGATATTTGATAGAAAGCTGAGCTGGATTTCGCACATTTCGTTTTTTAAAGCAAAGTGTGACCGTTCTCTTAATCTTTTACGTGTTTTAAGTGGCACATCCTGGGGAGCTGATCCGACCGTCCTTCTTCGCCTTTATCGCTCTTTGGTCCGATCCAAGCTTGATTACGGGTGTATTGTTTATTCGTCGGCACGTCCATCTGTGTTACGTCGATTGAATGCCATTCACCATCGTGGCATAAGAGTCGCTACAGGGGCTTTTCCAACCAGCCTGTACCCAGTTTGTACGCAGAAGCTGCAGAGCCTCCGCTGTCCTTCCGGCGTGAGATCCTTTTGCACAGCTATGCTTGTCGGCTTGCCTAACCACCCGTCCTTCGATTTATTTTACGAGTTTTTCGCTTGATCGACAATATTTCGTTAGCTCCTCTGCATTACTACCTCCAGGGGTTCGATTTCGACAACTCCTTCGGCATTTGGACGTTACGCCAGCGCCGGCCATTCCCAGGGGGAAACGCTTTTTCCTCCATGGTTGCGCGCTGAGGCCCACTGCCACCTTGGGCTAACGTCGATGCCGAAGACTGAGACCCCTTCTTCAGTCTTTAGATCGGCTTTTTTTAGAAGTCCGGGCGCAATTCGGGGATTTTCATTTTATTTTTACCGATGGATCTAAGACTGATGCTGGAGTTGGATGTGCCTTTGTTTTTGGTCAATGTAGTTTTACGTTTCGTTTACCTGGACAATGTTCAATTTTTACCGCCGAACGTTTTAGCATTTATCAATCTGTTTTATACATTCAGCGGCACGGCTTGCGGCACTGTGTTATTTGTACGGACTCTCTGAGTGCCCTTCAGAGTATTAACGCGCTGTACCATTACCACCCACTCGTACAGCGCATACATGACCTGCTCCACTCGCTTGGTGTCTCTGGCATCAGCGTCTCCTTCATGTGGATTCCAGGTTATGTGGGCATCTCAGGTAATGAGTCTGCCGACGCCGCTGCCAAATCGACGATTTTATTACCCAGTTCTTTTACTTCTGTTGTTCCCTCCACAGATTTGTTTGTTGTTTTACGTAGCCGCATCCTCCTGCTTTGGAGGGATGAGTGGACGGCCCTCCGAGGGAACAAGTTGCGGGAGGTTAAGGCTCTCCCGTTCCTCTGGGGTACCACTTCTCGTTCGTGTCGTCGGGAAGAGGTAATTTTAGCTCGCTTACGAATCGGACATTGTCTTTTTAGCCATAGATACTTGCTCAGTGGTGACCTCGCACCACTCTGTGAGCAGGGTGATGCACCCTTAACGGTGCGTCATATTTTAGCAGAGTGTCAAGTTTTAGCTCCTTTGCGCGTTCGTGTTGGTCTGCCTGTTGGCCTAGCCAACGTTTTGGCAGACGACGCGCATGCTGTAGTGTGCCTTTTACGTTTTATCAATGACATTGGATTTACCAGATGCATTTGATGCGCTGAGAGTCTTTTGACTGTGTGATTTTATCTTGTTTTTTAATGGGGCATGTCCTCTCCAGTGGACATCCGGCGCTCGTGTCCCTGACATTCTACAGTTCTTGACACGTTGTTTTACTCTTTTATTGACCATGGTTTTAGTGTGTTCGTTTTTGGTATTTGGTGTTTTGATTTTTACCATTTGGACTCGTGGGTTTGTGTCCCGTTTTAAATTATGCGGTTTTCTTATCGGACTTTTATTTTTGGACAGTACACCTTATACTTTGTAAGGGCGCTGATGACCTTAGCTGTTTAGCGCCCTTAAACCGCATCTTATCATCATCATCATCATCATTAATAAGTTAAAAGGTATTTTCTTCTTTGACAGACATTTAAGCTCCGTCTTACTTTTGTAAATATCCAAATATTGTTTTTATATAATGCTGTAAAGTATGTCATTTATTTTTTTTTCTTCTTTCTGTAATTTTTCTGTAAAAAACAAAATCCTTCTTGCTTCGACGGGGACGTCGATTTGCGTAGCCAGGGGGAGATGTGGCATTTGGTTGTGGAAATGTATGTATTAACAGTTGGTTATGGAAATGTTTGTTGGGTGGTTCTTGGTTGGTAATACAGACCGGAATTAGGTCACGATAGTGGGGCAAAACCGGTTCTTCAGTAGTAGCGTCTGACGCTAAGTCAGTCTCTTAAAATGTGACCACAGTACAGTGCGGTTGGAACATGGGGGACTCGCCGTCGACAGCAAAAGGTAATCTGTAATTATTCTTAATATTTTCAGCCATATAAACTTCTGGCATGTGTCTCCTTCAAGTAGTTAGATCCTTCTATCCTTCCACATCATGATCTAGATATATTTT
This sequence comes from Deroplatys truncata, assembly GCA_030765065.1. Classification (NCBI taxonomy): domain Eukaryota; kingdom Metazoa; phylum Arthropoda; class Insecta; order Mantodea; family Mantidae; genus Deroplatys; species Deroplatys truncata. Next base: position 178,824,702 of record CM060975.1, on the reverse strand, counting down.
TTAGGTATTTTCAGGTATGTAAGGACTTAGTTCAGCTCGCTCCTGTCGGACCTCGTGTAGATTAATGTTTGATCCTGTTTTCGGTACCTTACTCTACCCCCCTTGAGTTAGATAAAATGTAGAGGTTACGACAATATGATTTTTGTGTATCGTTCCGCTTTAATGAATTTCCCTGTAATAATGATTTGAGAGGGAAATGGTTAAAGCTATTTTCCGCCAAGGTATGTATTGGATACGTTTCTTTTAATCAAAGATGTATTTTAAGTTTCCCTATGTGTGTTCTTGATTTAATTCTCCACTGAGAAGCAAAAAGAATTGAAATCGGAACAAGAACCTAACAACATTTTTTAATGTTTTAATTTAGAGGAATCTGGTGCACATTGGCAGCCATCGATACGTAGTAGGGTTTGTAGTGAACATTTTACAATAGAAAACTACAGAGAATACTGTAAATGAAGGACATTGAAAGTCGGTTCAGTCACATTCAATATTTCGCAGCTATCCCAAATATTTAAAGGGTACGTCTGAACTATCAAGTAGATTTTAAAACGAAACGACAGACCTTCCGTCACAACATGTAAAATAATATAAAAATAATCCAATCGGGACTATAGATGTTGACGATAAAGACTATCTCATAATAAAACAGATCATTCACACACAAGTGAGGAATGTAAAACTGAATATTTAAAAGAAAATTACATTTCTGACCCCAAGAAAGTTCGATCAGCTGCTCTAGCCTACAAAACTGCACCAGTCATTTCCTTAAAACGAAACAATCGTAGGCTAAAAAGCAAAATGAAGGTGCTGAGGGTAACAATAAAGGAATTAAGAACAAATTATAATCAAGCTAATAAAAAAGCAATTAATAACCTTAATATACCAGCATTAGAAGCTGCAAGAGAGAATTCTTGAAGCTGTTTCTTAATAAACAAGTGCAAGCATTAGGGCAAATAAAGCATCGCGGGAGCGAACCGAGTCTCAGATGTTGTAAATTATGGCAGAACAAACCTTCATCAGCATATGAATTCATTCGAAACCCTCACTTATTTACCCTTTCTAGCAGATTTACATTCAAAAGGTATGCAGGCCACACACAAAGAAAAATACCATGAATCCCAAATAGCAGTGCCTATCAGAATTGCGTAGCTCATTAGAAGAGGGGACATCTGGTTCGCTAACTATAACTGATGATATGGCTATTCGACCAAATGTGTTATCTATCAGATCGGGTGTTGTAATAGAAAATGTAGACATAGATGGACTTGAAAAAACAGTAGGCAGGAAAATAATATTGCAACCACATAGATTAACATGTTTTTGCTGTCAAAGATTCAACGCCACATTTTGTAATACCTGTACAACATTTCTTTACAAGTAATGCGACAGACAAAGAATTGAAGCAACTGACTCTTAATGCTATCAGAAAACTAGAGGATTTGGGATTCAAGGTAATAAGAATTGCAACCGACAAACACTCTACAAATGTAAAAATGTTTTTTGATGTGATGGAATGCCTCGATCAGAAATATGTCAACCTTGGATGTTGAGCGGCCAATGCTTCTATCTTAAACTACTGCCATATAATAACGAATATAAGAAAACTTTTCCTCGATTCTAATAGATCACTTACTAACAATGGGAAATTAATTAGTCCTAAACACTTAAGGATGCTTTTTGAAATTCAGAAAGATGAAGTGTGCAAATCAGTCCGGTTTCTGACTGAAAACATCTTAGTTCTAGCAATTTTGAAAAAATGAATGTTAAAAGGGCAGTTCAAATTTTTTCATGAGTAACAGCTTATCTACTTCTCAAGGAAGAAGGGGATATTTTCAGGATAGAGGAGTTCCAAAACTGCGATGATACAGTTGAATTACACGAAATAATGAATAAATGGTTTAAAATTCGCAATGTGAAGCAAATTATCACATACTTCTCATGACAAGACATTAAATTTTTTTCCCAAACTGGGATTCTACAATGCAGTGGCTGGAGGATGAGTTTCTGAACTATTTAAATGCTTGGAAGAATAGGAACCAACTTTCCAGAAAGCAGTTTCTTAATAAAGAGACTTTAGAAGCTATTCTTTATTTTATGGACGGTCTTGGTTCTTACTGTGGTTCTTAGCATCCCATTCTATATTGGGCATGAAAGGCCGGAAATTTTGCTCCGAGGCCTCTTTATCAGGCTTCAGCTTCTTTTACGTGCCGTAAATCTACGACACAGGACCACCCTTCCGAAGGAAGCCATGCTAAGGATTTTTACATCCAAAAATATCCATCGCCCTCCGTCGGGTTTGAACCCGCGACCTCGGGAACTAGATGCCAGCATGGTACTCCTAGGCCAAGGAGGACGACTTTAAGCAGCTATGGTGTTAGCTACGTTATCAACTTTAAATGCATAAGGTATCTCTTCACGTCTGGATTCCACTTTGTTCTTACCAGGAAATTTTCAAGTGATCACATAGAAAGAGTGTTCAGTTCCGTTAGAAGACTAAGGGGGAGCAATGATCAAACTAATGCTGCTGTGGCAATCCAGGTTAAGGATGAAATATTAACTGGAATAATTTCGGGGTTTCCCAGTGCAAATTATGTTGGCTCTAAAAAAAAGTAATTAACACAATAATGGCATGTTCAGTACCACAACAGAAAAATATTATCACTTCTGAAGCCCTTGGTCGTAATAGCGATCTTCACAGTTTGGTTGAATCTCTCTAAGCTACTTGAACATGGTGTGAACCACCTAGGCATAACATTTACGTCAGCCCTTAAAATATTAACATTAAAATCAGATATCGTTAGTTATCTGATCCAAACAATTAATGTTAATTTAGAATGTAAAAACTGTAAATCTATTTGTGTCAGATACAACTGACATTCTTATATTATCACTAGAGCTTGGATCTTTGCATATTTGCATGTTTTATTCCTTGATAGACGTATGCAAGTAAGTAATAAATTTATTCCATATTGTAAGGAGTTTATTACGGAAGTTTTATAGTGCATATAAATGCATATCTAAGGGGTTAGTGCATATTTAACTAATTTCTGCATATTTTTGCATATATTTTACTTTTTCAGCAATTATTCATGAAATACGAATTTGTATTTCACAACGATACTTTAAGAGAAAGAGAGGGTTCAGAGAAAATTTCTCTTTTGTTGTTCTGTTTGTATAGAACTGTTAAGCTATCATGTTTCTAAATGCATAACAGGTCGCCGAAAATGAGAACATAGCTATCAACAACCAGCGCTTCCTGACAAAAATGTGCCGTCAACACATAAACTAAATAGCGTTCAACAATCATGCGGCAAATCTTTAAAGTTCGGCGAGGCCATTGTTACTAGATACGGTTTGTATTAATGTTACACAAACGAAGCCATCTGACGCAACGATAACATTTCCAAGAAATAAAAGGTGCCGTTTTCAGTCACTCTTAAACTTGTAACTAGTGTGTATTCTGAAGTGTAAGCAGCAGGAAACGGAATATCAAAATGCCTAAGGAGAAGAGCAGTAAAACTTACTTGCTTCGAAACTGGATTGATGGAAATCCTACTCTAACAACAGATGGAAATATAGTACTGTGTCAAGTGTGTGAAAAACATGTAAGTTTTATTGTTGTATTTTCATAATATTTTAAAAATCAACGCGATTTTCGTTAGTGAGTGTTGGTTTTATTTAACTAAAATAACCTCATATTATTTTTATACAATTGTTATAAGTGTCCTGCGACAAAAGTTTCAGATTATGCAACATCTACACATAGCTACTCAAAGACATGCTATCAATAAAGATGTCTCCAAGATCCAAACAACCTATTAGCAGCATTTTCTGCAAGCAAAAATGGAAAGGATGACAGTAATAATTTTTCGAAAGATATCTGCAAAGCATTAGTTTCAGCCAACATTCCTTTGAATAAGATAAATAATATGGAATTTCGAAATTTCCTGGAAAAATATTCCGGACGAAAAGTTCCTGACGAATCAACAATAAGGAAAAACTACCTTGGCAAGGTTTATGAAGAGGTAAGTTTAAAAATTTATTAAACAAAGTTAGTTTGTGTATCAACTACCCCAACACCCTCCCCAATATTTTGAGCTTTATAAAAATTTGTCGTTTATTTAAAACTTTTAAAAGCATTATAGACAAATATTTTCAAATGGAAACAAAATTACGTATGGCCCGTAGTGTCACGGAGTTTTGATTTCTTTAGTTGTTTATCAAGAAACACTTTTTTATATATTTTTAAACTTGTTTCCCCCAAAACTGAGCCTCCAAATTACACCCTTTATCTTTACTAATTTTCAACATAATTATTTTTTCAGGTAATACAAGAAATAAGAGACGATATCGGCGACTCAAACTTGTGGTTATCTGTAGACGAAACAACCGACTCGTGTGGGAGTTTTATTACCAATGTCGTCGTGGGAAAAATGACTGAATCTGAACCAGGAACGCCACATCTCATTGTCTCCAGGGTACTGGAAGTAACAAACCATTCGGCGATTGCTAGAGCTGTTCGTGATGCATTACGTGCTTTGTGGCCTGCTAAAGAAAATGAGGAAAAACTCTTGGTGATAGTTACAGATGCAGCAGCATACATGCTTAAGGCAGTTAAAGCTTTGCAGGTATATTATCCTAAGGCAGTTCATATGACTTGTTTAGCACATGCTCTCCAGCGGAGGAAATTCGAGCGAATTTCCAGAAGTAAATGCCTTAGTTTCCTCTGTGAAAAAAGTGTTTGTGAAGGCGCCATCAAGAGTGAAATTATTTACTGATATGATACAAGATACTGTTTTACCCTCCGAGCCTATCCTTACGAGATGGGGAACATGGATTGAAGCAGCTCTATATCACAGTGATCATCTGGAAGACGTGAAAAAGGTGCTCAACGTGATGGACAAAAATGAAGCTGCAAGTATGCCTGCTGCAATGAGTGCTTGCAATGAGAAGGGTCTCCAGAGTAAATTAGTGTTTATTAAGACCTACTTTAGTAAAATACCAGCCGCAATCAAACATTTGAAAAAAAAGAATGTCTATCTTCTGCCCTGCAAGTATACGAAACAGCTGTCGCCGAAGATATACCTGGAGAAATAGGAAAGTGTCTTCGTAACAAAATTGAGAAAATTGAAGCAAGAAATCCAGGTTTAATGTTTCTTCGGGATGTGAATAAAATGCTACAAGGAGAATCTGAAAAAGAACTTAATGCTTATACTGTGAGTGACATAGCCTCTTTCCGATACTGTCCTGTGGCTTCGTGTGAAGTAGAGAGATCTTTCTCTTCATAAAAAAACATTTTAAGCGACAGAAGAAAGTCGTTTCTTCCTGAAAACTGTGAAAAACATTTAATTGTTTATTGCAATAAAAACGACTAATGGTAAACTAGACTGAAAGAAAGACTAACAAATATTAATTTTGATAATGTCTCTGTTAAGACTGAATTTACAATCTGATTACTTGATCAAGATTAATGAAAGTGAGAAAGTTAAAATAATATGCTTTATTTTAAGTCGTATTTTAAAGTCTTTAGAGCATATTTTACAGATTTTTAGTGCATAGATGCATGCATATATTATACTTTATACTGCATATAAATCCGAGCTCTAATTATCACTTTTAAAATATTAATCGTGGCTACTATTTCTATCTTGCCATGAATGTTCTGAAAATTGTGGCAGCAGTTGATTCCGCACTATGTGTTATTAAGTGTTGTTTAATAGCTACAAGTTACATAACAGTGACAAAAATAGGCCCAAATAATTACATAAAATGTGTTAAAAATATCTTATGTAGGCCTACGGAACAGTGTTAGGTTTTATTTAATAGCTACAAGTTACATAAGTGATAGAACATAACAGGCCTAAATACATTTAAATTATGTAATGGTCCTGTGTTAAGTCATCTTATAACGGACTTCAGAATGATGTGGTGCATCCAGCTTTTAGCCACTTACCAGAGCTCCAATAACGCAATTACGGTAATGTCCATCTTATAGTTATTATAGACTAGTGCTTTGCACCATTATTGCATAGCGATAGAGTATTAACATTTTATACAATTTTCTGTGATTGAATTGTGTTAAAATGCACTTTATATCAATGTAAACTTCACAAAACATGAATACATTGTTTTCGTTATAAATGAGTAGCAACCATCTCTGGTGGTTCGAAATGAACACTAACATTCCGTTCCCATTAGTTGTATTTATGGAGGTAATATAAAGAGGAATTTGTTATGCTAATAGCATAACAATGGGTTAACGAGGAAGAATTTGTGCTGTATATGGATGTAATAATTACAGACAACAAAGCAATCCAAAATCTTTCTAGTTACAGAAAACAAACCCATCCAAAATCTTTCTATCAGTTTCATGAAATTAAAAAAATCTAAGTACGCCTTCTAAAGTGAGGTTATTTTTATTTTCTCTTTTAATTATGCGCATATTTTGACATATTACAATAAGTCTATATTAATATCACATGCTAACTGATTTTTACTGCTTCCTTTAGATATAGACAATGTGTTGTTCGCTGCAAGAGAGCAGACCTTGATGATGTTAAACAAAATGGATCAGAGCATTTGAATGAAATTTACGTAGTTTGCTCGGGTCACTTTGAACAGAAAGACTTCTGACACAAAAATTTGTTAAGCCATGGGTATTTATTATATTATAAATATGTTATTAAATTCAGATATTTTCTAAAAAGGAATAAGCATGCATATTGTGCAATATTTTAAAGGTTAGTGCGGATCTCAGAAACACTTCATCTGTAATGTGGGTAGGTACTGTACAGCTAAAGATTTTCAGGACTGTGCCCTTTGTTTTTAAAAGGATGATTTGATGAGGAGAAAGCGTTTTTTTTACAGAAGATTATAGTTTACAATTTTAAGTTGTGTAAGTCACTTCCAGTGTTATTTGTTACAGGTGGATAATTTAAGTTGAGACTGTACAATATCTCCAAAGCTAAGCGTTGTAGAAAGAAATGTTTTTAATAAAAGTTGTTTGATATTATAGGGGAAAGTAAATGCCATTAGTTGTACCTTGTTTGGAGGACGTTACGATGGTCATTTTAGGGTCAATTTAATACTTTAAATGGAAAGTTGCAATTATGACCATTACAACGTCCTCCAAATAAAACGACGACCAAAGGCATTTACTTGCCCCCTAATATTAATTTACTGAAGCAGCTTTTATTCTTTCTACAACGCTTAGTTTTGGAGATATTGTACAGTCTCAACTGAAGTCGAATATTTGTTGGTAGTTGGAAGATGCTTCATGTTTATCTGACCCACGTATGGGAGCCAATTTGTCACGGTCACTTCGTGTTATCTTATTGCTGAGCGCCTGTTATTGTATACTAGTTTGAGTTTTGGGTTATTTGTCCTCCGGCTAGCTATTATTACTACTCAGTCGAGCATATCTCTTGAACAGGGTGTGTAAACGGAAAGGAGTTTTTACTGAAAGATAACACTGATAAAAGAATTTGTTTTTACACTTTTATTGCCGTCACACTTTATTCATTTCGCATAATTATTCTTGATACACGCCCGACTGAAACTGTTATATTTTCTAATATCACTATAATCACTTATTTGCTGCACATTATTAATTCGAGTATTTTACATTTATAACTGACTTTACAACGCGAGAGATTTTGTAGAATTGCGCGACGTATAACGCGCGAACGATTCTCTTAAACTGTGCGACGTATAACCTTTGTATGATTCTGTTGGACTGAACGACGTATTACCCACGAATCCTTCTGTTGGACTGAACGACGTATAATGCACGAATGTTTCTGTTGGACAGAACGAAACCTGTCTCTGGCACGGAATTTATACTCCCTCACCCGATATGCCTAAATATTATAATCGAGCTGCTATTGGTTAATAAAACGCGCCAACATTAGCGTACATATTTATATCCAATCAAAATTACGAACACATATACTCTAGGGAAGAAATTCCCTCCATTTCTAAAGAAATGCGCGCTACTCTGACGTCATTTGCTTGTTTCTAATAATTGATAAACAACTCACCCCCTCGCTCATTGTTACCCGCTCTTATTGTCAGTTTCAGTGAGGCCGTGTAAACTTATTTCCTAACAATGCTTATAATTAACAAACATCTCAAATCAATGTCATACAATAATGCTTATTTACACTACAATCACTCTGGCATTTGCAATGTTGTGATATAAAATACTGCCACACAACTTAAATGGTCTACCCTGTATATCACATTACAATATTCAATTCCTAATTTGCTCATCTCTTCCTAAATGGAGGTCAAGCCTCAAACCCCCTTTCTGCATGGCCTTGAATGTAAGCCTTACACTGGCACATAGATTGTATTACCAATAATTATTTTATTTTGAGGTAATTATACTGTCTATGTTTCAATTAATTATCAAATATAAAGATAGCATTACTATTGGATAGTCAGGTTATGTTAAATAGCACTTCAATTCTTCTTCCTAGGATTTGGTCGGGTTCTATGCCCTCAGTTTTTCCTATTGCAAAGAAAACTAACCTCTGACGGAGCCGAAAGAAAGAGGAGATGGATCTGAAAGAATCACAACAAACAATGATTAATGCTGCAGGTTATGTGGGAGGCACTGGCAGTTCCAAAGATGAAGAAGTATATAAATGTAAAGAATGTTTAAAATTGAAAATGATGTGTAGAGTGCTGCAGAAAACGGTGGCCAGATACAAGGTATGGAATCGTGCACAGAGAACTGAGTTAAATAACTTAGAACAAAAACATTTAAATGTACAAAAATGAAAAAGTGAGCTAGTAGTGATGTACCAGGGAAATTTATTAATCTACGGGATTACATATGGAAAGGTTCAGGGGAGGAGGTATACAGAACAAGATAGAAGTTTTGCTTTAGCATTTCACTTTTGCTCATCCAAAGTATAAGACTTTTCGATCATGTTTTTTTGTTACCTACATTTCGATTATTGATGCAGAATAAAGCCTGGTGTTAATACGATATATGATTTACTACAGTTTAAGTCTGATAAAATGAAACCACAAGAAAAAGTGTTTCAGTTGTCGCTGATGAAATTTCCCTCAATCCGCTTTTGACTTATAATGTACAGAGTGACTTGTTTGAAGGGTTTCAAGACACTGGCCAAGAAATCTCTGAAACCAGTATATGTGAGCGACCGCCATGTAATCAAGGAAATTATTGCTTACTACCTAAGCAATGCTATTTCAGGGGATAGTAATCAGGAGGTGCTAATTAAAATTTTAGTGCAAATTCAGGATACTGGCTTAGTACTCAAAGCTGTGGTTTGTGGTCAGGGTGCAAATAATGTGAAAACGAGGAAGCTTTTAGGGGCGAATTTAGAGAAATCATACATTGGAGTTAATAGTAGGGGGAGGAATTTTACGATCTTCCTCATTTGATAAAATTCGAGGAAACCGGTCCATTATGCGATAATTGGGACGGTTTCACATCTTTGGAAGAAAAGTACTGAATCTAAATAGCAAGTCTGGTATTTATCCGACTTTCCTTTTAGAGTTATGCTTTTCACAGATAGACAGACACGCGCGCACACACACACACACACACATGGACCTTTTTCTAAAAAAAGGTTTTTTGTTCAAGGACCTCAAAACATATATTTCCGATGAAATATTGGTAACAAATTTTTAGGTGCAAAGCAATACCTTCTCTATGTACTATGTACGTGGTAGAGAAAGTAAAAATGTTTTTTCGAGCGTCCTCAAAACATGTATTTCCAATGAAATCTCGGTACTGAATTTTTTGGTGGAATGCAATTTCTTCTCTACCTATGTAGGTGGTAAGTAAAGTGAAAGAAACATATTGTGGTTATAGCTATAAATAGAATGGAGAAAATTGAATCCGTAGTCAGCTGTTTAAAAGTGGCTCACCATATGTTGGATTTAAAATTCCATACTCTGTTCCATGACATCGCGAGAAACAAGTGAATCGCGACAGCACTTTACAAAAATTACGAAGTATTCATCAATTCAAACTAATATGAATGGATATCTCGAAATGACTAATGTCACAAAAAAGTTATTTGAAATAAATTGTGTGCTTTAATGAGAACAAACTACAAATAGAAATGTGGCATAAAGAACGCCAACAATGAACAATTATAATAGCGCGGCCGATGTAATGTGGCACCATTTTACACCATAGCGCGTTGTCATTGTGTTTTAAACAATGCGTAAAACGTATGCAAAGTGTACATTTTGCTCATACAATTCGCTTTCTCCGCCGGCATTCCTAATAAAGCCCTGGCCGATGTAATTCGGCTCTCTCTGTAGGCATTCGTAATGAAGTCCTCGTCTGTCTGTATCATCAAGTGGATCCTCATATGCACTCTCTCGCAGTAAAGGACGAAGTCATTTATAACACTTGTAGGTCAAGACATAATGCGTACAAAGTACGTCACAATTAGAAAAGAAATTGAAGTGTTTTAACTAAAAAGTGCACTAACTACCGTTCTCACAAACACTTTTACTAGCCAAAAAAGACGCTATGTTGTAATGGTTTTGCAACCATAAAAGGGCTGGTATTCTATATTCAAGTGGGAAGATTTTCCATGCTTATTTCACCGGCTATATCAACAACCAGAATGTATTCTTCCACGAACACACGTGCATAGACTACCACATGGCGGTACGCTGGTGTTCGTCTGCTGTACAATTGGAAACCCACCAACCTCGTTTCACTAATTTGACAGAAAAGGAAATAAGGTCATTCTATGTCAAATGATCAAAGCCCTCAACCCGATCAAGTTGATAACTCTTAACCCATTAAGTTAAACTTCCAATGTTTACATTTTGTCGTGAACTAGTTTAATATTTAATCTATCGTGGATACAATTTAACTCCAGTTACAGCATATAAGTTTATTTTCCACAGTCGTCAAGTAATATAAAACATAAGACAAGCTACAAATTCAAAGAGTAAATAAATGCATAAAATACTGCCTTCAGGCAGCAACATTCTCCCCACCCTGGGTAACCTCTAATGGGATAACCAGCTGTATAGGTCTAGTTATTGAACCTATCCGGAGTTCGAATTATAACAGTTCGTATGTGTCCGACCCTTCTTGTTGGAAAATCTGTGATAAGATCCTTCTTCCATATATGGTGTGCGGAAGTACTTTCTCGTCGATCCCAGCGACGTCTCCGATCTTGAACTTAGTTAAGTGTCTCTTGGGCTGACGGGCTTCGTGGAAACTGCGTAACTGAGTTAAGATACCCTTTGTACCATCGTTTACATATTTCGTCTGCTAATTTCTGCATTTGAAATGCCTTGGGTAGATTGCTGCTGATCTTAGGTTCTGATCCGCTAGTAACAATGGTTAATTTCTCTCCACAAAGGAAATGTGCCGGCGTTATGTCTCTGATCCTGAGTGGTCTACTTGCACTATGATTCTCGAGTTTAAGGCTGTTTCTATACTAATTAACACGGCGTTGAGACTTTCTCAGTCTGCTCCGATCGACCTAAGACTTTCCTGAGGCAGCGTTTAATGTTGCCAACCATTCCTTTCCACCAAGCAGCACTAGGAGTGGTGAAATTTCACTTAATACCGTGTTCTGTAAGTAGTGGTAAGTTTTTGAGGGGAGAGCGAGTTCTTCCAGTTGCTTGTTGGAAGCGTGGAACGCATCATCATTTTCTGAGTAAACGGCGTGTGGAAGACCACGCCTACCAGTGAATCTCTCTGGTGCAGATAGAAAACTATCTGTGATCTTAGATTCTAGCTGAATAAACTTCTAGGTATACAGCGCGGATTATATCACAAGTGAACACCGTTAAGTAGCCCTTTCTGTCTTCTGTTCCCAACCTTACGTATAGCCTTTAAGTCCATGCCGGCTACTTGAAATGTTTTAACCTGTTTTACTCGGTCTCGCGGAAGAGTAGTCTCTCTTGCCTATCCATAGGATTTCTTTACAATCATAAATGGCAGACATTTTCCTAACACTCTGCAATGGATTGACGGGCACATGTAATCCAGAACTCTTTTCTGAGTTCAGACAAGACAATGTGAACGCCAAGATGATGTAGACGAATGTCCGCGCACTGAATTAATAGCAGAACAGACTGGTGACGTACATTAAGTAATAGTGGATAACGCTGAGCTCCAGAGAGGTCATCTGCGAATTGGAATCTTCCAGCAAGTCGCATGAATCCCTCATCTAAGACGGGATTGTATTTTGTGATTTGCGAATCTTTGGGTAGGGGCTGTTTGCTTTGGAGCGCCTTAAGCTCATAAGGAAAGAATACTCCTCTTAACGCACAGAATACGTGCATTGGAGAACTCAGGGGCCGTTAGTTCTCCTGAAGCCTTCAATTTGTTCTTGCATTCGGTATAACTGGAAAATCCATGCTGTTAAAACAGATCAGTGATGAATGAGCTGTATCGTGAAGCTTAGTATGAGACTCAGGAATACTAATGGCAGTATTTTCTCGGGATGACAAATAAGCCATGGCGGCCCATGCCACCAAAGGTTGGAGTTATATAGCTCTTGAGTCAGGAGTCCACGAGAGATGATCTGCTGGGTTGTCTTCTCCAGGGCAGTGATGACACTGAGCAGGGACTAGAATAGATTGGATCTCTGTCACGCAGTTGCAAACAAATGTCTTACATCTGGTGGCGTCGCTCCGGATCCAACCTAAGGCAACCATAGGATAGCTCCATAGAGTGGCCTTTATAATATACCCTGTGGACTGCAGAAGTAGTTAAGAAGGCACGTGCCAATTAAGGAAGCCAATAACTCCAACCGTGGATGTGTTATTTTCTTAATAGGTGACAACCGAGCTTTATTGCACACTAATTCCAATGAAATGTTCTCATTCAAGTCCTTACGTACAGGGAAGTGCCGTAACCTCTCTCTGGGGTATCAAATAATACTTTTAGTTTTATTTAAACTTTATTTTTATTTTTGTTTAACGTTAATTACTGTGGACCTTAGCGTCCCATTCTCTATTGGACGTGAAAGACCGAAAATTCTGCTCAGAGGCCTCTATCAGGCTTGAGGTTCTTTTACTGCCGTAAATCCACGATACGGGATCACCGCTTTACTTCTCTTCCAAAGGCAGCCATGTTAAGGATTTTGACGCCTGAGTTGGAAGTCCTAGTTCCCTTCTGTAAAAAGCCATGCTAAGGACTTTTACGCCCGAAAACTCCATCGTCCTCCGCTGGGTTTGAACCCGCGACCTTGGAAACTGGAGGGTAGCATGGCAACACTAGACCACGGAGGACGAGTCTGTCTTTCTCTCTTCTCTCTCTCTCTCTCTCTCTCTCTCTCTCTCTGGGGCATCGCAGAATACATGAACTTGTGAGCGTTGTTCAGAACGTTGTTTCGAAAAAGCTATCCATCTTTGAACTGCTAAGTTAGAGAGATGCTCAAGAGTTATCCAAGTATAACATTTGCTGTCAATGTCTGCAGTAAAAATCTCATCCCGATCTATTTCTGCTAGCCACGTGTCTTGGAAAAGTATTTTGGCACGCATGCATATCAAAATGGAAATGAATTTCATTTATTGAGGCTCTTTAACTGTTGTGGTCCTTAGCGTCCATTCTATATTTTATGTGTGATAGACCGGTAATTTCGCTCAGAGGTCTCTCTATCAGGCTTGAGGTTTTTTACGAGATTTACTACACGGGACCACCGACTTTGCTTCCCTTCCGAAGGAAACCATGCTAGGATTTTTACGTCCGAAAAAACTCCATCGCCCTCCGCCGGGTTTGAACCCGCGACCTCAGGAACTACAGGATAGCATGGCACTACTACACCACGGAGGACGACACGCCTGGCTATCTGTGGAAGTATTCAAAGTGGGTCGTAGAACTTCGATACAGTGTGCAAAAGTTGTATTTTCGTAGTCGGCTTCTCTGAAATGTCTCTCCTAATGCATTAAGCATTGTATTCTATAAATGTGGTGCTGAGTACTTCCGGGAAGACGGAGCGTGAAGTTTAAGTTCTTCCAGATATTCGAGGTGCGCTTGGATGATACGATTCTTGTCTCCGTATCGTGCGTGTAAGATAAATTTATTCTCTTCGTATGTGGAGGCTATGATTGGAATGCTACCCACGAGTGCTTTAGGCTCACCTTCTAGGTAATCACGTAAGAATACGTCTTCGTTGACTGTTGAAAGGGATGTGTCCTTGTCTACCAAGCTCCCAAAAGCGCATCCACGTTTCATCTCCAGAAAACAGTTGTAATTTGATAACAGGTAGTTTGACGTTGTGAGTGTTCGTGGCGAAGTCACTTCTTAAGTTGAGAGTTTCACTTCGGATGTTGTATCGGTTAAGCTGTCAATGATATTTTTATACCTGTTTTGAATGCCTCGTGAAGCCCTTTAACTCGCTCTCTTGATAGTCTCGATGCATTGTTCACGTGATTATGTCAGTTTCATATTCAGGATCTGAAATCAGGTCGTGTATAACGTCATCTAGCTTCAATAAGTGCTATAGTGTTTCTGAGATAGGATCTTTATAGTTTTCATAGTCACCCAAGGGGTGTCTTTGTCAAGAATCTACTAATTTTGCGATTCGTATGATATTTCCTCTCCTACGTGTGCGTTTCTTCTTGAGCTTAGACAATACGTCAGTTTCGGCCGTATTCAAGCGTAAGTATAATATGCGCGCGTTTTAATAGTTATAAGGCCTATTACCAGCCATACTTCTGCCTAGAGTATGTCAGTATTCGTGAAAAATCTGTTTTACTAGTGCAAAAGTAGGTATGATAGTCCTAAAACTCTTGAAGCTTCTAGTGGTAGTGCAGGAAACTGTATATCGGCTGAGCGCTGTAACTTGAAGTATTTGACTGAGACGTGCTATATTTCTGTTGGCCACACTGGTCGAATATTATAAAGACAAAAACACGTGGATATGATTTACAAAGTCAACAATAAGGCTTTCTAAATGGAATTGAGATATATTTCTCATATAAAATTAAGTTTTATACATATGTTACTAGCAGGAAAAATATAGATCAAGATCTAAGTAAAATTGAACTATTCTGTGCTCTGTTTAATAACAGTACTCACCTTCGCTTAAAGATTTGTTACTTCGTTGAATTCTTCGATCGTTTAGCACTTTGTTTCTTGAATCTGTTAATCATTAATCATGAATTTTGTACTTATTGCATTTCTTTCCGTTTCGTGTACTCATGTAATTGCAAAAAAATTACATACAACTGTTCTTGAGTTTCGGCACCATAAATTAGTCGTGAACTATACCCTCGTCGTTAAAACGTTGCGCTTGACAGCTAGCGTTTAATTTGGTACACTCGCCAAAAAAACAGATGAAAAGCTTTAACCGTTTCACTTCCTAAGCCAATCAATCACAAGGCAGCACTCCGGATGGTCGATGACAAAGTGAAAGCGGAGCTGGAAGTGGCTCTGTTGCTGGATGTAGCTATTTCCAGCCACGTTCTGCAGTTTGTGAATCTCTAGCACGAGCGTCGAGTTGTTCTATGCAAGAAAATCCCTCTATTGGGCATCCCTCTATTCCTGCTGATAAATCCGTACAACGAACTGCAGCAGCTCTTGGACTAAGCACGAGAACTGTTATTTAAGGAAGTGAAACTCCAAGAGAAAGAGAACAAAATTCCTGAACATCTGAAACGCAGCAAATATTTATGTCAACTCCAGGGAGGGAGGGAAGGAAGGAAGGAAGAAAGAAACAAATAAAGAGAGAAAAAACAGCTGCCTCGTCCACTCACAATCTTTATGCTTTCTAATTAGGCACCATACGTAGGCACATTTATGCTTATTATCATAGATAGGAGTATCCGACCACACTAAATCTACTTATATCGCTTAGAGAAGCAGCGGTTCACTGGGGGCAAAACGTCACTGAAAGTGGTGCTGAAAGATATTGGCTTTCGGTACAAAACACTGAATGGAAGAAAGTGCTGCTGGAAAAGACACATATTGTAGTGGCGGAAAGCGTGTTTTTGCATAAAATCTTGGCAAATACCTCCATAAAATAGTGCGGCTGGACGAAACGTGGGCCAATGCTGGAGAAGCTGTAACAAAATGCTAGATAGACGACACTCCTAACAGCTGTGGCCATCAGTCGACAGGGAAAGGAGCCCGGTTAATTACGGCTCATGCTGGTTCCTCCAATGGGTTTACTGAAGACGGTCTTCTGCTCTTCAAATTGAAGAAAACCGGAGATTACCACGAAGAAATTGACATTCTCGCTTCTGGATTGGTTCAGAACGTTTCTGCAGCAACGGGACCGTCCAACAATTATAGTGATGGACAACGCACCGTATCACACGGTAAAACTGGACAAGGCCCCTACTTCCAACGACAGAAAAGAAGTTATGGTAGAGAGCCTAAAAGCAAGGGGTGTTGCTGCAGATATTAGAATTACCAAATTGCTTCTGTATTCCCTGGTGAAAGAAAATAAGCCTATAACAGCAACTTACGTCGCAGATGAATCAGCCAGGGAACTAGGTCATAAAGTGATTAGGTTACCGCCTTATCACTGTCACTTCAACCCTATCGAATTAGTGTGGAGCGACATTAAGCTTATGCGAGGGAGAACAATAAGCCATTTACCATTACCGAGGTGCAAAGGCTTTTGGGGGAAGGTGTGGCGAAAATGGGCGCGGCTTCGCGGAAGAAGAAAGTAGATCATGTGAATAAGCTAATACGAATTATTAGTAAGTTTGAACCATTAATATACTTTGGTGATGGCGGCGATGATCAAGATGACCATGATGCTTCCGAGGATGATCATAACGGGGATTTGGATGGAATTGAGCCATTGCAGTTTTAAATCGGTGAGTGAAAATAACTGTTATCGCATTATTATAATTTGTTTATTTCTCCTCATTGTAGTAGGCAAGTTTACATTATTTTGTTTCCATATTGTCAGAAGTGCATAACTTATTCTACATACGCTGCAATGTTTATGCTGAGTTATTTTAAATTAACAATAATAATACAAAATAGTCATTATTCATTGACGTTCACTACTTACGTACACTGTTTGTTTGCGGCTTAGACACGATAGAAAGCAGAACAACCAGCTGTTGTTGTTAACTAGCCACTCTGGCACCGTCGCAACCACAATATAGCCAACGATACGCGAAGCCACACGAACTGTCAAGTGCAAAGATTCAACGGCGGGGGTATAGTTTAGTACTTAATCCATCGTGAATATAATTAAACTCCAGTTACAGCACATCAATTTATTTTCCACAATTGTCAAGCAACATAACAAAAGACAAGCTACAAATTCCAAGAGTACATAAAGACATCAAATATCTGGCATCAGTCTGTAACACATTTCTCCCAGTTTAGTAATCGTCCTCCGTGTTGTAGTGGTGCCAGCCTCTAGTTCCCGAGGGGACGCTATGGACCACAGTAGTTAAAGTGCGTCAATAAATAATAATAAACACCCAAATTTAGTCTTTTTCAGTGACGTGTCAAATATTAACAAAAACCGATTTTTTTATAAATGCACCGCTTAACTAAAACTGACAAATCTCAGCAACGCCTTAAGATATGACAAAATTTTGCTGATAAATTCTAAGGATGTGACTCTTTCAATTATAAGGTATTTCGAAAAGGTTTCATTTTCATCTAAAGCTATATATACACTACCGTTTGGAAAATTGCAACACCAAGAAAGAATTTCCCGAATAACTGCAAACTTTGGAAGTGTAGAAGAGTGTGCAAGCAATAAGTGATTTTAGGTTTGCAAAGAGATGGGGTACACGTAGGCCGAGCAGAGCCCTCTCGTGTAGGTCCGGCAAGGTCAGTGTTGGACCCAGTGTAGTCAGTCCAGAGCTGTCAAACAAGGTGGAAACAATAGTGAGTACCAGTATGCCTCGTCGACGTCAAAGGGAACCCCATCAGCATGCGAGTGAGTTCAGACGGGGCAGAATGATCGGTCTCCGGGAAGCGGATTTGTCATACTGTGACAGGGTATGCTGCAACGACAGTGATGCGTGTTGGAAGCAGTTGATAGATGAGGGTCGGACGCAGTGAAGAGCGGGTACTGGACCACGGAACATGACCACAGCACGGGATGACCGTCATCTTGTCCGCAAGGCCATAACGAACCGTACAGCTTCATTCACAGTGTTGGCTCGACGCTGGAGCACTGCAACTGGTATGAACTTGTCTGCATCAACGGTTCGTCGCCGTTTGCAGCAGGTTGGACTGGTTGCATGCATGCATGCATGCCATTACGTCGGCTTCCATTGTCCAGAAACCACAACCTCCTCTGAGAGCAATGGGCACGCGAACATCGTCACTGGGGTGCTGAGTGGCAAAATGTAGTCTTTTCGGAAGAATCCCGCTTGTGTGTCCTACAGTGATGGCCGGCGGTACCGTGGTGAGCGCAACCAGGACGGCTGCATTGTTGAGCGGCATAGCAGAGAAACACCAGATGTGATGGTTTGGGGAGCCATTGGTTACAAAAATCGATCTCGCCTCCTACGAAATGAGGGCGCTTTGAACAGCAACCGATAACTAATCACGGTTGTAGAGCCTGAGGTACTACCCCTGCTTCAGGCATCTCCACAGGCCACATTTCAACAGGACAATGCCTGGCCACATATTGCGAGGAATGTACAATCCTTCTTCGAAGAGCGACAGGTACCATTGCTTCCCTGTCCTGCACGTTCGCCTGACATGTCGCCCATCGAACAGGTTAAGATATGGTTGTTCGGCACCTGGTGGGTTACGGTCCTCCAGTAACTAGTGTCACGGATTTGTGGGCTCGAATACAAACTGCGTGGGGGGAAATCCCTCAGGAACTTATTCAGAACCTTTTTGATTCAATGCCACGGCGTATAGCAGCTGAAATTGCAGCGCATGTAGGCCACAACATATACTGTATATTAGGCCTCAAACGTCATGTATAGATTTGAAAAGTTTATCATTCGTTACTTGTCATGTAACTAACCTGTGGTATTAAATTCATAGAATTCACGCATTTCCTTCTTGTTGTTGCAATTTTCCCAAACGGCAGTGTATATATATATATATATATATATATATATATATATATATATATATATGCGTGTGTGTGTGTGTGAAATAAAATTACCTAGAATTTGTAGCGGGAAATCGTCGATCCTTGGGTTGTTGTGGTCTTCGGCAGTGTTCTTCCTCGGCTATTGATGCTCATTAGTTGTTGCTTATTCCATTCCTAACTTTTCCTACCTTTATCTGATTCTTACTTCTCAGGTTATAGTGGGTGACTTACTTCTCAGGTTATAGTGGGTGAGGCAAGTTTAAGAAATACACTGCAATTTCGTCTTAATAAATCCAGTTTATTCACAATTGAAATAATTATGGGCGGCTAGCTTTTCCCATTATTATAATCCCACCACTTTAAATTAGCCAAGAGCCTAGCTAACTGCACACGCATTCCCACCCTTTTTGCACACACGTACATTTGCAGCACTTCGTAGCGACGACAATTCTTGAAGATCAGGAGAGAGATAGTGGGCTGAGGTCTTGTCTGCCCTTATATGCAGGAGCCTAGTGACATTCACCTCAGAACGCGTCACCTTAACATTTATGAGAATGTGTGGCTTCAAATCCGTGCGCTTAAGCGTTACCTTGGAGCGTTGTGAAGCCAGTTCCATATCTCCGTCTCCTTCTTTTCTCTATCTGTTTGTCTCTATTTCTCCGTACCGTTACCGGTTCCCTGCCTGTTGGCTTGGTGAAAGGTACGCTCTACTTAGGATTATGCTTTTCCTGGAATTTTGCTAGCTCCCCGTTTCTTACAATTAGCTCTGTACAAATGTTAGATGTTGAATATTTTAACATGTTAGTGGATTATATTATTACTGTACAATTCTTATATGTATGGTTCCCCTTTCATATGTACAATTCCTATATATGTATAACATTTCCCCTTTCAAATGCCCCGAGCTATGTTGCTAAAATTCCAAAATGGACATTTTAGAACATAGATGAATGTCCCCAAACAAAACATAATAAATGCATAATACACAAATAATCTGCTTAAAACTAGCATTAAAAGAAGTAATGACATGTACAATATTGTAGACATTAATAATTTCATTGTGCTGTAATTTGAAGCATCTTCATATTGTTTTTAAGTGTCCAGCACAACTGGTGTTTGTCTGTGTGCTGTGTAAGCAGAACGAGGAAAAGAGAAAGAAAAAATACACTTTTTGCTCTTCGTTTTCGGAAGTAGTTTCACTATAGTTTGCTGTTCCCACTTTACCGAAAACTGGTATTTTGGAGCTCTTTTTCACTATTTCACTGATTCACTTGCACTAGCCCTTTGGCTGCCTGTATTTCTAGGCCACTTCACACGCATATTGTGTGCACTGCTTATAAATAATTACAAATGTGTGTAGCTAATTAAGATGCTACAGTGTCGGCCGCGGTGCCTGCTCTCTGATGTGACATTAACCATCAATGATAGTTGTAACATACGAAAAACAAGTTTTAATCATCCTCAATTAATCCTCGAATTTGAATTCATTATTTTTGTTGGATTTTACAAATTTTTTCACAATGCATTAAATTTACTGTTGTCCTTCTTTAGCTACTAAGACATACAAATTATTTGAATGAACCCTTATACTTGGAATATTAAAACAAATGAACAAATTATAAATATTAAATTCACATATTAAGTTATTGTTTGCAAGAGTCAAAGTAGTTCTCATACATAAATGAGCGTAAATATTTGCTGAAATTTCTTGTGACTCATAATCTTCACAAATTCTTTTCTCTCGCCCGTAGCAAATTTACTTCTACATAAACGGTGACCGATCAAAAATAATCCACATTATACATAAAGTATACCTAAACATTACTACTATATACACAAATTATAAGACTTTTTATGAAAGTTCAGCGCGTTGGAACAACTTGTTTAAGTTTTAAACGGCTTTAACAGTTGCCGATGATAGGTACCCAAAATTTTGTTATCATCTAAACCCTTTAATTGGCAAGTGTGTGGACCAAACTGGGCTGTTATCTCAGCTGGCCCTCCGTACAGTAGATGCATTCGATTATATTCCTTGCTCCAGGCTGACGACCTCTTCTAATTCCCGACGAGTACGGGTCCCCAAGTTGTGCTGTCCACTTCTTCCGGTGTCTTTTGGCTGACTTTTTTCTCTGGTCTGTCTTTTTTAGAATTCTTCCCAGGGCTTTCCGGCATTGTTCCAGCGGTGTTTCCTCCAGTTCCTTAGGTATGGTTTCCGGCGTGTTCTTAAGTATAGTTCTGGTTTTCTTCCAAATTGCAGTTTGACCGGCGCGTAGCCTGTAGTAGCGTTCACCGAATTATTGATGAACTCAGTGTTTTTGGCAATGGTCATACCATCTTGTGTGGCGTTTGTGGTTCAAAATTCTAAAATAACCGGTAGTATCCCTTAGAATCCACTCTGACATGTTCCCTTGTGGATAACAATTACAGCTGTGGTACAATTTTATCCCTTTGTCGTTTAGAGCCTTTTTAAATAACTTGCTCCTGTGAGTCGTAGCATTGTCACATAAGAGGAAGCTTATCATTCCACATTCTGGAACGTAATCATTGATTAACTTTCTGGCACATGTCCTGGCTGTAATGTCCTTTATGGGATATATTTTCGTATACTTCGAAAAAACGTCTAAAAATACCAGAATGAATTTTGTGCCAAATTTGCTAGTTGCTAACGGACCGTGTGTGTCCGTGCAAATCAGCATTCTCGGCTGTTCGCGGATTACTGGCTGCATCTGTGTGTCAAACTTCACGTTTATCGGTTTTGCTAATTGTCACAGTTTGCAGGTTGATATGAATTTTTTGATCTTTTGGTGTCGTTTCTTTACATAAAAATGTTCTGAAATGCTTAATGCTGTACGCTCTGATCCAGCATGGACGAGTGACTGGTGGAATGCGGCTATCAATAATGTTTCGAGTGTTTTTGGTATGTAAGTTTTCCACCTCGGTGGATCACTATGTAATTTGTATAGGACGTTTTTATGCTTGCCAATTGTGGTTGTAGGGTTCCTTGTTCTCTGGTGCCGTTTGTAACAGTGTTTATGTATCTTGTCGTTCTGCCACAATTTTATGTCTCTCAGAGCTTTTGTGATATTTTGTTTGCTCTCTATCTGTAAGGTCGTAAGTTTAATCTCATGGAAAGGCCTGCTGTTGCTTTCCGGTAGCGAGTTGCACCGCGGAAGTCGAGATAGCACATCGCTGAAAACGTTAACGACCCCGGGTATGTGTATTATATCCACATCGTATGACAACATTTCATGTATGTAGCGTGAAAACTTGCTACTCATTAATTTACATTGTTTGATAAATTCTAAGCTTATTTGATCTGTGTGTATTATCTTGCAGTTTTAAATGAACTACTTAAATTTCTGCAAGGGGAAGCATATGGCCCCAATTTCCATTTCACTGACACAGGCGTTTCTTTCTGTTGTGGTCAGTCCTCTTGATGCAGTGGCGATTACGTGCATATTGTCTTCTCTGTCTACCTGGCATAATACACTTCCATAACCTCCCACGCTGGCATCCGAATATATGTGGAAGGGCACACCGTCTATTGGTCGTTCCAATAGTACAATTTTAGCGAACAATTCTTTTATTCTTTGGAACGCGCCTTTTTCTTCTTCCCTCCAGGTCCATTATACATTTTTCGCAGAAGTTTTCTGAGTGGCGCAGCTTCCTTGGCGTCTAAGGTCATGCGTAGTTTGCCATTTGGCTTTCTCACCCAACAACACGGATTGATATACTTTGAGTTGAAGAGTTCTATTGTCATTATTAATCATTTCTGCGATAACTTCATCAGCCTGTTTCCTTATCGCAAATGGTAGGTTGCGGCACTTATGCGTATATGGGGCAATTGATTTGATTTCAAACGAATATTTGTAGGCTGAACATCCTCCTGGTTTCGATGAAAAGGCTTCCTTGTTCTTCCAAAGTACAAGTGATAATCGTTTTCTTTGGTGATCCGACAGGTTTTGTGCCGCTACTACTATGTCTTATCTGAGCCGCAAGGTCTTTGTCGGCTATCAACACCTCTGTACGCGGGGCCTGGACCGATTTTTTCTCCCTTGGCAGACGGTCGGCATGCAGCGTATACAGGTCAAAGTGTTCCGACCTTTCATTAATAACTTGCGTGTGGACATAAAGTGCTTCTTTGCAATCCTCGCCTTCTGTATTAATGTTCTGTGATTCCTTATTCACATTGATAATGTCGATCATAAATTCATTTTGTACCGTGATTGTTTCCACAAAAAATTCCTCCTGGTGAAGCCGGCTTTCTTCCTCGGTGGGACCGCTGTTTTTATTTAAATTTTCTTCGTCGAACGGTTCTCGAACAGTTCCCTGCTGCGATATACATTTCTCCTCAACATTTATAATGGCTCCCCAAGCATTAAAACAATCTGCACCAATAATTACTCTTTGTTACAGCCGTGGTACGATTAAGAAAATTACATTAAATGTTTTGTTTCCTATTTTAATGGAAAGCATGGCTTGGTGCTTTACCCGTTCTGCCTTTTTTGATATTGCCACAGTACAATAAGCCTTTTTGATGGGCAGCGACATTATTTTAATTTTTCTGTTTAACAATTGTTGAAAATAATCTTCCGAACACACAGAAATATTTGCTCCAGTGTCTAATAGTATTATTGTAGTAATATCCATTATGTCCACTGCAATTCTCGGCGATTCATTGTTTTCCTTATTTCCTAATCTCTTGTTAGTATTGGCAATATAGACGCCAGTGCTGCACTTTTGTATTGAAGCCATGGGCCCGGAGTTTGACGATTTTGTTCTGTTAGCAGTGGGTAAGGTGTTTACCAGGCCCCTGCTAACACCTGGGCCTGGTTTCCCGGATTATGATTGTTGCTTGTGTTTGGATGGCCATTGTTTAATTCCGGGTTTGATTCCCATCTTCTCCAGATGCTTGTGTTTTCAATAACTTGCGAGGGTACCGGACTGTGTCTCCCTGATCCATTGGAATATCTCCGGCGTCTGTCACGGTTTCCTTGGTGCACGTTTCTATCAGGCGAGTTTCTGCCTCCATTGTTGCGGTTATCTTGGTGATAATGGCTCAGTCCTGTATAGCGAATATTGTTAATGTGTGCTGCTTTTCTATGCGGCCTCTGTTGTCTATTTGGTTGATATGATTGTTGTCTTCTCTCATATCGTGGTGGCTGAAATCTATTTCTTGCTTTTATTGTTATATTGAGGGGCTCTTGCCCCGGTCCCCGAAAATGGTGGTGACTGGCGGCCATCTTGTGGATAGATGCTCCTCTGTGTGTGCCACGTGGTACTTGTGCTGGGCTTCTGATCGAAAGCTGTGATGAGCTCCAGCATTTTGGAAATCGTTTGCGGTTGGGCAACAATTAAACATTTCTTATTTAAGGGTCAAGTGATTGATGAGTAGAGCAATCACTTCTGTGTCTGACAGTGGCGGCTCTAGTTTGCTCTTTTGTGCCAATTTGAGCACGTAATCGATCAAGCTGCCGTGCATATTCTGATTATAGCAGCCATTGTTGAGCTGTAGTCTTATTCTGCTAACCTCTGTTGGTCCCCAGTAACGTAACAGAAAAGCCTGTTTAAACTCACTGTACACAAAGAATCCCCAACGTCAGACGCAGCCAGTTCAGTGCACGCCCTTTTAAGCATTTTCTCACAACAATTAGTTTTTACCTCATCTGGAGTGGCTTTAAGTCTAAAATATTGTTCCAATTCGGTAATAAATTCTTTTGGGTGATCCCCTTTTACCTCATCAAATATTGGAGGTGACAACTCATTTAGCAAGTGCGAATTTAAATTACTGTTATGAGAGCAGGTGACCAGTGGTATTACACTTCTAGCATGCACATCATAATTACATGAATTGTGTACATTGTTGGTGGCTTCGCCCGGTAACAATGGAGTACTACCGGGGTCCACCGATCTTTGGTATTCACTAGGTGAACTTGGACTTGCTGTAAGTTTCAGTTCCAATCTTTCTACAGAATTCCTTAACTCGTTAATTTCTTTGTCATGCACTGTATTCATTGTTTGTACAACATTTCTAAGTTCGTTAGTTACATATGAATTGGCTACCTGAGACGCAGTTACCACTTTCTTAACTGCTGTGAGTTCCGAATGTACCCTGTGTGTTAATGCTTGTTGGATATGTGCTAAGGTTTCTTTTACCTGGCCTAACAAGTTTTGCATTACCTCGTTCTTAGCTGTTAATGTGTCTAACTCTGCAGTTACAAATTCTGACAAAGTGGCTATTTCATCTTTATTTACTACCAACTCTTATTTTAATGCTAAAACCTCTAATTGAATGTTTTCCTGCCCTAAACTGATTTGTTCTAACATTTCTCGTACATTGTTGAGTTGTTGATTGACTTGTTGGCTATTTGCTGTGATTTTTGTTACCATTTTTTCTTGTAATTTTTGGCTATTTGTTCTGATTCTTTCTTGTAATTGTCTA
The DNA here is from genome assembly GCA_030765065.1 of Deroplatys truncata. Classification (NCBI taxonomy): domain Eukaryota; kingdom Metazoa; phylum Arthropoda; class Insecta; order Mantodea; family Mantidae; genus Deroplatys; species Deroplatys truncata. The sequence continues at coordinate 178,799,262 of CM060975.1, read as the reverse complement.
TTCGCATCTCTCAATGTTGATGTGAGCATGGACTGCAGCATCTGCATTACATTGGCAGAGATGTGTCCGAATTCTATTACATTAATTGTGGCCTCATCTGGTATGTTTTGCGTTGCAATAGTATGTGATTCAGTAGTATGAGATTATTATGCTGGTCCAGAGGTGGAGCACTGGCTTCTTCCGCTACATGGGTGTCAGCATTGGATTTTTCAGCCATAATTATAATTTTTTGTTGTTTCTAAGCAACATGCAAATGAAAAGTTTAACAATTGAGACTGATGTAACTTATAAATTATATTTCGGTACTTTACTCTGTGTAGACTTGAAGTTCTGGAAGGTCTAGTTGTGTGGATGGTGATTCCCTCGAAGCTGGTTTGCGTTGACTCCTTGACCGAGCGGTGATGCCTCCTTTAATGAAACCACGTTGGCGCTATTTGTAGCGGAAATCGTCGATCCTTGGGTTGTTGTGGTCTTCGGCAGTGTTCTTCCTTGGCTATTGATGCTCATCGGCTGTTGCTTATTCCATTCCTAACTTTTCCTACCTTATCTAATTCTTACTTTTCAGGTTATAGTGGGTGACTTACTTCTCAGGTTATAGTGGGCGAGGCAAGTTTAAGAAATACACTGCAATTTCGCCTTAATAAATGAAGTTTATTCACAATTGAAATAATTATGGGCGGCTAGTTTTTCCCATTATTATAATCCCACCACTTTAAATTAGTCAAGAGCCTAGCTATCTGCACACGCATTCCCACCCTTTTTGCACACACGTACATTTGCAGCACTTCGTACCGACGACAATTCTTGAAGATCAGGAGAGAGAGACAGTGGGCTGAGGTCTTGTCTGCCCTTATATGCAGGAGCATAGCGACATTCACCTCTGCGTTTAAAAATGTAACGACGTTTCCTATTGGTCCTTAGACCGCGTTACCTTAACATGTATGAGAATGTGTGGCTTCAAATCCGTGCGCTTAAGCGTTACCTTGGAGCGTTGTGAAGCCAGTTCCATATCTCCGTCTCCTTCTTTTCTCTATCTGTCTGTCTCTATTTCTCCGTACCGTTACCGGTTCCCTGCCTGTTGGCTTGGTGAAAGGTACGCTCTACTTAGGATTATGCTTTTTCTGGAATTTTGCTAGCTCCCCGTTTCTTACAATTAGCTCTGTACAAATATTAGATGTTGAATATTTTAACATGTTAGTGAATTATATTATTACTGTACAATTCTTGTATGTATGGTTCCCCTTTCATATGTACAATTCTTATATATGTATAATATATCCTCTTTCATATGTATAATTCCTATATATGTATAATATATCCTCTTTCATATGTATAATTCCTATATATGTATAATATATCCCCTTTCAAATTGAATGATAAAAATATATGTCATAGCCTGTTTACGTTAATCGCAGGGTTATCGATAGACAAGATGCCAATACCGATTACATTTTATTTTCTCTCACCCCACCCCCTCACATGAGGTAACATACTGAATATATCTCTACACAATAACATCGTAAGAATAATCAGAATTTTATAATTTATTTTCTCTTTTAGGTCGATAACAATTAATATTTTATGCTTCGTTCTTCTTGCTTACCTTCTGCCGTTTATATAAAACCGTTGGGATCATCTTTGCACACAGGATACTATGATATTTCAACAGCAATTGAAAACTGCTTGGCGAGTAAAATTCCCCTCGTAAGCGGGTGAATGGCGTGTATGTTGCGTGTTCCAGGCACTGGAATAGATTTTGCAAATCTTGAACTTAAATGCATAATCTTCCTTAGTCTCAAAAACAGTATTAATGCTTGGAATATGGTCCTTTGTCCAATGATACAATTCCACTGGGATAGTTATCTGTTTCTGCAAAGGTCTCTGCAAACTAGGACGAGCTGCAAGCCTCTTGATTGTCCCATCTATACCATCGCATGTACTGTTACCATAACAATTGGTAAAAAATGTCACTTTGCAGAAAATTCAAAATCTTCCTTATGCAATATAATATTTATGAATTTTTTTCTATTCTTGTGCTGTGCTGAAGAGCCATCAGAGAAACACTTTATTTTCTATGGTGAATTAAATATTTCTGTTTTAATAAATTCAATGGGATGTCTTTGAAATAGGTGAATAGAGGCGTTATGTTTTAGGCAGTATGAAATTGTTACTAAATTCGTATTAGAGACTCTATTGCATAATGGTTCTCTAATATATTACGATTGGATGGATGGTTGCCTGCACATTACCCCAACGGTATGCCTGAATTTCGTCTTGAATCTTGAATAACAAAAGAATAATTTTCACCCAAGTCACACAACACAATTAGCTGGCTAGGCTGTCATGCAGGAACTAGCTTTACTCAGATGATATAAAAGAGTGGCTCACTAGTTCACCGAGATTCTGTAAGAAACAGTCCAGAAATTCTCCACTGAATTTCACTATGGTCTCCAGCATCGATCTGCCAACCATGTACAGGTCACTGATCCAATCAAATTTTCGTTTAAACATTTCTCTAAAGGTTTTCTTATATTTGAAGTTCCAGGACACTCTTTACTTTATGTAAAACATTTAATCTGAGGAGGATTGCATACCACGTTAGCCAAGAAGTACTGATAATTTGGAATATAAAAAGATTTTTACAAAATTCAGGAACGCCTACTTTAATAACTTCTATCATCAGTTTAACATTCTGATAAGACACTTCTTTTGCCAGTTTTCTAGCCTTCCGAATCATGCATTCAGAATTAGGAAGCACCTTAATTTTATTTATGCTCCAGCTTTTAGGTGGCAATGTTAAATTGTCATTTTCTCACATTTGTCAACATGTGGAAATTTTTCTTTGAGCCGAGTCAGAATTTCCGAATCAGGACTCAACGATGGTTCTGGCTCTTTGCTCTTGCTCTTGCTCTTCCTCATCATAAATTTCAAGTACTTTTTTTCAAGACTTTTAATTATTTCTAATTTTTGCTTCTTATATTTCTTCCCTTGAAACGTTTTTCGTTTGATAGGGGACTCACCTAGATCAACAAGACTGGTATTTATTGCACATAGATATTCATCATCAGGTTCATTCTCTGCAACATCCTGTACACTTTGAAGTTCATCTGCTTTCACTTTTATTTATTTGCGACACGTGTCACACACCTTTTGTTCTTTTTTTAAAATTCGGAGAATTACACTATTCATCCACGGGAGAACACCTCTTAAATTTTTCCTGTAATTAGTATGTCCTGTTTTCTTGAAAGGATTGCAGCAAACAGCTAGCTTAAAACGCAATTCGATTTCAATCCTACACCATTGGCATAACTATGTTTTATGCACTATGTTCATTTTTCTGAGTCACTCGTCTCTTCTTAAGGACTTCCGATATCGGCATGCGTCTCCTGACAAACTGTCTCATGCGCTGCACAGACGAGTGCTGCAAACATTTTCAGGGACGCTTGTATTTATAACTCAGAGTGCATGTACAGAACATCCGCGTCAGTGGCGTTTAATGCCTCCTAAAGCAAAGAACTGCGAGAACCGAGTAATTGCGATTGAGTTGTTTTGTGCGTGATGTATTCTGCTGTGTAGCTATGCAAAAATATTTGATACAAGAAATTAGCTTTAATATTAAATTTCATTCACGGATTTGTACTTGTTTAGTGACAGTTCAAGGTGGTGTTGGCAGACAGGGAAAAGCTGTGAAATCGGATGGCAGGGAAGTGGTCTTTTATGAAAGTGTGCAAAACTGCATAGCAAATAACATTTTGCATGTTTAATTTGGGGATAATACTACGTTGTATAACTTCTGTAATATGAAAACAAACTGTATTTACAGTTAGCCCATTTCATATTACTACGTAGAAAAAGTAGGGGAAGTATTGCATTCTACCCAAAAATTCGATATCAAGATTTCAAGGAAGTACATGTTTTGAGGCCCCGTAAAAAAATTTAAAAAAATAAAAATAAAATCATTTTTAGAAAAAGGTCCATGGCGTGTCTGTGAACAGCGTAATTAGAAAACGAATAGTCGGATAAATACCAAACTTGGTATTTAGGTTCAGTACCTTCCAAAGATTCGACAAGAAGATTTTCAGGAAACTTCTCCACCCCAGGCTACCCTTTACATAGAAGACTATCGATTTTTTTTATTTTCTAAAAAATGATTAACGATTTTGATTAAAACACCATATATTCATATATTAACGTTACAAATAAAATGTATATCTTGAATTTTCTGGGAAACGCCGGCGAAGTCCACTTCATTTGGAGAAATTTTGTATAACTAGTAAACGTTAAGCTATTGACGAAAACGTACCATGCAAAATATGTACATCTCTTTAAAACACACAATTTACTTAAAATAAGTTTTTTGTGGCATAAGCCGTTTCTGAGATCTCCGTTATTTAAGTTTCAAATTGTTCAATACTTGTCATTCTTATAAACTCCCATCGATGTTCAGTTGTTCCTCGCAATTTTATGGAAATAGTATAGAATTTTAAAGCCAGCGTATAGCGTCAGTTAACATTTGGCTATCACTGTCCCCTTTGCATTTGTAACAAAATGTGTAATTAACTATTTCTGCAAAGGCTTATTTGGGTTAAAATGTAGTAGACAGAAAAATAAGCTTTAATAAAAATAGTTTGCATACCCATTAATAAACGATAGAGGGTAGAGAAAGCCATGTGAATGTATCACATCAGATTTCTTTTCCCCATATAAGGTACATTTGGCACATTCTTCACTTTTGACACATCAAACTCAATTTAAGCTCATTATTTCTAATATTCCTTGGAGAAAATATGCATTCCCTTATAAAGAGATCAATGTAGAATGTTTATGCTTAAGGTGCAATAAATTATGAGGTATTAATAACAACGGCGTTTTTCTATTTTCTCAGTTCAAACTTTAAAGCCGTTAGCCTTTTTTATTTCAGTGTTTCAGCTGTTTATAGCTATTAATTATACTGCTAAGTTTACACTCTGGAACATTTTTCAAAATGCATTTACTGCTTATAACACAGTACAGTAAACTATATTTACAAATGTTAAAATACTAATTCATAATAAAAGGGGTATATGAAACAGCATTTAAATTCCCAAGGTTATACATAAACTGTAAGGCATAATATTCTTAAGGGTTTGATGATGATATAGGGGTTAAGGGCACTAAATTACAAAGGTCATCAGCGCCCTTACAACGTATAAAATTTAAAATCCAAAAGCTAAAATACGGGTCACAAACCCGCGTAGTCAAAAACACTAAAAAAACAACGTAGCAAATACTAAAATGTGCCACACTATAAACATGGGAAATAAAACAATAAAAGATTAAACCACCTGTCAAGAACTGTAGAAGTCACGGGACAAGAGCGCCATATGTCCGCGGGGGAGAAGAGCCCCATTAAAACAGACAATATAAAATCACAAAACTAAAGACGCTCAGCGCATTAAATGTGCCGAATAAAATCACTGTCACTAATAAAACGTAAGACATGTTACAGCATGCGCGTCGTCTCCAAAACGTTGGCTATGCCAACAGGCAGAGACACACAAACGCGCAATGGAGCTAAAACGTGACACTCAGCTAAAACGTGAAGCACCGTTAAGGACGCATCACACTGCTCACAGAGTGGAGCGGGGTCACCACTGAGCAGGTGTGTATGACTAAAAAGACAATGTCCGATACGTAAACGAGCTAAAATAACCTCTTCCGACGAGAAGAACGGGAAGAGCTACCCAGACTAACGGGAGGGGTTTAACCTCCAACTTGTTCCCCCGGAGGGCCGTGCACTCATCGCGCCAACGCGTGAGGATGCGGTGACATAAAATAACAAACAAATATGTGGAGGGAACAATGGAAATAAAACATCTGGGCGATAAAATTGCCGATTTGGCAGCGGCATCTGCACACTATTTGACAGAGACGCCCATATGACCCGGAATCCACACAAAGGAGACGCTAATGCCAAAGACACTGAGCGAGTGGAGGAGATCATGTATACACTGTACGAGGGGGTGGTAAGTGTACAGCGCGTTAATACCCTGAAGAGCGCTCAGAGAGTCTGTGCAGAGAACACAGCGTCCTGCCGATGGATGTATAAAAGCGATTGATAAATACTAAAACGTTCGGCGGTAAAAATCGAACATTGCCCCGGTAAACAAAGGTAAAACTAGTATGACCAACAATAAAAGCACACCCTACTCCAACATCAATCTTAGACCCATCAGTATATATGAAATTAAAGTCCCCGAAATGCCCCTGAAGCTCTAAAAATGCTCATCTAAGGACTGAAGAAAGGGGTCTCATTCTTCGGCACCAAAGTTAACCCAAGGTGGCAGAGGGCCTCAGCGCGCAACCAAGGGGGAAACCGCGTTTCCCCACTGGGAAGGGTCGGCGCTGGCGTAACGTCCAATGCAGAAGAAGCTGATAAAATCGAACCCCTGAGAGAGCAATGCAGAAGGGCGAACTAAATATTGCCGATCAAGCGAATCCTCGTAAAATAACTCGAAGGACGGGTGGTCAGGCAAGCCTGAGAGTCGATATGCATAGCTGCACAAAAGTATCTCACGCCTGAAGGACAGCGGAGGTTCTGGAGCTTCAGCATACAGACTGGGTACAGAGCTAGTTGGAAAGGCCCCTGTAGCGACTCTTATGCCACGATGGTGAATGGCATTCAAGAGGCGTAACATAGATGGACACGTGGATGAATAGACAATACACCCGTAATCAAGCTTGGATCGGACCAAAGAGCGATAATGACGCAGATGGACGGTCCGATCACCTCCCCAGGATGTACCACTTAAAACACGTAAAAGATTAAGAGAACGGTCACACTTTGCTTTCAAAAACGTAATGTGCGAAGTCGAGATCAGCTTTCGATCAAAGATCAACCCCCAAAATTTCGCCTTGTCTGCAAATGGAAGACTATTCGGTCCAAGATGGAGAAGCCTTCCGGCGCCACAAATTGACACAGACGGAATTCTCGGCGGAGAAATTAAAGCCGCTGGCGTTACTCCAGGCATAGAGACTGTCGATACAGCTCTGGAGACGGTGTTCGAGCAGACAGGTCCAGCGTTTTCTGTAATAAATGACAAAATCTTCAACGTAAAGGGACGATGAAATACCAGGTGGAACATACTCAACAATGGGGTTGATAACAATTGCAAAAAGTGTTACACTGAGTACAGAGTCCTAAGGTACACCGTTCTCTTGATTAAAAGACTAGATAAAATCGAGTCCACACGTACACGAAAGACGCGATCCGCCATAACTCCCGAAGAAATATGGGCGGCAGATAGATCGTAGAGGTAAGGTGCTGCACCATTTAACGCCAGTGAAGGGCTGGTTCACAAAAGACACGAGGCTAGAATAGTCTCCATTCGGCTTTACTGAATCGCCAGGTAGGTGCTCCGGAATGTTGTACGTGGTGAGACAGAAGAGAAACGATGCAGGGGTAGCGATCGCTGGAGTAGGTGTCAGCGACGACGTTTCACTGCAGACGACAAGCAAGCTGGATGGAGGAAACGGCAACGTTCAAGTGAGAGAATGTACCAGAAGAATTAGAAAGAAAAGTAGGCTCACCTGTGTTGAGAATGGAGAGGTTGATCTGAGCAAAAATGTCGAGAAAGAAGCGTTCCCCTCGCACAAGCTCTTGGCGAACCCCACAGGGGATAAGGTGCATTAAAATCTCCCAACAGAAGAAATGGTGTTGGGAGAGCAGACAGCAGATCTGGAATGTCGACGTTAGCGAGGGGAGACGATGGAGGTGAGCAGACAGAGCAAACTGAAAAAAGCCGGGTAATTAAAGCCTAAAGGCAACAGATTTCAAGTCGGACGTAAGTGTGAGAGTCTGAAAATGAACGTCGTTACGCACTAAGAAAATGACACCTCCATGAGCAGGAGTACCCTCATCTCGTGCAAGATCGTAGGGAACCGGAGTATACCCTCGATGATCAAAACTATCGTGAGAGCGAAGCGTGGTCTCCTGCAAACACACGACCATAGGTGAATGGAACGCAATAAAAGTTGCAGTTCCGCCGTATGCGATCGTACACCACGTAAATTCCACGTCAGGATAGCCATGAAGGGAGAAACTTCCTACTTAGAAGGGCGGTTCAAAATAACCCTCTGTGTAACCTTGGGGCTCGGACTTTTGTTATGGAGTTGGTCAGACCCCATAGGCACCTCGAAGGGAGGGTTCAAGCGCTCAGTGCCAGAAACCAATTCAAGCGCTGAGAATTGCTTCTGGGTGGCAATAGATGAAGGAAGCCGCTGAGCGCGGCTTGGCCCAGGAGCGTCCTGGGACTGCGACCTCAGAGGAGAAGGAGAACCTTTCTTACTGCGCGCACGGGGAAGGTCTTTGAGAGAATCTCCCTTACGAAGTTTCTGCTTTGATTTCTTCTCAGTGCCTTGAGAATTCAGTACCTTAGGACCAGTTTTAGATTGTTTAATAAGTGTGCCAGAGATGGACTGCCGGATGGTAGTTGCGGTCATGATAAGCACGGTCCAGGTCTGAGTTTCGGCATCCTTCCGGGGAACTGACGAGGCAACAACAGAGCTGAATGTAGCCGATCGCAGGAGCGAGGTTGCCGCGTATGGTAACGCCTCCGGGCTTCAGCGAAGGAGAGCTTTTCCTTTACCTGGATCTCCTGGATCGCATTCTCGTGCAAATACCGCGGATAGTCGGCAAATTACGCAGAATGAGACCCTTTGCAATTAACATACATGGGGGTTGATGAACGGGTGCCATCGTGTAAGGGCTGACTACAGGAGGCACAGATGGAAACGGTACTCTTACAAGAGACTTGCGTGTGCCCTAAACGTTGGCATTTGAAACAACGCAGACGTCTGGGAATATAGGACCTCACCGCAATTCGTTCGTACACTGCTGAAATACTCGTGGGCATGATGATGATGAAATGGATTAAGGGCGCTAAACATCGACGGTCAGCGGCCTTACAACGTATGAAATTTAAAATACTAGAACTAAAAAACGGGACACAAACCCGCGTAGTCGAAAACACTAAAAAGAGCAACAAATGCTAAAACGACCACACTAAAAATCTGGCAAATAAAACAATAAAAGCGTAAAACGACGTTTCAGGAACTGTAGAAGTCAAGGGACAAGAACGCCATATGTCCCCGTGGGAGAATGATGATGATGATATGCGGTTTAAGGGCGCTAAACTGCTATGGTCATCAGCGCCCTTACAGTGTATAAAAGATTAGGTCAAAATATAAAACAGATAAAAGAACCGCATAGTTAAAAACGGGACACAAACCCGCGATGTTCAAAAAGCTAAAACTAACAATATAACAATAACAAATATAACAATAACAACAATAATAACAATAACAACAATAATAACAATAACAAAAATAACAATAATAACAATAACAACAATTATAACAGTACAAATATCTGATAAAGCCAACACACTAAAAACATAGCCAATAAAAGATTAAAACGTGTCAAGAACTGTAGAATGTCAGGGACACGAGCGCCAGTGTCCATTGGGGAGGAGATGCCCCATTAAAAAACAAGAATAAAGTACATAGTCAAAAGACGCTCAGCGCATCAAATGCGTCTGGTAAATCCAATGTCATTGATAAAACGTAAAACACACTCTACAGCACGCGCGTCGTCTGCCAGAACGTTGGCTAGGCCAACAGGCAGACCAACACGGACGCGCAAAGGAGTTAAAACTTGACACTCTGCTAAAATGTGACGCACCGTTAAGGGCGCACCACACTGCCCACAGAGTGGTGCGGGGTCACCACTTAGCAAATACTTATGACTAAAAATGCAATGTCCGATACGAAGGCGTGTTAAAATTACCTCTTCCCGACGAGAGGCACGGGAAGAGGTAGCCCAGACCAACGGGAGAGGCTTAACCTCCCGCAACTTGTTCCCCCGGAGGGCCGTCCACTCATCGCTCCAAAGCGAGAGGATGCGGCGACGTAAAACAATAAACAAATCTGACGAGGGAACAACAGAGGTAAAACGTCTGGGTGATAAAATCGCCGACTTGGCAGCGACATCGGCAGACTCATTACCTGAGATGCCCACATGACCTGGAATCCACAAGAAGGAGACGCTGATGCCAGTGACATCAAGCGAGTGGAGCAGGTCATGAATGCGCTGTACGAGCGGGTGGTAACTGTACAGCGAGCGAATACTTTGAAGAGCACTCAGGGAGTCGGAACAAATAAAACAGTGCCGTAAGTCGTGCCGCTGAATATATAAAAGAGACTGATAAATGCTAAAAAGTTCGGCGGTAAAAATCGAACATTGCTCTGGTAAACGAAAGGTAAAACTATTTCCACCACAAAAAAAGGCACATCCTACTCCAGCATCAGTCTTAGATCCATCAGTAAAGATAAAAGGCAAGTCCCCGAATTGCGACTGAAGTTCTAAAAACGCTGATCTAAAGACTGAAGAAGGGGTCTCATTCTTCGGCATTGACGATAACCCAAGGTGACAGAGGGCCTCAGCGCGCGACCATGGAGGAAAACGCGTTTCCCCCCTTGGAAGGGCCGGCGCTGGCGTAACGTCCAAATGCCGAAGGAGCAGTCGAAATCGAACCCCTGGAGGGAGCAATGCAGAGGAGCTAACTAAATATTGCCGGTCAAGTGAATCCTCGAAAAATGCCGCGAAAGACGGGTGGTCAGGTAAGCTTGAGAGTCGACAGGCATAGCTGCACAAGAGCATCTCACGCCTGGAGGACAGCGGAGGCTCTGCAGCTTCAGCATAAAGACTGGGCACGGGGCTAGTTGGAAAGGCCCCTGTAGCGACTCTAAGACCACGATGATGAATGGGATTCAAACGACGTAACACAGATGGACGTGCCGACGAATAAACAAAACACCCGTAATCAAGTTTGGATCGGACCAAAGAGCGATAAAGGCGAAGAAGGACGGTCCGATCAGCTCCCCAGGATGTGCCACTTAAAACACGTAAAAGATTAAGAGAACGGTCACACTTTGCTTTTAAAAAGGAAACGTGCGAGGTCCAACACAACTTCCTATCAAAAATCAACCCCAAAAATTTCGCCTCGTCTGCAAACGGAAGTATCCCTGGCCCAAGACGGAGAGAGGGGGGAGGGAAATACTTCCGGCGCCAGAAGTTGATGCAGACGGATTTCTCGGCGGAGAATTTAAAGCCGTAGGCGTTACTCCAGGCGTAGAGACGGTCGATACAGCTCTGGAGACGGCGTTCGAGTAGACAGGTCCGCCGTGAACTGCAATAAATAGCGAAATCGTCAACAAAAAGGGACGATGAAATGCCAGGTGGAATACAATCAACAATGGGGTTGATAGCAATCGCAAAAAGTGTGACACTGAGTACAGAGCCCTGCGGTACTCCGTTCTCTTGAATAAAACGACGAGATAAAACCGAGCCCACACGTACACGAAAGACGCGGTCCGTCATAAACTCCCGAAGAAATATGGGAAGACGACCGCGGATATTCCAATCGTGAAGTGTACGTAAAATGCCGCCCCTCCAACAAGTGTCATAAGCTTTCTCCAGGTCAAAAAATACAGCCACGGTTTGACACTTTCTCAGAAACCCATTCATAATATGCGTCGACAAGGACACCAGATGGTCGACGGTAGAGCGATAGCGACGAAACCCGCACTGAGCGTTCGCTAGAAGTTTCTGAGACTCAAGCCACCATGTCAACCGCCCGTTGATCATGCGCTCCATCACCTTGCAAATGCAACTGGTGAGGGAGATAGGGCGGTAGCTGGAAGGTAGTTGGCGATCCTTCCCAGGCTTAAGTATAGGGACAATGGTGGCTTCGCGCCAAACGGAAGGGAAAATGCCGTCTTGCCAAATACGGTTATAGACCTGTAAGAGAAATAGTTTACTGTCGGCTGAAAGGTTCTTTAACATCAGGACATGAATGCCGTCCGGCCCGGGAGCGGAGTGCCGAGAGCAATGAAGAGCGTGCTCCAGCTCCCTCATTGTGAATAGTTCGTTATAGCATTCAGCATTAGCACACCGAAAAGAATATGATGCGGAATCCTGCCGGTCTTTAATAGAGCGAAAGCCGGCGGAATAATGGTCTGAACTGGAAACCGCCTCAAAGGCAGAACCCAGAGTGTTAGCGATGGCAGCCGGATCCACTATGGTGGCATTAGAAACCTGAAGGCCAGAAACAGTACAATGTGACACTTTACCTGAGAAGCGACGAAGTTTATCCCAAACAACGGATGAAGGCGTAAAACGATTAAAAGACTCGACAAAACGAGCCCAAGATGCCTTCTTGCTATCCTGAATAATGCGACGAGCCCTGGCGCGCGATTGTTTAAAAGTCACCAAATTATCAAGTGTAGGGTGGCGCCGAAACACCCTAAGTGCAGTCCTACGGGCACGAACGGCGTCCCGACAATCCTCGTTCCACCACGGAACAGGTGGCCGCCGAGGTTGGGAGGATGAACGGGGTATTGCACGTTCGGCGGCTGAGAAAATAATAGACGTAAGGTGCTGCACTAGTTGATTAATGTCGGAGAAGGGCTGGCCGTCAAAATGCACGAGGCTGGAATACAAGCTCCAGTCGGCTTTTGCGAATATCCAGGTAGGTACTCTGGAATGCTGTACGTGGTGCGACAGAAGAGAAACGATGCAGGGGAAATGGTCGCTGGAGTAGGTATCAGCGACGACGTTCCACTGAAGACGACGTGCAAGCTGGATTGAGCATATGGCAAGGTCCAGGTGAGAAAATGTACCAGAAGAATCAGAAATAAAAGTAGGTGCACCGGTATTGAGGATGGAAAGATTGAACTGATACAAAATGTCGGAAAGAAGAGTTCCCCTCGCACAAGCCCTTGGCGAACCCCATAGTGGGTGATGGGCATTAAAATCTCCCAACAGAAGAAATGGTGTTGGGAGAGCGGACAGGAGAGATCGAATGTCCGCGGGAGCGAGGGGAGACGATGGAGGTGTATACACAGAACAAACAGAAAAGAAAAAACCGGGTAACTGCAGTCTAATGGCAACAGCTTGCAAGTCGGACGTAAGTGTGATAGTTTGAAAATGAACGTCAGTACGCACCAAAATCATGACACCACCATGAGCAGGAGTACCCTCCTCCGGTTCAAGGTCGTAGCGAACCGGAGTATATCCTCGGAGATCAAAAGGATCGTGAGGGCGAAGCTTAGTCTCCTGCAAACATACGACCATAGGCGAATGGGAACGCAATAAAAGTTGCAGTTCCGCCCTATGCGATCGTACACCACGTACATTCCAGGTCAGGATAGCCATTAAGAATAAGGGGATAAACTTTCTATTTAGAAGGGCGGCTTAAAATTACCTTTTGTTTAACCTTTGGGCTCGGGCTTTTGGTATGGAGTTGGTCAGACTCCATAGCTTCCTCGGAGGGAGGGCCCACGCGCTCAGTGCCAGAAACCGATTCAAGCGCCGTGAATCGGTTCTGGGTGGCGATGGGTGAAGGGTGCCGCTGAGCGCGGCTTGTCCCAGGACCATCCTGGGACAGCGACCTCCGAGGAGGAGGTGAACTTTTGTTACCGCGCGCACGCGGAGGGTCTTTCAAAAAATCTTCCCTACGAAGTTTCTGCTTGGGCTTCTTTTCAACGGCTTGCGACTTCATTGACTTGGGACCAGGTTTATACGGCTTGGTAACTGTAGCCTTAATAGACGGCCGGATGGTAGTGGCGGTTAATCCAGTCAAGGTCCAGGTCTGAGTTTCGGCATCTACTCGTGGTACTGGCGAGGCAACAACAGAACTAAATGTGCCAGATCGCAGGAGTGAAGGTTGGCGCGCATGGTAACGCCTCCGGGCTTCAGCGAAGGAGAGTTTTTCCTTTACCCGGATCTCCTGGATCGCCTTCTCGTCCAAGTACCGCGGACAGTCGGCAAACGAAGCAGAATGAGACCCTTTACAATTAACGCAGACGGGGGCTGTTGAACAGGTACCTTCGTGTGAGGGCTGGCTACAGGTTGCACAGATGTTAACGGCACTCTTACATGAGACTTGCGTATGCCCAAAACGTTGGCATTTAAAACAACGCAGAGGTCTAGGAATATAAGGCCTCACAGAAATCCGTTCGTACCCTGCGGAAATGCTCGTGGGCAGATCGACGCCATCAAATGTAATAAACAGGGTACGAGTGGGTACCAATACGCCGTCGCGTTTGGCCTGCACTCGATGCACTGCAGTCACCTTTTGATCGGATAGATATTCTACGAGATCCTCGTCCGATATACCATCGAGGCTATGGGAGGTAACGACGCCCCGACAGGAGTTCAATGTGCGGTGCTTCTCAACACGGATGGGGTAACCGTGGAGAAGCGTAGCGCGCAACAAGGTCTTACTTTGCTGATCGGACTTAGTTTGTGCCAATAAGGAACCATTCCGTAGACGCGTGCATGATTGAACCGCACCAGCAATAGCATCTATGCCTTTCTGAATAATAAAAGGGTTCACCTTCTCAAAGTTTTGTCCTTCTTCTGTTCTCGAAATGACCAAGTAACAACCAGATGACGGCGGTGCTACTTCTGTTACAATGACTTTTCGGCGCTTGTTGTTAATAATGGAGAAAGGGTGCTCCATAGCGAAAAATATCCTCCACCATTGCAACCGTCTCCGACCTCGGGCTCTGACTTCTCGGGCGTTACCCCGGCTTGGGTGAGTGGCCTATCTATACCAGACTCACCCCAGGGTCACACCTCCCAGAACATAGACAGAGGGACCCAATCGCCGTCAGAAGTCAGCAGCTCATGCAATGGCCCCCCCGCGGGACTGCAGTTGAACAGCGGATACGAACACATACCCTACATGACGACCCCGGGTGGTGGGGATGACGCCATTACCCACTCACCCAGCTGCGCACGCGGTGCGCGGGTATCCGTCAGGCTGTGTCCACGGAGGATTGAAATAAAAAGATAAAAGAAACTAAAACAGTGTGGGCGTTTCGCACGCAAGGTAGGCCGGCGGGGAAGAAAAAGAGATATGCGAATGTCATGGTGCGAAATGACCGGAAAGTGATAAGGGAAGAAAGAAACGATGGTGAGGTGCGGTATGAATGGAATGTAAAGAACGCACGAGAGCCTACCTTGTGTCCACCGGTCACTTGAAGAACCCACCTCGACCGGATGGGGGTGAGGGGATGAATAGGCGATGATTGGCTCGGGAACCCCCGGGTGCGCCAAAAACCCGTACTCACATAAGGTGAGCCCCTGAGGGGCCGTGGGAGAAGAACCTACATTAAAACAGACAATATAAAATCACAAAACTAAAGGACGCTCAGCGCATCAAATGCTCTTACTAAAACCGCTGTCACTGATAACACGTAAAAGACATTCTACAGCATGCACGTCGTGTGCCAAAACGTTTGCCATGCCAACAGGGAGAGACACACAAACGCGCAATGGAACTAAAACGTGACAGTCAGCTAAGATGTGAAGCACCGTTGAGGGCGCATCACACTGCTCAGAGTGGTGCGGGGTCACCACTGAGCAGATGCTTATGGCTAAAAAGGCAATGACCGATACGTAAACGAGCTAAAATTACCTCTTCCAGACGACACGAACGAGCAGAGGTACTCCCGACTAACGGGAAAGGTTTAACCACCCGCAAATTGTTCCCCCGTGAGGGCCGTCCACTCATCGCACCAAAGCGAGAGGATGTAGTGACGTAAAATAACACACAAATCCGACGAGAGCACAACAGAGGCAAAAAATCTGGGTGATAAAATCGTCGATTTGGAGGCGGGGTCAGCAGAATCGTTCCCTGAGATGCCCACATGACCCGGAATCCACACAAAGGTGACGCTGGTGCCAGAAACACCGAGCGAGTGGAACAGATCATGTATGCGCCTTACGAGTGGGTGGTAAATGTACAACGCATTAATGCTCTGAAGGGCACTCAGAGTCTGTGCAAAGAACACAGTGACGTAACTCATGTCGCTGGATGTATAAAAGCGACTGATAAATACTAAAAAGTTCGGCGGTAAAAATCGAACATTGCCCGGGTAAACGAAAGGTAAAACTACGATGACCAAAAACAAAGGCACACCGTACTCCATCATCAGTCTTAGACCCATCAGTATATATAAAGTTAAAGTCCCCGAATTGCGCCTGAAGTTCTAAAACCGCGGATCTAAGGACTGAAGAAGGGGTCGCATTCTTCGGCAGCGACGTTAACCCATGTGTCAGTGGGCCTCAGCGCGCAACCATGGAGGAAAACGCGTTTCGCGCCTAGGAAGGGCCGGCGCTGGCGTTAAGTCCAAATGCCGAAGAAGCTGTCGAAATCGAAACCCTAGAGGGGAGTAGTGCAGAGGAGCTAATTAAATATTGCCGATCAAGTGAATCCTGGAAAAATAACTCGAAGGAACGGTGGTCAGGCAAGCTTGGGAGTCGACAGGCATAGCTGCACAAAAGCATGTCACGCCTGAAGGACAGCGGAGGCTCTGCAGCTTCAGCATATATAGAATAGGTACAGGGCTGATTCTAAAAGCCCCTGTAGCGACTCTTATGCCACGATGGTGAATGGCATTCAATCGACGTAACACAGATGGACGTGCCGACGAATAAACAATACACCCGTAATCAAGCTTGGATCGGACCAAAGAGCGATAAAGGCGAAGGACGGTCCGATCAGTTCCCCAGGATGTGCCACTTAAAACACGTAAAAGATTAAGAGAACGGTCACACTTTGCTTTAAAAAACGAAATGTGCGAAATCCAGCTCAGCTTTCTATCAAATATCAGCCCCAAAAATTTCCCCTCGTCTGCAAAGGGAAGTATCCCTGGCCCAAGATGGAGAGAGGGCGGAGGGAAAGCCTTCCGGCGCCAGAAATTGATACAGACGGATTTCTCGGCGGAGAAATTAAAGCCGTTGGCGTTACTCCAGGCGTAGAGACGGTCGATACAGCTCTGGAGACGGCGTTCGAGTAGACAGGTCCGCCGCGAACTGCAATATATGGCAAATTCGTCAACAAAAAGGGACGATGAAATGCCAGGTGGAATACAATCAACAATGGGGTTGATAGCTATCGCAAAAAGTGTGACACTGAGTATACAGAGGCCTGCGGTACTCCGTTCTCTTGAATAAAACGACTAGATAAAACCGAGCCCACACGTACACGAAAGACGCGGTCCGTCATAAATTCCCGATGAAATATGGGAAGACGACCGCGGATATTCCATGCGTGAAGTGTACGTAAAATGCCGCCCTTCCAACAAGTGTCATAAGCTTTCTCCAGGTCAAAAAACACAGCCACGGTTTGACACTTTCTCAGAAATCCATTCATAATATGCGTCGACAGGGACACCAGGTGGTCGACGGTAGAGCGATATCGACGAAATACGCACTGAGCGTTCGCTAGAAATTTCTGAGACTCAAGTCACCATGTCAACCGCCCGTTGATCATGCGCTCTATCACCTTGCAAATGCAACTGGTGAGGGAGATAGGGCGGTAGCTGGAAGGTATTTGGCGATCCTTCCCAGGCTTAAGTATAGGGACAATGGTGGCTTCGCGCCAAACGGAAGGAAAAACGCCGTCTTGCCAAATACGGTTATAGACCTGTAAGAGAAAGAGTTTACTGTCGGCTGATAGGTACTTTAACATCAGGACATGAATGCCGTCTGGCCCAGGAGCAGAGTGCCTAGAGCAATGAAGAGCGTGCTCCAGCTCCCTCATTGTGAAAAGTTCATTATAACACTCATTATTAGCAGACCGAAAATTAAAGGTCTCGGAATCCAACCGGTCTTTAAGAGTCCGAAAGCAGGCGAAATAATGGGCAGAACTGGAAACCGCCTCAAAGGCAGCACTCAGAGTGTTAGCAATGGCAGCCGGATCCACTATGGTGGCATTGGAAACCTGAAGGCCAGATATAGTACAATGTAACACTTTACCGGAGAAACGACGAAGTTTATCCCAAACAACAGAGAAGGCGTGAGGCGATTAAAAGACTCGACAAAACGAGTCCAGGACGCCTTTCTCCTATCCTGAATACTGCGACGAGCACTGGCGCGCGATAGTTTAAAAGTAACCGAATTATCAAGTGTAGGGTGTCGCCAAAACACCCTAAGCGCAGTTCTACGGGCACGAACGGCGTCCCGAAAGTCCTCATTTCGCCACAGAATAGGAATACGCATAGGATGAGAGGAAGGACGGGGAATTGTGCGTTCGGCGGCAGATACAATCGTAGACGAAAGGTGCTGCAGGGCTGGGCTCAGTGAAGGGCTGGTCCTCAAAGCACACGAGGCTGGAATACAATATCCAGTCGATTTTCGGAATATCCAGGTAGGTACTCTGGAATGCTGGAGGTGGTGAGACAAAAGAGAAACGATGCAGAGGTAATGGTCGTTGGAGTAGGTGTCAGCGACGACGTTCCACTGCAGCCGACAAGCAAGCTGGATGGAGCAAACGGCAAGGTCCAAGTGACAGTATGTACCAGAAGAATCAGAAAGACAAGTAGGTTCACCTGTATTGAGGACGGAGAGGTTAAACTGATCAAAAATGTCGGAAAGAAGAGTGCCCCTCGCACAAGCACTTGGAGAACCCCACAGGGGGTGATGGGCATTAAAATCTCCCAACAGAAGAAATGGTGTTGGGAGAACGGACAAGAAATCTCGAACGTCCGCGTGAGCGAGGGGGAACGATGGAGGTGAATTCACAGAGCAAACAGAAAAGAAACAGCCGAGTAATTGAAGCCTAACGGCAACAGCTTGCAAGTTGTACGTAAGAGTGAGAGTTTGAAAATGAACGTCGTTACGCACTAATAACATGACACTTCCATGAGGAGGAGTACCCTCATCCGGTTCAAGACCGCAGCAAACCGGAGTATACCCTCGGAGCTCAAAGGGATCGTGAGGGCGAAGCTTGATCTCCCGCAAACACATGACAATAGATGAATTGAAACGCAATAACGTTGCAGATCAGCGCTATGCGATCGGACACCACGTAAATTCCAAGTCAGGATAGCCATGAACAAAAAGGGATAAACTGTCTACTTAGAAGGGCCGCTCAAAATTACCTTCTGCTTAACCTTTGGGTTCGTGCATTTGGTATGGAGTTGGTGCCGCTGAGCGCGGGTTGTCACAGGAGCATCCACGGACTGCGGCCTTCGAGGAGAAGGTGAACGTTTCTTACCGCGCGCACGCGGAGGGTCTTGCTGAAAATCTTCTCTACGAAATTTCTGCTTTGGCTTCTTTTCAATGCCCTGAGACATCAGTACCTTAGGACCAGCTTTAGATGGCTTCATAACAGTGCCAGAAATGGACGGCCGGATGGCAGTGGCGGTCAATGCAGTGATGGTCCAGGTCTGTGTTTTGGCATCCTTCCGGCGTACAGACGAGGCAACAATAGAACTAAATGTATCCGATCGCAGGAGCGAAGGTTGGCGCGCATGGTAACGCCTCCGGGTTTCGGCGAAGGAGAGTTTCTGCTTTACCCGGATATCCTGGATCGCCCTCTAGTCCAATTACGCGGACAGTACGCAAATGACGCAAAATGAGACCCTTTGCAATTAACGTAGACGGGGGCTGTTGAGCAGGTACCTTCGTGTGAGGGCTGGCTACATGAGACACAGATGGTAACGGCACTCTTACATGAGACTTGCGTATGCCCATAACGTTGGCATCTAAAACAAAGCAGAGGTCTAGGAATATAAGGCCACGCCGCAATACGTTCGTACCCTGTTGAAATGCTCGTGGGCAGATCGATGCCATCAAATGTTATAAACAGGGTACGAGTGGTACCAGTAGTCCGTCGCGTTTGGCGTGCACTCGATGCACTGCTGTCACCTTTCGATCTGAAAGATAGTCTACGAGTTCTTCGTCCAACAAACCATCGAGGCTATGGTTGGTAACGACGCCTCCACAGGAATTCAAGGTGCGGTGCTTCTCAACACGGATGGGATAACCGTAGAGACGCGTAGCGCGCAACAAGGTCTTACTTTGCTGATCGGACATTCTTTGTACTAATAAGGAACCATTCCTAGACGAGTGCGGGACTGAACCGGACGAGCAATAGCATCAATGCCCTTCTGAATAATAAAAGGGTTCACCTTCTCAAAACCTTGTCCTTCTGTCCGTGAAATGACCAAGTAACAAACAGATGTTGGTGGTGCGACTTGTTACATCGACTTTTCGGCGCTTGTGGTTAGTAATGGAGAGCAATCCTCTCCGACCTCGGGCTCTGACTTCCCGGGCGTTACCCCGGCTTGGGTGAGTGGTCTATCCATACACATCTCACCCCAGGATCATCCCTCCCAGAACATAGGCAGAGGGACCCAATGGCCGTCGGAAGTCAGCAGCTCATTCAATGGCCCTCGCGGGACTGCAGTTGAACAGCGGATACGAACACAAACCCTACATGACGACCCCGGGTGGTGGGGATGACGCCATTACTCACTCACCCAGCTGCGCACTCAGTGCGCGGGTATCCGTCAGGCTGTGTCCACGGAGGATTAAAAGAAAAAGGTAAAATAAATAAATACTGTGTGGGCGTTTCGCACGTAAGGTAAGCCGGCGAAGGAAAAGAGATGTAAGAATGAATGGTCGTGGTGCGAAATGTTCGTAAAGAGAGAGATCAAGAAAGAACGACGGCGAGGAGCGGCATGGAATGAAATGTAAAGAACGCACGAGAACCTACCTTGAGTCCCCTGGTCACGAGGACGAACCCACCTCGACCGAACTAGGGTGGAGGGATGAATGTGGCGATGATTGGCTCGGGCACCCTGGGTACGCTAAACCCGTACTCACATAAGGTGAGCCCCTGGGGGGACTCGTGGGCAGATCAACGCCATCGAAAGTTAGAAACAGGGTACGAGTGGGTGCCAACAACCCCGTCGCGTTTAGCCTGCACTCGATGAACCTCTGTTACCCTTTAATCGGAAAGATATTCAACCAGTACATCGTCCGACATACCATCGAGGCTATGGTTGGTGACAACGCCTCGACAGGAATTCAAAGTGCGGTGCTTCTCAACACGGATGGGATAACCGTGGAGAAGCGTGGCGCGCAACAAGGACCTACTTTGTTGATCGGATTGCTTTGAACTAACAAAGAACCATTGCGAAGTCAAGTGCAGGACTGAACCGAACCAGCAATAGCGCCAATGCTCTTCTGAATAATAAAAGGGTTCAGCTCAAACGATTCTCTCCTCAGTGCGGGTTATGATCAAGTAACAACCAGATCAGATGTCGGTAGTGCTACTTCTGTTACCAAACGTTTTCGGCCCTTATTGCTAGAAATGGAGAAAGAGGGCTCCATAGCGAAAGAAATCCTCTACCAATGTAACCCTCCCCCGACCTCGGGTTCTGACTTTCCGGGTGTTACCCCGGTTTGGATGAGTGGTGTATCCATACCAGTCTCACCCCAGGGTCACATCTCCCAGAGCAGAGGGACCCAATGGCCGTGGGGAGTCAGCAGCTCATGCAATTGCCCGCCGCGGGACGGCAGTTGAAGAGCGGTTACGAAAACACACACTATATGACAACCCCGGGTGTTGGGGAAGACGCCATTACCCACTCTCCCTGCTGCGCACCCTGTGAGCGGGGTATCCGTCAGGCTGTGTCCACGGAGGATTAAAATAAATAAAATTAGAAAATCCATAAAGCGTGTGGGCGTTTCGCACGCATGGTACGCAGGCGAGGAAGGAAAAGAGAATGGTCGTGGTGCGAAATATTCGTAGTGACTAGAGAAGAAAGAAACGATGGCGAGGGGCGTCATGGAATGAAATGCACAGAACGCACGAGAGCCTACCTTGTGTCCCCGGTCACGAGGACGAATCCACCTCGACCGGGCGAGGGTGGAGGGATGACGATGGCGATGAGTGGCTCGGGACCCCGGGAGCGCCAAACCCGTACTCACACGAAGTAAGCCCTTGGGGGTATTTTTGAGTGTGCGACGGTATTATTTATAATGTTATTTGTATATATTGTTTACTTCACGCGTTGAAGCCATCTTGTGACGTGATTCATTTGTTAGGTTTGATAGCTCCATCAGGTGTTAGCAATTTGCGGCAGTATTAGTTTTTTTGTTTAAAAAATGCTACTGTTATTTTATTTAATTTTGGTTCTTTGTCCTCCGGCTAGCTATTATCCTTATGGGTCAAGCACTTCTCTATATACAGGTTGTGTAAACGGAAAGGAATCTTTTATCCAAAGATAACACTGATGAAGAAATTTGTTTTACACTTTTATTGTCGAAACACAGTCACTATCACATTTACACATTGATCTTGACACCCGCCAAACTGAAACTGTTATAATAACTTCATTACTGATAATTCTTAATTCGCGTACTTCAACTTTTTGTATAATTAACTTTATAACACTTGAGATTTTTCATAACTCTGTTACGCGTAACCTGCAGATTCATATCCGAAGTGTGCCGTACAAATACTTTCGACGAACTGACTGACTGAAGGCGACGTGTACTGTACAAAGAATTTTGATGAACTGACGGACTGAAGGACTTTACCTCTAACCTACTCTTTTTATACTCCTACACACCGATATGCCTAAAGATTATAACTGAACTGGAATTGGCTAATAAAACGCGCCAACATTAGCGTCTATTTTTATATCCAATGAAAATTATGAATACATATGCTCTAGGGAAACGTTCCAGAAGATTCTCAAGGAAAAACGCGCCAACATTACGTAACTTCCTCGTTTCCAATAATGATAAAAAGCTCACCCCCTCGCTGCATTATTGCACGCTATTATTGTCAGTTTCAGTAAGGCAGTATAAACTTACTTCCCAACACTAATTACAATCAACAAACATCTCAAATCAATGTCACATAATAATGCATATTCATACTATAATCACTCTTTACATTTAAATAATTTGTGATACAAATTACTGCATCATATGCCCCACTAGAAACATAATTATAAATATTTACAACTTGTTTGGAAATTTTATAATTGGGTTTTTAGTCTCCTAAATCTTGGAACACACGCTATTACTTTCACTTAACACTTCACACGTATTTAACACACGATATGTTTTTCCTCTATCTTGCCACTACTTACTGGCTCTGGTTTAATGTGTTTAGACTTTAATCTAACATTACAATTTTTATAGCCAATACTGTACCCTGAATTATTTAATTACTGTTACAAAATTGTTTACTTTCTTAAGTTGTTGACAAAAATTTGTGCATTTAAGAATTTTTGTAATTACTATACATATTTACTAAAATATTCACCCTCTACACAAATATATTTACATATCTTACATCTAGGCACTGTTTCACATTTTCTGTTTGCTACATAAGTATTAGTTTTAATTATTTTACCCCATTTTTGTTGTTTTGTACTTTATATTCACACTACTCTTGGAATTTTATCTACGTACTTTTACTTTTATATCACATTAAGTTTCAATTTTTACATTTTTAATTTCAAATACTGTTAAAGTTACCAAAAAATGTTACTTTTCCCTTTTAAACATTTATTTATGTCCAAAATTTTATTTCTCCTTTCACATGACATACATACATAATTAACCCTCTTACGTTCCAATACATTTCTCTGCAGGTCATCTTTAACTATCCAGCATTTACTTTACAACTCATTGCTATTCACCCTCCTGGATCAAATTGTCTGTAGCTAAGCATTACTCGTAGCTGTATCCTAACCTTCAAAAGTTTGTTCATGGATAACCTCTTAAAGTATTCATATGATATTTCAAACCTTGATACAATTTGAAAACAATCTAAAGTTTTCTGAACAACACATCTTTTAACAACTGTCATTTTCAATTCTTCCGGTATCTTTGTAATTTGAGAGTACTCTGACAAGTCTGTAATAAACTGTACTGGATTGGAGTTTTCAATTTGTACATCATGGTACTTGTTAACTTCAGAAGTTAACTTTTGATTATTTACAGGCAAAACTTTAACTTCTTCGTACAATTTATTTCTTTGCATAATTGACTCCTGTATTTCTGATATCTCCCCTCTGAAATTAACTTGCGCCTGATTCTCATCTACATTCATAACCTCTTTCATCTCTCTTATCTCACTTGAAATGTTACTCATTCTACCACCTAACTCTGTACATTTTACATCAACATGTTCACTTTTAGTATTAACCTCACTTTTTTTGTTACCTATTTCCCTGCTCATATCTGACATTTTCTTTGAAACTTCTCCTATCTCACTTGCTATTACTTCCTCATTTTCATCTCTCATTTTTGGCATACTACTATCTAGCTTCATAACTTTCTTTTCAAATCCTTCTATTATTTTCCTATTTCTATTTTCCATATCTTCCATTATTTCCCTATTCCTTCTTTTCATATCTTCACTGTTTTGATCTATTTTCTTTTCTAATTTCTCATTATTCTTACAAATTTCTTCGCTTAATTGATCTGTAATACTCTTACCAATATCTTCCCTCAATTCTTTCTTATTCTGATCTAAACTCCTATAAATATCTTCCCTCAATTCTTTCTTATTCTGATCTAAACTCCTATCAATATCTTCCCTTAATTCTTTCTTATTCTGATCTAAACTCCTATCAATATCTTCCCTTAATTTCTCTATATTCTTTTCCATATTCTCATTATTCTTTTTTATATTATCATTCATATTTCTCAGCATTTCCATCATACTAGCATCAAAATTAACATTTCCTGCTATTCTATTCTGACTTTCTGCACTAACATTTTCTCCCTCAAATCCTACATTGCTTGAGCTATTTTCTGTAACCTGTATTGAATTACAGCTAACTGTTACACTATCTCCCTCCATAATTATTTCTTCTGTATTATTAGTGGACATAGTTTTCTTTATCCTACCACTCCTCAAGTAGATTTGATTGTTACAATTTTGTTTTCTAAAAAAAATTACTATACTCTGACCTTTGTGCTGCTGTCTGTTGCTGTTACTTTGATGTCCAGCTTCCTGCCCCTCTCTCCTAGATTTCTATGTCGCTTCTGCGTCGTATCATGATGAATCTACGTCGTTTTGGTGTTCCGTATTTGAATTCCCCTGTTGCCTTTTAATCTCGGAATTACGATGTCCAATCATCCGCGTAGTCTGTCGTTCCTATAGTTGTTTCTGGAATCTGCGTCTTGTAGTTCAGTTCACTGCTCCATTCGCCCACGTCCTGATTCCTTCTCCCCTTCCTGGTTATCTCACTCCTTTCCTGGTCACTCTGCCCCACGTTGGGCGCCAATTTGCGACGGTATTATTTATAATCTTATTTGTATATATTGTTTACTTCACGGGTTGAAGCCATCTTGTGACGTGTTTCATTTGTTAGGTTTGTTAGCTCCATCTGGTGTTAGCAATTTGCGGCAGTATTAGTTTTTTTGTTTAAAAAAATGCTACTGTTATTTTATTTAATTTTGGTTCTTTGTCCTCCGGCTAGCTATTATCCTTTTGGGTCAAGCACTTCTCTATATACAGGTTGTGTAAACGGAAAGGAATCTTTTATCCAAAGATAACACTGATGAAGAAATTTGTTTTACACTTTTATTGTCGAAACACAGTCACTATCACATTTACACATTGATCTTGACACCCGCCAAACTGAAACTGTTATAATAACTTCATTACTGATAATTCTTAATTCGCGTACTTCAACTTTTTGTATAATTAACTTTATAACACTTGAGATTTTTCATAACTCTGTTACGCGTAACCTGCAGATTGATATCCGAAGTGTGCCGTACAAATACTTTCGACGAACTGACTGACTGAAGGCGACGTGTACTGTACAAAGAATTTTGATGAACTGACGGACTAAAGGACTTTACCGCTAACCTACTCTTTTTATACTCCTACACACCGATATGCCTAAAGATTATAACTGAACTGCAATTGGCTAATAAAACGCGCCAACATTAGCGTCTATTTTTATATCCAATAAAAATTATGAATACATATGCTCTAGGGAAACGTTCCAGAAGATTCTCAAGGAAAAACGCGCCAACATTACGTAACTTCCTCGTTTCCAATAATGATAAAAAGCTCACCCCCTCGCTGCATTATTGCACGCTATTATTGTCAGTTTCAGTAAGGCAGTAGAAACTTACTTCCCAACACTAATTACAATCAACAAACATCTCAAATCAATGTCACATAATAATGCATATTCATACTATAATCACTCTTTACATTTAAATAATTTGTGATACAAATTACTGCATCAAGGGTAATTGCTAATTCTAATAATATATAAGTATTATTTGTTCCTCTTAATGGTAAAGATTTTATACTTCACAATAACGGAAATCAAACCTCCTGTAAAATGGAGACACGAACTGATAAATTGGTCAGAAGTGTATGCATGTTACATGGCCAACCTACCTAAAGGTGGTCAGGTGTCGTAGATTTACAGCACGTAAAAGAACCTCAAGCCTGTTAGAGAGACATCTGAGCAAAATTACCGGTCTTTCACGCCCAATATAGAATGGGATGCTAAGGACTACAGTAATTAAGGAGCGTCCATAAACAAAGCAAATCAATTTACCTAAAGAGCAACACGCAATTGTCGCAGTTCTCATGGCTCGTGTTATCTTATTTACTGGGCGCCTCTTGTTTTATTATTTTAATTTTGCGTGCATTGTCCTCCGGCTTGCTATTATAACTCAGTGGAACAAGCGTCTCTAAGCAGGGCGAGTAAACGGAAAGGATTTGTTGCTAAAAGATAACAGTGATAAAAAATTTGTTTCTACACTTTTATTGCCGTCACACTTAATTAATACACATATTTAATATTAATACACGCCTGATTGAAACTGTGATATTTCTGAATGTAACTACAGTCGTTATAGTTGCCGCGCACCAATTACTTCGCGTACTTTACATTTTTGTAACTATGCGACGTGCACCTCGTGAGAGATTCTTCCGAACTGTGCGAAACTTGCTTATGGCTCGAGAATATATACTCCATCTCGAATTGCCTAAACATTGTAATAGAGCTGCTATTGGTTACCAAATCGCGCCCACTATAGCGTCTGTTTTCGTTAGCCACTCACTACTACTAATATATATGCTCTAGGGAAGATATTCCCTCCATTTCTAAAAAAAACACCTACCCTGACGTCATTTGTTTGTGTCTCCCTAGTGATAAATAACTCACCCTCTCGGTTTATTGTTACCCACTTCTACTGCCAGTTTCAGTGAGGCCGTGCAAACTTATTTACTAACAATACTTATAGCTAACAAACATATAAAATCCTGTACATAGAATAATATTAATTTACACTACAATCACTTTGGCATTCACAGCATGTTATGATATAAAATACTGCCTCACAATATAGCTCTGTATACTGCTGACGTGTTAAAAGGAAAATCCGCAGAGCCTTCAACCCCATCTAGCATACCTCCACCTCATTCAGGAGGGTGCGGATGTTGGCGTATGTCCATTAATCTGGACAAAAGCCATGCCACTCTGCTAATGTAGAACCGCTTCCCAGCTGTCTGAACCATATTTACTGATCTCTGCTGAAGGATTGAGTGAACAAATGCCGTTACCTACATGGGAATTAATCTAGATAAAGTCCGAACTTTTAAGCAACACATCAAAGACCAGTCACACTGGGCCACTGCCTCGTTGTATCCTAAGCTAAGGTTGGGAATACCAATTCCTTTAAAGCTATGCCTTTTCAGAGTTCTGATGATCCCTGTCCTATGCCTGTGAGATCTGGGACATGTCCACAAAATCTAGATTGCTACAGTTACAAAGGGTGCAGAATAAGGGTCTCAGGACAATTAATTCTGTATGCCATTTCTTTCCCATGAGACTACTCCAAGAAACCTCATCTCTTCTGTCTGTGAGGATGAAATTAGGTGCCAGGCTGCAAAATTCTACAACAGTTTGCTTTTCCATTAGAGGCCCCTCGTTAGATCTCTTGGGGATTACAACACACCAGACAATGCCACTTGAGGCTACACTAGTTCCCTGCATGACACGATAGTACCTTTGGTAACAAAAAGCTACTCACTAGCAGGTAAAACTGAGCTTCTATACAATCCTTCCAAGAAATGCTTGCACTTCAAAATTACTCAGAAACCCCAATCAAACAAATAACTTTTAAAAACGTATCACACTTTGGTGCAGAAGAGCCACTGCACCTTGACTAGCAGCCATCAAGGAGCGCTCTGCTAACTCCTTTATCCCCATACGTCAATCTCAACCACCATCCAGACAAATAAATCGTTAAGCCGTATCACTTACAATACTCTCTTAGACGGACTCTCAGCCTGGCAATGCTTCATTAGGTAAGTAGGTAATTTGGGGAAATAATAGTAGTAGTTCACGAGATCAGAATACACTCAAAACCCCCCAAAATATCTATACCGTTGGCAGATATCAATGATTCAAAACATCACATCAATTATCAAATATTCTAATAAAATACACTTAAATTATTTTAATTCTACTCCTTATTTCTCCCTGCCAACCATCTTTATTTCACTATTACCTTCCATAAAACCTTACTAAATTAGATAGGTAGCTAGCTGTGTTTGAGCTTCAACTTCTGTTTTCTTCAATGTTTCCTCATTTCTTCACGCTAAATTTACCCTCCAATCATCCATTCCTTTGCACTAAAAAGTAATTATTCACCTTCCTTTTCACAAACTGCACACAGACCCCCTCAAGCCCCTGTTTTCAAACACCTTATCGAAATCAGACTTCCTTTCATTTTTCCTAGAAATTAAAATAATTTTCCTTATTCCTCATTTTAATTCTTTGTAATATGCCAATGAGTATGCTTAGACTGGGAAAATGAAATTTATCTATCCATATCACCCAGTGTTAATCTCATTTCTATCCAAAGTCCTTTTCTAAATTTGCCAGTTCCAACCTTTCATAATTCATTACCACGAACTTGCTCTAACCAGGTTTGGCTGGAAAACCCCATTAGTACGTTATTGCAAATAAAGCTATCCCATTCATTACATTCTTTATGTATTCACTATGAGAGCTTCACAATTCTAAATAATTTTACCACCTTTTAGCTTCTAAATCCAGTATATGGTACCTTTTTTTCATACTACTAATACGTAACATTCCATTTAAACTGTGAAAATTGTAAGATTGTAAAGCATGTTGGGGAAACCTACTGCTATAACTGACTAGTGGCACAGAAATATTAATGTAACAGATTGCTGATGGTAAAAGATACAAATATTTATCATTAGAAGCTTAGACTGCAATTAAACCACATTTCATCTTAGAGCATTAAGAACTATAAGTTGTTTTGGTTTTACTTATTAAGTGATGTAATCCATAGTATATTAAATAGTCAACGAAAGTCTATGCCTTCTTTAATTGAAATTTCCTTTAACGTCTTAAAATATAAGTTAAAATTGAATTTAAGCTAAGTGGCATTTAACTTAGTAGTTTTTTATGCTTATTCTGGGGGTTATGTTATTCCTGTGTGCTAAAAAGAAAGTAAATCTGCCAAAATCACTATACTGAGGGAGAATTTGTGTTGTAAACTTTTGTTACGATGTAATTTTTACAAATTAACATATGCGCTTATTCAAAGGATACCAAATCAACCAATTTTATACTTATTTCAGAGCTTAAATTTGATGATAAATTTTTTCTGGATTGTGTTGAAAATCATAAATAAGGAAAACGCTAAAGATTATACGCAGTGTAGTATACTGCTGTCTCATGTGAAGTAGATCAGTGCTTTTCTTCAGAATCTAAATTATGTTACAATTTTTAGCATTGGGGAAAGTACTATTTTGAAATCTTTTCTTTTTAAATCTGGCTTACCTTGCATGTGTCATCCTCCGTGGTCTAGGGGTACCATTCTACCCTCTGGTTCCCGAGGCCGCAAGTTCAAATCTGGCAGGAGGGCAATGAATTTTTTTCATGCGTAAAAATCTTAAGCATGGCTTGCTTTGGAAGTGAAATAAAGCCGGTGTTCCCATAGATTTAGACACATAAAAGAACCTTAAGCCTGATAAAGAGGCCTCTGAGCAAAAATTTCTGGTCTTTCAGTACAGAATGGGACAATGATAACCATAGTAATAACGAATGTCCATAAATAAAAACTCAATTTAATCTAACTACCTTGCATAAAGTATATTAGTGTTTTTCTTATTGTTTTCAAGATGTAGCAACAGATTGCTATATCGGAGTCAGGATCTTCACAAGATCGAACTGGTGCAACGGAGAATCAGTTCTATGTTGACCTCTCTCAGATTATATGTAATAGTGCTGAACATTGTGGTTTTATCAACAATGAAAGTTATAATACGGTGGTAGAGCATGTTAGAAGGCTAAAATAACCACAAAGAAGGGACTTCCGGACAAATGCTGCTGTGATGAAGCATGATGTAATTGTTTTTAATAAAAGTATATTAACTCCAATCAAAAAGGGAACCAATAATTTTCAGTGTTATGTTACAGATTATGAACTATTTCATGTACTTCAAAAGTCTCATTTGTTAATTAGCCATGGTGGACAAGACAGAATGATTACAGAACTTTAGTTTAAGTACAAGAATGTTACAGTTATGATGAACTTTATATCCACCTATGTGAACTGCGCAAGAGAAAACGAAGAAACTAAAAAGGTATTGAACTGAAAACTGTGGTATTCTCAGATTTTAGGTCCCATTTGTCAAGTTGATCTAATGATTTTCAGTCCCAAACTCGCAGAGAATACAACTTTATAATGGTGTAACAAAATCACCTCATTGTATTTATTGTTCTCCAGCTTCTTACAGCTTACATCTAAGACAGCATAGGAGGTGTCCTACTACCTCTTTGAGATATTCATATTGTTCAGACAATCCAATAATAGGAGGGAGTTCTCCAACAAGGTGGCTAGTAACTTAATGCAGTACCAGTTCTCTTTTTAGATTGTTCATGGTAAGCCACGGCACTCACACAGTCAGGGAATGTTGAAAGAGCTAACCAAGACAAACAAATGGTGTTGCCTTGCATGCAAAGTGAACAAACTAGCTACTAGAGTAATGGGTTGCTTTATTCACTGATGAAGAACCGGGACTTCCATTCTGGATTTAAAAGAATGCCAAATGAGCTGTTTTCGGTTGTAAAGCGAAGGTGGGTCTGACAGTTCTTTGCCCCAAGATGTTTTACAACCCAAAAAGTGCAAAAACATCCGGAGAAAACCATAGTGTATATTGAAAAACTGAACGTGCAGATGATCCTCAAGAAGTCCCTTTTCTCTCAAGCACCAATTGGACTACAACCCAAGGCATTAGGAACAAAAATGGTGATGCTCAAACTCTGGAAAGTCGACAGCCTTTAACCTCAGAGGTAACTGCCTGCTGTGTCTGCTCAGAAGAAACCAAAGGTGCCCATGCATGTCGAGACTGACTGTAAACTTCATTTCATCTGTAGTCATGCTCTTAGAGATGGCAAAGATGAAAAAATAAGAGGGTTATGGATGCCAGGTTCTATGCAATTTTCGCTTCAATGTGGACAGAGCTGTTGAAGAAAGAAAATATCATAGATCCAATCTTAAACACTAAGCAAAGAAAATGAAATACTATTGATAAATCTCCTTCTGGCCACGCAGGAAGCTACTGTTGGAGTTTGCACTCCAACTTCCACAACAGAAGCCATAATTTCCGCAATGTATTGACAGTTGTGAAGATGGCTTCTATACCTACTAGGAGCAGTGAACGGGTTCTTAAAACAGCTTTATTTGAGGTTGCAGTTCCACTGTGTCCAAAGGAATTAGTACGACCTGAAGACGTCCCAAATCACAAAATTACACTCTGAAGAGCTGCAACTTATCAGTGCAGATAGCGGCCAACGATTAATTAAATATAAGTGTAACCAGGTGCCAAAATATGAAGTGCTTTTATATGAAAAATAAACTACAGTACAATTCTATGTGTCACTCATCTCTTCCTTGTACCTCTGTTTGGTTTTTGTTTAAGGGCGTTCAACTTCTAGGTCACAGCGCCCTTTTATAACAGATCATGGCAAAGGTCAGAGATAAAGCTGAATAAAACAAAATTAAAATAAATAATAAACAAATAAAATGTAAACAAAAGCCAGAGATAAATATCAATAAAAAGTCATAGCAAAAGCGGATACTGAAAGTAAGCATCGGACTTCCGGGATACCGTCATCCCAAGATCTACATGAGATGTCGCACATAACCAAGGAGGAACACCCTCTCCCCCTTAGCATACATAATACGCATTTCAATGTCGTTCTTTCTTAAAAGCTCCGAGAAACCAACACCTGCTGGCCTTGGATTAATGGAGTTATTTCCATAACCTTCGTACAGCACAGTGTGAGAAAATGAAGCGAACGTTGGTTGAGGCATACATTTAAGCGCACAGCCATAATTTCCCAAGTGGATTTCACGCCGATAACGCAGAGGAGATACTGCAGATTCGGCGTAAAGACTCATAACTGGGCTAGTGGGAAAAGCACCAATAGCCACACGAATGCTCCGGTTATGTACTGCGTCTAATCTGCTCAGCAGAGATGGACCTGCTGAGGAATAAATGATACACCCATAATTCATTTTTGGTATGACCATTGCGCGATACAGTCGCAACAAAATAGTCCGATCCGCTTCCCAAGATTTGCCATTTAATATCCGCAAGATATTCAGAGAAAGGTTAGATAGCGCTTTCAACTGTGCTATATGTGATGACCAGCTAAGTTTGCTATCAAACGTAAATCCCAGGAATCTCGTCGAATCTGCGAATGGTAGTAAATCTGGACTGAATCGGAGCGAAGGTAGTAATCGTCTCCTACGGCGCCAGAAGTTCACGCAGATTCACCTCTCAGTTGAGAAACGAAAGCCGTTTTTAGAACTCCAATCTTGGAGATTATCTAAACATTGCTGCATACGGCATTCCAAAAACGACGTACACAGAGAAGTACAATAAGCTACCTCTACGTCAACGAAAAAGCATAACAATACCCCTGGAGGAACACATTTAGAGATAGAATTGTTATAGCAAACAGTGTAACGCTTAGTACCGATCCCTGAGGTACTCCGTTCTCCTGAACAAATAGGTTCGAAAAAACCGAGCCGAACCTTACTCGGAAAACGCCGTCCTTCATAAACTCCTGAAAGAATAGTGGTTAAACCTCCACGTATATTCTAGGTGTGTAGGGAACGTAGTATCCCAGCTCTCCAACACGCATCATAAGCCTTCTCGAGGTCAAAAAATATCCCAACCGTTTGACAATTTTTCATGAATCCGCTCATGATCTGTGTTGATAATGACACAAGGTTGCCCACTGTTCAACGGCGCCTCCGAAAACCGCACTGGGTGATGGTCAGCAGGTTGAGTTTCCAACCACCATACCAACCGTCCATTGATCATGCGTTCCATTACCTTACGAACTCAAATGGTGAGGGAAATAGGACAGTAGCTGGAAGGGAGATGACGATCCTTTCCAGCTTTCAAAATGGGTGACAGTGGCCTACCGCCACTTTTCTGGAAAACACGAATATAGACCTCAAGTAGGAAAGCCTTACGTTCAAGAGAGAGCTCTCGGAGCATTTGTACGTGGATGCAATCAGGTCCTGGTGCTGATAGTCGCGAAGATGAAAGAGCGTGTTCTAACTCTGCCATGGTGAAGAGACGATTGCAATCTTAAAGATTTCCTGAACGAAAAAGGAAACCTTGATTGGAAAGGTAGAATCGAATTAATTGAACTAATAGTGGTTGTAACTATAAAGCCCGGGACTTAAAGTACTTACAAAGAATGTAAGTCGCCATTGGGTGTGATGATGATGATGATGATGATGATATGCGGTTTAAGGGCGCTAAACTGCTAAGGTCATCAGCGCCCTTACAATGTATAAAATGTAAAGTCAAAATATAAAAGACAGGTAAAAGAACAGCATAATTAAAAAACGGGACACAAACTCGCGATGTCCAAAAACCTAAAAATAACAATAATACAATAACAATAATAGTAATAACAACAATAATAGCAATACAAATATCCGAAAAAGCAACACACTAAAAGCATAGGCAATAAAAGATTAAACCGTGTCAAGAACTGTAGAATGCGAGGGACATGAGCGTCTTTTGACCACTGGGGATTAGAGTCCCCATAAAAAAAGACAGAATAAAATTACTAAGCTAACAGACGCTCAACGCATTAAATGCGCAGATTAAAATCACTGTCTTGAATAAAACGTAAAACACATTCTACAGCACGCGTGTCGTCTGCCAAAACGTTGGCTAGGCCAACAGGAAGACCCAAACGAGCACGCAATGCAGCTAAAACCTCACACTCTGTTAAAATGTGACGCACCGTTAAGGGCACCTCACACTGCCCACAGAGTGGTGCAGGGTCACCACTGAGCAAATACCTATGACTAAAAACATAATGTCCAAACCGTAAACGAGCTAAAATTACCTCTTCCCGACGACACGAACGAGAAGAGGTACCCCAGATCAACGGGAAAGGCTTAACCTCCCGCAACTTGTTCCCCCGGAGGGCGTCCACTCATCGCGCCAGCGCGAGAGGATGCGGCGACGTAAAATAACACACGAATCTGACGAGGGAACAACAGAGGTAAAAAATCTGGGTAATAAAATCGCCGATTTCGCAACGGCGTCGGCAGACTCATTACCTGAGATGCCCACATGACCTGGAATCCACATGTAGGAGACGCTGATGCCAGAGACACCAAGCGAGTGGAGCAGGTCATGTATGCGCTGTACGAGTGGGTGGTAATGGTACAGCGCAGTAATACTCTGAAGGGCACTCAGAGAGTCCGTACAAATAAAACAGTGCCGTAAGTCGTGCCGCTGAATGTATAAAACGGATTGATAAATGCTAAAAAGTTCGGCGGTAAAAATTGAACATTGTCCAGGTAAACGAAACGTAAAACAACAGTGACCAAAAACAAAGGCACATCCAACTCCAGCTTCAGTCTTAGATCCATCGGTAAAGATAAAATGGAAGTCCCCGAATTGCGCCTGAAGTTCTAAAAACGCTGATCTAAAGACTGAAAAAGGTTCTCATTCTTCTACATCGACGTTAACCCAAGGTGATTGGGCCTAGGCGCGCAACCATGGAGGAAAATGCGTTTCCCCCCTTGGAAGGGCCCGCGCTGGCGTAACGTCCAGACGTCGAAGAAGCTGTCGAAATGGACCCCTGGAGGGAGCAAGGCAGAGGACCTAATGAAATATTGCCGATCAAGCGACTCCGCAAAAAATAACTAGAAGGACGGATGGTCGGGCAAGCTTGAGAGTAAACAGGCATAGCTGCACAAAAGCACCTCACGCCGGAAGGAGAGCGGATAATCTGCAGCTTCAGCATATACACTAGGCACAGGGCTGGTTAGAAATGCCCCCGTAGCGACACTTATGCCACGATGGTGAATGGCATTCAATCGACGTAACACAGATGGACGTGCCGACGAATAGACAATGCACCCGTAATCAAGCTTGGATCGGACCAAAGAGCGATACAGGCGAAGAAGGACGGTCCGATCAGCTCCCCAGGATGTGCCACTTAAAACACGTAAAAGAGTAAGAGAACGGTCACACTTAGCTTTTAAAAAGGAAATGTGCGAGGTCCAACACAACTTCCTATCAAAAATCAACCCCAAAAATTTCACCTTGTCCGCAAACGGAAGCATCTCCGGTCCAAGATGGAGAGAGGGCGGAGAGAAATATTTCCGGCGCCAGAAGTTGATGCAGACGGATTTCTCGGCGGAGAAATTAAAGCCGTTGGCGTTACTCCAGGCGTAGAGACGGTCGATACAGCTCTGGAGACGGCGTTCGAGTAGACAGGTCCGCCGTGAACTGCAATAAAGGGCAAAATTGTCTACAAAAAGGGACGATGAAATGCCAGGTGGAATACAATCAACAATCGGGTTGATAGCAACTGCAAAAAGTGTGACACTAAGTACAGTGCCCTGCGGTACTCCGTTCTCTTGAATAAAACGACTAGATAAAACCGAGCCCACACGTACACGAAACACACGGTCCGTCATAAACTCCCGAAGAAATATAGGAAGAAGACCGCGGATATTCCATGCGTGCAGTGTACGTAAAATGCCGCCCCTCCAACATTTGTCATAAGCTTTCTCCAGGTCAAAAAACACAGCCACGGTTTGACACTTTCTCAGAAATCCATTCATAATATGCGTCCACAAGGACACCAGATGGTCGACGGTAGAGCGATAGCGACGAAACCCGCACTGAGCGTTCGCTAGAAGTTTCTGAGACTCAAGCTACCATGTCAACCGCCCGTTGATCATGCGCTCCATCACCTTGCAAATGCAACTGGTGAGGGAGACAGGGCGGTAGCTGGAAGGTAGTTGGCGATCCTTTCCAGGCTTAAGTATAGGGACAATGGTGGCTTCGCGCCAAACGGAAGGAAAAAGGCCGTCTTGCCAAATACGGTTATAGACCTGTAAGAGAAAGAGTTTACTGTCGGCTGAAAGGTGCTTTAACATCAGGACATGAATGCCGTCCGGCCCAGGAGCGGAGTGCCGAGAGCAATGAAGAGCGTGCTCCAGCTCCCTCATTGTGAATAGTTCGTTATAGCATTCATTATTAGCAGACCGAAAAGTATATAATGCGGAATCCAGCCGGTCTTTAATAGACCGAAAGCCGGCGAAATAATGGTCTGAACTAGAAACCGCCTCAAAGGCAGCACCCAGAGTGTTAGCGATGGCAGCCGGATCCACTATGGTGGCATTAGAAACCTGAAGGCCAGAAACAGTACAATGTGACACTTTACCTGAGAAACGACGAAGTTTATCCCAAACAACGGATGAAGGCGTAAAGCGATTAAAAGACTCGACAAAACGAGCCCACGACGCCTTCTTGCTATCGTGAATAATGCGACGAGCCCTGGCGCGCGATTGTTTGAAAGTCACCAAATTATCAAGTGTAGGGTGTCGTCGAAACACCCTAAGTGCAGTCCTACGGGCACGAACGGCGTCCCGACAATCCTCGTTCCACCACGTAACAGGCGGTCGCCGAGGTTGAGAGGATGAACGGGGAATTGCGCGTTCGGCGGCAGAGAAAATCGTAGACGCAAGGTGCTGCACTAGTTGGTTAATGTCGGCGAAGGGCTGATCGTCAAAATGCACGAGGCTGGAATACAAGCTCCAGTCGGCGTTTGTGAATATCCAGGTAGGTACTCTGGAATGCTGTACGTGGTGTGACAGAAGAGTAACGATGCAGGGGTAATGGTCGCTGGAGTAGGTGTCAGCGACGACGTTCCACTGAAGACGACTAGCAAGCTGGAGTGAGCAAATGGCAGAGTCCAGGTGAGAGAATGTACCAGAAGAATCAGAAATAAAAGTAGGTGCACCTGTATTGAGGATGGAAAGATTGAACTGCTAAAAAATGTCGGAAAGAAGAGTTCCCCTCGCACAAGCCTTTGGCGAACCCCACAGTGGGTGATGGGCATTAAAATCCCCCAACAGAAGAAATGGTGTTGGGAGAGCCGACAGGAGAGCTCGAATGTCCGCGGGAGCGAGGGGAAACGACGGAGGTAAATATACAGAGCAAACAGAGAAGAAAAAACCGGGTAACTGCAATCTAATGGCAACAGCTTGCAAGTCGGACGTAAGAGCGAGAGTTTGAAAATGAACGTCGTTACGCACTAACAACATGACACCTCCATGAGCAGGAGCACCCTCCTCGGGTTCAAGATCGTAGCGAACCGGAGTGTACCCTCGGAGATCGAAAGGGTCGTGAGGGCGAAGCTTGGTCTCCTGCAAACACACGACCATAGGTGAATGGGAACGCAATAAAAGTTGCAGTTCCGCCCTATGCGATCGTACACCACGTACATTCCAGGTCAGGATAGCCATGAATAAAAGGGATAAACTGTCTACTTAGAAGGGCGGCTTAAAAGAATCTTTTGCTTAACCTTTGGGCTCGGGCTTTTTGTATGGAATTGGTCAGACTCCATAGCTTCCTCGGAGGGAGGGCTCACGCGCTCAGTGCCAGAAACCGATTCAAGCGCCGTGAATCGGTTCTGGGTGGCGATGGGTGAGGGGTGTCGCTTAGCCGGCTTGTCCCAGGACCTTCCTGGGACAGCGACTTCCGAGGAGGAGAAGGTGAACTTTTCTTACCGCGTGCACGCGGAGGGTCCTTCAGAAAATCTTCCCTACGAAGTTTCTGCTTGGGTTTCTTTTCAGCGGCTTGCGACTTCATTGACTTTGGACCAGGTTTATAGGGCTTGGTAACAGTAGCTTTAATGGACGGTCGGATGGTAGTGGCGGTTAAGCCAGTCATGGTCCTGGTCTGAGTTTCGGCATCTACTCGTGGTACTGGCGAGGCAACAACAGAACTAAATGTGCCAGATCGCAGGAGTGAAGGTTGGCGCGCATGGTAACGCCTCCGGGCTTCAGCGAAGGAGAGTTTTTCCTTTACCCGGATCTCCTGGATCGCCTTCTCGTCCAAGTACCGCGGACAGCCTGCAAATGACGCAGAATGGGACCCTTTGCAGTTAACGCAGACGGGGGCTGTGGAACAGGTACCTTCGTGTGACGGCTGGCTACATGAGGCACAGATGGTAACGGCACTCTTACAGGAGACTTGCGTATGCCCAAAACGTTGGCACTTTAAACAACGCAGAGGTCTAGGTGTATACGGCCTCACAGTAATCCGTTCGTACCCTGCGGAAATGCTCTTGGGCAGATCGACGCCATCAAATGTTAGAAACAAGGTACGAGTGGGTACCAATACGCCGTCGCGTTTGGCCTGCACTCGATGGACCGCTGTCACCTTCTAGTCTGCAAGATATTCTACCAGGTCCTCGTCCGATATACCATTGAGGCTATGGGTTTTTATGACGCCTCGACAGGAATTCAATGTGCGGTGCTTCTCGACACGGATGGGATAGCCGTGGAGAAGCGTAGCGCGCAACAAGGTCTTACTTTGCTGATCGGATTTCGTTTGTGCTAATAAGGAACCATTCCGTAGACGAGTGCAGGACTGAACCGCACCAGCAATAGCATCAATGCCCTTTTGAATGATGAAAGGGTTCACCTTCTCAAAACTTTGTCCTTCTTCGGTTCGTGAAATGACCAAGGAACAACCAGTTGTCGGTGGTGTCACTTCTGTTACATAAACTTTTCGGCGCTTGTTGGTAGTAATGGAGGAAGGGTGCTCCATAGTGAAATAAATCCTCCACCATTGCAACCGTCTCCGACCTCGGGCTCTGACTTCCCGGGCGTTACCCCGGCTTGGGTGAGTGGCCTATCTATACCAGACTCACCCCAGGGTCACACCTCCCAGAACACATAGACAGAGGGACCCAATCGGCGTCAGAAGTCAGCAGCTCATGCAATGGCCCCCCGCGGGACTGCAGTTGAACAGCGGATACGAACACATACCCTACATGAACGACCCCGGGTGGTGGGGATGACGCCATTACCCACTCACCCAGCTGCGCACCCCGTGCGCGGGTATCCGTCAGGCTGTGTCCACGGAAGATTAAAATAAAAGATAAAAGAAATAAAACTTTGTGGGCGTTTCGGATGCAAGGTAGGTCGGCCAGGAAGAAAAAGAGATGCGTAAATGAATGGACGTGGTGCGAAATGCGCAGAAGCAAAAGAGAAGAAAGAAACGATGGCGAGGTGCGGTATGAATGGAATGCAAAGAACGCACGAGAGCCTACCTACTGTCCACCGGTCACGAGAAGAACCCACCTCGACCGGATGGGGGTGAGGGGATGAATATGGCGATGATTGGCTCGGGAACTCCCGGGTGCGCCAAAAACCCGTACTCACATAAAGGTGGCCCCGGAGGGGGTAATGAGAGAGGTTTAACCTCCTGCAACCTGCTCCCCGGAGGGCCGTGCACTCATCGTGCCAACGCGAGAGGATGTGGTGACGTAAAATAACAAACAAATCTGTGGAGGGAAGAACAGAGGTAAAACATCTGGGCGATAAAATTGCCAAAATGGCAGTGGCGACGGCAGACTCGTTCCCTGAGATGCTCACAAGAGCTGGAATCCATACGAAGGAGACGCTGATGCCAGAAACACCAAGCGAATGGAGCAGGTCATGAATCCGCTGTACGAGCGAGCGGTAGTTGTATAGCACGCGAATGCTCTGAATGTATAAAAGGGATTGATAAATACTAAAACGTTCGGCGGTAAAAATCGAACATTGTCCCGGTAAACTAAAGGTAAAACTAGTGTGACCAAGCATAAAGCCACACCCTACTCCAACATCAGTCTTAGACATAGCAGTATACATAAAATGTAATTCCTCGAATTTCGCATAAGTTCAAAAAACGCTAATCTAAGGACTGAAGAAGGGGTCTTATTCTTCAGCATCGACGTTAACCAAAAGTGACAGTGGGCCTCAGCGCGCAACCAAGGAGGAAACCGCGTTTCCCCCTGGGAAGTGTCACCGCAGGCGTAACGTCCAAATGCCTAAGTAGCTGGCGAAATCGAACCTCTGCAGGGAGCAATGCAGAGGAGCTAACTAAATATTGCCGATCAAGCGAATCCTTGAAAAATATCTAGAATAACGGGTGGTCAGGCAAGCTTGAGAGTCGACAGGCATAGCTGCACAAAAACATCTCACACCTGAAGAACAGCGGAAGTTCTGCAGCTTCAGCATACAGACTGGGCACAGGGCAAGTTGAAAAGGACCCTGTAGAGGCTCTTATACCACGATGGTGAATGACATTCAAGAGACTAACACAGATGGACGTGCCAATGAATAGACAATGCACCCGTAATCAAGCTTGGATCGGACCAAAGAGCGATAAAGACGCAGGACGGCCCGATCAGCTCTCCAGGATGTGCCACTTAAAACACGTAAGAGATTAAGAGAACGGACACACTGCGTTTAAAAACGAAATATGCGAATTCTAGCTCAGCTTTCGATCAAAAATCAACCCCAAAATTTCGCCTTGTCTTCAAATGGAAGGCTATCCGGCCCTAGATGGAGAGAGGGCGAACGGAAAGCCTTCTGGCGCCAGAAATTGACACAGACGGATTTCTCGGCGGAGAAAGTAAAACCGTTGGCGTTACTCCGGGCGTAGAGACGTTCGATACAGCTCTGTAGATGCGTTCGAGCAGACATGTACGCCGAGGACAGCAATAAGTGGCAAAATCGGCAACGAAAAGGGACGATGAAATACCAGCTAGAATACAATCAACAACGGGGTCGATAGAATCGCGTGACACTGATTACAGAGCCCTGCAGCACCCCGTTCTCTTGAATAAAACGACTAGATAAAACCAAGCCCACACGTACACGAAGGACGCGATCCGTCATTAACTCCCGAAAAAATATGGGAAGAGGAACGCGTAAGTTTCATGTGTGGAGCGTACGTAACATGCCGCCCCTCTAACAAGTACCATAAGCTATGTCCATGTTAAAAAAACAGCCACTGTTTGGTATTTCTCACATATCCATTCATAATATGCGTCGACAGAGACACCAATGGTCGACGGTACAGCGATGTCGACTAAATCCGCACCGAGCTTCGCTAGAGGTTACTGAGACTCAAGCCACCATGTCAACCGCCCATTGATCATGCGCTCCATCACCTTGCAAACGCTAATGGTGAGTGAGATAGGGCGGTAGCTGAAAGGAGTTGCCGATCCATCCCAGGCTTAAGTATAGGGACAATGGTGGCTTCGCGCCAAACTGAAGGAAAAACGCCGTCTTTCCAAATACGGTTATAGACCTGTAAGAGAAAGAGTTTACTGTCGGTTGAAAGGTGCTTTAACATCAGAACATGAATGCCGTCCGGCCCAGGAGCGGAGTGCCTAGGTCAAAGGAGGGCGTGCTCCAGCTCCCC
This sequence comes from Deroplatys truncata, assembly GCA_030765065.1. Classification (NCBI taxonomy): domain Eukaryota; kingdom Metazoa; phylum Arthropoda; class Insecta; order Mantodea; family Mantidae; genus Deroplatys; species Deroplatys truncata. Next base: position 178,757,554 of record CM060975.1, on the reverse strand, counting down.
CATTGTGAAATGTTCATTATAAGACTCCTGATTAGGACGCCGAAAGCTATAGGTCACGGATTCCAGTCGGTCTTTGAGAGTGGGAAAGCCGGCGGAAATAGGTCCGAATTGGAAACCGCGTCAAAGGCAGCAGCCAGAGTGTTAGCAATGGCAGCCGGATCCCCTATGATGGCATTGGAAAGCTGAAGGCCACACACAGTACAATGTGACACTTTAACGGAGAAGCGACCAAGTTCATCCCAAACAACAGAGGAAGGCGTGAAGCGATTAAAAGACTCGATAAAACGAGTCCACGACGCCTTCTTGCTATCCTGAACAACGCGACGAGCCGTGGCGCGGGATTGTTTAAAAGTAGCCAAATTATCAAGTGTAGGGTGTCGCCGAAACACCTGAGCGCTGCTCTACGGGCATGAACGGCGTCCCGGCAGTCTTCGGTCCACTGAGGAACAGGAATACGCCGAGAGTGGGAGGACGAACGGGGAATTGTGCGTTCGGCGATAGATAGGATTACAGAGGTAAGGTCCTGCACCGTTTGGTTAATGCCAGTGAAGGGCTGGTCCACAAAAAAGCGAGGCTGGAATACAGTCTACAGTCGGCTTTGTTGAATTGCCAGGTAAGTGCTCTGCAATGCTGGACGTGGTGAGATAGAAGGGAAACGATGCAGGGGTAATGACCGCTGGAGTAGGTGTCAGCGACAACGTTCCACTGCAGAGGACAAGCAAGCTGGGTGGAGCAAACGGCAAGGTCCAAGTGAGAGAATGTACCAGAAGAACCAGAAAGAAAAGTAGGCTGGCCTGTATTGAGGATGGAGAGGTTGAACTGAGTAAAAATATTGGAAAGAAGCGTTCCCCCCGCACAAGCCTTTGGCGAACCCCAAAGGCGGGATGGGCATTAAAATCTCTCAAAATAAGAAATGGTGTTGGGAGAGCGAACAGGAGATCTCAAATATCCGTACTAGGGAGAGGAGACAATGGACGTGAATAGACACAGCAAATAAAAAAGAAAAAGCCGGGTAATTGAAGCCTAAAGCATATTGGAAGTCGGACGTAAGTGTGAGGGTCTGAAAATGAACGTCATTACGCACTAAGAGCATGACACCTCCAGGAGCAGGAGTACCCTCACCCCGTGCAAGATCGTAGCGAACCGAAGTATACCATCGCAGATCAAAAGGATCGTGAGAGCGAAGCGCGGTAACCTGCAAACACACGACCATAGGTGAATGGGACCGCAATAAAAGTTGCAGTTCCGCCCTATCCGATCGTACACCACGTAAGTTCCACGTCAGGATAGTCATGAATAAAAGGGAGAAACATCCTACTTAGAAAGGCGGTTCAAAATAACCTTCTGCTTAACCTTGGGGCTCGGACTTTTGTTTTGGAGTTGGTCAGAGCCCATAGGCTCCTCGAAGGGAGGGCTCACGCGCTCAGGGCCGGAAACCGATTCAAGCGCTGAAAATTGGTTCTGGGTGGCAATAGTTGAAGGGAGCCGCTCAGCGCGGCTTGGCCCACGAACGTCCTGGGACTGCGACCTCCGAGAAGGCGAACCTTTCTTACTGCGCGCACGCGGAAGGTACGAATTTCTATTTTGATCTCTTCTCAGTGCCTTGAGACTACTGTACCTTAGGACCAGCTTTAGATTGTTCTACAGTTGTGCCATAGATGGACGGCCGGATGGTAGTTGCCTTCATGGAGTCATGGTCCAGGTCTGAGTTTCGGCATCCTTCCGGGGTACTGGCGAGAATACATCAGAGCTGAATGTACCCGATCGCAGGAGCGCAGATTGCCGCGTATGGTAACGCCTCCGGGCTTCAGCGAAGGAGAGCTTTTCCTTTACCTGGATCGCCTTCTCGTCCAAGTACCGCGGACAATCGACAAATGACGAAGAATGAGACCCTTTGCAATTAACACAGATAAACAGGTACCATCGTGTGTGGGCTGACTACAGGAGGCACAGTTGGAAACGGCACTCTTACAAGAGACTTGCGTGTACCCACAACGTTGGCATTTGAAACAACGCAGAGGTCTGGGAATATAGGGCCTCATCGCAATTCGTTCGTACACTGCTGAAATACTCGTGGGCAGATCGACGCCATCGAACGTGAGAAACAGGGTACGAGTGGGTACCAATACCCCGTCTTGTTTAGCCTGTACTCGATGAACCGCTGTTATCTTTTGGTCGGAGATACTCGACCAGTTCATCGTCTGATATACCATCGAGGCTATGGGTTATGACGACACCTCGACAGGAATTCAAGGTGCGGTGCTTCCTCAACACGGATGGGATAACCGTGGAGAAGCGTGGCGCGCAATAAGAACTGAGTTTGCTATTCGAACTTCCTTTGAACTAACAAAGAACCGTTCCGAAGTCGAGTGGAGGACTGAACCGAACCAGCAATAGCGTCAATACCCTTCTGAATAATAAAAGGGTTCACCTTCTCAAACGATTGACCTTCCTTTGTGCGAGTAATGGCCAAGTAACAGCCAGATGGCGGTGGTGCTAATTCTCTTACCAAAACGTTTCGGCGGTTGTTAGAATTGGAGAAAGAGGGCATCCTAGCGAAAGAAATCCTCCACCATTGCAACCGTCTCAGACCTCAGAAAGTGACTTCCAGGGCGTTACCCTGGTTTGGGTGAGTGTCTATCCATACCAGTCACAGCCCCGGATTCACACCTCCCAGAACATAGACAGCGGGACCCAATGGCCGTGGGGAGTCAGCAGCTCATGCAATTCCCCCACCCCGCGGGACTGCAGTTGAACAGCGGATACGAACACACACCCTACGTGACGACCCCGGGTGGTGGGGATGACGCCATTACCTACTCACCAGCTGCGGGCGCAGTGCGCGGGTATCCGTCAGGCTGTGTCCACGGAGGATTAAAATAAATAAAATTAGAAAAACAATCAAGGGTGTGGGCGTTTCGCACGCGAGGTATGCCGGGGAGGAAGGAAAAGAGATGTGTGTATGGTCGTGGTGCGAAACGTGCGTAAATAGACTAGAGAAGAAAGAAACATGGCGAGGGGCGGCATGGAACGAAATGCAAAGAACGCACGAGAGACTACCTTGTGTTCCCCGGTCACGAGGACGAACCCACCTCGACCGAATGAGGGTAGAGGGATGATGGCGATGAGAGGCTCGGGACCCCGGGTGCGCCAAACTCGTACTCACACGAAGTGAGCCCTGGGGGTTCGTCCCGTGCAGCGGTAACCGGCAGACTGTGTTCAGGGAGGTAACTAGAAATTAGTCAAACACGTTTGTGGACCACAGTTTATTGGGCGTTTGGCATAAGCCCTCTCACCTCTTAGAGGAACCCAATCGAGAATGTGGCTTGGGACCCCGGGAGCGCCAATTCCGTACCTACCGTAGTAGGCCCCTGTGGGGCTCTTCCTTGTAACAAATAAGAATCTCTGATTTTGGCAACGGAATAGTTTTATGTTTTTCACTCATTTGAAAGTGTATTATGCATATTCAGGTTTTGATTTTGGTAATTTGATATATTCATGCTTTTCACTCATAAGTATATTTTGCATATTCAAATATTTGTACACTGGGTTTTGAAAAAACGTGATGACTTCTTGAATTGAAAAGTGCCATTCAGCTCCACCTTGTTGCAAAAGACATGATTCAAGTAATCCATTAATATTTTAAATGAAATTTTGTACATTTTAGACTTTTTGTGGATATCTCTTTTTAATTATTGCTGGTGTTTTAAAACAGCTTTTTAACATTTGTATGAAACATTAAATTCTTCTTTAAAATACAATTTCTTACTGCATAAATGCATTACCGTACATTGCGTATAATGCCTAGGCAATACATATAATGACCGGGAAAAGTGTAAAACAGATTTAAAAACAACAGAATTTTACACTTTGCAAGAAATCTAAGACATTGTATACAATTCCTAAGTACATACTGCCTAATTGTTACACTTTGCAAAGAATACATACAAAATTTAAGGGTCCAAAGAAAAAACAACAAGGCCCACTTCTTGAAAAACTGATCTGTTAGAATGAGTCAGCTAATACCTTCAGGGTGACAGTTTATCACACAAAAGTTATCAGATTCTAAAACATTAGGGGCAGGAATTTGATGTCAAATGGGAATGATCAGCAGGGCTTGGATTTTCAATTTCTAAGCCTATTTTTCTTTTTTCCTTGCATGTTAAGTAGAAAAATTTCATATAGTTTTGTATTTCAGGCTTACCAGGCCGTATTTAGAGGGGGTTCTAGGGTTCAACCCCCCCGAAACTTGTGACAGTTTTATTTATTTAAATTCATATCAAACCAATATGGGAAAATGTCGTTAGATAACAGTAGGTCTACTGCTAGTAGCACATTTACAAGAAAAAGGGAAACTTAATATCGTCGGCTTGCATAGGTAAGGTTTTATACCTTACACATTTTTTTATACATTCCGGTTTTCGAAGCAGTCTCCATGTTTTGTGCTGTAAGGTGAGTTTTCTTGTCTATATAAAGTCTCCAAGCACTTTTCTTATCCATCTATGTACTACGGAGTAGGTATATGGCAACTGTGTGGGGTACTGTTAAGTTTAGATCTACTTGTGGAAAAACCTTCCAGAAATTTTTTTCTGGGTACGGGCATGAGGCTTACTACATGCTAATGTGTGAAACTTACAACTAAACGGGGACTTATGACCTAAAAATCTGATGTATTACAATCACATGACCACTAACCAACATCATTTATTTTTATATAGCTTCTATAAACTATTTTTCTAACACTTATAATTCAATCTACTTCATGTTCATAGATATGTTTGCAGTGTCGCGGTAACTTTCGTGTTATATATTTGCTGATCGCCTGTTATTGTTTTACTATTTTTAATTTTGAGTTCTTTGTCCTCCGGCTAGCTATTATTACTCAGTCGAGCAAATCTCTTGAACAGGGTGTGTAAACGGAAAGGAGTTGTTACTAAAAGATAACACTGATAAAAGAATTTGTTTTTACACTTTTATTGCAGTCACACTTTATTCATTTCACATAATTAATCATGATACACGCCCGACTGAAACTGTTATATTTTCGAATGTAACTATTATCACTTATTTGCCGCACATTATTAATTCGCGTATTTCACATTTTATAACTAGCTTTACGACGCGAGAGATTCTGTAGAATTGCGCGACGTGTAACCCGTGAATGATTCTGTTGAACTGCGCGACGTGCGTGAATGATTCTCTTAAACTGTGCGACGTGTAACGCGTGAATGATTCTGTTGAACTGCGTGTTATCTATCCCCGGCTTTAGAATTTATACTCCCTCACCCCGATATGCCTAAACATTATACAGAGCTGCTATTGGTTAATAAAGCGCGCCAACATTAGCGTCTATTTTTATATCCAATCAAAATTACGAAAACATACCTCTAGGGAAGATATTCCCTCCATTTCTAAAGAAAAGTGCGCTACTGTGACGTCATTTTTTCTCTCTTCTAATTGATAAACAACTCACCCCCTCGCTCATTGTTACCCGCTCCTATTGTCAGTTTCAGTGAGGCCGTGTAAACTTATTTCCTAACAATGCTTATAATTAACAAACATCTCAAATCAATGTCATACAATAATGTTAATTTACACTACAATCACTCGCATTCACAGTGTTGTCACATAAAATACTGCCTCATATGCCCCACTAGAAACACAACTATAAACATTTACCACTTTTTTGGAAATTTTAAAATTGGGTTTTTAGTCTCCTGAATCTTGTAACACACGGTATTTATCACTTGCACTTAACACTGCACACGCATTTAACACGTTATACATCTTGCCTTTTTCTCGCCACCATTCACTGGCTCGGGTCTAATGTGTTTATATACATACATCTGACAGTACAATTTTTATAGCAAATGCTGTACCCTGAACTATTTAGGTCACTGTTACAAAATGGTTATACTTTCTTAGATTATTGACATAAAATGTACACACTCAAGATTTTTAACCTGGTTCATCTTGTAATTTTTGAACACATTTACCAAAATATTCATCCTCTACACAAATATATTTACATCTCTTAAGCCTATACATAATTTTATATTATCTTTGTACTACATAAGTGTTTGCTTTAGTTATGTTTACCCCTTTTTTATTGTTTTGTGCTTTATATTCACAATACTCTTGGAATGATATTTACGTACTTTTACTTTAATATGACATTAAGTTTTCATTATTACATGCTTCATTTCAAATGCTGTTACAGTTCACTAAGAAAATGTTCTTTTTCCCCTTTAAACATTTGTTTTTGTCCTGAATTTATTTCTCCTTTCTCATGACATATATACATAGTTAAGCCTCTTACATTCCAATACTTTGTTCTGCAGTTCAGCTTTACTTATCCTGAATCTACTTTTCATCATCTTGGTCTTCCGTTCCATCTTTATCCTCAATGTTGTATGGTTTCAGCATTTCAATATGGAACTTTCCAATGGTTTTTCGAGTTGTTGGGTTACATAATTCATATGTGTTTGTTCAATATACTTCAACAACTTCATATGGTCCATGATATTTTAGAAACATTCGCCAATAAAGTTTATTTGCCTTATCAGACAATTTCTTAGTTTTAACCAAAACTAAATCTATTATTTTGATCTTCCATTCTTTTCTTTTCTTCATGTTTCCTTTTTCTTTTTATGGCTTTTATCTTCATCCTTTCGAATGCTTGTCGGAACATCTCTTCTTCCGTTTGTGGTATCGAGTGCTCATCTAGAATGGCTTCTGGAATTTTCTTACATATTGTATTTATCTTCCTTCCTAACTTAAGTTCACATGGTTTGTATCTTGTCACATTGTTTACTGTTTCGTTGAGTAGATTCTGAACGAAATTCACGTATCCATACCATTGGGTTTGTTTTCGATGACACAGCACCCTTAGGTAATTTGAAATTTCCTTAATTTCCCTCTCCACTGGGTTGCAGTTCGGTCTGTATCTTGACGAAAAATATTGTTTAATGACATTTTCTTTCAGTCCCTCCATATTTTTTTTTTTTCCTGTGAAGGACGAAGCATTATCGCTCAATACAGATTGGATTGGTCCTTCCTCTATCACATATGACTTGAGTAGCCTATTCAAACATGCTAAACTTGTAGGTTTTCTCAAAGGGTAAATTCTTACATATTTGCTGAATATATAACAGACAAATATATATTTGTTTCCAAATTGACTTGGAGACATAGGACCATGAATGTCAATACTAATTACGCACCTCGGCTTATCCCTTAGAACCGAATTAGTCTTAAATGCATATGCTGCATTTATTTGCTTTGCCTTCTGACATAGGTTGCAGCACGAGATAAATTTCCGAACCTTCTGACGCAATTTGCATATATATAAATTTTCTAAAATCATAGAAGTTGTCCGGTCCGACCCTGAGTGTGCTAACCCTTCGTGAAAATTCTTATTTAGTTCCTTTTCCATGCTTTTTGGAACCATTACCTTCCAGCTAGGCATTTCTTTTCCATGCTTCTTGTATAATGTTCCATTCCGATTTGCTACAATTTCTTTCTTTGCCTCTTCAATTAATGGTGCATTTCCTTTTAGTTCAAATAATTTTGCGTCCTCATTTTGAATTTCCCCCATATTTTTCAAATTTATTTGCTTAAAGGAATTTCAATTGTCAATATTTTGACTTCATTTCTGGGCCTTTCAATATTCTCGGGAATTTGTGGGTTGTAGTTTAATCTCGATAGCAAATCGCTGAAGGTATTATTCTTGCCAGGAATGTGTATAATTTCAATATCAAATGCAGATATTGCGTGAATGTATCTAGCAAGTTTTCCACTACATAATCTACACCGTTGGATGAAAGTTAGGCTGATGTGATCCGAATATACTTTCACCTTTCGCTGATAAATATAGGTCTTGAAACGAATTAATGAAAAATAGAGTGCTCCAATTTCTAACTGAGTCACCGAAGAATTCCGCTCAATGTTTGTAAGTCCTCTAGAAGCTGTACTAATAACGTGGAACTCATTGTTGATGTCTCGCTGTCCTAAAATTCCGGCGAATCCTTGCATTGATGCGACGACATAAATCTCGTATTTCAAATTTTCTCTGGGCCTCTCGAGCAATTTTGACTTAGCAGAGTTCTTTGACCCTCTCAAAACATTTTTGATCCTCCGCCCATCTCCACTTAATATTCTTTCGGAGTAGCTGCCGCAGTGGTTCTATTTCAGCCGAATATCTTGGTACGAACTTACTCTGAAAGTTCAATACCCCTAAGAGCTGTCTAATTTGCTTTACGTTCCTTGGTGGTGGAATGTTCATTATTGCCTCTATTCTCTTCTGGTCAGGTCTTATACCCCGTTCATCCACTACATAACCCAGAAAGTTTATTTCCTTGACACAAAATTTTGATTTTAGTATGTTTACAGTCATACCATGTTGTTGCAGTTTATTTAACACGTAATGTACATTATTATTCATATGTTCCTCAAATGTTTGACTAATGATGAGGAAGTCGTCAATATACTTTATTAAAAAGTCATCAGCAGAATTTCCAAAAATACTGTGAATTGCTCTCAAAAATCCACTTCCTGAGTTTTTTAAACCAAAGGGATTTACACAAAAACGATACTGGATCCCCGAGTATTGAAATGAAGTGTAATCACGCACTTGTGGATCTAATTCCACTTGCCAATATCACGCAGTGAGGTCAATGGATGTCAAAAATCTCCCTCTTGAAAGTTTTGTGATGAGTTGTTCGATTCCTTCACTTTGAAAATGATCTGACTTCATATATTGGTTGACATATCTACCATCTAATGTTAATCTTAAACTACCATCTCGTTTAATACTCCAAAGATTGAATTTATATATTGAGAACTACTTTGCTCAATAATTCCATTTTCTAACATGCTATTTATCAGTTTTCTAGCTTTGTCCCGAAGACTTATAGGCAAATTATCATATTTATGCCTATTTGGTGGCACATCTTCTACCTGGAATGTATGTTGATATACATTACATCTGTCTGGGATATTACTAAATACTGAACCATTGTTCATCAAAACATCATGAAGGATTTGTTTTTGTTTTCGTAATGTTATAAGCTTCTTCACACTTGTGTAGTATTTCCTCATTTCTCCTCTCTTTCCAGTTGTTGTCTGTCTCGCTCGCACGGTCGTCTTTTGTTCGGTTTGTAAATTTCTCTACTTTCTCTGGCATTTCTACTAGCTGTCGAAAATATGGCGTGGTGTTACCTTCATATCTTGTGACTACTTCCATTATCTGACTGTTTCCATCGGTTTCCGTTATTTGAACAAAAAACTCTTGCTCACAAAGATTTTCCTCATCCTTTGTCATCTCAATCACAGGAACTTTCTCTTTTATAAACGGTACCTTTATTTCTCTATTGTCTTTCGTCATTTTTAACTCCTCATATTTAAAATCTATACGTGTTTCATATTCATGTAGGAAGTCACATCCTAAAATTGTCACAAATCAGATGGTTTACAATTAGAAACATAACCTCGAAATTTTCTCCGCCGATAAGTATATTAAGTAGAGCTTGTGTTTTTATGACCTGTGTCGTTCTTCCGATTGCAACACGACAAACTAAATTACTAGTGGGAAGAGCCATAATTTTGTTACCTTCATTTATCAAATTTATATACAATTTCTGCGAACAAATTGAAGCTGATGAACCGGAATCTATAGTCGCAATAATCTCTTTCTTCGCGATTTCTATTTTAACATGAGGTGACTCGAAATTTTCCTCCTTATCTTTCGTTGCTGCAATCTTCTTACAGAGTGTGTGTGTGTGTGTGTGTGTAGGCATATTGTTTATATTGGTAATGGATACTGAATTATTAAAGACGTCCTGAGAACCTACTGCACATGAGTATTGACAGTTTTCCTAGTTAATTCCATGTTCATGTACGGGACTACCATTCCTAACCGGCGCTACATTTATCTCATTTTGGCTCCCATTGTTTTGAGTTCACCTTCTTCGAGTTCGAAATCCTCGATTTCTGAAATTATGTCCTCTTTGCATGTAATTTTCTTGCCGTTCTTCGGATCTTTACCGGTTAGTACTTTCCCTCCAGTGAGTGAAATTTCCCCTTTGCCTGACGTAACGGCCTCCTTGAGTTTGCCCTCTTTCCGGCAATCTTTCTGTCCTGACGTAATTTATTTGTTCTTGTCAACCTGGTCTCCCATCTATCCTCGCCCTTTCAAAATTTGGAACGTATGATTGGTACCGTTGCCTGGTATTATTCTCATGACGTCTGTCTTGTCCTCTGCTTTGGTGATAATGACTAACTTGGTAATTTCATCTATCTCACACGTCTAAAAATCTATGCTGCCACTCTCGAGATATATCTTCTTCCTGTTGTTCCAAAGCTGACATTAATTCTGTCATCTCAAAGATACTATTAGCAATTAATGAATAATTTTGTATCCTTAAAGGATAATGCCTTGTGAGCAAACACAAAATCTTCCTCATTGATCGGAGGTGACAAGTTCCTAACCTGACTTGCATGTTTCAGTAAATAATCAGTCATTGGTATTCCCTCTTGTGGATCAAATTGTCCATGGCTAAGCATTGCTCGTATTCTGTGCTGTACCGTAACGTTCCAAAATCTGTTCATGAATAGCCTCTTAAAAGATTCGCCCCCTGATACCATTTGTAGCCAATCTAAAGTCTTCTGGTCCAAACATCTTTTTACAACTATCGTTTTCAATGCTTCCGGTATCTTTTTAATTTGAAAGTACTCTGAAAAATCTGCAATAAACTGTACTGGATTGGAGTTTTCATTAAATTTTGGAAGTGGTAAATCACTTATGATATAATTATAGTTTTGCATATCCCTTATTCCCATATTTAAATTCCCTAACGTTAGTGGTGCACTCTGAGTTTCAGCGTGAGCTATGGATGAAGCCGCCGCGTCACTCACATTATTAAGACATATCAGAGGAACTACCTCTATCATTATTCTGTACATCAGATACATTAACATCACATATATTGACCCTTGAATTCAATTCTAACCTATTTACAGTACCTTGTAGACTTTCTATTGTCTATTCCAATTTTTATTGCTCTCATTTGAACAGCTTGGTGCTTGTTAATTTCAGAAGTTAGTTTTTGATCCAAATTTATACACAAAACTTTAACTTCTTCGGACAATTTATTTCTTTGTGTTTCCGACTCCTGTATTTCAGATGTCTCCCCTCTAAAATTAACTTGCACGTGAATTAAATCTGCATTCGTCTATCTTAGCTCACTTCAAACGCTACTCATTCGAGTTCCTAACTGTGTACATTTTACACTAACATGTTCAAACTTAGTATCAACCTCACTTGTTTGGTTTGATATTTCCTTGCTCATGTCTGCCATTTTCTTTGAAACTTTCCCTATCTCATTTGCTATCATTTCCTGATTTTCAATTCTCATTCTTATCATATTACTATCTAGCTCCATAAACGTCTTTTCAATTTCTTCCGTTTTGTTCTAAACTCTTACCAATATCTTCCCTTAATTCCCTATTATTCTGTTCCATGTTCTTAGTTTTTGTTCTAATTTCTCATTACTCTTACTAATATCTTCCATGTTTTGATTTAATTGTTGCTCTATTTTGTTTCTAATTGGTCTGTAATACTCTTAACAATATCTTCCCTCAATTCCCTCTTATTCTTTTCCATATCTTCTCTCAATTCCCTATTATTCTTTTCCATATCTTCTCTCAATTCCCTATTATTCTTATTTAATGTTTCACCAATATTTCTCAGCATTTCCATCATCATACCAGCATCAAAATTAACATTTCCTGCTATTCTATTCTCACTTTTCACTAATATTTCCTCCCTCAAATCCTACATTGTTTGAGCTATTTTCTGTAACCTGTATTGAATTTCAGCTGTTATATTATCCCCTTCCATAATTATTTCTTCAGTATTATTAGTGGACATTGTTTTCTTAATCCTACCACTTCTCAACAACATTTAATTTCTCACAATTTTTTTAGGATACACAAAAAATTTACAATTTTCTAACCTTTATGATGCTATTTGATGATGTTGCTTTGATGTCCAGATTCCTGCCCCTCTTTCCTAATTGCATATGTCGCCTCTGCGTCGTCTCGCTGTCTTGGTGTCGAATTCCACTGTTGTCATCTGTTCACGTAGTTATGATGTCCTCTCATCCGCGTCGTCGGTCGTTCTGGTGGTTGTTTCTGGGATCTGCGTCTTGTAGTTAATTACACTGCTCCATTCACTCCACGTTCTGGTTATTTCGTCACTTTCTGGTTATTATGTCCCTTCCTGGTTAATTCGCCCCACGTTCTGTGCGCCAATTTGTCGCGGCATCTTTCGTGTTATCTATTTGCTGAACGCCTGTTATTGTTTTACTATTTTTAATTTGAGTTCTTTGTCCTCCGGCTAGCTATTATTACTCAGTCGAGCAAATCTCTTGAACAGGGTGTGTAAACGGAAAGGAGTTGTTACTAAAAGATAACACTGATAAAAGAATTTGTTTTTACACTTTTATTGCAGTCACACTTTATTCATTTCACATAATTAATCATGATACACGCCCGACTGAAACTGTTATATTTTCGAATGTAACTATATTCACTTATTTGCCGCACATTATTAATTCGCGTATTTCACATTTTATAACTAGCTTTACGACGCGAGAGATTCTGTAGAATTGCGCGACGTGTAACCCGTGAATGATTCTGTTGAACTGCGCGACGTGTAACACGTGAATGATTCGCTTAAACTGTGCGACGTGTAACGCGTGAATGATTCTGTTGAACTGCGTGTTATCTATCCTCGGCTTTAGAATTTATACTCCCTCACCCCGATATGCCTAAACATTATACAGAGCTGCTATTGGTTAATAAAGCGCGCCAACATTAGCGTCTATTTTTATATCCAATCAAAATTACGAAAACATATGCTCTAGGGAAGATATTCCCTCCATTTCTAAAGAAAAGTGCGCTACTGTGACGTCATTTTTTGTCTCTTCTAATTGATAAACAACTCACCCCTCGCTCATTGTTACCCGCTCCTATTGTCAGTTTCAGTGAGGCCGTGTAAACTTATTTCCTAACAATGCTTATAATTAACAAACATCTCAAATCAATGTCATACAATAATGTTAATTTACACTACAATCACTCTGGCATTCACAGTGTTGTGATATAAAATACTGCCTCAGCAGACACCTTCATTACATTTCATTGTAGGTACAAGAGGCTGAAGCCACAGCCAACTCTTTAAAAAGCGGGTTGATATGTACTGGTCTTGAAATTTCATGCTCTTTCCATGACTTCGCAAGGAATAACTGAATAATGGCATAGCTGCAGAGGAGACAGGATCTATCCTAAACTTTAAGGCAAATATTGTTTTGATAAACACAATTAGTGTATATGATTGTAGATTAAGTTATGAGTAACTGATTTGTTTACTTCAGAAATGTGCTATGTGTACACTTTCAACTTCTGCGAAAACAAACATTTTATCTTTGAAACGAATGAAGATTTTGTTTGAAAAAAATATAATAATATAGTCTTACTTAAATCAGCATCAGTCCACCTAATTTTTATTTGATTTCTTTTGCATTTATAATTTGAGATAACAATTCTACAAAAAAGACGACAAAAATGCTTATTTATAGGTTTGAGAAATAAACAATTAAATCATCATACATTGAAAAATAGATATTTTTCTCTTTTGTACAAAACTGGCCATCTCAGACAGCTATTTCCTGTTTGTCTACTCTGCTTCTGCTAAAGCAAAGGAACATTATAATATGCAGTTGCACCGCTATTTTCACCTTCTTCCGCAGCTGCTTCCTGACCATATGCCTACCTTCAGCAGTACTCAGTATGCTACTGTGCATGCTCTCTTTGCCCCAATTCTTATGTTTGGGCCAATCTTTGACTGGTCAGGGTAGACATGTTAGTAGAACATCTCTGTACAATAATGGCGTGATCAAAAGTATCCGGACACCTGGCTGAAAATGACGTACAAGTTTGTGGCGCCCTCCATCGGTAATGCTGGAAGTCAATATTATGTTGGCCCACCCTTAGCCATGATGACAGCGTTCACTCTCGCAGGCATACTTTCAATCAGGTGCTGGAAGGTTTCTTGGGAATGGTAGCCCATTCTTCACGGAGTGCGGAACTGAGGAGAGGTATCGATGTAGGTCGGTGAGGCCTGGCACGAAGTCGGCGTTCCAAAACATCCCGAAGGTGTTCTATAGGATTCAAGTCAGGACTCTGTGCAGGCCAGGGATTTTATCGTCATGTAACTACACCGCCACAGCTCGTGCAGTATGAACAGGTGCTCGATCGTGTTGAAAGATGCAATCGTCATCACCGAATTGCTCTTCAACAGTGGGAAGCAAGAAGGTGCTTAAAATATCAATGTAGGTCTGCGCTGTGATCGTGCCACGCAAAACAAGGGGTACAAGCTCCCTCCAGGAACAACACGACCACACCATAACACCACTGTTGGCACTACACACACTGGCAGATGACGTTCACCGGACATTCGCCATACCCACACCCTGCCATCGGATCGCCACATTGTGTACCGTGATTCGTCACTCCACACAACGTTTTGCCACTGTTCAATCGTGTAATGTTGACGCTCCTTACACCAAGCAAGGCGTCGTTTGGCATTTTCCTGCGTGATGTGTGGCTTAAGAGCAGCCGCTCGACCATGGAATCCAAGGTTTCTCACCTCACGCCTATCATAGTACTTGGAGTGCATCCTGATGCAGTTTGAAATTCCTGTGAGATGGTCTGGATAGATGTCCGCCTATTACTCTTTACGACCCTCTTCAAATGTCGGCGGTCTCTGTCAGTCAACAGACGAGGTCGGCCTGTACGCTTTTGTGCTGTGCATGTCCCTTCACGTTTCCTGTTCACCATCACATCAGAAACAGTGGACCTAGGGATGTTTAGGAGTGTGGAAATCTCGCGTAAAGACTTCTGACACAAGCGACACCCAATCACCTGACCACGTTCGAAGTCCGTGAGTTTCACGGAGCATTCCATTCTGCAGTTTCACGATGTTTAATGACTACTGAGGTCGCGGATAATGAGTACCAGGCAGTAGGTGGCAGCACAATGCACCTAAGATAAAAAACTATGTTTGTGGGGTGTCCGGATACTTTTGATCACATAGTGTACATCGCCTACTCACACACTGTTGTCTTTCTTCTGAGTGTATGTTTGTGGTAGATTTGTTAGTGTATCTCTGGCATTTAAAACTGTGAATTAATAAATTAAATATGGCATTAAAACATTAATTATTGAAATGAACCTTTAAATAACGATTTGTATGCTTTAAACTTAAAATATCTTGACCTGTACTAGATATTTTCCAGAAAGATGTAGAAGTGACAAGAAAGTTCTAAAGTGATTGACACCTAAAATACATATTGTTACAGCTTATAGTCCTAAGAAAGTGCTTTGTAATCAGTACTGCAGAGCCATGGGGAATCAGAAAAGACTTTTGAATCTAAAATTATGAAGCACATAGGAGCAGAAGTCTTATTTAAAATGCAGATATGCTTTATATTTTAAGAAGAAGCAGGACTGATCATTCTGAAACCTCTCTCAGGCAAACAATAAAAAGAATGCAAATGTGATGTGTTAATCAAGGATATTCATCAGCAGCAGTGCTACATTTGTTACAAAAATGCCAACCCAAAATTAATTTTTTTTGCACCACACTACTGAAGAGAACACTTAACAAAATGGTATGTATTGAAGTGGATAAGATGGGAATGAAAACAAAATATGTATTTAAGAGATATAGATTTTTTTGTGTTGCAAGTTTTTGTCTGTCTCTTGTGGTTTATCAGCTACACAAAATTAATTCAGTGTAAGAGAATTTTGCAGGCCATTCACAGTAAATTCAAGATATACATACACTGTTATCACTATTATAGAATTACAAAATAAGATGTGGATAAAGAGATGTTTATAACCTTTTAAAGACATTACAGAAAATTAATAAACATGCAAAACATGATTATATAAAGATGTAATTAATAAATCAAGTAATATATAAAAAACAGCATGGAGCACAGTAAATAATTAATAGGGTAGAGGCAAAATACACAATGAGAATATACAGTGCTTTTCTTTCACACTGTGGCCACTCCATAGCGGCTCGAGTGCCAGCCGCCACAGCTCAGACTCTTACTGAAACAGTTATAATATCCCTACAACCACCTCACATTCTCATATACACAGTTACAATTACAATGTTAATAAGCACATACCATATCATAAGAGATGTTGGAAATGTTCTTCTCTATCCACACATTTCTGGCATTTTCTCAGACAATTTTCATTCAGACTGGAGAGTTCACATCCGAAATTGAAGAATTTCTCATCTGAAGTTTTCTTTTAGTTCTTCCAATGTATGGGATTTGTTGCACAACACCTTTTTCAAGTTCCACCACTGATGAAATTATATACAGTAAAATCAGAGCATCATGAAGGCCATAATTTTTTACTAATTACCCTATATTAAAAATCGCCTGAATTAAATTTGACTCATCAGCTGTATGCGCAGCAGCAAAGTCTTGTTTGCAAAATCCAGACTGACATTCAAAGTCAGTCAGTTGATCAAAAAATGGTGTGAGTAAGTCATTCTTGTGCCTCTCTGTTGTTCAAATATATAGGTGCTATTATTCTGTATGCGTTTACTACACAAAGTTTCGCATCTCATGTGTAAAATAAGGTTTCCTTGTACTCCAACATTTGTTATTTTGCAATGAAACATAGCCACATATATGGAACCATGTTTCGTCAAAGAAGAATATTGTGCGTGAGTCAATTACTCTTATCACTGACATCTTGCAAAACCCAATTACAGAAATTTACTCGAATCTGATGATCACATGAAAAATAAGGTGTATGCAACAAAACCCCGTAAGATTGGAAGAACTACATGAAGACATCGTGCAAGAAATTCACTGAATTTCAGATACTGAACTCTCCAATGTGAATGAAACTTTCCTGAGAAGATGCCAGAAAAATACGGGCAGAGAAGAACATTTCCAACATCTCTTATGATAAGGTATGTACTTATTAAATTTGTAACTATAAGTATGAGAACATGAGGAGGTTGCAGCGATATCATTAACTGTTTCAGCAGGAGTCACAGCTGCGGCAGCTGGCATGCAATCTGCAGTGCAGTGGCAACAGTGTAAAGGAAAAGCAGTATAAATAAATAAAGAAGAGTATTGAATAAGAGATTCCATAGTGATAAGCAGTTATCTAATAACACTTTTATTGAAAATATAAACAGATTACTAAGTATAATTGGCACAACAGTTCTAGACATAAGAAAATCCTAATGAGAGCTATGAAACGAGTTGCTTACCAGATCAGGAGGTGACCGGTCGTCTGCATGCTGCAGGAGTGCATGGGACAGTCATTGTCAAATATCCGCACTGCACTGCACTGATAAACTTAGTTAAATACAGTATATTAAAATCCACGCTGTAAAAAGCGCTTAACATAAAAAACACTGTCAATCATTGCCTCCAATTCTTCCACACCTAAAAACCCTTCCCCTTCTGCGGAATCACTCACATTATTGCCGTCATCACTGCTGTCACTACTTTCTGCACCATTATCCTGGATGAGAATTATTTCTATTTGATTTTCTGCAATTCCGTATTTTTTGAAATAATGATTCTTAATTTATTCAACAAGTCGACATACATTTTCCCATTCTGGCCTTCAAATTTCAGCAAATTGCTGGTGTTATAACCACATATTTTAATTTAAAAGTGATATTTCTGCATGCCACCAATTTTTTGATATCAGCCCAGATTAATTCGATTGGGTTTAGATCTGGGTGATACAATGACAGTCTAAGTACATTATGGCGATGTATTACTATCTGGTCAAGTATGTATGACTTCTGAAGCTGTTTGTTTGCTTTACTTAAGTTATATAGCTTTGTTTTACTCATGCTTTCATCTAAAGCTATATTATGTCTAAGTAACCAAGCTCTCACTTATTCTTTCAAGGAATTTGAGGTAGGTGGTTTGTCAATTTGAGTGTTGACGTATTGTGAAGCATTGTCGATGACCAGAACATACCCAGCATGGCATTGATTCACTTCATGTAATTTTCTGTATTCATTTCTTGATGAAAATCTCCTGTTGTTTGCTACAACTTGTAAAAGAAGGGCATTTGGAACGAAGCCGATCTTTCCAACAGCATGAATGATAATAAGTATTTGCCCTTTGGCAACAGGTGCCTGCAAACCTAATTCGCTATCGTCACTCCAACGTTTAGATGCTGTATGACTGCTGTGTATGTATGATTCATCTTCATACACTATAGTATTTTTCTGAAATTTGTAGCACCACCTTGAAAATTGTTGCTGATATAAGTACACACTGATATAAGTACATATAAAATTATAGTCATTTGGAGAGGTAGAATCAGACTGAAAAATTCAATGCCATAGCCAGGATTAGAATCACGGATCTTAGGCTTTCCGTGCCGTTGCTCTAACCGACTAAGCTATCATGGCAACATTTACTTTTTATTTTATTATTATTATTTTATTTATTCATTTATTTTGCTTTTCTGTTAGAACTCTTCTATTTGATTTCGGTTTCTTCCAATTGAACCCTAAATCTTTAATAAGTTTTCTGAGATTTGTAGCACCACCTTGAAAGTTTCTACTGTCTTTCAGCTTGATGAGCAATCTGCTTATTGTTAGCACAGTTTTTTCTTCCGCATAGGAATTGTGAATCGTGTGCCGAATGACACATTCAAAACCATCTATCTCTGTAATACGTTTAGAGACCTTATGTTTCTTCCCAGGTGTGTCAAATGGCACTCTTTCAACTATATGTTTTTTTTCTCTTATCTTTGAGAACTCTGGAAATGGAACTCGGTGAAACACCAGTTGCTTTGACTACTCTTTCTTTCACTCTCTTAAGGCTTTTGTGGAACTCTGAGGCAGTATTTTATATCACAACACTGTGAATGCCAGAGTGATTGTAGTGTAAATTAACATTTTAGAGGTTTGTTAGCCATAAGCATTGTTAGGAAATAAGTTTAAATGGCCTCATTGAAACTGACAATGGAAGTGGGTAACAATAATGAACCGAGGGGATGAGTTGTTTATCACTAAGAAGAGACAAACAAATGACGTCAGGGTAGCGTGCCTTTCTTTAGAAATGGAGGGGATATATTCCCTAGAGCATATGTGTTAGTAATTATGATTGGCTGACAAAACAGACGCTAATGTTGGCGCGATTTAGTAACCAATAGCAGCTCTATTATAATGTTTAGGCATTTCGAGGTGAAGGAGTATATATTCTCCAGCCATAAGCATGTTTCATGCAGTTCTAAAGAATCATTCACGAGGTACACGTCATACAGTTTGGAAGAATCTCTCGCGTCGTAAAGTTAGTTACAAAATGTGAAATACACAGCAACTAATACGACAGTAATTACATTCGGAAATATAACAGTTTCAGTCAGGCGTGTATCAAGATTAAAGATGTGAAATTAATTAAGTGTGACGGCAATAAAAGTGTAAAAACAAATTCTTTCATCAGTGTTATCTTTTAGTAACAACTCATTTCCGTTTACACGCCCTGTTCAGAGATATTTGCTCGACTGAGTAATAATAGCTAGCCGGAGGACAAAGAACCCACATTTAAATATAATAAAACAATAACAGGCGCCCAGCAAATAAGATAACAGGAATAGATTACCGCGACAAATGGGTCCCAGAACGTGGGGCGAAATAACCAGGAAGGGGCGAGATAACCAGAACGTGGGACGAATGGAGCGGTGCAATTAACTACAACAACTTAGGACGACGCAGATCCCAGAAGCAACCACCGGAACAACCGACGACGCGGATGAGAGGACATCAGCGACTAGAGAACAGAAGACAACAGTGGAATTCGACACCAAGACAGCGAGACGACGAGGATCCATCATACTACGACGCAGAGGCAACATATACATCTAGGAGAGAGGGCAGGAAGCTGGACATCAAAGCAACATCATCAGATAGCATCATAAAGGTTAGAAAATTGTAAATTTTATGTGTATCCTAAAACAAACAAAAATTGTAAAAAATTAAATGTTGAGAAGTGGAAGGATTAAGAAAACAGTGTCTACTAATAATACTGAAGAAATAATTATGGAACGGGATAATGTAACAGTTGGGCGTAATTCAATGCAGGTTACGGAAAATAGCTCAAACAATGTCGGTTTTGAGGGAGGAAATGTTACTGAAGAAAGTGAGAATAGAATGGCAGGTCATTCAACTCAAACATCTGGGATTGTTGTAAACATTTGAGGGCAGGTAGCCGACGACAGATATAGATATATTAGACATGTGGGTCAGAGTATTGTACCAAACAGTGGTGAAGTAACTGTAACGGGTGGTGAAAATGAAGGTTTACAAAGGGATGTAAATGCAGCAGGAAATGTTAATTTTGATGCTGGTATGATGATGGAAATGCTGAGAAATTTTGGTGAAACATTAATTAATAGTAATGAGAAATTAGAGCAAAAATTAAATCAAAACATGGAATGGTAAGAGTAATGAGAACTTAGAAGAAAAAAAAATAGATCAAAACAGGGAAGATATGGAAAAGAGTAATTGGGAATTAAGGGAAGATATTGGTAAGAGCTTCGAACAAAACAGGAAAGAAATTGAAAAGAAATTTATGGAGCTAGATAGCAGTATGACAAGAATGAGAAATGAAAATCAGTAAATAGCAAGTGAGATAGGAAAATTTGCAAAGAAAATGTCAGATATGAGCAGGGAAATATCTAACCAAAAAAGTGAGGTTAATACTAAAATTGAACATGTTGATGTAAAATGTACAGAGTTAGGAAGCCGAATGAATAGCATTTCAAGTGAGCTGAGAGAGATGATGGAGGCTACGAATGCAGATTTAATTCAGGTGCAAGTTAATTTCAGAGGGGAGATATCTGAAATTCAGGAGGAGTCGGATACACTAAGAAAAAAGTTGTCCGAAGAAGTCAAAATTTTGTCTACAAATTTGAATCAAAAACTAACTTCTGAAATTAACAAATACCAAGCTGTTCCAAATGAAAACAGTAGAAAATTGGAACAGACAATAGAAAATCTGAAAGGCACTGTAAATAGGTTAGAATTGAATTCAAGGGTCAATATATGTGATGCCAATGTATCTGATGCACAGAATAATAGAGATATTTCCTCAAGTATGACTAATAATGTGAGTGACGCGGCGGGTTCATCCATAGCACACGCTGAAACTCAGAGTGCACAAGTAACGTTAGAGAATTTAAATATGGGAATAAGGGACATTCAAAACTATAATTATATCTTAAGTGATTTGCCACTTCCAAAATTTGATGAAAACTCCAATCCAGTACAGTTTATTGCAGATTTTTCAGAGTACTTTCAAATTAAAAAGATACCGGAAGCATTGAAAACGATAGTTGTTAAAAGATGTTTGGACCAGAAGACTTTAGATTGGCTACAAATGGTATCAGGGGGCGAATCCTTTAAGAGGCTATTCATGAACAGATTTTGGAACGTTACGGTACAGCACAGAATACGAGCAATGCTTAGCCATGGACAATTTGATCCACAAGAGGGAATACCAATGACTGATTATTTACTGAAACATGCAAGTCAGGTTAGGAACTTGTCACCTCCGATCAATGAGGAAGATTTTGTGTTTGCTCACAAGGCATTATCCTTTAAGGATACAAAATTATTCATTAATTGCTAATAGTATCTTTGAGATGACAGAATTAATGTCAGCTTTGGAACAACAGGAAGAAGATATATCTCGAGAGTGGCAGCATAGATTTTTAGACGTGCGAGATAGACGAAATTACCAAGTTAGTCATTATCACCAAAGCAGAGGACAAGACAGACGTCATGAGAATAATACCAGGCAACGGTACCAATCATACGTTCCAAATTTTGAAAGGGCGAGGATAGATGGGAGACCAGGTTGACAGGAACAAATAAATTACGTCAGGACAGAAAGATTGCCGGAAAGAGGGCAAACTCAAGGAAGCCGTTACGTCAGGCAAAGGGGAAATTTCACTCACTGGAGGGAAAGTACTAACCGGGAAAGATCCGAAGAACGGCAAGAAAATTACATGCAAAGAGGACATAATTTCAGAAATCGAGGATTTCGAACTCGAAGAAGGTGAACTCAAAACAATGGGAGCCAAAATGAGATACATTTATCGCCGGTTAGGAATGGTAGTCCCGTACATGAACATGGAAGTAACCAGGAAAACTGTCAATAGACTCCTGCGCAGTAGGTTCTCAGGACGTCTTTAATAATTCAGTATTCATTACCAATATAAACAATATGCCTACACACACACACACACACACACACACACACACACACACTGTAAGAAGATTGCAGCAAAGAAAGATAAGGAAGAAAATTTCGAGTCACCTCATATTAAGATAGAAATCGCGAAGAAAGAGATTATTGCGGCTATAGATTCCGGTTCATCAGCTTCAATTTGTTCGCAGAAATTTTATATAAATTCGATAAATGAAGGTAACAAAATTATGGCTCTTCCCACCAGTAATTTAGTTTGTCGTGTTGCAATCGAAGAACGACACAGGTCATAAAAACACAAACTCTACTAAACATACCTTTCGGCGGAGAAAATTTCGAGGTTATGTTTCTAATTGTAAACCATTTGATTTGTGACATAATTTTAGGATGTGACTTCCTACATGAATATGAAACACGTATAGATTTTAAATATGAGGTGTTAAAAATGACAAACGACAATAGAGAAATAAAGGTGCCGTTTATCCAAGAGAAAGTATCCGTGATTGAGAGGGTCAAAGAACTCTTTGCTAAGTCCATATTGCTCGAGAGGCCCAGAGAAAATTTGAAATACGAGATTTATGTCGACGCATCAGTGCAAGGATTCGCCGGAATTTTAGGACAGCGAGACATCAAATAATGAGTTTCACGTCATTAGTACAGCTTCTAGAGGACTTACATTGAGCGGAATTCTTCGGTGACTCGGTTAGAAATCGGAGCACTCTATTTTTCATTAATTCTTTTCAAGACCTATATTTATCAGCAAAAGGTGAAAGTATATTCGGATCACATCAGCCTAACTTTCATCCAACGGTGTAGATTATGTAGTGGAAAACTTGCTAGATACATTCACGCAATATCCGCATTTGATATTGAAATTATACACATTCCTGGCAAGAATAACACCTTCCATGATTTGCTATCGAGATTAAACTACAACCCCCAAATTCCCGAGAATATTGAAAGGCCCAGGAATGAAGTCAAAATATTGACAATTGAAATTCCTTTATGCAAATAAATCATAAGTAAATTGAAAAATATGAGGGAAATTCAACATGAGGACGCAAAATTATTTGAACTAAAAGAAAATGCACCATTAATTGAAGAGGCAAACAAAGAAATTGTAGCAACTCGGAATGGTGATGAGATGATGATGAGATGTGGTTTAAGGGCGCTAAACTGCTAAGGTCATCAGCGCCCTTACAATGTATAAAATAGAAAGTCAAAAATATAAAAGAACCGCATAATTAAAAAACGGGACACAAACCCGCGATGTCCAAAAATTTAAAACAACAATAATACAACAATGCCAAAAACTAACACACTAAAAGCATAGGCAATAAAAGATTCAAACGTGTCAAGGACTGTAGAATGCGAGGGACATGAGCGCCTTTTGTCCTCTGGGGATTAGAGTCCCCATAAAAACAGACAGAATAAAATTACTAAGTTAAAAGACGCTCAACGCATTAAATGCGCAGATTAAAATCACTGTCATGAATAAAACGTAAAACACATTCTACAGCACGCGTGTCGTCTGCCAAAACGTTGGCTAGGCCAACAGGCAGACCCACACGAGCACGCAATGCAGCTAAAACCTGACACTCTGTTAAAATGTGACGCACCGTTAAGGGTGCATCACACTGCGCACAGAGTGGTGCGGGGTCACCACTGAGCAAATACCTATGACTAAAAACACAATGTCCAATCCGTAAACGAGCTAAAATTACCTCTTCCCGACGACACGAACGAGAAGAGGTACCCCAGATCAACGGGAAAGGCTTAACCTCCCGCAACTTGTTCCCCCGGAGGGCCGTCCACTCATCGCGCCAGCGCGACAGGATGCGGCGACGTAAAATAACACACGAATCTGACGAGGGAACAACAGAGGTAAAAAATCTGGGTAATAAAATCGCCGATTTGGCAGCGGCGTCGGCAGACTCATTACCTGAGATGCCCACATGACCTGAATCCACATGAAGGAGATGCTGGTGCCAGACACCAAGCGAGTGGAGCAGGTCATGAATGCGCTGTACGAGTGGGTGGTAATGGTACAGCGCATTAATACTCTGAAGGGCACTCAGAGAGTCCGTACAAATAAAACAGTGCCGTAAGTCGTGCCGCTGAATGTATAAAACAGATTGATAAATGCTAAAAAGTTCGGCGGTAAAAATTGAACATTGTCCAGGTAAACGAAACGTAAAACTATTTCCACCACAAAAAAGGCACATCCTACTCCAGCATCAGTCTTAGATCCATCAGTAAAGATAAAATCAAAGTCCCCAAATTGCGACTGAAGTTCTAAAAACCCTGATCTAAAGACTGAAGAAGGGGTCTCACTCTTCGGCATCGACGATAGTCCAAGGTGACAGAGGGCCTCAGCGCGCAACCATGGAGGAAAACGCGTTTCCCCCCTTGAAAGGGTCGGCGCTGGCGTAACGTCCAAATGTCGAAGATGCTGACGAAATCGAACCCCTGGAGGGAGCAAAGCAGAGGAGCTAACTAAATATTGCAGGTCAAGTGAATCCGCGTAAAATGCCGCGAAGGTCGGGTGGTCAGGCAAGCTGGAGAGTCGACAGGCATAGCTACACAGGAGCAGCTCACGCCTGAAGGACAGCGGAGGCTCTGCAGTCTCAGCGTAAAGACTGGGCACGGGGCTAGTTGGAAAGGCCCCTGTAGCGATTCTAATACCACGATGATGAATGGGATTCAAACGACGTAACACAGATGGACGTGCCGATGAAAAGACAATACACCCGTAATCAAGTTTGGATCGGACCTAAGAGCGATAAAGACGCAGAAGGACGGTCCGATCAGCTCCCCAGGATGTGCCACTTAAAACGCGTAAAATATTAATAGAACGGTCACACTTTGCTTTTAAAAAGGATACGTCAGAAGTCCACCTCAACCTTCGATCAAATATCAACCCCAAAAATTTCACCTCGTCTGCAAACGGAAGCACCTCCGGCCCAAGATGGAGAGAGGGCGGAGGGAAATGTTTCCGGCGCCAGAAGTTGATGCAGACGGATTTCTCGGCGGAGAAATTAAAGCCGTTGGCGTTACTCCAGGCGTAGAGACGATCGATACAGCTCTGGAGACGGCGTTCGAGTAGACAAGTCGGCCGTGAACTGCAATAAATGGCAAAATCATCAACAAAAAGGGACGATGAAATGCCAGGTGGAATACAATCAACAATGGGGTTGATAGCAACTGCAAAAAGTGTGACACTAAGTACCGAGCCCTGCGGTACTCCGTTCTCTTGAATAAAACGACTAGATAAAACCGAGCGCACACGTACACGAAACACGCGGTACGTCATAAACTCCCGAAGAAATATGGGAAGACGACCGCGGATATTCCAAGCGTAAAGTGTGCGTAAAATGCCGCCCCTCCAACAAGTGTCATAAGCTTTCTCCAGGTCAAAAAACACAGCCACGGTTTGACACTTTCTCAGAAATCCATTCATAATATGCGTCGACAGGGACACCAGATGGTCGACGGTAGAGCGATAGCGACGAAATCCGCACTGAGCGTTTGCTAGAAGTTTCTGAGACTCAAGCCTCCATGTCAACCGCCCGTTGATCATGCGCTCCATCACCTTGCAAATGCAACTTGTGAGGGAGATAGGGCGGTACCTGGAAGGAAGTTGGCGATCCTTCCCAGGCTTAAGTATAGGGACAATGGTGGCTTCGCGCCAAACGGAAGCAAAAATGCAGTCTTGCCAAATACGGTTATAGATCTGTAAGAGAAAGAGTTTACTGTCGGCTGAAAGGTGCTTTAACATCAGGACATGAATGCCATCCGGGTCAGGAGCGGAGTGCCTCGAGCAATGAAGAGCGTGCTCCAGTTCCCTCATTGTATAAAGTTCGTTATAACATTCAGTGTTAGCAGACCGAAAATTATATGGTGCACAATCCAGCCGGTCTTTAATAGAGCGAAAGCCGGCGGAATAATGGTCTGAACTGTAAACCGCCTCAAAGGCAGATCCCAGAGTGTTAGCGATGGCATCTGGATCCACTATGGTGCCATTAGAAACCTGAAGGCCAGAAACAATACAATGCGACACTTTACCTGAGAAGCGACGAAGTTTATCCCAAACAACAGATGAAGGCGTAAAGCGATTAAAAGACTCGACAAAACGAGCCCACGACGCCTTCTTGCTATCCTGAATAGTGCGACGAGCCCTGGCGCGCGATTGTTTAAAAATCACCAAATTATCAAGTGTAGGGTGGCGCCGAAACACCCTAAGTGCAGTCCTACAAGCGCGAACGGCGTCCCGACAATCCTCGTTCCACCACGGAACAGGCATTCGCCGAGGTTGAGAGGATGAACGGGGAATTGCGCGTTCGGCAGCAGAGAAAATAGTAGACGCAAGGTACTGCACTAGTTGGTTAATGTCGGTAAAGGGCTGGTCGTCAAAATGCACGAGGCTGGAATACAAACTCCAGTCGGCTTTTGGGAATATCCAGGTAGGAACTCTGGAATGTTGTACGTGGTGTGACAGAAGAGAAACGATGCAGGGGCAATGGTCGCTGGAGCAGGTGTCAGCGACGACGTTCCACTGCAGACGACTAGCAAGCTGGAGTGAGCAAATGGCAAGGTCCAGGTGTGAGAATGTACCAGAAGAATCAGAAATAAAAGTAGGCTCACCTGTATTGAGGATGGAAAGATTGAACTGGTAAAAAATGTCGGAAAGAAGAGTTCCCCTCGCACAAGCCCTTGGCGAACCCCACAGGGGGTGATGGGCATTAAAATCTCCCAACAGGAGAAATGGTGTTGGCAGAACGGACAAGAGATCTCGAAGGTCCGCATTAGCGAGGGGAGACGATGGAGGTAAATATACAGAGCAAACAGAAAAGAAAAAACCGGGTAACTGCAGTCTAATGGCAACAGCTTGCAAGACGTACGTAAGAGTGAGACGTTGAAAGTGAACGTCGTTACGCACTAACAACATGACACCTCCATGAGCAGGAGTACCCTCCTCCGGTTCAAGGTCGTAGCGAACCGGAGTATATCCTCGGAGATCAAAAGGATCATGAGGGCGAAGCTTAGTCTCCTGCATACACACGACCACAGGCGAATGGGAACGCAATAAAAGTTGCAGTTCCGCCCTATGCGATCGTACACCACGTACATTCAAGGTCAGGATAGCCATTAAGAAAGAGGGATAAACTGTCTACTTAGAAGGGCGGCTTAAAATTACCTTTTGTTTAACCTTTGGGCTCGGGCTTTTGGTATGGAGTTGGTCAGACTCCATAGCCTCCTCGAAGGGAGGGCCCACGCGCTCAGAGCCAGAAACCGATTCAAGCGCCGTGAATCGGTTCTGGGTGGCGATGGGTGAGGGGTGCCGCTGAGCGCGGCTTGTCCCAGGAGCTTCCTGGGACTGCGACCTCCGAGGAGGAGAAGGTGAACTTTTCTTACCACGCGCACGCGGAGGGTCCTTCAGAAAATCTTCCCTATGAAGTTTCTGCTTGGGCTTCTTTTCAGCGGCTTGCGACTTCATTGACTTTGGACCAGGTTTATAGGGCTTGGTAACCGTAGCTTTAATGGACGGCCGGACGGTAGTCGCGGTTATTCCAGTCATGGTCCAGGTCTGAGTTTCGGCATCTACTCGTGGTACTGGCGAGGCAACAACAGAACTAAATGTGCCAGATCGCAGGAGTGAAGGTTGGCGCGCATGATAACGCCTCGTGGCTTCAGCGAAGTAGAGTTTTTCCTTTACCCGGATCTCCTGGATCGCCTTCTCGTCCAAGTACCGCGGACAGTCGGCAAACGACGCAGAATGAGACCCTTTAAAATTAACGCAAACGGGAGCTGTTGAACAGGTACCTTCGTGTGAGGGTTGGCTACATGATGCACAGATGGTAACGGCACTCTTACATGAGACTTGCGTATGCCCAAAACGTTGGCATTTGAAACAACGCAGAGGTCTAGGAATATAAGGCCCCACAGCAATCCGTTCGTACCCTACTGAAATGCTCGTGGGCAGATCGACGCCATCAAATGTTACAAACAGGGTACGAGTTGGTACCAATACGCCGTCGCGTTTGGGCTACACTCGATGAACCGCTGTCACCCTCTGGTCTGCAAGATATTCTACCAGGTCCTCGTCCGATATACCATCGAGGCTATGCATGATGACAACGCCGCGACAGGAATTCAAGGTGCGGTGTTTCTCAACACGGATAGGATAACCGTGGAGAAGCGTAGCGCGCAACAAGGTCTTACTCTGCTGTTCGGATTTGGTTTGAACCAACAAGGAACCAATCCGAAGACGAGTGCAGGACTGAACCGCACCTGAAATAGCGTCAATGCCCTTCTGGATAATGAAAGGGTTCACCTTCTCAAACGTTTGACCTTCCTCAGTTCGTGAAATCACTAAGTAACTACCAGTTGTCGGCGGTGCTACTTCTGTTGCAAGTACTTTACGGCGCTTATTATTAATAATGGAGAAAGGGTGCTCCATAGCGAAATAAATCCTCCACCATTGCAACCGTCTCCGACCTCGGGCTCTGACTTCCCGGGCCTTACCCCGGCTTGGGTGAGTGGCCTATCTATACCTATCTCACCCCAGGGTCACACCTCCCAGAACATAGACAGCGGGACCCAATCGCCGTCGGAAGCCAGCAGCTCATGCAATGGCCCCCCCGCGGGACTGCAGTTGAACAGCGGATACGAACACATACCCTACATGACGACCCCGGGTGGTGGGTATGACGGCATTACCCACTCACCCAGCTGCGCACCCAGTGCGCGGGTATCCGTCAGGCTGTGTCCACGGAGGATTTAAATAAAAAGATAAAATAAACTAAAACTGTGTGGGCGTTTCGCACGCAAGGTAGGCCGGCGAAGAAGGAAAAAAGAGGCGTAAATGAATGAACGTGGGACGAAATGTGCAGAAATAGAAGAGAAGAAAGAAACGATGGTGAGGTGCGGTATGAATGTAATGCAAAGAACGCACGAGAGCCTACCTTGTGTCCCCCGGTCACGCAAGAACCCACCTCGACCGGATGGGGATGAGGCGATGAATATGGCGATGATTGGCTCGGGAACCCCCGGGTTCGCCAACACCCGTACTCACATAAGGTGAGCCCGTGGGGGGACTCGGAATGGAACATTATACAAGAAGCATGGAAAAGAAATGCCTAGTTGGAAGGTAATGGTTCCCAAAAGCATGGAAAAGGAGCTAATTAAGAATTTTCACGAAGGGTTAGCACACTCAGGGACGGACCGGACAACTTCTATGATTTTAGAAAACTTATACATATCCAAATTGCGG
This sequence comes from Deroplatys truncata, assembly GCA_030765065.1. Lineage (NCBI taxonomy): Eukaryota > Metazoa > Arthropoda > Insecta > Mantodea > Mantidae > Deroplatys > Deroplatys truncata. The sequence goes on along the minus strand of CM060975.1, from coordinate 178,727,938 downwards.
CAGAAGGTTCGGAAATTTATCTCGTGCTGCAACCTATGTCAGAAGGCAAAGCAAATAAATGCAGCATACGCATTTGAGACCAATTCGGTTATAAGGGATAAGCCGAGGTGGGTAATTAGTATTGACATTCATGGTGCTATGCCTCCAAGTCAATTTGGAAACAAATATATATTTGTCTGTTATGATATATTCAGCAAATATGTAAGAATTTGTCCTTTGAGAAAACCTACAAGTTTAGCTTGTTTGAATAGACTACTCAAGTTGTATGTGATAGAGGAAGGACCAATCCAATCCGTATTGAGCGACAATGCTTCGTCCTTCACAAGAAAAAGATTTATGGAGGGACTGAAAGAAAATGGCATTAAACAATATTTTTCGTCAAGATACAGACCGAACTGCAACCCAGTGGAGAGGCAAATTAAGGAAATTTCAAATTACCTAAGGGTGCTGTGTCATCGAAAACAAACCCAATGGTATGGATACGTGAATTTCGTTCAGAATCTACTCAACAAAACAGTAAACAATGTGACAAAATACAAACCATGTGAACTTAAGTTAGGAAGGAAGATAAATACAATATGTAAGAAAATTCCAGAAGCCATTCTAGATGAGCACTCAATACCACAAACGGAAGAAGAGATGTTCCGACAAGCATTCGAAAGGATGAAGAAAAAAGCCATAAAAAGAAAAAGGAAACATGAAGAAAAGAAAAGAATGGAAGATCAAAATAAGAGATTTAGTTTTGGTTAAAACTAAGAAATTGCCTGATAAGGCAAATAAACTTTATTGGCGAATGTTTCTAAAATATCATGGACCATATGAAGTTGTTGAAGTATATTGAACAAACACATATGAATTATGTAACCCAGCAACCCGAAAAACCATTGGAAAGTTCCATATTGAGATGCTGAAACAATACAACACTGAGGATAAAGATGAAATAGAAGACAAAGAAAATGAAAAGTAAATTCAGGATAAGTAAAGCTGAACTGCAGAATAAAGTATTGGAATGTAAGAAGGTTAACTATGTATATATGTCATAAGGATAAATAAATGCAGGACAGAAATAAATGTTTAATGGGGAAGAGGAAAATTTTCTTAGTAAACTGTAGCCACATTTGAAATGAAGCATCTAATAAGGATAATTTAATGTCATATGAAAGTAAAAGTATGTAGATATAATTAAAAAAAGTATTGTGAATTTTAAAGTATAAAACAATAAAAAATAATAAAGATAATTAAAGCCAAACATTTATATAGCACACAGATAATGTGAAATTATGTCTTAGAATTAAGAGATGTAAATATAATTGTGTAGAAGATGAATATTTTGGTAAATATGTTCAATAATTACAAAATGAACCAGGGTAAAAATCTTGAGTGTATAAATCTTTATGTTAATAACCTAAGAAAGTATAACAATTTTGTAACAGTGACCTAAATAGTTCAGGATACAGTATTTGATGTATAAAAAAAATAACTTGTAAGGTCAGATTGAGGTATATAAACACATTAGACCCGAGCCAGTGAATAGTAGCGAGAAAAAGACAAGATGTATAACGTGTGTAAAATGTGTGTGCAGTGTTACGTGCAAGTGATAAATACCGTGTGTTACAAGATTCAGGAGACTGAACACCCAATTATAAAATTTCCAAAAAAGGTTGTAAATATTTATAATTATGTTTCTAGTGGGGCATATGAGGCAGTATTTTATATCACAACACTGTGAATGTCAGAGTGATTGTAGCGTAAATTAACATTATTGTATGACAATGATTTTAGAGGTTTGTTAGCCATAAGCATTGTTAGGAAATAAGTTTACATGACCTCACTGAAACTGACAATGGAAGTGGGTAACAATAATGAACCGAGGGGGTGAGTTGTTTATCACTAAGAAGAGACAAACAAATGACGTCAGGGTAGCGTGCCTTTCTTTAGAAATGGAGGGAATATATTCCCTAGAGCATATGTGTTAGTAATTATGATTGGCTGACAAAACAGACGCTAATGTTGGCGCGATTTAGTAACCAATAGCAGCTCTATTATAATGTTTAGGCATTTCGAGGTGAAGGAGTATATATTCTCGAGCCATAAGCATGTTTCATGCAGTTCTAAAGAATCATTCACGAGGTACACATCATACAGTTTGGAAGAATATCTCACGTAAAAACGTTAGTTACAAAATGTGAAATACGCAGCAACTAATACGACAGTAATTACATTCGGAAATATAACAGTTTCGGTCAGGCGTGTATCATGATTAAAGATGTGAAATTAATTAAGTGTGACGGCAATAAGAGTGTAAAAACAAATTCTTTCATCAGTGTTATCTTTTAGTAACAACTCCTTTCCGTTTACATGTCCTGCTCAGAGATATTTGCTCGACTGAGTAATAATAGCTAGCCAGAGGACAAAGAACCGAAATTTAAATATAATAAAACAATAACAGGTGCCCATCAAATAAGACAACACGAACAGATTACCGTGACAACTCGGATGAACATATATTTTCTTCCTTTATCTCTGCTTCTTGCTTCATGAATTTGAGGACATTTGCAATTATTTCCCTACTTTGACTGTGTAACACCTTACCACTTACTTTGAAAATGTAAGAGCCATGGTTATAAATATAACAAATATAAAGTGAGTACTATTTAGATACTGCTCTCTTTAAAATTACAACCAGATACAGACACTTTCTATGCAGACTGTATGTGTTACGCACTGTGAGTAAGCAAAGGTATTATATCGCTTTCGTTGATTAAGCTAAACATAAACCATTCCTAGGCTCGGCAGCTGGGGTGGCAATCAAAGTCACGATTCCAGAAGTTTTGCGCGAGTTATAGCAATGATGCAGTTTTAAAACAGGTTAACACTAGGAAATATGTGTGCAATTCAATGTTCTTTCCAGATATATCTGAAGAAGAGCTGTTAAGAATAATAAACTAAATGAAAAACACTTAGCAGGTAATAAATTAAATGAAAAATAAACACTTAGCAGGTAGAGCTCCCATAAAAACTGTTCTTTCAAAAAATGTTGCACAAAGTTTACTGAGTAGAACTGATCGATGCAAGTATAACCTCTGAAATTTAAATTTAGAGTAGCATGAGACTGTATACATTCAGGAATCAAAATTTAGAGAGGAAAATGGGAGAAGCAAAACACATTAGCATTGAAGGCAGCTATGTTAGCAATCAGAGAGTGAATGTATAAGGAACTAATGGAAGTTAAATGGCTGTCAAGAGCATATATAATATGATGACAGAAGCCAAAATGGTATATGGAGTTGAAAACTGGAGACTTGATGAAGGATGGAAACACAGACTTGGTTTCCAAACATTCTGTAGAGACATGCTTGGGATGGCAAGAACAACATCAAAGGAAGTTTCACAAATGGAAATGGGATGGGTGACAAGGAACAGTCCTAAAATATTGGTATAGGATATTGAAATTAAATGAAGGCAATATATTAATAGTGTGTTTGAAATATCAGGAAACTATGCTAAGTGAGAGTAGATACTTATTGCAGAGCAATTCAGAATGTAATGCATCGGGAATGTTGAGAATGAGGGAAAATAATTTTAAAGGTTTCTGGAAAGAACAGCAAGGAATATTTGGGCATAGGAAAAGTTCTAGGACACCAATATTCAAATATGATAGTACTAATGGAGGAATAACCATTAGAGAGAAACAATTTAAAATGGACAAAGTAATTATACTAAAATTTCAGTAATTGTCTAGCAAAGATTATATACAATTATGTCAGTTTTCCTATAAAAAGGTAAAGAAAAGGAAATGGAAATTGACAAATATAGGAATAAAGAGTGAATGCAGGACCAGGAACCATGGCTCAAAGAAAAATATAAAAATAGCAATTTGTGTACAGCAATTAATATGAATTATGATGCATAAATTTTCAACAAAGGAATGCTATTGTCTATTGCAAGAAAGGCAAAGCAGACAAGCTTGCTAGTTTGCTGACCTAGTGGAGCAAAATAATTTGCAGAGATTTGAGACACACCATAAATAGACATGTGGAATTTTGTTATTATGTGATAAAACAAAATGTCACATTTCACAGTTAAATTACATTATCTTTGTACATGTATATCTTCTACAACGTTTAGCGGTAAATTTAAATTACCAAATAAAGCAAACTTCATAAATAATACCACAAACACTGCAACCCACAAAATAAAAAGAATTTTCTATATTTTTGGCTTTCAGTAATGCCAAGATGTTCAACAAATGTTCAGGCTTGTACCATTTATGATCATAACAGCTAGTGAATACCTTTAACTCACTTGTTGACAGCATCAGCCTTATGAAAATAATGTCAAAATTAAGCTGTTTCTACATAAAATTATTTGCAGTTCATTTTCATTTACTTTTTGAAGGCTTTTGTATCAACATCTAGAAGGCCTAAATAAAACAACAGAATAGGAGTACACTGGTATGAACCATATTTTCGCACTTGCATAATTTACCCAACTGCATTTTAAAACTTTTTGCTACCTTTTTTTTTTTTTTTTGGTGTGAAACACGTATTTTTCCAATATCAGGTGTCAGTTATTTGATTTTCGAAGGACTCACTCTCTGCCAGTGGAAATTCTTGCCACGCATTACAAGGGTCAAAAAGGAGAAGTTCTTGAAAAATAAATTAATGCTGACATAAGTGGCAGAGCTACAAAACAATGGTAATGCTTTAAACCATGAAAAATGTGAGCTGAGTGTTCCAAGAAGCAGCAACATTCAGGTAACATAGTGCCCAAATTATATCCATGGAAGGAAGTTTCCGTCTAACGTGATATATTGCAGAAAAATCTGATGTGTTACACTCACATGACTTTCTCTACTCTTGTACAAACTATTTTTACAAACGCTTATTCTCCACATGCTTCATGTTAATCTTATTGCTAATTTTCTTGCAGGTGCAAGGGGAATATGGTAGTATTTAAGCGATAGTCAAATCTTTTAAGAGCCGGTTGCTATGTGCGCATTCCATTCTCTTTGTATGTCCAGGGCATAAAAGTACTTCCCCTCCTTACTGTACATAGTAGAGATAGTAAAACTGAATAATGAATTCCGATTTCAGAAAAAGTATAAGTATTGGAAAATTTAAGGGAATAACAAGCAATATCTCGAAATGGTTCACTCAACAACAAAAATGTATATGGCATAAACTGTGTATTTTAATGTGATCTACATTTTTTGTGTAGTTAAAATTTTGTCTATCTCTTATGGTTTACCAGTTATGCAAAAGTCCTTCACAATGAATACTTTTGGAGACATTCCCAGAAAATTCGAGATATACATTTCATTTGTCATGAAAATATCTTAAACATATGATATTTTAATCAAAATCGTTAGAGCCATTTATGAGAAAATTAAAATTTTCGAAAAATGTTCCATATAAAGGGTAATCTGGGGTGGGGGGATTTTCTTGAAAACCTTCGTATCTCATCTCTGGAAGATACTGAACCTAAATATCAAGTTTGTTGTTTATCCGGCTGTTCGTTTCTGAGTTATACTGTTCTCTCTCTCTCCCCCTCCCTCTCTCTCTCTACAAACACACACACACACACACACACGGACATGTTTCCAAAAATGCTTTTTTTTTGGATTCACAGGGTCTCAAAACATATATTTCCGATGAAATCTCGGTATCAAATTTTTGGGTGGAATACAATACTTCCCCTACTTACTATACTTAGTAGAGAAAGTAAAAATCAGAGACAATAATTTACTAATTTAAAGTAGGAAACATTTAAATAGGTGTCTAAAGCAGTGATAATGTCTAATTATGTTGCATTCTTGCTTTGGGTAGAGGCTGTTAGCCACAAAACTTCCATGACGCTTACAAAGATAGTGTATTGTATGCATACACTGAAGAATTAGATAGTTGCTTTAGTTTAACTGCCCCACGTATGGGCGCAAATTTGAGAAAGTAGGTGTTACTGTTGAAGTTATTTATTTTTGCTCCACATATGGACATCAATTTGAGGAAGTGTTTTGTTGTTGAAGTTTTAGTTGGAGTTTGCACCACGCTTTGGGCGTTAATTTGAAGTATATTGTTTGTTACGTAATATGCTGCTACGTATGAGAAGCCGATTTTTGAAGATGTATTTTTGTTGTTATGCTCCAAGTTTAAAAAAAATATATTATTAACTTTGTTATTAAACTGCTTCTATAGATAGTATTTATGTTTAAGTTTACCTTAGCTGCATCAGTCTTACTTTAGAGACACGTTTCTCTTAAACAGGACGTGGTGCGACAAGAATGTAGGCTTACACAGATTTTAAGTTTAAATTCACTTCTTTTTATTAATCCTTGACACAAATTAAATAGCACTACACTGATATTAAGAGCTGTGAGATTCTTTAATTTAAAACTTGCACTTTGTTATCATGTATACTTAATTTTTGTTACACACAAATACGTAATATTTCTTTAGAGAACATATCTTCCATCCGGTCACTACCAAGGTCTGCCAGCAACTGAACATATTTTAACCGTATACTCCTTTAACTTTTTGTATTTCAAATCTCTGATTGGCTAATCCTAGTCCAATAGAATACCTGCATTTAATTAAAGCTTTTTCTGGCTGTTGATTGGCTATTTTTAAACTGTCACAAAATTTACATTATCGTTGCTCTTATCATGACTAGTAACATTTAAACTCTCAAACTCATTATTGCCTCAAGGTTATCTCATTGTTATCAACGTTAAACTTATTATTCTCACAGCTCTTACATTATTAAATTACGTAATGCATTCACGTAATATTATTAAACATGTTTACAATAATATAAAGATCTGCAATGACTGTTACATACATTTTTATAAATTATTACATACATATTGCTTCAAGGCTGTTATTGAATTTATATATTATATAATTCAATTAAATAATTCAAGTGTTAAAAATACTGCCTCAACACACACTATGTGATATATAGCCTGTAGTAATAAACTAAAATAACAATAAATACTCAAATAGAAGTCTCAGATCTTGATTTTAATTCCTATAATAATGTGCACATCCCTATTTCTGAACTACTGTTGGTAAAAAAGGCATGAAGGCCTATATTACACTGGCCTACTTGATATTTATACACAAAAATAAAAGCGCAAAAAAAAACTAAACAACTTTCCAACATCTCTAACCATAAATACTGTCTGTTTCTCCATTAAAAACCTTGATCTTACTCTCACCTCACCTAGTACCATAGATTAACAGGTTATCTTTGGGGAAAGCATTTATTACCATCCATTGTCATTTTTACTGTACTCCTGTTCCTCCATCCCAGCCTTCATTTGTTTTGAAGCAAACCTTAGCAATTGTTTGTAAAAGTACAAAAAGTGACAAATGGTTCCTGAAGGATTGGTTTGTTAATCTTTTGTTGGTCCCTTGATGATTGTGATTTCATGCTAACTAGATTTATGATTTTATTCTTCGGCAGAGTTAACTATTTGAGAAACTTATCAAAAAAGTTACTGTCAAGAAGTCAAGCAGAAGATGGCAATGGTAAAAGAAGCTTTGAATAGGGGAAAGAAAAAAAGCCCTCTTCTATGGACCCTTAAAGAGAAGCAACCAGTCAGCAACATGGTTTGGGTGGAACATAGCATCTATAGTGTGGAAACTTTGATGTTATGACTAAATGATCATAAATGCTGTTGAAATTTAAAGAATCCAAAATGCAAAATGTGTGACACAGAGAGATAAATAATGAAGCTATTTTAAAAAGAATGAATCAAGAATAATACAGAAATGATCAGGAAATGGAAAGAAAAGTTGTCTGAGACAATGGATAACACACTGTTCGCACAGAGGTAAAGCAGGTACTGGAAGAATTGGTGAATGGTAAAATGGTTTGGGACAGATGACGATCCCATGTGTATCAATAATATACATCATTATGCAGATAAAAAAGGAAGGCAGAAAAAGTGAAGAATGGAGGCTGGGTTTGCTTAAGAGCTGCCTTTGTGGCAGAAAACCATGATTGTCTGGTGGATATTCATGTTTATTAGAGGATCATAATTTTTAGAGATAAAACCAAGAAACTATTGTGAATTGTTAGAAAGAATGCATTTAGTCTGGCGGTTTTTTTCATCAGGCTTCCAGTATATAACCAATAGAGTTTAATGTTCTTGACTTGAAGCACTACAGCCTACTTTCGATTAAAATTCTTAACCTAAAGCAGTGGTAGGCACATGCCCTGCTCAGTGATGTCATACTGATGGCAATATCTTTGTAATAAGCAGAAAACGAGGAGGAAACCTGAAAAGATCAACTAACAGTGGGGGCACAGTGCCTATATTTTAACCAAGTTTGCATTATTCTTCCAAGATGATATAATGGCAGTACACATTATTTGCAACTGACTACAAATTTCAACCCATCACAGAGGGAATAACAATATAATTTGTATGAAATATACCCACAGTAAAACAATGTAACAAATACATAACATAGCATGAAATACATAACTTCAGAGACATTCAATTACATAAATGTGGCTATGAAGCTTCCTCACAGACTTTAAGCCATAGTACAACAGCTTTCCATTTGAGACGTTCAAAATAGGCAGTTTCTTCTACTCCTCCTCCTCCTACTTTTTTTTCTTCCATGCAATGTACAGTTTTACAGATTTTATCTGCACTATGCAGAGTACATATATGTGAAGCATACCTTATTTTGTATCACTGGCCTGCTCATCGACACCTTTTCAAGCTTTTTTTCCTCATTAGTTTTGTAATATTTGGAGCAAAGAATGTTTTTCAAGTTCTGATCACAAAGCCGGTTTCATGTTGTGGATTGCAGATCTGGATACAAGAAAAAAAAACTGTTCACATATTTAAGTAGATCCGAATATGCTCAGCATCCTGGCAGCAAACTTGTGCAACCAAAGGAAGCTTGTTTAGAAATTTCTACTAAATAAAGACAAATTCTTATTGTTTTGAAAGCTGTCTTTCATGTTATATAGCAATTTGTAAGTCAGTTATTTTTAATTGGAATCACGGCACTCTATCAATATCCATTGAAAATGGTGTTGCAAATATGCAGAAGTCGAACTGAAGATTTAAAATATCTCAAAATGTGGTATCAAATTCTTGACTTTACTATTTCTGATCTATATAAATCACAATATATACAAGACATCATTCCGTTAGCCGTGACACCACCAGGCCATTGTGTTGCCTACCTCTGCCCACAAAACAGGCGCTATGAGTGGAGTGCAGTGCTGCAGGGAGGGAAGTGTTAGCACCCCGGGTCCCTCCCGGCCTTCATATGTGGCCTTCTCAACCTATAGCCGCTACTTTTCAATCAAAAAGCTCCTCAACTGGCCACTTAAGGGCTTAACGAGGCTGAGTGCACCCCAGGCCAAGTCTCCCAGTGGTAGAAAATCCCCACGCTGCTGCCAGGAATCAAACCCGAGTCTCCCGCTTGGTAAGCAGCTGCACTACCACCGCCCTAAGAGATAACCACCACCAGTGACTTGCTAAATGATAAAAATCAAAATGAGTGTCATCCTCCGTGGCCTAGCGGTACCACGCTAGCCTCTACTTCCCCAGGTCACGGGTTGAAACCCAGCGGAGGGCAATGGATCTTTTCGAGCGTAAAAATCCTTAGCATGGATTCCTTCAAAGGGAAGTAAAGCCGGTGGTCCCGTGTCATAGATTTAAGGCAAGTAAAAGAACCTCAAGCCTGATAAACAGGTCTCTGAGCAAAATTTCCGGTTTTTCACACCCAATATAGAATGGGATGCTAAGGACCATAGTAGTTAAAGAACATCCATAAATAAAAACCTCAATTTAACTTTTAATCCAAATGAGTGTGTAATTAAATTGAATAATCTCCTGGGCCGAATGTCAAAGTTTTTAGAGAAAACAAATTATCTGTAAGCTAGACAAAACAGAATATAATAAATTCATAACTCATCAATCATCACACAGCCCAACAGAATTTGGTATTAATGACATGCTATTAGAACAAATGATATTGATTTCTAAGCCTTCAAGTAGACAGTTATTTGGGTTGAATATTAGCTTATTCCAGCCAAGCAAAGAAAAAAATCTTACCTTTTTAGTTTCAATGTTATTGAAGATAACATATGTTATAATTTGGAACAAACTAAGGAACCTGTATTTTTTCTTTTTCTTTCTTTTCTTGAATCGAGCTACTAGCCTGTTACTTCTAGATTATGAATCACGTCATCTTTTCCTTGATCTTTCCTTGGGCTTCTCTCTCCTACTTGATTATAAACTCTAGGTATCCTTACAATTCTATCAGATGCCGTTCTTGAAATATGATCATTCCATTCTACTCTTCTTTTCTCTGTCCATTCCACAATAGTCCTTATTCTACAAATCCCAACTTCTTTGTTCCTGTTTCTATCAGCTTTTATTAACCCCACTATTTTTCTTAGGGTTTTCATTTCTATTACTTCCATAATTTCGTCTTTAGAGTATCATTACTAAGTCACTAGTTTCATATAAGTATGTTAATAGTAATCTAAGGACACTTTTATAAATCCTTACCTTCAGTTCAGTATGCAGACGTTTATTTTTTCATTTGACATTGTTGACGAAACCAGCTTTTATTGCTTGTGATAGTACTTTTTTGTTTTGCAACATACCAGTACTGTTAATCCCCACACTAAATATTTAAAAGCCACTAGTTGTATTATACTATTTTCAATAACTAATTTGCATCTAACTGGTTCCTTACTTAACATGATTGATTTAGTTTTATTAATAAAAATTTTTATACCAAAACTCCAACTTAAGAAAAGTTGGTACAACAGCCTTTGTAAATTATCCTTGTTATCTAACACCAGTACTATATCATCTAAATAGCAAACTATATTTATCTGTCCATTTCCTATTTGGTAACCTTGTTTCAATTTTACTTTTTTGATGACCTTGTCCATAACAATGCTGAACAACAGTGGGCTTAGTGAATCGCCTGTCATATACCCTTCCTTACAAATAGTTAAAGATATTTTGGTGGTTTCTATTTATTTGAAAGATATTTTTCTGATTAAAATGATGTCCTCTATTTGGAAATATGTGTCCAAGTTCTCTTGCTGTAGCCTTCTGATTTTTTTAAAATAAAAAAATGTTTTGTTTTTTTAAATACAGTTCCAAAAAAAGTTTGTTTTTAATTGTTGATCAGTACCATACTGTACTACCACCCAGCTAGATCTTTTAGTGTGGGGCTCCGCTCCGGGGGGACCCTGGACTTTGGTGGCAGGGACCATGCTCCTTCTTAAGGGAAGTAAAGCCGGTGATCCTATGTCATAGATTTACAGCACGGGACCATGACACGGGACCACTGTCTTTACTTACCTTCCAATGGAAGCCATGCTAAGGACTTTTATGCCCGAAAAAATCCAATGGCAAGAGTTTTGTTAATTAGTATATTTTCCTCTCATATTGCATACACAACTTCAGAACAGTCATCGGCTATGTTTTCCAGAACAAGTATCTGCAAAGTGAGTCCTCCCTTTCCAAGGTAGCCACCACATTATGAAAAATTCCTGAACCAAAGTGGAAAGTTCTCCTTTTCAGGATATATGCTACCCTTAGATATACAACTCCTGAAATCCCTAGAATTTTTAGACAAAAAAGTTAAAACTGAAGCTGCAATAAAGAAATTAGCCACAGAAGTTAAAACATAAACATTATTTATAAAACATATTAAACTCAAAGGAGGAAGCTCTCCTTTTCAGGGAATGCAGTACTGTATGGTACTGATCAACAGTAAAAAACCAAAATTTTGGGATTCATATTTTCAAAAAAATAAAATAAAAAGATTTCAGAAGACTATAGCAACAGAAAATGGACACATGTTTCCAAACAGGATATCATTTTAATCAATTATTATCTTTCAAACAGAAAAAAAACAGCAGCAAAATATCTTAAACCATTCTATAGATACAGCATTTTAATGTTTTGCCAAAAATCACGCATCAGAAGTAGCACCCACTAGCCTGCAACTAGAGTAAGGAATCTTTTTGGACCGCAAAGGGGGAAAAAAAAACAGTTTTCTTCTTGTCCTGAATTTTAATGCATATTAAATTGAATATCATCCGAGACTATAAGCATAACCCCCTGCCAAAACTGATATGGACTATACCATTAAATCTACAACACAGGACCACCGGCTTTACTTCCCTTCTGAAAGAAGCCATGCTAAGGATTTTTAAAAGCTCCTTTATAAAAAAAAATAGTAGTAATAACCTCAAGCCTGATAAAGAGGCCTCAGCACAATTCCCAGTCTTTCACGCCTAACACAGAATAGGATGTTAAGGACCATAGTAGTTAAAGAGCATCCATAAAATAAACTCAATTTCTACCATGCCATTGGGCATAACATATGCAAACTTGGCCTACCTGTTGTGCTACCCACATGCAGGTAAACGTAAGCTCAATTGATATGTTTAACTTCATAACTATGTTATACTTTAACTCTATAATGGAACACAGAATATTATTCTGGTGTAATTCAGTAGAAAATAAACATATATTTCTTAGGTAATAGGTTATACGAATCATTTCTACACCTACAGCAGACACTTGTGCAAAGATCTGTTTACGAGAATGAAGAGAGATTTACCTTGCATGTATATATATTCTCCATTATATGTATGCATTAAAATCATATTCATAACAAACATGGAAATTCATGACATAACAAGGGAAATATCAATTGTCCCAATGCAAAATCTGCTTGCTCCCAGAGAGGTATGTATTATGAAAATATTTAACTCTCTTTCTACTCATCTTAAAAAAATTATCAATTTCAATGCTTTTAAGACTCGTTAAACAATATCTTTATAACAATTAATTTTTGTGCAGAAGAGTATTTGAATGACAGATTATCCTTATGATAAAACTTACATAGCCCAATAAAAGGCACAATGTGTTCGTAGATCCATGGGACTGTTTCACAGCGGCCTTGGACTGGGTGAGGATTGGCGAGTCTTCCGCCAGAGTTGCACATAAACGACCGACAAGTCAGGGTACAAACACTAACTACTATCTAACTTACATTAGACTTACCTACATCACAACAGATGTTGAAATTGATGACCTTCAATGCAAACACACTCTATATATCTCCAAAAACAATTCTGGTTTACTCGCAAAAGTTCATGTTGACTGATTGCCTGTTTTTCTCCCATGATGTTGTCCTTCAATTCTTGTAATGTGTGCATTTTATTCTTTAATGTTCCCCATAAATAAAAATTGCATGGGATAGGTCAGGGGAACGAGGTGGCTACAATCCTCGACTGGAGCATATACACTTTGCAATTCATACATAGAATTCGCAAGAGCATGTGCTGTAGCTGAATCCTGCTGAAACCAGCCACACAATCTTTCATTTCTTGTTGGTTGTGGAAAAAATGTATTTAAAATTGAATTTACAAAAACGTGTGAACCAACTGTTGTGTTGAAAAATATGGGAATGATAATTCTATGGGCACTCACTGCACACCAAACCCCAAGTTTTGCAGCATGATCAGGAACTTCATTAATATGGAGATTTTCGGTAGTGCAGTATTATTCTGAGTAGAAACGTGACCTTGATGATAAAACCATGCTGCATCAGTGAAGAAGATTAAAAGTGCAGTTGAGCTTCTCTGGCGGCAGGCACGTCACTCCTCACCCAGTCCAATGCCGCCACGGAACTGTTTGGCTGATATACAAATGCACAGTATTTTGTTGCTTTTTTAAAATAACATATCATTGTTAATTATGCTGGTCTGGAAATAATTAAATATATTAAATGTACCAATATATGTAATTATATGTATTCCAGATGTTAAATATAGGTAAACTGACAAACAATACTATGCATTGGAAATAAAAATAAAAAGCCTGAGCTACATGCCCTATATAAGTGTTATGAAAATATTAAGTAAAACTAAGAGCTGTTATTTATATGTAGAAAAACTGTATTTAGGTGTAAGTTCTCTAACTGCAGGGAAATAATTGTACATTTTGATGGTTCTGTAAACTGTGCATATCATACGTGAAAGGCCTCCAATGCCTGTATAGGTATTAAACTGGACAAGTTACAAGAGAAGAGTAAGCCAAATACCATTCTTCCAAATTAACTTTTTGCTTAAATTTACTGAGAATGTACTTTTTATTTATGGATACAACAATCAATATAGGAGCTGCAACAGGCTTAAAAGCCTATAGCTTGAAGAAGGTGTTTATTTCTCCATTTAATGATTTATGTTGAATCTACCCTTGAACATATCTTTAGAGCAATGGCATAATTTATTCCATGGCCCAAGTCCATACATCAAATATATTTTATGAATGCATGCACACAACTTTTCTCATATGAAATTCACAATTAATTTCAACAACAGTGACATTAAATGTACATAAATTACATAATGAGCACGCTTTGCAGATTCACCAAACCTTTACAACAGGCAAAGTGCATAATCCTTGAAGTGAAAAAGGAGGAGGAGGAGGAGGAGAAGGAGAAGGAGAAGGAGAAGGAGAAGGAGAAGGAGAAGGAGAAGGAGAACAAGAAGAACAAGAAGAAGAAGAAGAAGAAGAAGAAGAAGAAGAAGAAGAAGAAGAAATATGTTTGACGTTATCTCTATTTTACTACAACAAATTGGATATGTTGATGTTACTGTTATTGCTGAAACTTAACTTGATGAAAGTGAAACTCAAAAATTTTCTAAAAATGGTTGCAATGCTGTTCATATTACTAGAAAACAGGAAGGAGGAGGTTTGTCCATATATGTACTACATAACTCACAGAGATTAGACAAGAATATTACTTTAAATAAGCAGCGTAGTACCTCTATATGTTATTTAAAACTTGGTTGTAGAGCACAATCATCTAACCTCATTGGAGCATATAACCCAAATCTCTCAAATTCACAAATGTTTCTACAAGACTTAGAAACAATCTTCTTACAAAAATCGAAAGTTTGAACTGTGTTATAAGTGATTTTAACATTAATATGATAAATAAAATAATATAGCATTTACATTAATTTCAAAACAACTTTTGACATGGTGGACCATGAGCTTTGTTTTGAAAAATGGATATTCATGGAATTCCTCTTAAATGGTCCAAAAATTACTTATCTAATACAACTAAATTTGTTGTGAGTAAAGAACTGCAATCTGTTTTAATGGATATATCTTGTGGTGTCCCACAAAGATCAAATTTAGAGCATATATTTTTTTCTATTTTTATGAAGATGTTAGTTTAAAATGGTAGACTTATAACATATTCAGATGATTTTCCTATTTTATAGCGGAACATCCAAAAATGAAATTATGGCCTCTACGAAGCAAGATATGGATTTACCACTTACCTGACCCAGGCAAAACTGTTATATGCTTAACTCAAATAAAATTAAGTTATATACGTTTTTCCGTAAATAGAATTATGCATTAAAGCCACATGATCCATTAATTATTGAAAACAATGTGATTGATGTGTAAACAATTTTGTTATCATCTCATGCTTAACATCTACACATTAAACTTGTTCAAAAGAAAATTATACCAATAATAAGAGCATTATTCTAGACTAAAGCATTTGGATTTACACATAAATTTATTAATAAAAAAAACATGTATTAATCTTTGATTGATTCCACACCTTACATACATGAACATTCTATGGCAAGCAATACCAAAATGTTATTCAATAAGTTTCAAGTGCTTCAAATCGGTGCTTTAAAAATATCTCTAACCCATTCCAGAAACTTGTATCACAATTTAAAACTATGCCATTATCAGTTTCTTCTGAAACTATACGAGACCTTTGTACATACAGTGTTTAAACAGAAAACACACTCCCAAATAAATCTTACAGAAGATAGCAAAGCTCACAAACACAAGAAAGAAAAGCAAACAACATAATAACACAAACCATCAATACGACCAAATGTGGTTCACAGAATATTACAAACCTTATTACTGCTTTATACAACAGTTTAGGTACCTCAAAAAATGACATCTCTAACTTCAGAAGAAAAGTAAGTGTTTCTTTTTAGATAAACATTTTGATAATTAGCTTCTTCATATATTCTTGTATTTGAGTATTTCTGTTTACTGTTTATTGTACCTGGTATTAACTTTATACTCCTTTTTAAATTACTTTACCAACTCATTTATTGTTGTTAAATTAAGTAAATTAACTAAAATGTGTTTTTTGTCCCTTTTTGTATGGAAGTATCTTATGTTTATCTACACCATCACTTAATGATACACCTATTATACTTTACAAGCGCTGGCTCACTCTTTCTACAATACAAATACCTAAATAAATTTTAAAAAAACAAAACATTTGCAGCATATTATGTTTGCTTTATTTTCAAAATCTGGACAGAGAAAGTCATACTTAAATCCTATGTTCCATTTACGTACATCAATGTTATCACACATATTTAAGAAACCAAAAAACAGTACATATCTGCAGCATATGTTTCCTTTCTTTTAAAAATCTGAAAAGAGAAAGACTTGCTTTAATGCTATATTCCTTTTAATTTCATGACGGACCAAGAAATAAATTATTCCGAGAACTTCAATTATAACAAAATTAAACAAAACAAAAAAAAAAAAAAAAAAAAAGGGAAAGATACACATTTTCTTTAAGCAACGCGAATTCTAACCTCCAGCAGCTATTAAATATTTTAACACCGCATAACTATAATAGGTACTATTGCTAATATGTTCTGTTCCGTGCGTACGCATAAATGAATAATACAACCTTTAAAACTCAATGTCAAACTGACACTTAACGTAAACATTAAGCTAATTTATTTACTACCGTCTGGATTTGACAGCTACGCCCACATGCCAAAGTCAAGCAACGACCCATATCAGAGGCAAAACTAATTACAAAGTGTTTCGGAAAATAAAAATTTAAAGTCATATTTCTAAAAGCGTTTCTCTGGGAGTCAATCACACGCATATTAAGCAGTAAATTTTAACTTACCAGGTATATGAACAACCATTAAACTTTACACACGTCGCCATGTTTATTGATTTTCTTGCACGCATGTATATTATGCAGTTCTAAAAACAACTGAAGGTGAAGTTGCTGGCATGGAGTAATAAATTAATGTGTGGCGTAAACCAGGCGAATGTGTAACGGCAAACTACTGCTTTGATACACATCTGAAGACAGGACTGGCATGGCCGGTTTTCTGAATGTCCTGGTTTTTGGTTGTGTAGCATTAAGGCAAACATGGAAAGATAAATAAAGAACAAGTCTTTCTTGGAAACAAAAAAACTGGAGTTTAGACACAGAAAAGCATAACTGTAAGTTATATGGGAAAACTATGATGCGTGTTTCGTAATATTTGAGTTCGCCTTGAAGCTGTATCGGGTTAAATGATTGGAATGGCAAGGTGTAATGAGGATTTCATTACATTGCCATCTTAACGCAATGATAGAGCGTTGTCATGGAAACCTTTAAGATCAGTGGCTCGAGTCCTAGCCAAAGCATCTTATTTTATAAGCCATATACCATTCCCTAACATATTCATATTTTAGGTATTATTTCCTGTTTCCATTATCAAGTTATACTATGCCTAGATGCTCTAAAGTTACAATGTTGAAAATATGTCCTGTACAGAATACATGGGCCGAGATTTAAATTTAATGCAAAAACATTGCCTAATTATGGCGTTATTATAGAAAGGATTTATGAAGAAAAATCGAGTGGTAAGTGACCTTAAAGGCTGGGAACGGGAAAGAAGACGCCCAAGAACTTTTTCATCCTGGTTCCCGGCTACCACATATTAGATCCATATTGTGCTCTTTACTGTAGAGGTTATTCTAGGCCATCTGTATTCATCTAGGTAATCTGTGTTCTAGGCGGCCGTGACATGAAACAGTAGCTATTTTCGCAACTCGCAAGCAGGAAACGTGAAGCTCAAAAAAATTAGTAGGAGTGCTTCGTAACCTCAAGCGCTAAAACCGGCAAATTTATTACGTGTTGGTTCTTCTAGCAAAAGGGTCATCTGTAGTTTAATTATAGGCAACTCAAAACTGGCCATCGCCTCAGAAACAATGGCATAAGCTACAAAGAACAGTAAAGGCCGGTGGAAATTAACGAAGAATAATAAATAACTTTAATGCATGCCATTAAAGGAATGAAAGCTTCGTACAACTACAGGTATGCATTTAGATAACGTTTACTCTTTCGAACTTTGACGTTGGCTAATCCGCATTATGTTGGCTGAATTGGAAGCAGGTGAAAAAATATCATTGGTCACTTAAAAGCAAATAAATCCTAATGCGCAAAATCGACTTTCCATTTTGTGATCGATATGATCATCGATACGCATTTCCGTTCTCGTTAGCGGCTGTTGTGAACTAAAATCTTGTATATAGCAATGCTTCCCGTTCTCGGGCTGTTGTGAAACCAGTCTTAATTGCCGATTGTCAGTTATATGAGTCATTCATAAGTAGTCCTTACGTGAGCGCTGGTTTCTATGTGTGGAAATTAAACATTTCACAGTGTAGAAGGAAACAGAATTATTTATGCACTTGTGATTCGGGTTTCCTTAAGCCATTACATATCCAGAAAGGTAACGGTTTAATAAATAATCGCAATGGAAATGCTACAACATAATGATTTAGGGAATGAAAATGCACATATTTACACAATTAAAAATGAGATGTGAACAGTTTAAAAGCCACCGACCCTTTTTAAGACTCTTTCTTATACACGAAATGAGTCGCTAAATTGTCAACAAAGTGCTCAATTTTGTTACTAGTGCGCAGTGTTGCCAACACTTCCTCGCAAATAATGGCTAGATGGTGTCTTTAAAGAAGTATTTAACAAAAAAGGGCTAGATATAATCGGCGCCTAAAATTACTCATATTTTGTTTGCAGAAGTTATAGCCCATCAAGACATTCTAAATATCACACAATTGACAATATAATTCAATAATATTTAAACACTGTAAAATAATAATAATTTCATATAAAATTGTAGTGGATTAATGCATATTTTTTTGTCAAACACCAACTCTGTACGTTAAATATATTTCATATTCAAATTTGAAATTTATTGAAGTTCTTAAGGTAAAATATGTAAAACTCACCAATTCTGTGTGTCAAAAATCATACAGTTCAGGCGCATAATCCAGAAAGTCGACTTCGCAGCCTACTGTAGCAGTGGAAGCTAATGGCCCAGCGATGAATTCTGTATCTGCAGCGTAAACTGCCTTTGTACCGATGTTTTGTAGCACCTCTTATGACAGTTCGTAATCCTTGCAACACTTTTTGTTCCTTCGTATACCCGCACGTATTCTTAGGATTGAGTCAAGTGTTTTTATGTTCATTTTATTTATTTTCTTTGTTTCACCTCGTTATTTGGCTAAATAATCTCTCAACCTCAGCACTGGACCACGGAAGTGATAGAAGCATAATAGCAAATTTAGATAACTTGAGAAAAGGTTAGCCCACTTGTGTCTTTCTATTTTGATACTTCATTCCAAAACGAGACTGCACGTTAGTCTAGGAGCATTTGACTGTCGACAGGTTCACCCATTAAAATTGCATTTTTGAAATTTCATTTGCTGGCAATGAAAACATTTTTGGAAGTGGGATTAAAGAGTGTTTTTATTACTTTTAAATCATTTTCTATTAATATGGATGCAATCGAGTACCAAAGAAGAAACACTTTCTTTTAATTTCTTGTGAACACTATTTACACCAACCATAACAGATGCGTTATCAGTGCCTAAACCAACAATTTATTTAAATTGAGTCCCTTTACTCGCGACACTGCCCTTAACTGCAGAAACAATCCCAACCGCATTAGAAGCTGTAAGTTCTAATGTTGAAAAATAAGTGGAAATTATTTCCCCATGCTGTTCACTGAAATAACTTATTGCAATTCCCAAAAGTTTTGTGACGCTCACATCTGTAGATTCGTCAATTAACAGACTGTAACAACCACCATTTATATCTTGCATCAAATAATTTCAAAATGCGGGGCTAACACATTTGAAATTATTGCGCACTCTGTCCTATATAGTCTCATGTTGACTGCTGTACTACTTTCAAGAAAATTATGTTTGCAGATAAAGGATCAATTGACATCATTGAAGTATAAGCTGCCACAAATAAACTTAAGCCGCCACACAAGCAGCCGTCTTATTTATACTCTTCACCACAAAAGAATCTAGCGAGAGAGCTGATGAGAACGACTGTAACGCATTGATGTGCGTTTTACTACCACCATGCTGAGTCATATCTTTTAGCCTTAATATCACACTTGCAAAACCTACATCGCGCTTAGGCCGCATCCGAGGGAACTTCCAAAATCCAGTCATTGAACTCGTTGTCCAAAAGCCCATGGTTTCGAAAACGCTGTTGGTGCTGAGGTGCCATAATAATGATTAAAACTCACTAATTTAAAATTGTCTTCAAAATTTAAAAAAAAAATGCCCCAACACCTCTTATTACACTATACAACACATAACTTATGTTCGGAAAATGTTTCTCCACAGAAGCAAGTAGAGTTTCGCTTGGAATATATATCTAAGTTTACGTTTTTTCCCCACTCCTTTTCTCGCAGAGCAAACGAAAATATAAACATGTATTGCAACCATCGTGTTTGTGCAACACAGTTCAGTTTTAAATTACATGGGGAATAACCATGGTAAATAATCGCAGGTCAGCAAGTTCATGTTAAGATGCCGTATTATCTTAGTAGATATTAGTATTTACCTTAAGATTAGTACACATCAGTGGCGGCTCGTGACCTGTTGCAATGGGTGTGCAGTTTGTTACATGTTCTCGTTCTGACACATACACACGCACGCACACACACACACACATACACACAATCAGTGCAAAAAAGAAAAGTTGATTCACCAAAAATCTCTTATAGCTTCCAGTCTCTTTCACTGTTTCACATCAGCTTACAGGACATGGCGATGCATGACGTCCATTCGGCGCTCCTTTTTAGTTGCAAACTTGTCTATTACTCTCTCATTGAAGTCTGAAATATCCCTTACAAGATTTTCTCAATTGACAACATGGCTAGAGCAGCCAGGCGTTCTTCTGACATCGTGGACCGAAGGAAGCTTTTTATGCGCTTTAAACTTGAAAAACACCTTTCAGCTTCACTAGTTGACATTGGCACTGTTACAAGTATTTTCAGTAATTTAGAAACTTCACTAAACGTTTTCTCTAGATTATTTTCCACAGTAAACCCTAAAAGTTCTACAGCACCTGATACATTTCTGAATTCTCTGCGCATGTACATCAATTGCAACTCCGTTCGTAATCTGATCGTGTCTATGAATGGATATGCTTCAGTTAAGGTATGCATATATTTCTCCGGATACGTTTTGTTGTATTCGTCAAATCCTTCGGAAATGAAGAGATTTGACGCGACAAGATGATTGTGAAATGAAAACCTCTCTTTTGCCCGTAGCAGAATCACGTCACACACCTCTTTCGCTGCAGATTCTCTTGACAAATGGTCAAACTTACGTCGGTTTACAGCCTGCTGAATAACATGGGTTCTCGGCTATATGATCAATCTTTCGTCTTTCTTTATTGCATTTTCAAATGTTCCAATGGCAGATTTTGCAAATATTGCATCAATGGATCGTCTTTGGAACTGATTAGATAGCACAGCCACATGTGGCATTATAATGAAGAATATTTCTAGCCAGAACAGGAAGTCTGGCTGTATCAGTTTAAGGCGCAGTCCTCTAGCCTGAACTATTGTGTTGCTTTGTTTACTGCTTCTCTCTATGGTCTCTAAACATTCGGTAATTGATTCCTTATGCTCGAAAACTGTTTGCACTAATCGAGATTTGAAATTCCATCTTATTGTTGAAACTCCAGGTATCCTCCTACCTACAATCTCGTCCAAAATACGAACTCGTTGCGGAAAATTAGAAAAAAAAATGCAGGAATTTCATTTAAGTCCGCGAAAAATGATTGAACTTCCGAATTTTGACTTGCTGCTTGCGCCATAATTAAATTCAATTTGTGTGCATAGCAATGAATGTTTTGCCATTTTTTGTTTTAAATGACCAATATCACAACCATTATTTGTCCAGGTGCTGTTTCTCTGACTCGCAAACAATAAACACGGAAAACAGAAGAGCCGGTTAGTTGCTTCACAAGCACATATCCACGAGCAACTTTTATACACACTTTCGTTAAACTTTCTTGTAACAGTCTTCCCTTTACAATTAGTCACTTGAACTAAATCGATTGGTGGCAGCGGTCTGCCTTCGTTTTTAATTTGGAGCTTTTATTTTAAGGATAAACCGAAAGGTTTATCTCTTTGTTTCGCAACGCTATTCATTTCCACACTTACACAAATTCAAATCTACTGCTGTAGACCGACTCAAATGCATACCAATTGCCACCAGGACACAAACATAACAAACAAAAGTGAAACACCCTAAGAAATTAACTAACCCAAACTGAAATATTTACCTTATTATATTATGTAGAATAATTATAAGCATTTATAATGGTTTAATAAAAATAGATGTAATGTGTTTGCAGCATTAACATAACTCTCACGTTAATACAGAAAATGGCTAGATTGTGCTTAGAAACGTAAAGTTGGCTAAGTGTGTAGCACGTTGATCGCAACTTCTGCTAGACAACAGCGAGGGAAATGATCGTAACAAGGGAAGCAGAGAAGGAAATGAAGTTATATGGGAACGCAGTGCGCTTGCGCCATAACAATCGCATTTCTTGGGCTTGTCAATTACACTGCGTTAACTCGCCGTACTTTCAAATACAAGCGTTGCCCCGCTCCCTGCGACCTCTCACCCTAAAGCTTCCTTCACCAGTCGCAAAATCTTGTCTATGCGTCTCTACAGCTCGTTGACCAAATGCACTGGCGTTTGGCAAAGAAGGCGCGGGGAGTTTAAATAAGCTCCTCATACACAAGAAAGTTTGACATTTGCCCTTCTTGTATACGTACCTATAGAGGCAAATGCATATTCACATACAGGGGAAAATTAGTGGGTGTGCATGTGCGAGTATGGGATCACCCAAGAACCGCCACTGGTACACATTTTGATGACATACCATGAGTGACATATGATAGGAACTTAATACAGCTACACAGGTAGCGAGGATTCACCCTAAGAATTTATTCCTTTTGCATAGCGAAAGTGCAGATAAAATTATGCGATTTAGGCTAGAGGGTTTGTTAAATAGGCAAGATTTTAAGCTATAAGCATTTTGTGATTTTATATGGCTAAATGATACTGTGAAAATGGCTAAGATGACAACACTGCTGGTGTGCATGCCTGTAAGAAAATGTCATCCCATGAGTATTAGCGAAGTCCACGATTATAGTGATTTTTTCTTCTTTCAAAACACTCTATAAGCGAAAATGTACAGGATGCAAATTGACCAAGTTCATATATAAGACAACTAAATCTAAGCTAATCTGACCTCCTGTGAATGAAAAACCTAGGCTAATATAAATAGTAAATCATAATGGTATATTATGCAAACGAGACTATAATGGTAGTATTCACCGAACGAGCGAAGCGATGTTAATAATTATCATAAGAGCGTTTTAATCACCATTATAGTCAAGTTTCATACGACTGTTTATGCTCAACCATGTATCTAAATTAAAGGTTTCATAAGTATTCGTTTCTGGTTTGAGTGATGTGTTACAATCGTTATTCCTTTATCTATGGTTACAATACAATGACCTTGTAGCATCTGTGTCAAACAAAGTTGCTAGCGTTGTGAGACGTACCTACTACGCAGAATAATCAATACTTGCGCTTTCACAATGTTACGTGGCCACTTTTGATTGGTCGAATACCAATACTTTAATGAGGCCCATTAAAGTAGTGCTACCAGTCGTATAAATACTACATTTTGGCATGGTCCAGCATAAACAACGTTAAGGAACGCACGCGAGGGAAGCGGGCGTGCTTAGGTGAAATCACTGCTGGTTTTCCTTCAGATATTAGCGGCTCTCCCATATGAACAACACTACAGTGACTATATTAGAGATAGCTGCGACAAGAAGCCCTAAACCCCGCATTTGCCATGTTCTTGCTAACTCAAGCAAAGGTGCTGTGGATATATCCATAAAAATGTATGAAACAGAGGCCTAGTTTTTAATTCACAGTGATTCGAATATAATCTAGAACTAAAATTTACATTTACAGACATTTTCTTAGTTTCAAAGCCATCTACGAAACATACTTGCTCTACATTACGAATTGTGTTTATCAGTAACAAAACATTTTATCGTTCTTTTATACGTACAAGCTATCAACATCATAAATGATGTGAATGGGCACGAGAAATGATAATTACGGCGATTATAATGATACCGTGATGTACAAATGAAATACGATTACCACACGTTCTCGTTTTAAACACAAAATCGAACATCCACTTACCTATAGATAGAAAGCAAATTAAGTCACGCACCAAATATAGTACGCGCATGCATAAATACGTGTACTTTACATTGTTTATAAATACCCACGAGGGATTCGTGAAATTGGAGTATAAATTTTTTCTGTTAGCTGTTTTTCTTGTTTTCTTCTTTTGGCAATAGCTCCCGCTTGTTATGAAATTGTCGAAATTTGTTTACAAATGTGTGCAAATAGTAAACTGAAGCCGCTGATTTTTCCTGTAATTTTCAATTTTGGTTGAATGATTTGTGTTAACGGATATAACGAGTTACCCTGATGCCATCTAGCATTTTAAGATGTATCGCGTATATGTTACGTTTTCACGCAAGAATTGCAGAACCAATTATTGTGAAACTAGGAAATCAACATAGCCAGGTCCCACTTATACCCCCCACCACGGGCTCACCTTATGTGAGTACGGGTTTGGCGTACCCGGGGGTTCCCGAGCCACTCATCGCCATCTTCATCATTTCATCCCCGTCCGGTCGAGGTGGGTTCGTTCTCGTGACCGGGGAACTCAAGGTAGGCTCTCGTGCGTTCTGTGCATTTCACACCATGTCGCCTCTCGCCATCGTTTCTTTCTTCTCTTCTCCTTATGCACATTTCGCCCCACGCCCATTCATCTACACATCACTTTTACTTCTTCGCCGGCCTACCTTGCGTGCGATACGCCCACACAGTTTTAGTTCCTTTGATCTTTTTATTTAAATTCTCCGTGGACACAGCCTGACGAATACCCGCGCACTGGATGCGCAGCTGGGTGAGTGGGTAATGGTGTCGTCCCCACAACCCGGGGTCGTCATGTAGGGTATGTGTTCGTATCCGCTGTTCAACTGCAGTCCCGCGGGGGGCCATTGCATGAGCTGCTGGCTTCTGACGGCGATTGGGTCCCTCTGTCTATGTTCTGGGAGGTGTGACCCTGGGGTGAGATAGGTATAGATAGGCCACTCACCCAAGCCGGGGTAACGCCCGGTAAGTCAGAGCCCGAGGTTGGAGACGGTTGCAATGGTGGAGGATTTTTTTCGCTATGCAGCACCCTTTCTCTATTATTAACAACAAGCGCCGAAACGTTTTTGAAACGGAAGTAGCACCGCCAACAGCTGGTTGTTACTTAGTGATTACCCGTACAGAGGAAGGACAATCATTCGAGAAGGTGAACCCTTTTATAATCCAGAAGGGCTATGACTCAATTGCTGGTCTTGCTCATTCCTGCACTCGTTTAGGAAACGGTTCATTGGTGGTTCAGAATAAGTCCGATCAACAAAGTAAGACCTTGCTGCGCGCCAAGTTTCTCCACGGTTATCCTATCCGTGTTGAGAAACACCGAACCTTAAATTCCTGTCGCGGCGTTGTCACCATGCATAGCCTCGATGGTATATCGGACGAGGACCTGGTAGAATATCTTGCAGACCAGAGGGTGACAGCGGTTCATCGAGTGCAGCCCAAACGCGACGGGGTATTGGTACCCACTCGTACCCTGTTTGTAACATTTGATGGCGTCGATCTGCCCACGAGTATTTCAGTAGGGTACGAACGGATTGCTGTGAGGCCTTATATTCCCAGACCTCTGCGTTGTTTCAAATGCCAACGTTTTGGGCATACGCAAGTCTCATGTAAGAGTGCCGTTACCATCTGTGCATCATGTAGCCAACCCTCACACGAAGGTACCTGTTCAACAGCTCCCGTTTGCGTTAATTGTAAAGGGTCTCATTCTGCGTCGTTTGCCGACTGTCCGCGGTACTTGGACGAGAAGGCGATCCAGGAGATCCGGGTAAAGGAAAAACTCTCCTTCGCTGAAGCCACGAGGCGTTATCATGCGCGCCAACCTTCACTCCTGCGATCTGGCACATTTAGTTCTGTTGTTGCCTCGCCAGTACCACGAGTAGATGCCGAAACTCAGACCTGGACCATGACTGGATTAACCGCGACTACCGTCCGGCCGTCCATTAAAGCTACGGTTACCAAGCCCTATAAACCTGGTCCAAAGTCAATGAAGTCGCAAGCCGCTGAAAAGAAGCCTAAGCAGAAACTTCATAGGGAAGATTTTCAGAAGGACCCTGCGCGTGCGCGCGGTAAGAAAAGTTCACCTTCTCCTCCTCGGAGGTCGCAGTCCCAGGAAGCTCCTGGGACAAGCCGCGCTCAGCGGCACCCTCACCCATCGCCACCCAGAACCGATTCACGGCGCTTGAATCGGTTTCTGGCTCTGAGCGCGTGGGCCCTCCCTTCGAGGAGGCTATGGAGTCTGACCAACTCCATACCAAAAGCCCGAGCCCAAAGGTTAAACAAAAGGTAATTTTAAGCCGCCCTTCTAAGTAGACAGTTTATCCCTCTTTCTTAATGGCTATCCTGACCTGGAATGTACGTGGTGTACGATCGCATAGGGCGGAACTGCAACTTTTATTGCGTTCCCATTCGCCTGTGGTTGTGTGTATGCAGGAGACTAAGCTTCGCCCTCATGATCCTTTTGATCTCCAAGGATATACTCCGGTTCGCTACGACCTTGAACCGGAGGAGGGTACTCCTGCTCATGGAGGTGTCATGTTGTTAGTGCGTAACGACGTTCACTTTCAACGTCTCACTCTTACGTACGTCTTGCAAGCTGTTGCCATTAGACTGCAGTTACCCGGTTTTTTCTTTTCTGTTTGCTCTGTATATTCACCTCCATCGTCTCCCCTCGCTAACGCGGACCTTCGAGATCTCTTGTCCGCTCTCCCATCACCATTTCTCCTGTTGGGAGATTTTAATGCCCATCACCCCCTGTGGGGTTCGCCAAGGGCTTGTGCGAGGGAAACTCTTCTTTCCGACATTTTTTACTAGTTCAACCTCTCTATTCTGAATACAGGTGAGCTTACGTTTCTTTCTGATTCTTCCGGTACCTTTTCTCACTTGGGCCTTGCCGTTTGCTCACTCCAGCTTGCTAGTCGTCGGCAATGGAACGTCGTCGCTGACACCTACTCCAGCGACCATTACCCCTGCATCGTTTCTCTTCTGTCATACCACTACAGCATTCCAGAGTACCTACCTGGATGTTAACAAAAGTCGACTGGAGCTTGTATTCCAGCCTCGTGCATTTTGACGACCAGCCCTTCACCGACATTAACCAACTAGTGCAGCACCTTACGTCTACGATTTTCTCTGCCACCGAACGCGCAATTCCCCGTTCATCCTCTCAACCTCGGCGGTTGCCTGTTCCATGGTGGAACAAGGATTGTCGGGTCGTCGTTCGTGCACGTAGAACTACACTTAGGGTGTTTCGGCGTCACCCTACACTTCATAATTTGGTGACTTTTAAACAATCGCGCGCCAGGGCTCGTCGCACTATTCAGGATAGCAAGAAGGCGTCGTGGGCTCGTTTTGTCGAGTCTTTTAATCGCTTTACGCCTTCATTCATTGTTTGGGATAAACTTCGTCGCTTCTCAGGTAAAGTGTCGCATTGTACTGTTTCTGGCCTTCAGGTTTTAATGGCACCATAGTGGATCCGGATGCCATCGCTAACACTCTGGGTGCTGCCTTTGAGGCGGTTTCCAGTTCAGAACATTATTCCTTCGGCTTTCGCTCTTTCAAAGACCGGCTGGATTCCGCCAGCTATAATTTTCGGTCTGCTAATACCGAGTGTTATAATGAACTTTTCACAATAAGGGAGCTGGAGCACGCTCTTTATTGCTCTAGGCACTCCGCTCCTGGGCCGGACGGCATTCATATCCTGATGTTAAAGAACCTTTCAGCGGACAGTAAACTCTTTCTCTTACAGGTCTATAACAGTATTTGGCAAGACGGTATTTTACTTTCGTTTGGCGCGAAGCCACCATTGTCCCTATACTTAAGCCTGTGAAGAATCGCCAACTACCTTCCAGCTGCCGCCCTATCTCCCTCACCAGTTGTATTTGGAAGGTGGAGCGCATTATCAACGGGCAGTTGACATGGTGGCTTGAGTCTCAGAAACTTCTAGCGAACGCTCAGTGCGCATTCCATCGCTGTCGCTCTACCGTCGACCATCTGGTGTCCCTGTCGACACATACTATGAATGGATTTCTGAGAAAGTGTCAAACTGTGGCTGTGTTTTTTGACCTGGAGAAAGCTTATGACACTTGTTGGAGGGGCGGCATTTTACGTACACTTCACGCATGGAATATCCGCGGTCGTCTTCCCATATTTCTTCGGGAGTTTATGACGGACCGCGTCTTTCGTGTACGTGTGGGATCCGTGTATCAGCTCCTTGTGATCGTCTGCGAAACCCAGAAGCATCGAAAGAGGAACGATAGCTTTGAATACACCATTCGATACGTTCACGATGTCTACAGCTTCTCTGGGATACGTCCAGCCGGCGTTCTGCAGGCGATTGGAGTCCAAAGTGTTGAGAGCCGCATAGTTGCACATAGTCGTAGAAATTTCGGAATTTCTCGTTCTATCTATAGTAGTAGTAGTAGTATTCATGTCTAAGCGAACTTCATCGAACAGAAACAACATGGCGTTGTTGGTCAGTGTTGCAGATGAAGCTTCGCCAGTAGGTTTTGTCACAGATTCCTCTATGTAGAGGTAACTTCTGCTAGGAAGCGTGTACAAATCCTCGGCTTGGCATGGTATTCTAATTTCATCATTCACATCTGGAGCAGACGTATTGTAAGGTAGGAAGACATGTTCCTCCTCTTTACTAATCTTATCGTCAAACGTGGAACTCCGGTCACATCTAAAACATCCATTACAGAACCTTGAATCCCAGACGCTCGAGGAACTCTCGGTTGGATGGTGTTAGCTGTTTGCGTGTCCAAGACTGAGTAGGTATCAATCTCGAGAGAAGCTTTTTATTATAGTAATGCATTTTAAAATTTATTCCCATTCCGTCTTATGTGCAGTCTCACTGTTATAGTTTCGTTTCTGAAGTCGAGCGTATCCCCGTTCTGGTCTACCACACGAATGCTGAGATGATCAATGAGATTCGTGTCGATTATGGGTAGATATATAGGACTGGGCGGTTCCTGCGAGATGTGGTAGCCCGGAGGAACCGACGGGAAAAACTGGTAGAGAGAATGCCCGCTTTTACTGTTGATGAAGGATCCAGTGGCAAGGCTGCACTTGACGCGTATGATGCTGACCTTAAAGATGTTCACCAGTTCGTCAGACTCGGTCAGTACAACCGGCTCCACCGTGCGCTTGCCGGTGAAACCGAGAAGAGAGCCCACCGATCTCTCTCGAGCGAAATCGATAACGTAGGGGCACCGAACCTCAGCCTTCATAGTGTTATTATTGGGACGGAAAAAAATTCATCGCCGGCTTTGAGTCTATCCTTGAGGAAGGTGTTTATATCTTCTATTTCATAAGTTCCAGGTGGAATTTCGACGGTTTCAAGTTTTCCATCCCGCACGTAATGGGAAAGGTTATTGCTAGGATCAACATTTGGTATCGAGTAAAATGTCTCGAAATTCAGTAGATTCACTGGATCCAGATGGAGTGGAGGATTCAAATGGGTAGAGAAACTAGAATCAGATCCGCTCACAGTGATAGTGTAACTCATTTTGACCATTCGAACATCCTGTCGAAAGTGTTTTATAACAGAAACTGCAAGCACAGATGACTACAAATGACAGAATCGAAATTCTGATACCTGTGTCTGTTATACATGATCTTAACACCGTCGAGATAGGATTCTATCTCTCTTGGAGGTTTCAGATTGCCGAAACTGTCAAAATAAAGGGCTAAATTTCCATCCTTGCGTACAGAAACCCAATGGGTACCGGTATTCTGCGAGTTGTCCAAATTGACGACAATCCTCTCTGCACGGCTAGGTCTTAGAGGCAGTTTATCTAGAACGTATACGCCTCTAAAATTAGGAATGCGTAGACGTTCAGCATAAGTTTCAATCTCCGCACCGCTTAAGGCTTTTTCCGAGATAAGTACAGACCTCGCCCCGAGTTTTTTGGACGTAGATACAAGCCCCTTCCCTTCCTGTGTCGTCCACCTCCCTTCTTAAGACCTCTGCCCTTGCCCATGGCTAATGCTTCCATGTGCTGATTATGACGAACCAGCTCGTTCAGTTGCTTCTCCGCAGCACGTTTCTTATTCACCGAGGTAGCGATCTGTGCGGCTCCCCCTGCCAAGCTACCTGCAGCACCCAATGCTGCCAAAAGCGGTAGCAAAAGTAAGATCCCACCTCTAGCGGGTGGCGGTAGTATTCTCTTCCGACGTTTGCGCAAACCAGCACCCATGGCCAGCTTTCCCTTCATGATTGCGGTCACAAGTCTAGTGGCAAGCTTCTCGCCAAAAGTAGCGTCGGCAGACTGCACCCGATTCCAGGCTTTTTCCACAAGAACCTTATCAGCCAAATGCCTCGGAACAGTATCCTGATGTGTGGCGTAGGCGATATCGTGTTCTCGACACGCAGCGTCCAATTCGTTTATAGGAGGATCCCCTCGCTGCAATCGCTTATGTAGCTTAGTTCCGGGATCGCAGTACCTGTAGCCGGGCAAATGAGCCTCAAACGGTAGAGAATTAATCAAAGAATTAAGTACTCCGGAACCCTTCCGCACGCGTCCAGAGCTCATGATACACTATGAAAATAAACAGCGAAAGATATTACTTATAATCTTAGTCGCACGATGGAAGTAGTGAAGCAAAAGTGCTCGTTACCCATACAAGTTTTAGACTTCGACAATGACATTCGCGAACGAAGGCACGGCTCTCTCTTCCCGAGCAACGTCAGAGCGCTCATTCTGGGTAGCTCGAATGCGGGAAAGACGAATATCTTACTCAACCTGCTAATCCACGAGAACGGGCTAAGGTTCGAGAATCTTTACATTTACTCGAAATCACTGCATCAACCGAAATATCAGTACCTTCTCAAAGTGCTGAAAACCATACCCGATATAGGAGTGTACACGTTCGAGGACGGTGAAAACGTACTGGAAACCTCAGAAGCCAGAGAAAATTCCATATTCGTATTCGATGACGTCATCAACGAGAAACCGGGTAAAATAGCTTCGGATTACAGCATGGGCAGACACCGCAACCTCGATGCTGTATATCTAGCACAATCTTATGCAAAGGTACCCAAACATCCACTTAGAGACAATGCAAATATGATCGTGCTATTCCGACAAGATAATCTCAAATTAAAGCACATATATGACGATTACGTAAATACTGACATGTCTTTTACGGAATTCAGAGACTTCTGTAAGAAGTATGGGAAAGTAATGACAGATCGAACTCGAGACCCTTTGTTGTCAAGGTACCTGAATTTCCGCTGAATGAAGGACGATTCAGAAACGGTTTCGATGTATTTATCAGAGTGAAAAAATAGAGAGTATCGCTCATTACAGCTATGAGTATTGACAGATTCGGATCGCGCAGGATCATCCCATCCAGGGGTGTGCTTAACCGTTATATTATAAAACGAGATGGCACGGGAAACTATCAATTCAAGAAAAAGCGATTATGCAACATTCAGTATCCTGAAGAAGAATATGATGCAACGACTAAACACTATGCGGATACGACTATCGTCAAGCATCGAATGCAGACGTTTACCGAGAAGACTTCATATCAGCGTATGGGCGAATTTGAAGCTATGCTTAGGCAGCACGTGCAAACATCGCTCGAAGGTCAACATCAGAGCCTAATGGAATACCTGAGTAAATATGCTTTCAAACGCGATGCAGAAAATAATGTAATTCTGGATACGATAAGAATGAAGGTACTATTGCGTCCAGTTCACGATCATGATGTTCCGAATAAAAAATATATTTTGGATTACATAAATGCACACACACCGCTTCCCGATTCGAACGGTAACGTTTCCTTTCGAAAGAAACGGATAAGGGAGATAGCCGATCCCGTGAACGATAACGATGCCACAACTAAAAATATGTTAGACATTTAGTTGTAAAGAAAAATGCCGAAACACAGACAGTTTTAAACCGAACTCTAGCTTCTATGCCTCAAGAAATTATTGCAGCAGTAGAAAAAAATCTGGATACCGTGGTAGCCTCAATTATGAATAGTACTGCTAATCTTAATTCGCGAGTGAATGTAATAAATACTATTTTAGAGAAAATGAGTGGACAGCTCATCATTACATTGCAAACGAAACCATACAGAGGTAACTCACAGAGATACGTGATAACTTCGGGACTCGAATACTACAGGTCCCTGGTTAGCGGAAAGGTGTTTGGCTGCAATATGATTTCATCATTGCATCCCAATACGAGAACGGATGCAATATTTGCAATAAACGATAAGCAAGTTGAAAGTTATCCTGCACCCGTCATGATAGGCGATAAGTTGACCTTCACAGCTCCAGTTAATCCTGCTAAATATGGACATATTCTAAGTATCGAATTAAAAATCTCCTATATATTGATGGCAGCAGC
This sequence comes from Deroplatys truncata, assembly GCA_030765065.1. Lineage (NCBI taxonomy): Eukaryota > Metazoa > Arthropoda > Insecta > Mantodea > Mantidae > Deroplatys > Deroplatys truncata. The sequence goes on along the minus strand of CM060975.1, from coordinate 178,695,121 downwards.
TTAAATCTGCATTCATTTTAAGATGGATGTAGAAGACATCAGACTCAAGCAGTCCATCGCTCGACACAGTAAAGCGATAAGGGAAAAGTTACACATTCGAAATCCAACGTGTGATGTCCGAGGTTCTTCAGCCCGTCACCGTTCCTCTGAATGATATACTAAAGAATCAAGAAAAAAGCAAAACCCCCCTCTCTCTCTCACCCCGAAGAAGAAGAAGAAGAAGAAGAAGCCGATACACTCGTGAATTATCTGAAGAAGGTTCGAACAGCTAGCGGTATCGATCTGGACGTTACCTTTGGAGTACGGTACGAAGACGGGGATTATAAGATAGGAAATAAATTACTTACATTTGCAGATAACAGTGTTCAGATAGGAGATGAGACTTATATGGCTAGCCCCGGGCTGTACGAACTATTATTCAAGCGAGTACCTCAGACCTCATCGTATACGGAAGACGATCTGGATATTTATTCTCAGATTTTGAAACAAACTCTAGTTCACAGACAGGGCTACAGCAGGAGCCGTCGTCTGAGATCGAACAAGGGGTATAAATTTAAGAATATCATACGCAGGCTAATCGACACTACGACCGGTTCCGGTCTCGAATGGAAGCAGCACGTTCCGGGTAGGAAGTTGGACTACGTATACTGGTCCGATCCTAATAGTCTGATTAGCAGACTCAGATTGCTCATTGCATCGAGGGAGGCTGGCAATTTGAATCATACAACGGAAATTCAAGAGTTTATCACAGAATTGAAAAACTCGAAAATAATAGCATGATTAGACGAAACATCGTTAGTGAGTTACATTCGCCCGCCAGAAGGAAATCTCTACGTAGGAAAATAATTAGTAAAGGTCTTAATGACCTATTACAAATAGACCTTATTGAAATGATGCCATACGCAAAACAAAACAGAAACTATAAGTACATTCTTATTGCTGTTAATTTTTACTCAAAAATGGCTTACGCAAGACCTGTGAAGGACAAGACCGGAGTGAATGTTACAAAAGCAATGCGGATATACTGGAGGATCTGGATACAACACCTAAGAATATTCAATCCGATAACGGCAAGGAATTGTACAATAAGCATTTCAAGCAATTAATGACCAGGTATGGAATTAATCACTATAGTACATTCAGTGTTATTAAGGCTGCTGCTGTCGAGCGTTTAATAAGAACGCTTAAAACTATGATCCATAAGGAATTTTTGACTAAAGGTTCATATAAATGGCTGGATCTCTTGCCAAGAACCATTAACATCTACAATAATACTTACCATTCGACGATTCAGATGAAGCCTCGCGACGACAGGAACAACGATCTCCTCCTCACGGTGTTTCGTCGTGATGTTATGAGGTACGAAAAGAGGAACGCCAGGAGGTTCAATGTTGGAGAAATTGTGAGGATCTCTAGGCATAAGGGTCTACTCGAGAAAGGTTACACACCTAATTGGAGCACTGAAATCTTTCGCATTGTCAGGGTAAGACGCACAGTCCCACCCACCTATCATCTGGAAGATGGTGAGGGGAAGGTAATACAAGGTGGATTCTACGGTCATGAATTATTAAGAACTAGTTACCCTGACACATATCTCGTAGAAAAGGTACTACGTCGACGTGGGAATAGGTTACTCGTCAAGTGGCTAGGCTTTCCAAAAAGTGAATGGATAGAACGGAATGCTGTAGTGTAGAAGATGCAAAAAAACTAAGACAATTTTTAACAACCTGTAAAAAAAATTAGGATTCAGGATGTGTGTTGTATAATTTTATTTCTTAAGAAATAAAGCAACGAATCCAAAAGCAATTGAGATTTTATTTATTTTTAAAAAATGACCCTACTTATTCCCCCATCACCCCAAAAAAGTATAAACATGTAAAAATGAGTACTTATTCAGGTGGACATGTGTTTGCATTTATAAAACAAGATTTGTGAACTTCAAAGTATAAAAAAGAAATCTCTCTAAAAAAATGAGTACTTATTGAGGAGGACATTGAACTCGAAAAAAGTATGGTTTACATTTCATACATCATAAAAAAACTTTAAGTATAAGAAATGCACAACAATCTCTCACATTAAGCAGAATTACATTAAATGGGGAGGACATGTGATTGCATTCATAAACAACACTTGTGAACTCAAAAAAGTATGTTTTACATAACATATACCATAAACTTTATAGAAAATATAACCCTACTTATTCACCCTCACCCCCAAAAAATATAAACATGTAAAAAATGAGTACTTATTCAGGTGAACATATGTTTTCATTTATAAAACAAGATTTGTAAAGTTCACAGTATAAAAAATTCAATTACAAAGAAATCTCTCTCTAAAATGAGTACTGGACATGTGAACTCGAAAAAAAGTATGGTTTACATATCATACACCATAAACTTTAAAGTATAACCATCCCTCTCTATCTCTCTCTCATTAAGCAGAATTACATGAAATGACATACTTTCAATAAGGTAAAAAACACATAGTCCCCCCTCTATCTCTCTCATTAAGCAGAATTACATTACGTCAGTTGTGCTCAGAGGTAGTAGAATCTCTTGGAATAGAAAAATGTCCCCATGCCATAGTTTTATGCGAGTTTTCAATCATATAACGTTAGGTATCAAGCCCTCTCAATGCAATTTTGTTCACTGAATGGAATGGAATGTTGGTTTACGGCGCTCAACTACCGGGGTTATAAGCGCCGTTCTAAAACAGAGGAAGGTAAAAGCACACAATACACAATACACAAAAGTTAAAAATCACAGCAAATGCTGAGGATAGGAATCAGAATAAAAGCAAAGTCAAAGTCAAAGGTAAAGAGATATAAAGAGGAGAATAAAAATGAAACACCGAACGGTGAAGCACCTCAGGTAGAAACATTAAAAACGCAAGTGTAAGGTAGCCTCGGATAAAAACTTAAAAAGCTTATCAACCGCGTGAGGAATGTCCGCCAAGACCTCTGCAAGACTAACCGGCAGCTGCAGAGCGTCCCGAATACGCGCCAGGGAGGCGCACTCCAACAACAGGTGGCGGACCGATGGACATCCGCCGCACGCGGAACAAAGCGGAACAGAGGCACCTCTAAAACGATAGGCGTGGGTAAAATTGCAGTGGTCAATACGAAAACGGGCTAAAATAACTTCCTCACGGCGAGAAAAACGACTAGAAGTAATCCAAGGAACAGGAAGGTCCTTCACTACCCTAAGCTTGTTGCCGCGGAGAGCCACCTACTCCTCGCGCCAGCACGAGAGGACCGCACTTCGCAAAACAAGCCGAAGGTCCTCCGACGTTACCCGAGAGATCACAACACCGGTTGGATTGTCGCCGCCTTAGCCGCAAATCCGCTAGTTCATTTCCAGCCAAGCCGACGTGATCAGGAAGCCAAGCACACTTCACGAAAACACCAGAAGCGTATAAAACATGAAGGGCATCCTGGATTTGCTGTACAAGAGGATGGCAATTGTACAGCTCACGTATACTCTGGAGTGCACTAAGGGAATCACTTAAAACAAGGCTACCTCCCAAGTGGTGACGGCGCACGTATAGAATGGCACGGTATATGGCATACAGTTCAGCACAATAAACGGAAGTGCCACCAGGAAAACCGAAGGTATGAGTTTCGGGCCCATGAACGTAAGCGCAACCAACACCGTTGGAGCACTTAGAGCCGTCGGTGTAAATAAAAATCCAGCCATGGTAGCCGGAGAGAAATTCTAAAAAACAAGCCCGTATACTAGACGCAGGGAGCGCAGACTTCCGGTAAGCCGCCATCCCAAGATCAACGTGAGATGTCGCACGAAGCCAAGGAGGAAACACCCTCTCCCCGGTAGGGAACATGCTGGGCAGTTCAATACCGTGCTGTCGAAGAAGCTCCCGGAAGCGAACACCTGAAGGCCTGGGATAAATGGAGCGGTCCCAATAACGTTCGTCCAGCGCGGCGTGGAAAAAGGAAGCGAACGTTGGATGGGTTGGCATACAGTGAAACGCACAACCATAATTGCCAAGGAGAAAAGCACGCCGATAACGCAAAGGAGGTTCTGCCGACTCGGCGTAAAGCTGAGAACTGGGCTAGTTGGAAACGCACCAATAGCTAAGCGAATGCCACGATTGTGGACGGCGTCTAATTTCCTCAGCACAGATGGAGGGGCGGAAGAATAAACGACGCACCCATAATCCAACTTGGATCGGACTAGCGCGCGATACAGACGCAGCAAAACCGTCCGATCCGCTCCCCAAGATGTACCATTTAACACCCGCAAGAGACTTAGAGAACGATCACATCGAGCTTTCAACTGTGCAACATGCGATGACCAGCTAAGCTTCCTGTCAAATGTCAACCCCAAGAAATGCGCCTCGCCGGCGAAGGGCAGGAAATCTGGACCGAAACGGAGAGAAGGTGGAAATCGTCCCCTACGGCGCCAGAGTTTAACGCAGGTGGTCTTCTCAGTGGAGAAACGAAAGGCAGTTTTAGAACTCCAAGAGTGAAGGTTGTCCAAACATTACTGCAGGCGGCGTTCCAAAAACAACGTACGTTGAGATGTGCAGTACACGGCAAAATCGTCCACGAATAAAAAGGACGACACCCCTGATGGAGCACATTCGCAGATAGAATTAATCGCTACAGCGAAAAGTGTAACGCTTAGTACGGAGCCCTGGGGCAAGCCGTTCTCTTGGATAAAAAGGTTCGAAAAAACCGAGTTGACCCGTAATCGGAAAACGCGGTCCGTCAGAAACTCCTGAAGGAACAGCGGCAAGCGTCCACGGAGGTTCCAGGCGTGTAGGGAACGCATAATCCCCGCCCGCCAACAGGTATCAAAAGCCTTCTCAAGGTCAAAGAAAATCGCAACGGTTTGACAGTTCCGCAGAAACCCGTTCATGATCTGCGTCGGGAGCGACACAAGGTGTTCTAGAGTTGAACGGCGTCGTCTAAAACCGCATTGCGTGTTGGACAGAAGGTTCCGAGTCTCCAGCCACCATACCAACCGTCCATTGATCATGCGTTTCATCACCTTGCAAACGCAACTGGTGAGGGAAATGGGACGGTAACTGGAAGGAAGGTGACGGTCCTTTCCAGGTTTCAAAATGGGAATGATGACGGCCTCTCGCCACTTATCTGGAAATGTAGAAGCAACCCAAACACGATTATAGAGATCGAGCAGGAAGGTCTTACCCTCAAGAGGGAGGTGTTTTAACATTTGAACATGGACGCCATCGGACCCTGGCGCTGATAGGAGCGAAGTGGAAGGGGCGTATTCCAATTTCGCCATGGTGAAAAGGCGATTATAATCCTCAAGGTTACCAGAACGAAACGAGCAACGCTGTGATTCAACACGATCCTTGACAATAAGGAACTCGGGCGAATAAAAATCGGAGCTAGATACCTGAGCGAAAGCGCTGCCCAAAGCATTAGCCACGTCAAATGGAACAACAACAGCTCCTACGGATGTGTGAAGACCAGCGATGGGCAGATGGGTCGATTTACCGGCTACACGCCTGGACTTATCCCAGACGACAGAGGAAGGCGTGTGGTGATTAAAAGAAGTGACAAAGCGTCTCCGGGAGGTCTTTTTGCTATCCTGAATAATTTGCCTACACTGAGTATGCAGTTTCTTGTACTGGATCAGGTTCTCCAGTGTAGGACGACGCTGGAAAAGCCGAAGAGAACGCCTGCGAGCACGAATGGCCGTTCGACATTCATCCGTCCACCAAGGGATCGGAAATCGCCGAGGGTGGGCGGTCGACCTAGGAATAGAGTGCTCAGCAGCAGAAAGAATAGTCTCTGTGAGATGTTGAACTAAAAAATTCACAGAATCGTTCTCAGTACACGTAAACACAGCCAACTGGGAGAAAAGGCTCCAATTGGCTCGGTCGAAGCGCCAGCTAGGCAAACGGGTGGAACATACAGCTGGAGTTAGAGACTAAGAAGACAAGGGAAGTGGTCACTAGAGCGCAAATCAGAGATTACATTCCAGCGAAAGGAAACTGCTAACCGTGGTGAACAAACCGCAATATCAAGATGTGAAAGAGTGTGGAAGGCGTCTGAAATAAAGGTAGGCTCCCCGGTGTTCAGGAGAGCGAGGTTAAAGCTATCGATAAAGTCGGCGATTAAGGTGCCTCTCGCACTAGCCCGAGATGAACCCCAAAGAAGGTGATGGGCATTGACATCACCCACCAACACAAAAGGTGTGGGAAGCTGGGAAATGAGGTCGGCTAAATCTGTTGCCGAGATGTCGGCAGATGGCGGAAGATACAGCGTACAGATGGTAAATCGGAGGGACGGCAGGCGAATCCGGACAGCAACCGACTGGATATCAGATTGAATGGACACAGAGTCCACGAAGAGGTCATTTCTGATTAGCAACATGGTGCCCCCGTGCGCAGGAATACCATCTTCTGGTGGAAGATCACAACGCGCTGAGTGATACCGTTCAAGTTTAATGACGTCTTGAGGAAGGAGCTTAGTCTCCTGCAAACAAAGAACCAGGGGCTCGTACTCGTTGAGCAAAATTTCAAGCTCCGGTCGATGGGATCGAATACCTCGTATGTTCCAGTGTAGGATAGCTATTGTATTTAAAATAGAAGGTCGCAATCGGAAGAGGCGGCTACGACGAGAGCGGTGGACGAATTAATCGACCCCTTTTCTTAGGTTGCCAACCATGAAGTAGAATATTTGTTGTAGTTGGAAGATGCTTCATGATTATCTACCCCACGTTTGGGAGCCAATTTGTCGCAGTAACTTCGTGTTATGTTATTGCTGAGCGCCTGTTATTGTTTTACTACTTTGAATGTTAGGTTCTTTGTCTTCCGGTTAGCTATTATTACTACTCAGTCGAGCATATCTCTTAAACAGGTTGTGTAAATGGAAAGGATTTGTTACTGAAAGATAACACTGATAAAAGAATTTGTTTTTACACTTTTATTGCCATCACACTTTATCCATTTCACATAATTATTCTTGATACACGCCCGACTGAAACTGTTATATTTTCTAATATCACTATAATCACTTATTTGCTGCACATTATTAATTCGCGTATTTCACATTTATAACTAACTTTACAACGCGAGAGATTTTTGTAGAATTGCGCGACGTATAACGCGTGAACGATTCTCTTAAACTGTGCGACGTATAACCTTTGTATGATTCTGTTGGACTGAACGACATATTACCCGCAAATCCTCCTGTTAAACTGAGCGACGTTTACCTTGTGAATTATTCTGTCAAAATGAACTAAACCTGTCTCTGGCGCGGAATGTATACTCCCTCACCCGATATGCCTAAAGATTATAACCGAGCTGCTATTGGTTAATAAAACGCGCCAACATTAGCGTCTATATTTATATCCAATCAAAATTGCGAACACATATGCTCTAGGGAAGATATTCGCTCCATTTCTAAGAAAAGCGCGCTAATCTGACGTCATTTGCTTGTGTCTTATAATTGACACACAACTCACCCCATCGCTCAATGTTGCCCACTCTTATTGTCAGTTTCAGTGAAGTCGTGTAAACGTATTTGCTAACAATGCTTATAATTAACAAACATCCCAAATCATTGTCATACAATAATGTTAAGTTACACTACAATCACTTTGGCATTCACAGTGTTGTGATATAAAATACTGCCTCATATGCCCCACTAGTAACATAATTATAAATATTTACAACTTTTTTTGGAAATTTTATAATTAGGTTTTTAGTCTCCTGAATCTTGTAACACACGGTATTTATCACTTGCACTTAACACTGCACACGCATTTAACACACGTCATACATTTTTGCTTTTTTCTCGTCACTATTTACTGGCTCTGGTATAATGCGTTTATACATACATCTGAAATTACAAATTTTTTATAGCATATACTGTACCCTGAACTATTTAGTTACAAAATATTTATACTTTCTTAGATTATTGACATAGAAATTTATACACTCAAGATTTTTAACCTGGTTCATTTTGCAATTATTAAACATATTTACCAAAATATTTATCCTCTACACAAATATATTTACATCACATAATTCTAGACATAATTTCACATTATCTGTGTGCTATATAAGTGTTTTTCTTTAATTATGTTTACTCCTATTTTATTGTTTTGTACTTTATATTCACAATACTATTTGAATTATATCTACGTACTTTTACTTTAATATGACATTAAGTTTTCATTATTACATGCTTCATTTCAAATGCTGTTACAGTTTGCTAAGAAAATGTTCCTTTTCCCCTTATTCATTTATTTTTGTCCAGAATTTATTTCTCCTTTCTCATGACATATATACATAGATAACCCTCTTACATTTCAATACTTTGTTCTGCAGTTCAGCTTTAACTATCCTGGATTTGTTTGCTTTTTTTTAGCGGTCATTGATATTCTCTTTCCTGGATCAAATTGTCTATGGCTAAACATTACTCGTAGCTGTATCGTAACATTCCAAAATCTATTCATGAATAGCCTATTAAAGGATTCATATGAAATTTCACCCCATGATACCATTTGTAACCAATCTAAAGTTTTCTGAACAACACATCTTTTAACAACTATCATTTTCAATTCTTCCGGTATCTTTTTATTTTGAGAGTACTCTGACAAGTCTGTAATAAGCTGTACTGGATTGGAGTTTTCATTTTGAACAGCTTGATACTTGTTAATTTCAGAAGTTAGCTTTTGATTATTTATAGACAAAACTTTAACTTCTTCGGACAACTTATTTCTTTGTGTTACCGATTCCTTCTGAATTTCAGATATCTCCCCTCTGAAATTAACTTGCGCCTGATTTAAATCTGTATTCGTAGCCTCTTTCATCTCTCTTATCTCACTTGAAATGCTATTCATTCGGCTACCTAACTCTGTACATTCTACATCAACATGTTCAAACTTAGTATTAACCTCACTTGTTTCGTTAGATATTTCCCTGCTCATGTCTGACATTTTCTTTGAAACTTTCCCTATCTCATTTGCTATCATTTCCTGATTTTCATTTCTTATTCTTGTCATACTGCTATCTAGCTCCATAAATTTCTTTTCCATATCTTCCCTGTTTTAATCTATTTTCTTTTCTAATTTCTCATTACTCTTACCAATATCTTCCCTTAATTCCCTATTATTCTTTTCCATATCTTCTCTCAATTCCCTATTATTCCTTTCCATATTCTGAGTTAGTTTTTGTTCTAATTTCTCATTACTGTTACCAATATCTTCCCTCAATTCCCTCCTATTCTTTTCCATATTCTGAGTTAGTTTCTCTAATTTCTCATTAGTCTTACCAATATCTTCCCTTAATTTATTTGTAATACTCTTATTTAATGTTTCACCAAAATTTCTCAGCATTTCCATCATCATACCAGCATCAAAATTAACATTTCCTGCTATTCTATTCTCACTTTCTTCACTAATATTTCCTCCCTCAAATTCTACATTGTCTGAGCTATTTACCGTAACCTGCATTGAATTACAGCTAACTGTTACATTATCCCCTTCCATAATTGTTTCTTCTGTATTATTAGTGGACATTGTTTTCTTACTCATACCACTTCTTAACAACATTTCATTTCTCACAATTTTTTTAGGATACAAATTTTTTTTTACAATTTTCTAACCTTTCTGATGCTATCTGATGATGTTGTTTTGATGTCCAGCTTCCTGCCCCTCTCTCCTAGATATATATGTCGCCTCTGCGTCGTACTACGATGGATCTGCGTCGTCTTGCTGTCTTTGTGTCCTGTAGTTCAATTCCCCTGTTGCCTTTTATTCTCGTAGTTACGATGTCCACTCATCCGCGTCGTCGGTCGTTCTTGTCGTTTTTTCTGGAATCTACATCTTGTAGTTAATTTCACTGCTCTATTCGCTCCACGTCCTGGTTCCTTCGTCCCTTCCTAGTTATTTCGCCCCTTTCTGGTTAATTGGCCCCACGTTCTGGGTGCCAATTTGAAGTAGAATATTTGTTGGTAGTTGGAAGATGCTTCATGTTTATCTACCCCACGTTTGGAAGCCAATTTGTCGCAGTAACTTCGTGTTATCTTATTGCTGAGCGCCTGTTATTGTTTTACTACTTTGAATGCTGGTTCTTTGTCCTCCGGCTGGCTATTATTACTACTCAGTCGAGCATATCTCATAAATAGGGTGTGTAAATGGAAAGGATTTGTTACTGAAAGATAACACTGATAAAAGAATTTGTTTTTACACTTTTATTGCCGTCACACTTTATTCATTTCACATAATTATTCCTGATACACGCCCGACTGAAACTGTTATATTTTCTAATATCACTATAATCACTTATTTGCTGCGCATTATTAATTCGCGTATTTCACATTTATAACTAACTTTAAACGCGAGAGATTTTTGTAGAATTGCGCGACGTATAACGCGTGAACGATTCTCTTAAACTGTGCGACGTATAACCTTTGTATGATTCTGTTGGACTGAACGACATATTACCCGCGAATCCTTCTGTTAAGCTGAGCGACGTTTACCTTGTGAATTATTCTGTCAAAATGAACTAAACCTGTCTCTGGCACGGAATTTATACTCCCTCACCCGATATGCCTAAAGATTATAACCGAGCTGCTATTTGGTTAATAAAACGCGCCAACATTAGCGTCTATATTTATATCCAATCAAAATTGCGAACGCATATGCTCTAGGGAAGATATTCCCTCTATTTCTAAGAAAAGCGCGCTAATCTGACGTCATTTGCTTGTCTCTTATAATTGATAAACAACTCACCCCCTCGCTCATTGTTGCCCGCTCTTATTGTCAGTTTCAGTGAAGTCGTGTAAACGTATTTGCTAACAATGCTTATAATTAACAAACATCCCAAATCATTGTCATACAATAATGTTAAGTGACATTACAATCACTTTGGCATTTACAGTGTTGTGATACAAAATACTGCCTCAACCAGCACCTTTAGGAGATGTTTTATCCTGCCGCTTCTTCATAGGCGGTCTGGCAGCGGCGGAGGATTCCTGCTCCATCTCCTCCGCGGGGGAGGACCCTTTCCAATGGAAAAGTTTGGTTCGAGAACCTCGAACCGATTGGAAGTAGAGACCAGCGGAGATGTAGATCGCCAATCGGAGTCCGTCCCAGAAGAAGCCGTAGAAGAGGGTCTATGAGAAGAGCATCGCGGACTATTCTTCCCCTTCGACGTTCCCGGTACAGATGGAGGGGTGTCCTTCAGGAAGTCGGATCTGGTGTAGTGGGTCTTGAAGTTTACTGGTGAAGCAGTGCTGGCAACGGCCTTTCCAGCCTTAGAGGAGGAAGGCAACGCTTGAGAATGCGATCACACAGGAGGAAGGTCAGTTACAGTCTTGGCAGATGTCGACGCAGGTGGCGAAGTCGAGGTCTTTGGAAGCGAGCGGGCGACAAGTATCTTATCTGAAATGGTGGCCACGTTCAAATCGCTGGTCTGGCTATTTCCCGACTCGGTACCGGCTTAGCTGCAACGGAGCTATACGTACCGGACCGCGGGACAGACGGTTGACGGATGCGTAGGAGTTTCCGGGCTTCCGAGAAGGACACCTTCTCCCTAACCCGGATCTCCTGGATCTCGCGTTCCTCTACAAAACGGGGTCAATCTCGTGAACTCGATGGATGTTCACCGCTGCAGTTAACACATGTCGGAGTGGATGTGCATTCCCCATCATGGGAGATGTCACCACAGTTAACGCAGGTAGAGTTGCCATTACAGAAGTCGCTGGTGTGTTCAAAGCGCTGACAGTTGTAGCATCGCAGCGGGTTAGGGATATACGGCCGGACTACAATGACCTCATACCCTGCCTTAATTCGTTGAGGGAGATCTACTCGATCAAAGGTAGGGAACAGGGTACGAGTTGGCACGAATTCACCTCTGTCCTTCCGCTGAACGCGATATACCGCCGTAACACCTTGATCAGAGAGGTTGTCCTGAATCTCCTCATTAGGCATGCCGTCCAATGCACGGGTGTTCACCACACCGCGCGCGGAGTTGAGAGTTCTGTGCAGCTCAACACGAACAGGATTGCTGGTTAGCAGTTTGGCTTTAAGGAGTTTCGCTGCCTGAGAAGCTGAAAGTGCTTCAATCAGGAGTGTGCCATTACGAGAACGTACACAGGATCTAACAGGACCAGCAATGCTGTCCAAACCCTTTTGAATTAGAAAGGGATTCACCGTAGTAAATTTCTGCCCTTCCTCAGTTCTCGAAATCACCAAGTAGCGAGGACCACTGGGCTCGACTACTTGTTTTCCCTTCACAGGTTGTTTTAAGGTATTGGATGTGTTTACCATGAAAGATAGTAAAACGTTCGTCCCGCAGTGCTCCCCACCCACCACGGAGCCCAACAAGGGGTCATCCCAGTGGGTTGACAGGGCTACACACAGGATATAGCGCGCACGCCGTCCCACTCACCCTGGAGTTCAGTAAAAACCTAGTCCCGGACGATTGGCTAGGGGTGGGTTAGTCCCTAGCCGCCCGTTTTGGTGAAGCAAAAACCAAAGTGGTGTTTTGGGAATGCGCATCCTCCCTGAAAACTGTAAAACACCACCAACCAGGCTCAGATACGCTTCCCTCAACCACCAGGATATTTCTTTCCACCGACACGGGTCTCCACGCACAGCCTACACGTGGGTGGGCGCTTTGGCTGACTCCCTCACCACTTGGAGGAGCCCACACCGAGGAAGTCAGGGTGGCTCGGGACCCCGGGTGCGCCAAAAACCCGTACCTGCAAAGCAGGCCCCTGGGTGGAATTTTGTTCATTTCTACTGTGTGAACGTTATGCTTACGACTTTGGAACGTTGTTTGTCTGGCATAATGTGCTACATTCATGTCATTGAGACAAGATAGGTAATCATCAAAAGTTATTGAACGCATTGCAGCCTTTGAAACGCCTTTTGACTTCTTAACGATCTGACCGTCAAAACGGTATGAGTACAGCTTAGATCTTAGCCCAGCGTATTCTGTCATTATTTTACCCGATAATTCGTCTTTAAATAAGCCCATTACTTTCCTGTTTACCAGAGGTATCGAATATATGTTATCGGGTGGGTAATTGGTTGTATCAAAATGCTGAATGTTGGTTTTGATAAAATCATAAACATCTGTACTAGTTTCAAACAAAAATGAATAGGTATCCATGTAATTTAAAGACAAATCATTTAGGTTCTTTTTCAGAATGTTATAATAAAAGTGGTACATCACATATTTAGAAATGTCAAGTATTGCCTGTCCTATGTATATGGGCTTACACATGTGAATTTCTTCCTTTGCCAGTTCGATACCCATAAGGTTCTCGTCAAATATAATGTAACGCAAAACCGTTTGACGCGATATCAGCTTTTTCGCTTGTTTCCAACTGGTAACGAGACGAAAATGTTATGCTTACGTACATTTTCCATAAATGTTCCATAAACACAACTATTCATTTTTCCCCTAGATTCTGACCGAATTTAGATTTCTCCTCAGCACATTTTGCAGCGTTCAAGTCAGTGTATGATTTTAACCAGAAGGATTGTTTGTAAGCCACTGCTCTATGTACGTATTTCAACTTCATTCCTAATTCTACACCATGCTGTAGATTACGGTAATGCAAGACATACTTAGACTTATCAGATAGTGTTGCAAGAAGCTTATTGCATTTATCCTTTGGAGGTATTTCGCTCTTTGGACACAGTGGAAGATCGTTGTGTTCGTCGTGAATGGCTTTAGGATATTCGAGATCGACTTCGAGCACATAACCCGTTTCCGAATCTTGCGGTACGGTTAAGAATTCTATTGCATTAATTTCAGTTTTATTTAACCATCTGAGTTCGCCACATGGAGTTGCATGCCTTGCCATGGCAAATCCATATAAGTTTGTACAATCGAAAAGTGCTAAGTATTTAGCTGGTAGCGATTCGTTGTATTCATTCATGTACTTGTTATTGGCTTTGGAGTATCGCTGCGACACCGTGAAAAGCCCGCCTCTGATTCCTGACTCGAAAAACTCTAGCATTTCTTTGTCGGTGATTAGCGATAATTTTGTTTTAGTCGTCTTTAACATCGCCTGATAGCCCAATCCGGGAGCAGTGTAGAAGTGGCACGGATCTAGTTTATATAAATTTAGGCACAAGTTTCTGAAAGTTTCAAAAATGTCAGTCAATAACAATGTGTGAGTCTTAAGATATAGATCGCTGTATTCGCCTAAGTTTCTGATATTTAACTCTCGCCATACTGTTTGAGCATGCAAGTAATCTTCAGTTGTTATAATATCAAATTGTGATATATCTGGCAATGCGGTCTCTTTCAATTTCTCTACGCAATCCAGATATGTGTATGGAAATACGCCTTTGCGTCTCATTAGCTGCCGATGTGCAGGATTTTCGTATGCTCTGTTTGTATTTTTAAAGTCCTCGGGGTTTAGCATATCAGCTAAATTGCTCAATTTATCATCAAGGAATCTATAACTATCAAGAAATCTAAAATATATAGTTTTTCCATTGGACGTATAATCTCTTACTGAATGATAGATAGTTTTCAGATATTTGTGAAATACATGATATGGGTTCTCGATCGTAAGCGAGATGTTTCACGAGAAAATGTGAATCGTAGTTTGACAGACAATGAAAGAAAATCGGTATGTAATTTGGTAACTTTCTATTCAGATTACACGAATTGTGGGCCGGTCCTATGAATCTACCGGTTAAATGGCAATGGTCTAATATTTTATCAGATTCGGACTCAAATTTATCTTCGCACAGATGACAGAAATCAGTATTTCTGAATTTTATTTTATCTGCATCAGTAATATTTAACTCTTTGTTTTTCGAGTAAATATCGATTACATCGTCTACAATTACAGCTAATTCGCAGAAAAAAATCTTAAATCGCATTAGGACCTCTAAAGATTTTGAATTTCGATAAGGAATCGTCATAATTGCATACAAGATTTAAATCTATTGATACTGCTTCGTGTCTTTGTAGCGATCTCGTCCAGCTGCTATCTGCGGAGGGCTGACATGAATGCACTTTTTTAAGTATTGATTCGATATCTGCATATATGACAAATGGCACCTGAGAGCACTTCGAGTATGAATTGAATCGAATGGTGTCATTTACCCCTATTTCAGGCATACTAACAACTTGCGATTTCATGCATCTCCTTTTATGTTTAGCTAGGTTGCTTTCATTCGAGAAGTATTTCATGCATACCTCACATATACACATCCTACACTTCCGTTTAGTTAACTGTGAAAACAACAGGCGAGATAGATCATTTATTAAGCAATAGTGTGATCTAGCTTCATCGGCAATTCTTAAAAGGTTCACATGATGCTCTTTACGTTCTGAGGTTTGCTATAATGGAATAATTGAAAATTCGTCTATACCATATACCGTGATAGATATATTATCATTTTACTTTTCAAATTTTTGTATGTCATCTAAAGATACTGGAAACTTTATTCCTGCGAAATTAAATTCTTTAAACATATTGTACTTGGAGTACGAACTCACTCTATAGCTGTTAGGCTTAACTGGAAATTTAGATGCCAGTAGGCAATATCCGAAACATTTGTTATCAGTATTCCTAATATTGGTCACTGCTCTCTTGTGTTTTATGAAATCAGGCACTTTTATGTTACAACCTGCATTTAACGGATCGTAGTGACAGAAATTTAGAATTAACGAACATATTTGGTATAGTGATTTCGAACTGCTTTTCGATTCGAATGTATCAATGTTGAATAATATGGGATGTTTAAGTTTATTCTCATACCACTCGCTAATATTTGTACCTTGTAAGATAGCATCCATTTTACTATTGAAATTAAATGTCTCGATCTTTTCATTTTCGGGTGTTTGGATGACATATTTGCATACTAATGTAGCACATAACTTTATTCCTGACAAATGACGAGCGAGATTGCTCCGAATTTCGCTGTTAACGAGCGGTTGACATTCATGTAGAAATGTTTCAGGATCCATCATCCCCAGCGAGTTTTCTATTTGACTCGTATAGATCCGATTTTAAATGCCGATTCAATAGCCATGCACGCAAGATCCTTCTGCCTCTGTTCACTCACCGAATCTGTTCTTGGTTTCTTTGATGGAGACGCGCTATCATCTTTCGAGGTGCTCGTCGTCGTAGTCCTCTTGTTTGGGGCTCCGGTCTTATTTGAGATCAAGTGCACGTGTTCCTCTGAAATTGAAATAAATGAGGTGTCATCAGTAATACATATTTGATATCTTTTAAGCTGAAAAAAAATGTTCAGGTAAAGCTTTTTTAAAAAACAATTGAAATCGAATTTTCGTTTTTCGTGATATTAATTTGTTACTTTTTTGAAGTATGCATGAAAGCTGAACAATCTATATCAAATAGTTGATTTTTATTTAAAAGTAATGTTTGATGCCATATATATCAAAATATCTTTAAGCTGGAACAAAATGTTGATTTTATTTCAAGTAAAGTTTTTTAAAAACACTGAAATCGAATTTTCTTTTTTCGTGATATTAATTTGTTGCTGTTTTGAAGCATGCATGAAAGCTGAAAAATATATAGTTCACTTTATTAAGGCTGAAAACAAAATTGTCATTTTATTTCAAAGTAAAGTTTAAAACCTAATCTAATTTTCTTTAAAGCTGAAAAGAAAAATATCCCCTTTTTAAGCATGCATGAAAACTGAAAAAATCTATACACTTATATAACAAAAATGCTTCATTAGTAATGTTTGATGCTACTGACATTAAAGTTATATATTAAAAAGATGAAATAGAATTTTACTTATAGCTGAAAAAGAAATATTGTGAAGTTATATTTTTTGTTGAATGTTTAAGCTGAAAACATTTATTCTCTTATCCGATTACTTTATTATTTTTCAAAAAGTAATGTTTTCTTTTAACACATACATACGAACAATAAGAAAAAGAATAACTCACCTTTTCTTGTCTTGGAGTCTATATTGTTGAATTTTCTGTGGATTTCTTGTTTTACTGCAGTGTCTGAAAAATGATAAAAAAAAAGTGCTGTGATTAAAACTACAAAGCTTTATATATTACAGAAAGAATGTTCCATCTTAACACTTTAGAAAGCCGTTTTTAGATAGAACCACATGTAAACGATAATAACACGTTTTTTTCTGCTAGCTACACCCACCTTCTTCAGTTGCGTTTCCTCCGCTTGAGGGTTCTTCTGAATGTTTGAACTCGTCTGAAAATTATACAATTCATTATTGTAACGATCTGAGAAGTGAAAATAGTAAGTCATAAATAACATATATATGTTCATTTTATCGACTGGCTATAAACAAACGCCGTTATAATCTGAAATTTCGAGATATTCATTTTTTACACGTACAAAGACAAGATTTTATCCATGCAGTATAGTTATGTCAAATTAATCTTAAAAGGTCAAAAATTTAGAACTATTCCATGCAAAAAATGACATTAAGAATTTTTTTCTCTTTTCCGAGATGCATTATTTTTTTTTCCGAACTGAGCTAACACATGCAAAAAACTGTTTTAATATACCTTTTTTTGTAAAAAAAAGTAATCTTGTGACGTCGATACCCGCTAGCTAGCGTCTCTTGTCCCATATACACAAGCTGATAGCCGCCTTCGTTTATAGCGGTTTTCTGTTTTGTAGTCATACTCTTAAATCGCTCGGGAAGAAACATCTGATACTGATCTAATATTACTACGACGCGTTCCCCATATCTTGTGCAAAGCGTCTTCACCGTTTATTTTGAACGGTACGTTTATCTCCAGATCTGCAAGTTTCTTTGTTGGTACTATTGGAGCGCCGTCTCCAATTTCATTGAGCTGGCTTATGATTTGATCTGAAACATACAGACGCGTTTCAACAGGATTATATTATTTAGGTCACGAAAAAACACGGAAATAAAAGACACATTGAATCGATTGTTTAGGTCACTGAAGTATATGTACAAAACACAAATTAAAAAAAGACACAGATCGAAATTGAACAAATAATATTTTTTCACTTACCATCCATGTTCTTTCCTGGGTTGTAACGTGCGGTGCGCATTTCTGTTGCATATGGTCTTTTTTGGTACTCCCTTACACATTTTATATGTCCCCGACGTTGTTAACCCCCCTCCCCCACAAACACTTGTTCTATGCTACAGTCACATGTCCAGCGGAATAAGTACTAATTTCTTAAGAACTCTATCCTACGTTTTTATACGTTCATGATACAATGTAGTTTTTTCGTCTTTTCTCCCTTCTCCATCACGTATGCGCACGCAGTTATCTGACCATTAACTGAGATTCGTTCATGAAAAAAATTACCTTTTCCACCTGGCCCCTGTACTTACGATAATTATAGCATTGGTAGGACCCGTGTTGCTTCTTCCTTTTTGCTACAGGCAATTTCTTACGCTACTTTCAGAGTTTTTACTTAACCTATCATTAGGTTCAATTTATAAATTCTGACGTACCAGAGGAAGTCCTGGTTTCTCTCTGCCTTGAGGTTACAGAGACGAGAACACGTTGCCTTTTTCACAGTCATAAAAGACATTGCATTATGCATGTCTCACCATTAGGTTTATCTGTGAGCTCGATATGCCGAGGAATCATTCACATGGTTGTTTTAAAGCATTTAGTTTTAGTAATTTATAGTTCATTGCCGTCTTGACCCTTCTGTTACTGATCCAGCGTGAACGGGATCTCTTCTAGGAATCACTCGCATGGATTTCTTATTTTATAGTTAATTGCCTTCTTGATGAAAGATTCCAAGTTTTTAGCTGCGGGGGGACTCGAAAACGTACGTTTGTTATGACGACGTAATGGTACACCTGACTCGAATATTATTAGCCCCCTTAGAAATCGTTCACGTGTTTTTTTCTTATTTATAGTTCATTGCCTTCTTACTGAACGGGATCTCTTCTTCTTTGATGCATTTTTTTTCAGTCATACATTAGTTTTAGCAAAACAAAACCATGGATATGACGAGAGAACCGTACACATAACTCGAATATTATTAGATCACATGTCCTTATATAGTTTACTGCCTCTGAACGCGGTTCTTGATGCATTTCAGAGCCATACATTAGTTTTTTTTAGCAAACGAGGTAACCGTGCACATAACTCGAATATTATTTAGACCATATGTCTTTTTTTCTCATATATATACACTTCGTTTCCTCTGAACGGGGTTCTTCTTGCAATTTTTTTTCAAAGGCATACATTTCGGTTTAGCAAAAAACTGGGGGGACGTGAGCGCGCACGCGCGCACACACCACAGATCGAAATTTCACATTTTTTCGGCTTTTAATTATTTTTATAATTCATTAACATAACAATAAATTGTATCAACAATTTCACGAGAGGAAATAACGTGCTGGCTTTTATTATTCATTAACTGCACAACATAACAATAAAGTGTATCAACAACTTCACGAGGGGAAATAAAGTGCTGGCTTTTATTTATTTTTATTATTCATTAACTGCACAACATAACAATAAAGTGTATCAACAACTTCACGAGGGGAAATAACGTGCTCCAGGGAGGACCGCAGAGGAGGGACGGACTTCAGAATTCTCCACTCAAGACTCCCAACGTCGCGTAATCCCACACGTTACTCGTATACGTGGGTACTAACTCCGTCTTTTAATAACGCGGCTTGAAACTCAAGTACATAGATGTGCAGATCCCCGTGGTATACCACTACTTATAGCTTATTATTAAATTTCTGAGAACGTTACATAACAAAAATTTATTATCATGGTGTTTCTGACAGGTTGTGTTGTTTAAAAAAATTATGTAGAATGAGCAGTTTAGAAGTTATACAACTTTTTCCGTTACTATTACTCATTTGTGACAGTTATAGTGGTAAACAGTATAATTCCGAAATACTGTTTCAATTTGTATAAATACGACGAATGTGCAGTTTTTATTGCCTGGTTTTAAAATACCGCATGCAACGCTTTGCACAGAGAGGAAGAGGGAGACAGAGGGAGAGGGAGACAGAGGGAGAGGGAATTAGAAAGTAAAAAATATGTAGATGGAAAGAACGAGACAGCGGGAGGGGGAGGAAGAAAGTGGGGTAGAAACAGAGAAAAAGGGAAGCCATGTTAAGGATTTTTACACCGCAAAAGTCCAAAGCCCTTTACTGGATTTGAACCCGTGATCAGCTGGCATTGTAATCACTGCTGACGGAAGACACAACATATAGGTAATTATCGTAAAAGAAGCTACCGTTCCTGTTTCTATTTAGGAAAAGTAGATCTCAACACTGAGATTTACTGGCATAGCCCTTAGTAGTTATCTTGCACTATTTAGAACCAATTTTTAATATCTTTGAAAGAAATCTATTACCTTTCTCTTGCGTTCACGATCGCTAGGTACTATCTTTCAAGAAAGTAAATGTACACTTGTCAGTATCATTCAGACGTTCCGTGAGTAGCAGCTATGAAAATTAAATCGACCGTGTCGTAGATGTATATTGTCGTGGTCGCCATTTTAACCTGTCATTGGTTATATTAAGTCAGTATGGCAAAACATGGACTAAATATCATAAAACAAGTTGCAGTTCTCTTGCAGCTTAGCTATTAACTACATGGCATTGGCAAGAAAACGAAAACACGTGGAATGATGATTTTAATAAAACCACTATGTTATATATAACCCACGTACCAACATGTGTTACCGTAGCTAATTGGTAAAACGCACGCCTTTTTTTTTCTTTCTTCTTTTTTTTTCAAGTGTGCCGAGGGTTCACGGTTCGAAACCCCAGCCTGTGGTCATACTTTTTATTCCGACCTTTTTCAGCTCGTAAGTCGCATTAATAAACGAATTCACAGCTTTCTTGCAGCTAAGCTATTACTACATGATTTCGAAGAAAATGAGAGCAGGTTGAATGATGATTTTAATGATAAGTTCTATTTGGAAGAATCGACGGTAACACAACGTAATGATTGCTAAATGTAAACAGTGAATATATTTCTCAATGTATATGTCGGCTAATTCCCAAGGTCGCGGGTTCAAACCCGGTGGAGGGCGATGGATATTTTCGGGTGTACAAATCCTTAGCATGGCTTCCTTCGGAAGGGAAGTAAAGCCGGTGGTCCGTGTCGTAGATTTACGGCAGGTAAAAGAACCTCATGTCTGATAAGAGGCCTATGAGCAAAATTTCCGGTCTTTCACGCCCAATATAGAATGGGATGCTAAGCGCCATAGTAGTTAAAGAGCGTCCATAAATAAAACTCAATTTAATTTTTTTCGCCCGTATGTGCTGAAGTACACTACTGCTTTTTAAATCACATAATAGAAGCGCTGAAAGGTCATGTAAGAAATACAATGCATTTTGGTACTAATAAAAATGGAGCACTCCCAATAATGAAAGCTCGAAGCATGATAAACGCGTTGTAGCGGTTCTCCTTGGTAGGAGCACATTACATTGATGATGATGGATGCTGTATTACGTCCCTGTAGGTCGTCTTGATGCCCGTACTCTCGTGACGTATCTCGACGTTCTCGTAGACCGGAATCTGATGATCGTCTATCTGTATTCTTGTGTGTGTGTGTGTGTGTGTGTGTGTGTGTGTGTGTGTGTTAGTATGTTGTAATTATTATTGTATAATTGTGCCACGGCTGCTGTATTTGTGTCGGATAGCGCTTATGTCTTGTCAGGGTTGGGTATGGAGAAGGTTAAACTATTTTGCACACACGTATTTTGTTAATTATTTCACTGTATTTTAGATAAACTACATATAAGTACTCACAATTCACTATCAACGTTGTTATGTTAAAATATGTAAGTAGGATATATAGGACAGACCTGGCGCAGTTTTTGCGTTTATATGGAAAAAGATGGGGAAAACGAGGGTATATGCGGCGGTTCACGGAGGAAAATGCGTTTATATGGGGAAGATAGGGACTACGAGGATCGATGCTAGGCTAGATAGAGGTTGAATGAATGAGGATGTGCTTATATGAGAGATACGGGGAATACGAGGAGAAGTGTTAGACTAGATAGGGTTTGAGATGTGGAATATGCATTTATATGGGAAAGATAGGGAAAACGTGAACAGAGGCTAGGATAGACAGATGCTGAAGCAGGGGGAATATGAACATATATACAGGAGAGATAGGGGATACGTGGAGAGGTACTAGACGATTCAGGGTTTGAAGGGTAGAGTATGGCTTTTTATATGGAGAGACGAGGAAAACGGGGGTATATGCGACGGTTCACGGAGGCAAATGCGTTTATATGGGAGAGATAGGGAAAACGAGGAGAGTTCTGAGGTAGAGTAGGGGGTGAAGGAGGGAGAGATATGCTTTATACGACAGAGATAGGGCATACGAGGGGAGGTGCTAGTGTAGACAGATGTTAAGGAGTACGGTATACGACTATATGAGGAATATATGGAAAACGGAGACAGACGGTATTATAGGCAGAAGCTGGACCACTTTTGCGTTTATATGGGAAAGGATAGGGAAACAGAGGGTAGATGCGACGGTTCAAGGAGGAAAATGCATTTATAGGGGAGAGATAGGGAATACCAGGGCTGATGCTAGGCTAGTCAGATGCTAAAGGAGGGAGGCATATGCTTTATACGAGAGAGATAGGGAATACAAGGAAAGATGCTATACTAAACAGGACTTGAAGGGTAGAATATGGCGTTTTATATGAGCGATATAGGGAACCGAGGAGAGGTATTAGGATAGGAGTTTTGAATGATAGAGTAGGCGTTTGTATGCGAGAGATAGGGAATACGAGGGTCGATGCTAGGCTAGACGGGGTTGAAGGAGGGAATGCATCTTATATGAGAGAGGTAGGGGAATATGAGGAGAAGTGTTAGACTAGACAGGGTTTGAGATGTGGAGTATGACTTTTATGGGAAAGATAGGGAAAACGTAAACAGATAATAGGCTAGACAGATGCTGAAGGACGGGAATATAGGTTTATAGGGAGAGATAGGGAATACGAGGGGAAGGGCTAGACTAGACAGATGCTGACGGAGGAGGGGATACGCTTTATACGGAAGAGATAGGGAATACGAGGTGAGGTACTAGACCATACAGGACTTGAAGGGTAGAATATAGCGTTTTTATATGAGAGAGCTAGCAAACCAAGGAGAGGTATTAGGTAGGAAGGTTTGAATGACAGAGTATGCGTTTATATGGAGAGACGAGGAAAACGAAGGTTGGTGCTAGGTTGAGAGAGTCTTCAAGGAGGAAAATGCATTTATATGAGAGCGGTAGGGAATACGAGGAGAGGTGCTAGTCTAGAGAGGGGTTGAGGAGTAGAGTATACATTTATATGGGAGAAATGTGAAAAACAGGAGTGGTACAAGAATAGACAGGGGTTGAGAAGGCGGAGGAATGTAGATAGGCGGTAATATAGAGTGTAATTAGATTATAAAATATGTCTCATCCAACGTTACAACACTTTTATATACTTTTTCTAAACCTTACAAACTTTTTATTTGTTAAACAGTAGTGTGCGGGACGGAGAGGGACAAACTGTATATCGGTTTACAGTGAAGTATACGTCCTAACCTATTCCCACCTTGTATGTTCTGCATCTTCTCATTGTCTATTCATTCCTAACATAATCACGTAACAAGACGTAACCAACAAACGTAACCACGTAACAAGACGTAACACAACGTAACATAACAGTATGACAAGACGTCACACTAAGTAACATAAGCACGTATCCTCATAACATCACGTGACATCTCGTAACCAGAAACGTCACACGACGTAACAACACGTAGCAACTATGTAACCAAGTAACAAAACGTAAGAACAACACGTAACCAGCCCATTGCTAAGGTAATCTAAGCTAATCCATCCTTCATAACTTAGACAATAAGTACGAGAACCTAGCCTAGATTAACCCGACCAATCCAAACGTTCCCCTCATCATCTATTCTACTCAGTCATCGACTAACCTAATCTGGCTAACCAAAGATAACCTCAACCTTCTTTTAGTGAAATTACAATGGTTTATTCAGGTTTTATTATTCGAGAGTTTTAATTGAAAAGTTTACGTCAACATACCTTTATTTTAGTTCGTTGTAGGCGTCTCTCCCCTTTTTATCTAGGCTTGAGACCAGCACTAGGATTGCTCCTAATGGCAGGGTTACCACCTTCCCTTCCATCTTCTTCTTTCTTCATCGGTCGTCAGCTAGCTGCATATACAGCACACGGATAACCTTCTTTTTAAGATTGTAGACTCACGAGAAAATCTTTATCTTTGACTTACATTCTTTTAAGCACTGTTTGTAATGGCGTAATGCCCATACGCATATGTCGTTATTCCGTCCTCAGCAATAATTTTTTTATCATCAAACGGAGTCAATGCAATTTTATTCACTTGCACTGTGGCAAGAGCATGCTCCCGAGACAGGATCAGATTCATGGGTGTTCTGATGATTTCTCCGGTTTTAAGACAGTCTGTATAGCTGTCAAACGAAATGTACTGCTTAATAGCACTACGTTTTATACCTTTAATCTTTTTTATCATTGAGCCTTGAATATCTAAGGCATACATCTTAGGACGTAGTCCAACAAAGCGTAGGATGATTTTAGCATTAGCTCATCTTTAAATTTTCCCAACACCTTCTTGTTTAGAGCTGAATAGCATATATGATTGGCAGGGTAATCAGCTGTATCCAGGTGTTCGAGAAAACGTAGCTTGTCCTGGTACACATCTTCAGTTGTAACACGATGAATGAACGAATCAGTGTCCATATACATAAGCTTCAGGTTTTCAGCTCCATAATACGGTAACAACACGTCGTAATGATAGTTATACATTAATGTCTTGGAGATATCCAACACACTCATACCGACGTGTATGGGCTTCTTGAACACGATCTGACGAGAGGCCATATGTACAGCAGCTAGATTAGAAGCATATATCGTCCTGTCGATAAACGTAGGCTTTGTAATTAACTTTTCCAGAGTCTTCTCGTTTGTCACCAACCGTATATCCACACGATTAAGAAGGTTCTCCATTGTTTTTTCAAACATGGCGTTGTTAAACAGTTTGTAGAGATCCTTCTCAAAATCATTTGCGGCCTGTTGTCATAGTCTGTTGTTAAATTCCACATACGGTTTTAACCACTGTGACTGTCGAAATTGTAGCACACAATGAATATTTGTTAGCCGTAGTCCATGATCAAGAGCTTGCTTCAACGCCATGTAATGTAGTACATACTTATTTCGAGGTCCTAGATGAGGTATCAGTTTCTTTGTAGGAGAGTCCTTAGGCGTCATACACTCAGGCAGGAATGGTAAATCATTATGCAGATCGTGAAGTTCTGCAGGATACTCAAGGTCGACTTCTAATATGTAGCCGTAAGGATCATCTTCTTGTAGTCTTTCTAAGTCAATTTTTTCAGGCGATACCCACTCAAATCCATCATAAGGGAGAGCGTGACTCATTGCCCACCCATATTGGTTGTTGGCGTCCTCATAGGTAATAAATCGGGTTGGTCTCGACGGATCATACTTCTCCATGTAGGTGTTATTAGCCTCTGCATAGCGGTGGGAAACTTGACATAAACCTCCTCTTATGCCAGATTCCACCATGAGTAATTGATCATAATCTTGCAACAGTTCCAGCTGAATTCCACTATACAGTAACATAGCGTCCCATGTAAGTCCTGGAGAGGTAAAATAATGTGCTGGATCGACTTTATGCGTTTTGAGAGTTTGATCTCTAAATGTCTCAAAGACATCAGCTAGAAGAAGCACATCAGATATTAAGTAGAGGTCACTGTACTCGCCCAGGTTTCTGACATTAAACAGTCTCCATACATTTCTAGCATGTTCGTAGCCAGCATCACTAATTTCCTCTTCATTCAGTTTATTGTAGAAGGAGTCCTTAGGAGGCAAGCAGGTTTCGTTCAAGACGTCCCATGAAGTGACGTAATCATAGGGAAATACACCCTTACGTGTCATCAACTTCATCTTGTCTTCTCCGAAGTACTTCATTGTCTCAGGGTACGATGTTAAATTTTTTACCAGCTTATCCAAGCTTGTACTCAGGAACCGAAAACTATCTACAAACCGGAGCTTTATATCTCCGACATACTTGGAGAATGATATATAGCTTTCTTCTGAGCTAGGAATTACTTCCACCCGCTCACTTGTACAACCCAGCTCCTTAACAATGAAGTGTGAGTCATATCCACTGAGGTTGTGCATGAAGACAGGGATATATTTAGGTGTTTTGCAGGCTAAATTACGTTCATTATGCAGACTTCCTCGATATTCACCACTGATGTGATCATGGTCGCGTACTTTATAGTTCTCATCAGTAAAGGTTTTTCCACACAAGTAGCATACTGTAGAGGAGCTGAAATCCAACTGCTGTTGATCTGTAAGTTTCAGGGGCATGACAGATTTGTATATATTATTAATCTCCTTTGCAAGGAATGACAGGTATTCCATAAACTTCTGAGCAGCGTCAACACCACGATATACATAGGGATGCTTAGGAAGGCTAGTTTCCAGATGTTCAACGTTGGCTGATGGTTTAACGTAAACACAGAAGCTCATTGCTGCATGCTCTTGATAAGGGGTTGTATAGGAAGTTTCAGGACTGGGTATGCATTTATGACATGGAGCGAGAATGCTTTCAAAGTCTGCGTAGATGACGTAAGGTAGTTTCAACATCCTTTCAAAATTTTTAAACTGTACAATTGAATTATGCTTTGTTGGCATAACTACCCTTGCAACACCATGCTGATTACAGGTGGATGCATGTTCTTGCAGTTTTTCCAATCCACTTCGTCCATATCGATTGTCGAAATGTGTAAAGCATCGCTTACAGGTATATATCACTCCATCATGCTTAGTTTTCTGACGTCGAACGAGCTTCTCAAAATTCTTGATATATACATAGTGATGTTTTCCACTACTGTCACGCAATAGTAGGAGGTCACGATGGTCAGCCAGTTCAGTGTCAACAACCTTTATCGGATACACTTCATGCTTCTCATCCAGGCCGAAAACGTTGATAGACATCCTATAAGCTTCTCAAATTTTGGTATTTGAGAAAGTGGAGTAGGATAGGAAACGCAGCTGAAGTGGTACTTATCTTGGAATTGTTCGTATTTGCTCACCCGTTGCGCATCCTTCTCGATGAATTTGGCCAATACAGAGTACATGAAACATAGCTCATCAGTTAAATTCTGGATGTTTATACACGCTTCTTTACTTCCAACAGATGGCGGTAGTGGTATGTAGCTACTTCCTCGTAACGGGTTGAACTTGTTGATACGAAGTCGAATTCCTTCCACAGCAAGCAGAGCCCAGTTGCTACCCTTAAGCTGAGACTCCTCCATTTCAGTAACCATCTTCTTCATTTTCGTTTCCAACATAAGAGTCCAGATCCGTTTCTAGGAAAACAGCTTGATTCCGTGTTTTAAATGTTTTGTCGCAGGTTTCTCCGACACTGTTAACAAATCTACACTCAGCTAACAGATTAATTTTCACACTTTTGTGAATACCAAGCTCTTTATGTACAGCCTGGATTATCCGCTGTTTCGCCTCATGCAGGTACATATTCAGGTCCTTAGTCGATTCACATCGTATAAAATATGATTTCAAGCGTCCATTGAACGAAGTTTCATATTCTTTCATGTCACAGTCATCCATGATAGAAAATATCTCTTGCTTTGACGGATCTAATCTACGTTTCTTCTCAGGTCTGTTTATTTCACACGCATCTTCGTGTCGACGACCCTTATAACAGTCTTTGAAGGCTACATTACAATATTTACACTTGAAGAGCTTTTTACAACGTAGCTCATGTCGTCTTTTATCATATCCACGGAGGAACTTCTTACAGCATTTACCACAAGAATATCCTGAGGCGCTAGGAATGATATTTTTATGAGGACTAATTCTTTTTTTCTTCTTGATATAATAAGGTATTAACCTTTCTTCAAGGAAATGTACACCTCTTTACCTTGATAACACTTTAGAAGGTTGATTAATTTCTGAGAGAACAGCGATGTTAACACCTCAGAGATGATCAACAGAATGAATTTCAATGCTAGAGGTCGCTCTATTTATAGAGGAAGCACAAACCTTTATGCATCAATTATATAACGTATTAACCCTTCTTCATGGAAATGTTAGCCTCTTTACCTTGATAACACTTTAGAAGGTCGCTTATTTTCTAGGAGAACAACGATGCAGACACCTCGGAGATACCTAACAGAATGAACTCCAATGCCAGAGATCCTGCTATTTATAGAGGAGGCACGTACCTTTTTTGATTAATTGTATAACGTATTAATCCTTCTTCAAGGAAATGTACACCTCTTCACATTGGTAACACTTTATATTATTTTCTGAGAGATCAGCGATGTTAACACGTCAGAGATAGCTAGCAGAATGAAGGCGAAGGCCCGAGATCATGCTATTCAAAGAGGATACACAGACCTTTTTTGATAGGTTATGTATTGAATTTTTAATACTAAAATGATGATTAAGCGTCTAAACTCATATATTTCAAAAAAAGGTGTTAGACAGATGTTCGGACATATTCGTAGGTCTACGAGCATGTTAGGGTATTTAGAGCGTTGATCAGAGGTATTTATGTATGTTTATACATGATTGGAGGAGTGTGCGTTCGTATGTGCGAGGAGATGCAGAGTAGCTAGTAAGGCTGATGAATGACCTGTCAACAGAGCAAGGAACAAGTGTTTCTAAGCAAGCAATCAGCTAGAATCACAAAGATACAAATGAAATAGACTGAAAGGAAATCGTGTTAGAAAACACTCTACAGCATTCGACAGCAGCCAAGCGAAAACCATGAAAAGATCTGTGATCAGAGTAAACGACAGACAGAAATCTAGCCCCTGAACCCTAGAAATTTACGTAAAAGATACAAATTATATAGAATGAAAGGAAATCGGATTCGATGAGAAACCACTCCAGCATTCGCCTGCAGCCCAGGGAAAACCCTAAAAAATATGATCTCAGAGTGATCAACCAACAGGAATCAAACAAAGGACCTTAGAAGCACCTAGGTTAAGATGTAAATCAAATAAAAATGCAATCAAATCGTGCTAGATGAGAAACCACCCAGACATTCGCCTACAGACCAGGGGAAACCACGAAAAACATGTCAGAGTGAACAACGAAAGGCAATCGAACGAGGGGAACCATCAGATTACTCTAGAAGCATAAAGTTGCAAATGAAAGAAATCGTGATAGATGGGAAACCACCCAGACATTCGCCTACAGACCAGGGAAAACCACGAAAAATATGTCAGAGTAAACAACCAAAGGCAATCGAACTGGGGAAACCATCAGATTACTCTAGAAGCATAAAGATGCAAATGAAAGAAATCGTGATAGATGGGAAACCACTCAGGCATTCGCCTGCAGACCAGGGAAAACCATGAAAAAAATTAAAGGTCTGAGCGACTGGTGGATAAAGTGTGCGACTGACAGGGAAATCAAAACAAAAGGACTCTAGAAGCAAAAAAGATGCAAATGATAGAAAATCGCGATAGACTGGAAACCACTCAGGCATTCGACAGCAGACCAGAGAAAACCATGAAAAATCGAGATCGGAGTAAACAATTGATTGAAATCTAACCCTGAACCCTAGAAATTTACGTGAAAAATGCAAATTAATTGGATTGAAAGGGAATCGTGATAGCAAATACCACTACAGCATTCGACAGCAGACCAGTGAAAACCATGAAAAGATCCGCGATCAGAGTAAACAATCGATGGGAATCTAACCCATGAACCCTAGAAATTTACGTGAAAAAATGCAAATAAAATGGATTGAAAGGGAATCGTGATAGCAAATACCACTACAGCATTCGACAGCAGACCAGCGAAAACCATGAAAAGATCCGTGATCAGAGTAAACAATCGATGGAAATCTAACCCCTGAACCCCAGAAATTCACGTGAAAAATGCAAATAAAATGGATTGAAAGGGAATCGTGATAGCAAATACCACTACAGCATTAGACAGCAGACCAGCGAAAATCGTGAGAAACCTAAGGCCAGAGTGCTCGTCGCTACGGGAATCGAATCCGAGACCTCTCGAATGCAAAGTGCTGCCGTTATTGACTGAAAACAAAACAGTAAAAACAGACCTCATTCGCAGTCGACAATGCCTAAACACTTTAACTTTCACCATATGACGTCACAGTTGGGGACAGTTTGACTATCGCCAACATGTCGAGACATGTACATTTTAGACGTCTCATAAGCAACAGAAGCATATACAGAAGTTTCATGCCAACGTACTCACTACGCTCGCAAAGATAATCTAAAATTTCATCGTTGAAATACTTTGGAAATAGCGTAGACGTTTTTCCGTCCTTATTTAATTAAATTCATGTATATACCCTATTATTTAGTGATTTTTTCAATAATTTCTTCCTCTCATGTCCATCATTCTTCAAAGAATAAGTGTACAATATGCATTTTTATACGGTTTAATGTTCGTTTATTTTTAAAACCGCTGCATTTGCCTGTAATTACGAGCAATAATTTTTTTGAGATTTACTCCGATTTTTAGCTTGTAGAATCGAATTAGGAAATGTTTTAATAAATGCATTGTATTTTTTGGCTTAAAGTATCTACATTTTTAAAGTTAGCATGCCCGTTATTTGTATTTAGTATAAAGATTATCATATTTTCATTTTTAAGATTTCGTTTGTTAAAGATAATGTCTTGCAATCTATTTTTAAATTTCTTTTAAAACCAAAGCGAACGTTAACAACTATAATGGCTGTCTTCATGTGTCGGAAAGCTAACATGGCCACTTCAGCCGTCTTTGTCCATAAACGGAAGCATGCGGTAGAGAAGCGTCCCTTACATGTCGGTAAAGAAGCGAGCGCCCGACAGTGCGAGGTACAGAGAAGACCTTCTTTCAGCCTCCACCAGATAGCGGTAAAGTAGACCGTGCCATGAGGTACCAAACACCGAGAAAGAGACAGAGGGGGGGAGGCGTAACAGACGCGCAGGAAGAGAGAGGCGAGACCCTTCAGTTCGGCACAGCACGCCGTAAGGTTCGGACCTATACGTAGTGGCATGCATATACCAACGCAGCGCTCGTCAGCGTCTTACGTAATTTAGTTATTTACGCTCACTCCACCATTTTAGCCATACATTCATCTAAGAGATATAATATTCGTCAGGATGACAAATGCTCAAATATACATAACAAAGAAATTAGTTACTGATATAAATGTAATATCATACATTCACCGTTTTATTTTAATTACTTTTTTATTTTATTCGAAGATGACTTTGTATTCATGTCTCTGGATTCAATCCTAGTCCTCCAGCCTGACTTGGAACAACAATCAATAACTCGCGACAATCCAAGGATATAATCGGTAATAATAAAAAAACTTTTTGGTAAAGACCGTCAAATAGAAAGGTCTGTAAACGTATGTATTTCCCCTCACTTCCCCTCTTCCCCCCACCCTACAGTAGATAATAATTAGCGACTTTGAGGCGACATGGGCCGATCATTTGATCGTATAACCGGAGGACATGTGGCTTCACGCCCCCGCCTTCTGTGCAATCACTACACTGCCGCTAACGACGGGAGCAATGGCGGATTGTCCACACCACCATTAGCGATGAGAACTAACCGCCATTTTCATTATTGGTAAGGGTAGCGATCAGGACATCACACAAGGAGATCGGGCGGGACCAGCGTACCTGGGCAATACCTTATTGGCCTCGAACGCAACCCCGCTCCTCCACAGGGAACCTATTAGATCAGGCCATTAAGGAAGTGGGGGAGGGTGTGGAGGGAGGCGTTAGGGGTTAGACCACAATGGAGGGGAGTGTGGCGCGTGCCAGGCGGCAAAGCGGTCAGGACACAGAGGAAGGAGGCGGGGGGCGGGGCTTGCCGGCATACAACAAATGTTCTTATCAGTTGTCGGCATCGCCTTTTGCCCAGAGTCGCTATCTATTATCTACTGTAGGGTGGGGGGAAGAGGGGAAGTGAGGGGAAATACATACGTTTACAGACCTTTCTATTTGACGGTCTTTACCAAAAAAAAATTATTAATACCGATTATATCCTTGGAATGTCGCGAGTTATGGATTGTTGTTCCAAGTCGGGCTGGAGGACTAGGATTGAATCCAGTGACATGAATACAAAGTCATCTTCGAATAAAATAAAAAAGTAATTAAAATAAAATGGTGAATGTATGATATTACATTTATATCAGTAACTAATTTCTTTGTTATGTATATTTGAGCATCTGTCATCCTGACGAATATTACATCTCTTAGATGAATGTATGACTAAAATGGTGGAGTGAGCGTAAATAACTAAATTACGTAAGACGCTGACGAGCGCTGCGTAGGTATATGCATGCCACTACGTATAGGTCCGAACCTTACGGCGTGCTGTGCCACAGAACAGCAAACTATTAGAAGTGCAACTCCCGTGTTAAATGTTGGAAACACGAGGGCGATCGCAGCGTGAGTAGTGATCTGGGGTTGAACTAAACTATGAAAAATCGTGCTCTCGGATGATGACGTCACTCGTAGCTACTACAGCTGTATTTTTCATACCTGCCTAGCTGTCTGCTCAGCTGATCATATGTTCCAATATTGTATCGCTACTGACGACGTACAAAGTTAATTACGTGAGCTTCAATAATCGTGATTGCAATTGGAGTTATTCATATTTCTTTTTAAAGGAGTCGATTAAAGCTCACATAAAATAACTTGTCACTGTCATCTGTAGCAATACAATATTAGAACACAATTATGATCAGTTGAACACTCACAGCTAGGCTAGTATGAAAAACACAACTGTTTATTCCTGTGTAACTTATTAAATTATCCAATAGTCGGCACATACATTGCTTTTTATATAATATTATTGGGGTTAATAGTGGTTGTTGAATGTTTCTATGTCATAATACATAATGGTCACATTTAAATTTTTGAGAGTGAATGAGATCCAGCACCTTGCAATAATTTCTTCTGCATCATTCATAGTAAAATCTTTTGCACTTAAACTGCCTCCATGGTTTGTTTGAACTTCCAACCAACAGTAGGATGTGGAATTTGACAGGAAAATTGGAAGAATAACACAGGTTTGACACTTGTTATTTTATTCTACTCTAGATAGCGCAATACAATTTGACATGAATAACTTAATTCCATTTCCTACAAAGAAACTTCTGCACACATTATATGCAATAGTGTAGCTATTGTTTGTCATTCACTAAATTGCTATTAGCAGTGCAATAAATGTCATTAGCAAGTTTCACCACACCATTTAACACTATTAATGTCATTGTCACTCTCTGTGCTCTGACTTGAAGCACCATCACTGGACACAAATAGCCACAACTTAACTCCAACTTTCCATTGTGTATATCCTAGAATTAAATAGAACACACATGTTTAAACTACCCTTAAAAGTAGGTTTCTGAAAAGAGAAATTACTTACATTAAGGAAAAATTTGTGGTTACAAACACCTTGTGATTATATTACACACTATCCACTGTAAACCAGAGTTCTCTCTGATGTAAACAAAGCATATGCTTCCTCTTGTCTTCAAACTAAGCACTACGCTTATGCCAATGTAAATAATTCCTTAAACGTATTGTGTCATGAAACATTGGAGTAGGAAAGGTATAGAACTACACATTTTATTGTGATTATCGTAAGAACTCATTGTGAAAGGTTATGGATATATAGTAACTGTTAAGAGATTACAAAATATGATTTTCTTAATTCTACCTGCTATTGCATTAACAATCAAAGAGTATCTTTTTGTTAATTATCAACTGTATGGATGACTGCTATTCTCTTGCCTATATGAGAAATACAGCAATGAATTCTCAGCATTGCTATCTGAGTACGAAATAAACTCTTTGCATAACACAGGAAATATGATAAGCAAACAGTCATTCATAATACGCTAGCACTCATATGCTCAGCTCAA
Source organism: Deroplatys truncata (assembly GCA_030765065.1). NCBI lineage: Eukaryota > Metazoa > Arthropoda > Insecta > Mantodea > Mantidae > Deroplatys > Deroplatys truncata. The sequence goes on along the minus strand of CM060975.1, from coordinate 178,661,216 downwards.
GTCAAATCTTCGACTTTATCAGTTAGTGTTTGAGTTGCCATGACAAAGGAAGAAGTGCATAGTGTGAATAAGCTGTTTTAACACAAAACTGGGAAACCGTTAAAAAGTGGCAAAAAAGTTTGGTTGATAAAGTGCTAAATGAGAAGGAAACAACACTTTTTATTGTAAAACCACCACCACTTTGTGTTACTTGAACAAAATAAAATTCAGTATATGCAAAGGATCCATGGATCTTTTCATTGAAGGTTCAATGAATCAGATCTTTTGAAGGATCCTTCGAACTGTTATTTATAGTGAAATTTTAAATACTTTTCATTAAAAAAATTACTAACCTTCTGTGAATTCAGAAAACTAAGCTTATATATATAAATAAACAAACCTAATGCTAACCTTCCATAAATTCAGAAACCTAAGCTTATATAAAAAAAACCTAACCTCCCATAGTAACTTGGATGCAATGTGCTGTATATGAAAAGTGTTTAAAATACGTAGTATGTTAAAATGTTCACTATAAATAACAGATCAAAGGACCATTCAGAAGATCCAATTCATTGAAGAGATTCATGAAACCTTCACTGAAAAGAGCCATGGGTTGTTTGCGTATACACAATAGTGGATGAGTATATACAATCAGACAAAAAGTTCAATGCCATGCCTGGGATTCAAACCAGCAATCTTTAACTTGCCATACCACTGCTCTGCCATCTAAGACTTTCTCTACTCACAGTAAGCTATTTTCATAAGTATTCTACAAATGATCCATCATATATCGTGATCAACTTCATGTTTATCATGTGTGTTAACTTAAAAGGCTTCAATACATTTAAAAAATATTAAATGCCCATTACTTCAAAACCTTTGATTTTTGCACAAAAACAACACGATCATTTAAATGCCTATACATTTCTTATAATATCCTGCAACTTAATTACTACTGCACAATGTATCTTTAAGGGAAGGATTTTGTATCATCAAAATTGCTACAAAGTTTAAATGGTAGAAAACAGACACGAAAGATTGGAACCACTTTGGAATTTCAAAGCCTCAGAACACATACTAAAGCCGCTAATTTCACTCAAAACAAACACTTCAGTTATTCTTGGAAACAAATGCTTTTGAGCATCTGTAATAACAGATTACAAGGACATTAATTGTCAAAAAAGCTACCAGAATTTCTATTTTCATACACCATGCCCAGTTCAAAAAAGGACATAGTGGCAGTTAGATAAAAATGCCCAAAAGAGGGTGAATTACTAAAATATATGTGAATGATATCAAATATCTTTCTTCCTTCTGTATTAGAAAATTTCATTTGGGCACTGTCTTAAAAGAATTATAGTATCATTGGCATGCTATCTTTGACAGTTAGTGTGTCAGTCCACCAATAATCCTACATTTTTTAATTATAAAAAAGTATCACTCGCATGATCTGCATCTATGTGTTTGAATATTAGCACAGTAACATGCTAATTAATTTGCATTAAAGGTTGATTTTACCTTACCTACTTTTGGCTGTGATCTCCACCCATCAATTATGAAGTGCAAACACGAAAATTAATCGTATATTCCACTGTCTGGATGACTCACAATATCTGAAAATTAAATCAGGACAATATAAAATTCAGCAACACTAAGAAGCTCTTAAAAACTTAACCTTTCATCTAGCACTCTCATGCTGGAAACTTAATAACATACCTTCAGATTCTATGTCACCAATCGGGACTCGAACCACAACACTGGAAGGAATGTAAATAGTAGGCGTATCCCCTCTGTCTGGACGGCTCAATGTATCTGAAAATTTATTCGTTATATAAAAATGTTGCAACATACAGTAACCTATCAGTTTTCTACCTCATTCTACGAATATCAATGAAGTTAATAGAAAATACCAATATTACAACAAATATACATTCAATCAGAAATAGCGTAAATGTATGATTACCGTCTCGGCTTTGTTCCTGATGAAAAAACTTCGGGCGAAAACTTCCAGCTATAAAAATCCAAGATGGTCCCTTTCGTCGTGCCTCTGCCATTTAGTTCGTTACGAACGTCCAAACTTGAAACAGCCAATCAGAAAATTCGCATTTCCCGCAAAAGTACAACTAGTGACACACCGTGTCCATGTGGGGAGTTAGTGCCTGTGTTTCCACTTAGCCAATCCCACAATCACCCCTGTGTGCTGTGCCGAACTGAAGGGTCTCGCCTCTCTCTCCCAGCGCGTCTGTTCCGCCTCCCCCCTCTGTCTCTTTCTCGGTGTTTGGTACCTCATGGCACGGTCTACTTTACCGCTATCTGGTGGAGGCTGAAAGAAGGTCTTCTCTGTACCTCGCACTGTCGGGCGCTCGCTTCTTTACCGACATGTAAGGGACGCTTCTCTACCGCATGCTTCCGTTTATGGAAAAAGACGGCTGAAGTGGCCATGTTAGCTTTCCGACACATGAAGACAGCCATTATAGTTGTTAACGTTCGCTTTGGTTTTAAAAGAAATTTAAAAATAGATTGCAAGACATTATCTTTAACAAAGGAAGTCTTAAAAATGAAAATATGATAATCTTTATACTAAATACAAATAACGGGCATGCTAACTTTAAAAATGTAGATACTTTAAGCTAAAAAAATACAATGCATTTATTAAAACATTTCCTAATTCGATTCTACAAGCTAAAAATCGGAGTAAATCTGAAAAAAAATTATTGCTCGTAATTACAGGCAAATGCAGCGGTTTTAAAATTAAACGAACATTAAAACGTATAAAAATGCATATTGTACACTGATTCTTTGAAGAATGATGGACATGAGAGGAAGCAATTATTGAAAAAATCACTAAATAATAGGGTATATACATGAATTTAATTAAATAAGGACGGAAAAACTTCTACGCTATTTCCAGAGTATTTCAACGATGAAATTTTAGATTATCTTTGCGAGCGTAGTGAGTACGTTGGCATGAAACTTCTGTGTATGCTACTCTTGTTTATGAGACGTCTAAAATGTACATGTCTCGACATGTTGGCGATAGTCAAACTGTCCCCAACTGTGACGTCATATGGTGAAAGTTAACGTGTTTAAGCATTGTCGACTGCGAATGAGGTCTGTTTTTACTGTTTTGTTTTCAGTCAATAACGGCAGCACTTTGCATTCGAGAGTTCTCGGATTCGATTCCCGTAGCGACGAGCACTCTGGCCTTAGGTTTCTCACGATTTTCGCTGGTCTGCTGTCTAATGCTGTAGTGGTATTTGCTATCACGATTCCCTTTCAATCCATTTTATTTGCATTTTTCACGTAAATTTCTAGGGTTCAGGGTTATATTTCAATCAATTGTTTACTCCGATCTCGATTTTTCATGGTTTTCTCTGGTCTGCTGTCGAATGCCTGAGTGGTTTCCAGTCTATCGCGATTTTCTATCATTTGCACCTTTTTTGCTTCTAGAGTCCTTTTGTTTTGATTTCCCTGTCAGTCGCACACTCTATCCACCAGTCGCTCAGACCTTTAAATTTTTTCATGGTTTTCCCTGGTCTGCAGGCGAATGCCTGAGTGGTTTCCCATCTATCACGATTTCTTTCATTTGCATCTTTATGCTTCTAGAGTAATCTGATGGTTTCCCCCGTTCGATTGCCTTTGGTTGTTCACTGTGACATATTTTACGTGGTTTTCCCTGGTCTGTAGGCGAATGTCTGGGTAGTTTCCCATCTATCACGATTTCTTTCATTTGCATCTTTATCCTTCTAGAGTAATCTGATGGTTTCCCTCGTTCGATTGCCTTTGGTTGTTCACTCTGACATATTTTTCGTGGTTTTCCCTGGTCTGTAGGCGAATGTCTGGGTGGTTTCTCATCTAGCACGATTTGATTGCATTTTTATTTGATTTACATCTTAACCTAGGTGCTTCTAAGGTCCTTTGTTTGATTCCTGTTGGTTGATCGCCCTGACATCATATTTTTTAGGGTTTTCCCTGGGCTGCAGGCGAATGCTGGAGTGGTTTCTCATCGAATCCGATTTCCTTTCATTCTATATAATTTGTATCTTTTACGTAAATTTCTAGGGTTCAGGGGCTAGATTTCTGTCTGTCGTTTACTCTGATCACAGATCTTTTCATGGTTTTCGATTGGCTGCTGTTGAATGCTGTAGGGTGTTTGCTATCACGATTTCATTTCAGTCTATTTCATTTGTATCTTTGTGATTCTAGCTGATTGCTTGCTTAGAAACACTTGTTCCTTGCTCTGTTGACAGGTCGTTCATCAGCCTTACTAGCTACTCTGCATCTCCTCGCACATACGAACGCACACTCATCCAATCATGTATAAACATACATAAATACCTCTGATCAACGCTCTAAATACCCTAACATGCTCGTAGACCTACGAATATGTCCGAACATCTGTCTAACACCTTTTTTTGAAATATATGAGTTTAGACGCTTAATCATCATTTTAGTATTAAAAATTCAATACATAACCTATCAAAAAAGGTCTGTGTATCCTCTTTGAATAGCATGATCTCGAGCCTTGGCCTTCATTCTGCTAGCTATCGCTGACGTGTTAACATCGCTGATCTCTCAGAAAATAATACAAAGTGTTATCAATGTGAAGAAGTGTACATTTCCTTGAAGAAGGATTAATACGTTATACAATTAATCAAAAAGGTACGTGCCTCCTCTATAAATAGCAGGATCTCTGGCATTGGAGTTCATTCTGTTAGGTATCTCCGAGGTGTCTGCATCGTTGTTCTCCTAGAAAATAAGCGACCTTCTAAAGTGTTATCAAGGTAAAGAGGCTAACATTTCCTTGAAGAAGGGTTAATACGTTATATAATTGATGCATAAAGGTTTGTGCTTCCTCTATAAATAGAGCGACCTCTAGCATTGAAATTCATTCTGTTGATCATCTCTGAGGTGTTAACATCGCTGTTCTCTCAGAAATTAATCAACCTTCTAAAGTGTTATCAAGGTAAAGAGGTGTACATTTCCTTGAAGAAAGGTTAATACCTTATTATATCAAGAAGAAAAAAAGAATTAGTCCTCATATAAGGATATCATTCCTAGCGCCTCAGGATATTCTTGTGGTAAATGCTGTAAGAAGTTCCTCCGTGGATATGATAAAAGACGACATGAGCTACGTTGTAAAAAGCTCTTCAAGTGTAAATATTGTAATGTAGCCTTCAAAGACTGTTATAAGGGTCGTCGACACGAAGATGCGTGTGAAATAAACAGACCTGAGAAGAAACGTAGATTAGATCCGACAAAGCAAGAGATATTTTCTATCATGGATGACTGTGACATGAAAGAATATGAAACTTCGTTCAATGGACGCTTGAAATCATATTTTATACGATGTGAATCGACTAAGGACCTGAATATGTACCTGCATGAGGCGAAACAGCGGATAATCCAGGCTGTACATAAAGAGCTTGGTATTCACAAAAGTGTGAAAATTAATCTGTTAGCTGAGTGTAGATTTGTTAACAGTGTCGGAGAAACCTGCGACAAAACATTTAAAACACGGAATCAAGCTGTTTTCCTAGAAACGGGTCTGGACTCTTATGTTGGAAACGAAAATGAAGAAGATGGTTACTGAAATGGAGGAGTCTCAGCTTAAGGGTAGCAACTGGGCTCTGCTTGCTGTGGAAGGAATTCGACTTCGTATCAACAAGTTCAACCCGTTACGAGGAAGTAGCTACATACCACTACCGCCATCTGTTGGAAGTAAAGAAGCGTGTATAAACATCCAGAATTTAACTGATGAGCTATGTTTCATGTACTCTGTATTGGCCAAATTCATCGAGAAGGATGCGCAACGGGTGAACAAATACGAACAATTCCAAGATAAGTACCACTTCAGCTGCGTTTCCTATCCTACTCCACTTTCTCAAATACCAAAATTTGAGAAGCTTATAGGATGTCTATCAACGTTTTCGGCCTGGATGAGAAGCATGAAGTGTATCCGATAAAGGTTGTTGACACTGAACTGGCTGACCATCGTGACCTCCTACTATTGCGTGACAGTAGTGGAAAACATCACTATGTATATATCAAGAATTTTGAGAAGCTCGTTCGACGTCAGAAAACTAAGCATGATGGAGTGATATATACCTGTAAGCGGTGCTTTACACATTTCGACAATCGATATGGACGAAGTGGATTGGAAAAACTGCAAGAACATGCATCCATCTGTAATCAGCATGGTGTTGCAAGGGTAGTTATGCCAACAAAGGATAAATCAATTGTACAGTTTAAAAATTTTTAAAGGATGTTGAAACTACCTTACGTCATCTACGCAGACTTTGAAAGCATTCTCGCTCCATGTCATACATGCATACCCAGTCCTGAAACTTCCTATACAACCCCTTATCAAGAGCATGCAGCAATGAGCTTCTGTGTTTACGTTAAACCATCAGCGAACGTTGAACATCTGGAAACTAGCCTTCCTGAGCATCCCTATGTATATCGTTGTGTTGACGCTGCTCAGAAGTTTATGGAATACCTGTCAGTCCTTGCAAAGGAGATTAATAATATATACAAATCTGTCATGCCTTTGAAACTTACAGATCAACAGCAGTTGGATTTCAGCGCCTCTACAGTATGCTACTTGTGTGGAAAAACCTTTACTGATGAGAACTATAAAGTACGCGACCATGATCATATCAGTGGTGAATATCGAGGAAGTCTGAATAATGAATGTAATTTAGCCTGCAAAACACCTAAATATATCCCTGTCTTCATGCACAACCTCAGTGGATATGACTCACACTTCATTGTTAAGGAGCTGGGTTGTACAAGTGAGCGGGTGGAAGCAATTCCTAGCTCAGAAGAAAGCTATATATCATTCTCCAAGTATGTCGGAGATATAAAGCTCCGGTTTGTAGATAGTTTTCGGTTCCTGAGTACAAGCTTGGATAAGCTGGTAAAAAATTTAACATCGTACCCTGAGACAATGAAGTACTCCGGAGAAGACAAGATGAAGTTGATGACACGTAAGGGTGTATTTCCCTATGATTACGTCACTACATGGGACGTCTTGAACGAAACCTGCTTGCCTCCTAAGGACTCCTTCTACAATAAACTGAATGAAGAGGAAATTAGTGATGCTGGCTACGAACATGCTAGAAATGTATGGAGACTGTTTAATGTCAGAAACCTGGGCGAGTACAGTGACCTCTACTTAATATCTGATGTGCTTCTTCTAGCTGATGTCTTTGAGACATTTAGAGATCAAACTCTCAAAACGCATAAAGTCGATCCAGCACATTATTTTACCTCTCCAGGACTTACATGGGACGCTATGTTACTGTATAGTGGAATTCAGCTGGAACTGTTGCAAGATTATGATCAATTACTCATGGTGGAATCTGGCATAAGAGGAGGTTTATGTCAAGTTTCCCACCGCTATGCAGAGGCTAATAACACCTACATGGAGAAGTATGATCCGTCGAGACCAACCCAATTTATTACCTATGAGGACGCCAACAACCAATATGGGTGGGCAATGAGTCACGCTCTCCCTTATGATGAATTTGTGTGGGTATCGCCTGAAAAAATTGACTTAGAAAGACTACAAGAAGATGATCCTTACGGCTACATATTAGAAGTCGACCTTGAGTATCCTGCAGAACTTCACGATCTGCATAATGATTTACCATTCCTGCCTGAGTGTATGACGTCTAAGGACTCTCCTACAAAGAAACTGATACCTCATCTAGGACCTCGAAATAAGTATGTACTACATTACATGGCGCTGAAGCAAGCTCTTGATCATGGACTACGGCTAACAAAAATTCATCGTGTGCTACAATTTCGACAGTCACAGTGGTTAAAACCGTATGTGGAATTTAACAACAGACTACGACAACAGGCCGCAAATGATTTTGAGAAGGATCTCTACAAACTGTTTAACAACGCCATGTTTGGAAAAACAATGGAGAACCTTCTTAATCGTGTGGATATACGGTTGGTGACAAACGAGAAGACTCTGGAAAAGTTAATTGCAAAGCCTACGTTTATCGACAGGACGATATATGCTTCTAATCTAGCTGCTGTACATATGGCCTCTCGTCAGATCGTGTTCAACAAGCCTATATACATCGGTATGAGTGTGTTGGATATCTCCAAGACATTAATGTATAACTATCATTACGACGTGTTGTTACCGTATTATGGAGCTGAAAACCTGAAGCTTATGTATATGGACACTGATTCGTTCATTCATCGTGTTACAACTGAAGATGTGTACCAGGACAAGCTACGTTTTCTCGAACACCTGGATACAGCTGATTACCCTGCCAATCATATATGCTATTCAGCTCTAAACAAGAAGGTGTTGGGAAAATTTAAAGATGAGGCTAATGCTAAAATCATCCTACGCTTTGTTGGACTACGTCCTAAGATGTATGCCTTAGATATTCAAGGCTCAATGATAAAAAGATTAAAGGTATAAAACGTAGTGCTATTAAGCAGTACATTTCGTTTGACAGCTATACAGACTGTCTTAAAACCGGAGAAATCATCAGAACACCCATGAATCTGATCCTGTCTCGGGAGCATGCTCTTGCCACAGTGCAAGTGAATAAAATTGCATTGACTCCGTTTGATGATAAAAAAATTATTGCTGAGGACGGAATAACGACATATGCGTATGGGCATTACGCCATTACAAACAGTGCTTAAAAGAATGTAAGTCAAAGATAAAGATTTTCTCGTGAGTCTACAATCTTAAAAAGAAGGTTATCCGTGTGCTGTATATGCAGCTAGCTGACGACCGATGAAGAAAGAAGAAGATGGAAGGGAAGGTGGTAACCCTGCCATTAGGAGCAATCCTAGTGCTGGTCTCAAGCCTAGATAAAAAGGGGAGAGACGCCTACAACGAACTAAAATAAAGGTATGTTGACGTAAACTTTTCAATTAAAACTCTCGAATAATAAAACCTGAATAAACCATTGTAATTTCACTAAAAGAAAGTTGAGGTTATCTTTGGTTAGCCAGATTTGGTTAGTCGATGACTGAGTAGAATAGATGATGAGGGGAACGTTTGGATTGGTCGGGTTAATCTAGGCTAGGTTCTCGTACTTATTGTCTAAGTTATGAAGGATGGATTAGCTTAGATTACCTTAGCAATGGGCTGGTTACGTGTTGTTCTTACGTTTTGTTACTTGGTTACATAGTTGCTACGTGTTGTTACGTCGTGTGACGTTTCTGGTTACGAGATGTCACGTGATGTTATGAGGATACGTGCTTATGTTACTTAGTGTGACGTCTTGTCATACTGTTATGTTACGTTGTGTTACGTCTTGTTACGTGGTTACGTTTGTTGGTTACGTCTTGTTACGTGATTATGTTAGGAATGAATAGACAATGAGAAGATGCAGAACATACAAGGTGGGAATAGGTTAGGACGTATACTTCACTGTAAACCGATATACAGTTTGTCCCTCTCCGTCCCGCACACTACTGTTTAACATATAAAAAGTTTGTAAGGTTTAGAAAAAGTATATAAAAGTTTGTAACGTTGGATGAGACATGTTTTATAATCTAATTACTCTCTATATTACCGCCTATCTACATTCCTCCGCCTTCTCAACCCCTGCCTATCCTTGTACCACTCCTGTTTTTCACATTTCTCCCATATAAACGTATACTCTACTCCTCAACCCCTCTCTAGACCAGCACCTCTCCTCGTATTCCCTACCGCTCTCATATAAATGCATTTTCCTTCTTGAAGACTCTCTCAACCTAGCACCTACCTTCGTTTTCCTCGTCTCTCCATATAAACGCATACTCTGTCATTCAAACCTTCCTGCCTAATACCTCTCCTCGGTTTGCTAGCTCTCTCATATAAAAACGCTATATTCTACCCTTCAAGTCCTGTGTGCTCTAGTACCTCTCCTCGTATTCCCTATCTCTTCCGTATAAAGCGTATCCCCTCCTCCGTCAGCATCTGTCTAGTCTAGCCCTTCTCCTCGTATTCCCTATCTCTCCCTATAAACCTATATTCCCGTCCTTCAGCATCTGTCTAGCCTATTATCTGTTTACGTTTTCCTTATCTTTCCCATAAAAGTCATACTCCACATCTCAAACCCTGCCTAGTCTAACACTTCTCCTCATATTCCCCTACCTCTCTCATATAAGATGCATTCCCTCCTTCAACCCCGTCTAGACTAGCATCGACCCTCGTATTCCCCATCTCTCGCATATAAACGCCTACTCTATCATTCAAAACTCCTATCCTAATACCTCTCCTCGGTTCCCTATATCGCTCATATAAAACGCCATATTCTACCCTTCAAGTCCTGTTTAGTATAGCATCTTTCCTTGTATTCCCTATCTCTCTCGTATAAAGCATATGCCTCCCTCCTTTAGCATCTGACTAGCCTAGCATCAGCCCTGGTATTCCCTATCTCTCCCCTATAAATGCATTTTCCTCCTTGAACCGTCGCATCTACCCTCGTTTTCCCTATCCTTTCCCATATAAACGCAAAAGTGGTCCAGCTTCTGCCTATAATACCGTCTGTCTCCGTTTTCCATATATTCCTCACATAGTCGTATACCGTACTCCTTAACATCTGTCTACACTAGCACCTCCCCTCGTATGCCCTATCTCTGTCGTATAAAGCATATCTCTCCCTCCTTCACCCCCTGCTCTACCTCATAACTCTCCTCGTTTTCCCTATCTCTCCCATATAAACGCATTTTCCTCCGTGAACCGCCACATATACCCCCGTTTTCCTCGTCTCTCCATATAAAAAGCCATGCTCTACCCTTCAAACCCTGAATAGTCTAGTACCTCTCCACGTATCCCCTATCTCTCCTGTATATATGTTCATATTCCCCCTGCTTCAGCATCTGTCTATCCTAGCCTCTGTTCACGTTTTCCCTATCTTTCCCATATAAATGCATATTCCACATCTCAAACCCTATCTAGTCTAACACTTCTCCTCGTATTCCCCGTATCTCTCATATAAGCACATCCTCATTCATTCAACCTCTATCTAGCCTAGCATCGATCCTCGTAGTCCCTATCTTCCCCATATAAACGCATTTTCCTCCGTGAACCGCCGCATATACCCTCGTTTTCCCTATCTTTTCCCATATAAACGCAAAAACTGCGCCAGGTCTGTCCTATATATCCTACTTATGTATAACTGGTAGACTTTAAAGATGTAGTTTTAGCGTCTATTCAGAGACGATTTATACACTACCTTCCTGCTCTAACACTGACAAGCTTCTGTTGGCGCTCCCTTCAACCGTTCTTCTTAACGTATGTATTTGAATTATAGGCATGTGTCAATGTACCTGATTGGTGCTACTATCCAATAACATCCAATAACAATTTATGTTACATATATATATATATATATATGTGTGTGTACAGACTTCCATCAGCTTAATTATGAATCCAAGGTTCGTTAGATGCTTACGTAGATGCTACTGCATTTCTCGTTATTTTATACTACTGGTTATATAGCCAACAATGGCCTTTCCACCTAATATTATATTTTATATGTTATAACCTTATGTACTTGTTGTCTACCATGTGTAAATTATGAATATAGGTTTTTTAACATCCTCTTAATTATTATACGTACAATATTAGCAAAGAAAATATATAACACGTAAAACTTAAAACAAAATATTAAAGAAATAAATTATTAATGGGTTGATACCGAGAAGTTGTGAATTAGATATCTTATTACATTAATGAATTAGTGTATTAGTTTGTCCGTGGCTAGTAATGGATGTTGCTTCAACGCAAACTTAACCAAGTGCGTGCGTTAACTGGTTTCGGAGGTGTGCAAATAAACAACACACTGAGACTGCAATATACAACATACTTGCTTACATATAACATTTAAACACAAATGCTTCATCATAAATCAACATTACAACTGCAGGTTGAAAAACATTTTGTAAAACGAAACAAAAGCATAATAACAAGAAAGATTATACTTTCATATTTAGTTGCATAGTCCTTTACTGTAATAATGACTGCAACTTTGACTTCCTATTTAATGACGCCCTGAGATAACTATGTCGTTCTCTGTGGTGTAGGGGTTACTATTCCAACCTCTAATTCCCAAAGTCACGGGTTCAAACCCGGCGGAACGATGGATTCTTTCAGGCATAAAAATTCTTAGCATACCTTCCTTCGGAAGGGACGTAAAGCCGGTGGTGCAATGTCGTAGTTTTACGGCATGTAAAAGAACTTCAAGCCTGATAAAGAGGCCTCTGGGGAAAATTACTGGTCTTTCACGCCGAATATGGAAGGAACGCTAAGGACCATTGTTTAAGCGCGTCCATAAACAAAACTCAATTTCTGAGATAACTATAATCTCTTTAAGTCTTAGACTAAAAATATTACATTATTCGTTGCATGAAATTCTTCTTATTATATTTTATTTTTCAATATTCTTCCATTTAATATTAATACTAATTATTTCATTTGTCTTTTATATTAATAAGACTAGATTTTTCTGCTTTTTCTTTTTCTCTTTTTTCTCATTTGTTTTACCACTTTTTTATTTGCTTGTAAGTCTTGGTTTTATTCTTGTTATGGACCAATGCTTTACTTTGTTCAAGATCTCTTTTGTTTTGCCTCAAATGAGTTTATAATTTCTTATATCACATTTCCACTTTAAACACTTCACTTTTACCTTCAATAGCAATAATAATAGTAATAATAATAATAGTAATAATAAGGTTGCTTTTATTAATTAACACTTTATCTTAACTTTTATTCGTAGCTCATACTGATAAGAAGTTAATATTTATTTTTGGATCCTACTAGCTTTAACACTTTCCTTGAATCAAACCATCTTGTAGTTTTAATTTAAGACAACCTCTTTTTCCGAGTTTTATCACACCAACCTTAGTATTGATTTTAGAAACTTCGAATCATTCTTCTTTGTTGTGTAACATTTCATTTTGTAAATTTCGAAAACTATACAAATCTAATCCAAACTACTTTTCTCTTCAAAATTGTTACAACTGCACTTTACGCCATTTTCCTAATGACTGCAGTACATCTCAATGGAAATTAATAAGTTTAGCCAAGCGCACCTGTGGAAAATTTCTCCACGCTTCACACAGTGCTGTCTAAAACGCTTTACCATTGGTGTAGTTTTTCTGGCGAACATACTGCCCAGCATCTCCCAAAGGTACTCAATTGTATTAAGATCCGGGCTCCGACTTAGCCACTCTAAAACGTCTCGCAAAACTTTCTTGACATGACCAGATATATGCTTAGAATCATTACTGTGTTGAAACTTCCAATTAGGTGGCATATTTCGTCTTCCATGAAGAATCATATTATTCCCCAGTATGTTGTCATACTTCAGCCTGTCCATTGTTCCAACAAATTCGACCAGAGGACCAGCACTAATCCGTGAAAAACAACCCCGCATCATAATGCTACTTTCTTCATGCTTTAGGTAGCTATCTGGTACACAGGAAACTTCTCTCGTTGGTCCGAATTCGAGTATACTTTTCCCCACCTGATGAGAAATTGAACTTGGTTTCACGCTCCAGAGAATTTTGAACCAATCATCAATGGTCCACGTTGTGTACTCCTTAGCAAAATGCAGCCTAGCTTCTTATTCTTCTTGCCTTAAAGTGGTTTCCGATAGTGACGTCTACCATTGAGATAAACAGATGCCTGTCGAGTTTAACTGTCGAAACGCGAGCCTTTACCCTTCATTATTCATCACGTACTGCTCAAACTGGATTTTTAAAATCAAACACTGATTGCTTACGAATAATTCTATCTTCCTTTACATTTATTTTCCCGTCCCTCTTCCTTTCTGGCCAAACACTCACAAGCTGCTGGAAGACACCAAACTTTTTCCCGAAAAATGATTGAGTCTAGCTTTGAGGCTGGTTTTCCGTGATAAGGATTTGTTTGTATTTAAAATCCACCCTCCCTGTGCTCTCGCAATCCAAACAAAAGCCGCTATGCTATCTTATCATGAGGAGGGTTTCAGCTGAGAAAATATTTTCTTACAAATATCTTTGAACTAGTGACTTCCTGAAACTTTGCACTCGTATAAACTACTAAACGGACAATAGCATGAATTTAAGAAAACATTTTAGGTATTTGTTATTTAACACAAAATCGAATTTTAATGATTAAATCTCTGCGATAAATAACTCACTGTTGAATCGGTATCAATCTAGTATATGCTTAAAATAGATGTTAAAAGCTTTAAAATGAGTTCAATATGGAGTTTATAAAGAATTTGAATGCGAGACAAAAGCGATAATGCTTGGAAGGGGGAGGCGCACCCACTTGTTTGGAAATTCTGACTGCATTAAATCATGCAAAAATTTCGAAGAAATTTTATGACTTGGTGTTTCATAGGTGCTCGACTTGGGATAACTCATTTATGTGAAACAAATTTTTTGTGCCGTTAACTATTGAGAAGATATTCCTTGTTATTTGTTTGAATTTTAAAATTACTACACTTACATGCTTTCAAGTAGTAGTTTGCTACGCGTTTTAACTCATGCCATGACATGCGAACTGTTTTTCGAAAATCTCATTATCGTTTTAGCCTACTGCGTTCCCTTATACTTACAACGAAATGTGTAAATGTCGTGGCTGTAAAATGAAACTTTAACCTCGATTAACAATAAGTAGATAGAAGAGTAAACCTTTTCTATAATAATATGTGGAACATATATAAAAAATTATAGTTGGTAGAGAAAGGCGTGTGAAAGAAGCATATCAGATTCTTTACCAAGGACTATCTGTCTTCCTTTATAACTTCAATATATGCTGCATAGTATTTTAATTCGATTACATACTTCAACATTTTAACTTATAATGCATGATGTCGGTGAATGAAAAAAAAACACATAGGTTGCATACGTGGTGTAACGTGTTATTTGCAACAACAGTTGCACCTTGCTGGTACTACGTAACATTAAATGTATTCACGCTACTGCTACCTTTTTCCTTAACTTTCTTAGTGGATGTTAATGCAAAGCGTATTCATAGTTAACAAAACTGTGACTTGGAACTGGGTGGCAGTGTGACCTACTTCTCTCTCCCCGATCACAACACCGCCCACCAATAGTGGATCATATTCGTCACGCAAATAGTTCACCTTAAGGGCATACAATGAGAAGCATTATTAAGACCGCAAGACAATAGTAAGAACTGAGCAATGAAATCTCCTTGTATAAACTTTAATGGCAACCTAAAGCCAGGATTTAGAAGAATAACAATTTCAAAACTTACAAGTTTCATTAAAACGTAGCTACCAATTCCGCTAACAATTGTACATAAAAGGTCCTTTGTTTCACAACCTTCTATACATTGCCTTTACAATTCACTACTCGTTCCCTTCAAAATTCAACTTTCTCGCAACAAAACAGAAATAATGCTCGTATACTGCAACAACTTTAAAGCCCAACATTTTACAATAGATACAACATTTTAACCGTTTTGTGTGTACGTCTGCAGCTAGAAATTTAGAAAAAATACTTGCCAAAAATTAAGGTTAACAAATTTTACCAAGTCCGAATATTTAGACGTGTATCACGTGGTCGCAGCTGATAGCTCGCTGCAGGTGTTGCTCCAAAAGCAAAGCTTGTCGACTGACCTGGTCATCCTTGCGTAGATCCAAGCTAAACTCCTGGCTCCGGAGAGAGGAATGAACACAGCAACAGCACTGCCTTTCCCCTAATACAGCGCTCCGTATAATCATTTCCTCTCCAAATGATGCGGCGTCCAGCGATACAGCTCTTTAGTTTAGCTGCGAGTCGGAAGTTCTAATTAATTCGCTGTTGCAGCTGGCGCCCAAGTTGAAGGGGTAAGGACTTCTCAATGTTATTTAAACTGTCTTGAGGGGGTATCTCAAAATGCCACAACACTTCCGCCTCTCCAAGTGAGGAGGCCGGAAAGGTAGAAACAATCTCCAGGAATGCCGCACTCCTCTGCCCAGGCACCGTACATAAAACAAGGTCCAAGACTGGATGAGAAATTCTGTGTAGAACAGCAAAGCAAAATCAAGCAGCGAACACGACATATGAAAATGTGCAAAGGGGAAGGAGCAGGAAAAAACGCATATGATAAATAATTCTAAAAATATGAAAACCAGTATAACTAAAATACTTAGAATAAATAAAGTTGACGCCGTCAATAACAACTTATGGAGTACTCCTTACAAGTAGTTTATAATCAAACAGGAAGTGGCAAATAGACCATGAATAAATAGAAAAATATATAAATATAGTGTGCACACTAACCATCAAAAGGAGTAGTAATAAATATTATAAAGAATAGCATAAAATGAGTGTAAAATTCTGGCAGGAATAAATTTATTGCTAAAAGAAATTGAAAAAAGCCACGCACCTGCGGAAGAATGACGATCCTATGGAGGAACGGGGAAAGAAAAGAAATTAGAAAATTCCTGCCAGAGCAAGGCAACGAGCTATGCAAGGCCATCACCTGCAGCAGTAGTCGATGCGAACTTTACTTGTGAAGCATGTGCTGTAGTAATTTTACGAGTAACACAATCCTTCAGCTTATAGGAAACATCATTCACCACTTTAATAATACGGAAAGGCCCGATATAACATGTAGCCAACTTTTCCGTAAAATTACGTGCGGCATCACTTAATCGGTAATTCTTTAACAATACCAAATCTGTCACACAAAAGTGAGTCGGGTTGCGACCTAAATTATAACGTCACGCTCGTTTTTGAAGACCGTGTTGTAAATTATGAAAAGTATCGCGCCAAATCTATTGGATAGAATCAGGAGAACTGTCATTCGGTAATAAGTGATGCAATTTCCTGGTTTGTTAAAGGACATGAAGGTGCGAATTTAAACATATGAGCGAAACGCTAGTTTTATGAGCTTCATGAAAACCTGTATTAAAAGCAAATTGAAAATTCTGCAACTGCGTGTCCCACGTCTGACAGTTATCAGAAAGAAAAGCAATCAAGACGCTTTTTAAATTCCTGTTCACGCGTTCTGCCAATGACGGCCGAGGATGATGTGGGGACGTATGAGTGAGCCACTCTAGAAAAAAAACGTTCGAAATAACCGCGACTGGAAATAAGAAGCATTATCATTGGTCCAAAATTGAGCAAATCCAAAAGACGCAAATAACTGAGACAAGATTAAAATTGCGGATACGGAGGTAGAAGCCCGGACAGGAGTTAACCATGTAATCTTAGTAATCGCGTCAATCACAACGCAAACATAAGTATTTCCCGAAGAATAATGTGAGAAGGGTCCCAAAAAATCCAAAAAGAGACGTTGCAGCGGAATAGTTGATAATTTAGAAGATTGAACACCGAATTTAGCAGATTGTGGTTTAGAAGACGCGCAAGGTATACATGATTTAGCAAATGTTGTAATATCTCTATACATGTGTTTCTAGACAAAATACTGTCGTATTTTAATTTTGGTTTTGTAAGTACCATAATTTGAACCATTAGCCGAAGCATGGAAATATTGTAATACCATAGGAATTAATGCGTAACTTCCACGAACGCAGCAAACGCGCACGCAACAAATAATCGTAGAATTTGTAGTCCGGGATTACAATTCCAGATTTGGCATTTTCCCACATGGGACCCAAAAGTGTATCATCACGTTGATAATCAGAAAGTGATTGAAAAACTGCAGGAAAATCTTTTAAAAATTTGAAGAAAATACACCAAAATTGATGAAGGTTCACGAAACATGCGTGATAACGCATCTGCAACAGAATTTTCAGAACTACGTATATGACAAAGCGTAAACTAGAAAGAACTCAAACGTATTGGCCATCTCGCAAGCTTTCCCGTTTTCCTTACATCTAAAAGGACCCATGTTGATGCCTGATTATCACATTCCAATTGAAACGGTTGATGTTCCACAAAGGGACGGAATTTATCAAAAGCCGTAAGAACCGCCAATGCTTCCAATTCGTATACGGAGTATTTCCGTTCACCTGTAATAAATAACGAGACGCATAATAAATAGGACGACGGCCTTGAGATGTCTCTTGAAGGAGGACTGATGCGACTGCTGTGCGGGGAACGTCTGATTGAACAATAAAGGGTTTAGTAAAGTCTGACATAGCTAAAACTGGAGAACTCATAATAGCGATTTTCACAGATGGAAATGCCTGTTGGTGTTTCTTTGTCCACTTAAAAGAGACTCCTTTCCGCTTAAGCGCGTGTAATGATTTTGCTAAAGTAGAGAAATTTGGAATAAATTTAGAAAAAAAAACACCATTCCCAAAAACGATGCCAAGTGCTTTGAAGTCGATGGAGTTGGAAACGGGTGGATCGCAAGAGTTCTATCCGGATCAATTGAAATGCCGGCGGAAGGGATTAAATGTCCTAAAAATGAAATCTGTGGAACTGCCAATTTAACCTTCGTCAGACTAACTGTAACGTCTGCTTTTGCTATGCATGTAAACACCTTCCGCAAATGTTCCACGTTGGTGTGAAGATTCGGCGAATAAATGACTAAATTATCGAGATAATTAAACACAAATTTATATTTATATTCCTTCATAATAATTTTTTCCAATTAATAATTTAAATTCTTCATGGAGTTTATTGATAATTAAATTTCAGAATATTTTAGAACATCTTTCAACAAACGGGATAATGCTTGAGTGAATGTTGAAATCCCGAAAGATACACGACAAAATTGGTACAAATTCCATGGAGTGGAACAAGCAGTAATGGGGCTGACTCTATTGACAACGGTATCTGATTTAAATGAATAGTGGTAAATATTTTTGCATACGAAAATAATGCGCTGCTGGGTGTATATTCGGAAATGGCATAGAATCCTGTTGGATACACTTATTAAACTTTCGGTAATCTACGACTAGTCGTTGATCACCTTCAGATTTTGGTACTAGAAAGCAAAGGCTCTAATACGGACTATTAGAAGGCTCAATCATGCCCTGGTGTAACATCTGATCAATTTTCGATCGTAAAAGCTCCAAATTAGGAGGTGTACACTTGTAAGGAGTGGAACGAACTGTCGTAGTTATCCTTTAAATACATGACGTAATTTGTACCGTTTATAGTGCCCAGCTTATCCGAAAACAAATCAGCAAACTCGAAAACCAAAGATGAAATTAAAACTTGCAGTTGATGTTTAAATGCAAAAGGTCAAACCTTTGTAAGATCGACGAAGTACTCAAAAGAGCTAAACACCCGGGTTGACGTGCTCCGAACGAAAACGGTAAGAACACCTGTGGTTTAAATGCAAAATGAATTTGGAATGCAATTGTGAATGGGTCATAAATTGGGTATCCATTATCATATCATATAGCAATGTCGCAAGCATATGAAATAAAAACGTCCAAGAAAAATTCAAAATTTTAATGTGTAAATCAACTTTCCCCAAGATTTCTAATTTTGTAACGAAAATTGTATTACATTGTAAATCCGAAGGCAAAAGCAATGGACTTTGTTTTAAAGGTAAGGCACGCCAACATTTTATTTTAATAAAGTTAACTTCAGATACGGAATCAAGTGATGGCAAAGCTTGTTGTTGAAAAAAAGAAAGTTGAATAATCGGTGAGGCCTGAAATGGAACTCCTTTTTTTGATTAATTCAGATTGAATTGTCATAAGGATGTTTAGTAAAAAAACGACAATGATTTAGATTTTTGAAAACAAAAGGTTTGAGTATGCCCATACTTACGGCAACATGCGCAAAAACGTAAGGGTATATTTGCTTGAGATACGTTAGCGTTAAAGAAGGAACCGTCGCCAAATGCAAGGCTGCTGGCCCCATTTGATTCCCTTCCAGTTTAATTAGTTGTGCATCAAGAACTGAAGGTTGAGAAAAGGCCAACTGATGAAACCAAGATAAGATATTGTCTAATTCCTGAAATGAACGTGCTGCCGTGATAAATACACAATTCAAACGCGTATATGAATTACTCGCGATGAAAATGCAAGAAACTCTTCTGTATCTGACTGTTCCTACATAATATTATCGAGATAAATAAGTATTGAGTACACGCGAAGGAAAGAAAAACCGAAGCACTGATAAATGAAATTATATTAAGGTAAGCTGCTTAGCTAAAGCTGAATGTAACAAGCTTACCCTCCACTATACTCGTAAGTAAGAAAATTTCCGTTAAATGTACACCGATCCCCGAATTTGACAAAAAAAGCTGTAAGAAACGCAACGCCTCTTCCGTTTCATGGACTAAAAATGCATCCCATCAAACAAGGATTGCGCTGGGTGTCTTACTTGTAAATATTTTAAGTCAATAGCAATAGTTAAAATGGCGGTGCCCACGGATGCTAACATTGTAGAATTTGCTATAATTTCATCGGAGTTAATTGGAATAGCCGTCGAAGGACTAGAATCCTTTAAATTCCCGGAAGCATCGACTGCAAACAAGTATTATAAGCCACGAGAAACTTGTGCATGTCAGACGAATGTAATTTCACAAACCTTGATGTAATCAGAATTTGAAGTTCTCAATATATATACGAGCACGAAATATACGTACTACAGCAGGTCTATACGTAGCTTGTACATTTTTTTCAATGCATCCTGAAATTCAGCTAATTGAAATTTTGTAAAGTTAAAAAACTCATCGAAATCACTTTGGGATAAATGTGAAATATCTGGTTGAACGGTCGCATTACCTTTAAGTATTTGAAGAAACACTGGCATAGACTGTTGCATCACAAGAAAGCCAGGTACGGCCACATGTTGGGGGTCACGAAAACACAAGTACCCATTACATTGACGATTCTGTTAGAGTCTGGGGGTTCGATTTTCTGTTTAAATCTCTTTCGATTTAATACCCAGCGCAGGATTTAATACATTTTATGTCGTAGCTTTAGCTTTTTTGAAATGTTTTATTAATTTACGTTATCTGTGTGCTCCGGCAGTTAAACAACTTACGGAACTTTACACGTCATTGCTTACATCCAGAAAGTAAAATAAAGTTTCTACTGCAGTCAGTGTTAGAATAGCGTGAACTTCAGGAATTACATTCACGGGTCTTAGATTTCTTCTTTACCCTTATATTACTCGCGCAAAACTTCTGGAATCGTGACCTTGATTGCTACCCCAGCTGCCGAGTCTAGGAATGGTTTATGTTTAGCTTAATCAACGAAAGCGATATAATACCTTTGCTTACTCACAGTGCGTAACACATACAGTCCGCATAGAAGGTGTCTGCATCTGGTTGTAATTTTAAAGAGAGCCGTATCTAAATAGTACTTATTTTATATTTGTTATATTTATAACCATGGCTCCTACGTTTTCAAAGTTGAGTGCTAAGTTGTTACACAGTCAAAGTAGGGAAATAATTGCAAATGTTCTAGACTTCATGAAGCAAGAAGCAGAGATGAAGAAAGAAAATATATGTTCGTCCGAGTTCCACAAAAGCCTTAAGAGAGTGAAAGAAAGAGTAGTCAAAGCAACTGGTGTTTCACCGTGTTCCGTTTCCAGAGTTCTCAAAGATAAGAAAAAAAAACATATGGATGAAAGAATGCCATTTGACACGCCTGGGAAGAAACATAAGGTCCCTAAACGTATTACAGAAATAGACGATTTCGAATGCGTCATTCGGCGCACGATTCACAATTCCTATGTGGAAGAAAAAACTGTGCTAATAATAAGCAGATTGCTCATCGAACTGAAAGACAGCAGAAACTTACAAGGTGGTGCTACAAATCTCAGAAAAATTATTAAAGATTTAGGGTTCAACTGGAAGAAACCGAAATCAAATAGAAGAGTTCTAACAGAAAAGCAAAATAAATAAATAAAATGAAATAATAACAATAATAAAATAAAAATAAAAGTAAAAAGTAAATGTTGCCATGATAACTTAGTCGGTTGGAGCAACGGCACGGAAAGCCTAAGGTCTGTGGTTCAAATTGCTATGGCAATTAATTTTTCAGTCTGATTCTACCTTTCCAAATGACTAATTTTATATGTACTTATATCAATGTGTACTTATATCAGCATCAATTTTCAAGGTGGTGCTACAAATTTCAGAAAAATACTATAATGTATGAAGATGAGTCATACATACACAGCAGTCATACAGCATCTAAAAGTTGGAGTGACGATAGCGAATTAGGTTTGCGGGCACCTGTTGCCAAAAGGGCAAATACTTATTATCGTTCATGCTGTTTGAAAGATCGGCTTCGTTCCAAATGCCCTTCTTTTACAAGTCGCAACAAACAACACGAGATTTTCATCAAGAAATGAATACAGAAAATTACATGAAGTGAATCAACGCCATGTTGATACCTAATATGCCTGCTGGGTCTGTTCTGGTCATCGACAATGCTTCACAGTGCGTCAACACTCAAATTCACAAACCACCCACCTCAACTTCCTTGAAAGAAGAAATGAGAGCTTGGTTACTTAGACATAATAAAGCTTTAGATGAAAGCATGAGTAAAACAAAGCTATATAACTTAATTAAAGCCAACAAACAGCTTCAGAAGTCATACATACTTGACCAGATAGTAATACAACATCGCCATAATGTACTTAGACTGTCATCGTATCGCCCAGATCTAAACCCAATCAAATTAATCTGGGCTGATATAAAAAAATGGGTGGCATGCAGAAATATCACTTTTAAATTAAAATATGTGGAGCAGTTATAACGCCAGCAAATTGCTGAAATTGGAAGGCCAGAATGGGAAAATGTATGGCGACATGTTGAATAAATTAAGAATCATTATTCCGAAAAATACGGAATTGCAGAAAATCAAATAGAAATAATTCTCATCCAGGATAATGGTGCAGAAAGTAGTGACAGCAGTGATGACGGCAATAATGTGAATGATTCCGCAGAAGAGGAAGGGTTGTTAGATGTGGAAGAATTAGAGGCAATGATTGACAGCGTTTTTTATATTAAGCGCTTTTTACAGCGTGGATTTTAATATACTGTATATAACTAAATTTATCAGCGCAATGCAGTGCATAACCGGTGTGAATATTTGACGATGACTGTCCCACGCACTCCTGCAGCATGCAGTCGACCGGTCACCACCTGATGTGGTAAGCAACTCGCATCATAGCTCCAATTAAGAGTTTTACGTGTCTAGAACTGTTGCGCCGATTATAGTTCGTACGCGCTTTCTGCATGATGATTATTATGCTCAGCAAAAAGATTCCGAGACGTTGCTTGATTTTGTTCAGCGCGTTAAATTATTTTCAGTTTTTTTTGGGGGGGGGGGGTTCGGATTCCGAATAACAAATTTGTCAACTATTAATTTCGGGATTGAATCCTCATACACGCGTATTGTGTAGATTTACGCGTACATACAGAGTTCCTGAACTTCGGTGCCCGCTTAGCTACTCTGGAAGAGCCCATAGCAGAAATCACACAGAAACTACAAGAACTTCAATATCTACAGACCAGGGTTGACGCCATCATAAAGCCCTCACTACCGACATTCCAGGCCGGCTACAAACGGTCTACGACCGACTCTACGCCGTAGAGTGCTTCGCAGCGGACTTCAACACACCGATGAACAGAAGAACTCACCGCCACTAACATTTACTACTTCCTGCAGGATTCCTTTCTTATCCTCACCTAAACTCCGCTGAGGGAGCAGGCTGGTCCCTGGCCGAGCCTGCCTCTCAAAACACAATCCTTACTCCTCTGGAGACCGCACTGCGGCCCAGTTACACCATCACCTTGGAATGCGCGGATGCTTTAAATGGTACCGCAGAAAACCTCCTTTTAATCCGGTGGAGGAGTTTTTAGTGGTATGCCGACGCTACGGAGAGTTCCACACTCTCAGTGCCGGCTCGCATCGGGGCTGAGGTCAGTGATTAAATAATTTTCTCCTCCACTCGAAAGAAACAAAACGAGTCCTCCTGCCTCATTTCATGATTGGAGTTTTTTGATTGCATCACTACAGCAACACGTATGAAACACATCTTTCTCAGGGATTAAGTTCATTGCCTCCACCGGCTTCAGTTGTACAAACATAGTCACATATGTTGCCAAGGGCGCGGATTTCGAGGCACATACACAACGGCCTAATCCCATACAATTAAGTTTGAAATGTTCGATTTCGCCACGTACATCCGAGGTTGCGCCAGAAGAAATAGAGCACACATATAACCCCTTACGATCATGTACCTTTTGTGGTAAACAGGGTCATGATTTTAGTTACTGTTTTAAGCATCGTCGTCAGTTTAATTCTGGACATGGTGACCGATCTTGACGGTCAAATGAGCACAATACAGTTGTCGCTCCTACTCGGTTTGTGGGATTCCGTTCCTCATGTTACCGTCGAGTGTTGTACAACAGTTATTTCTGATTTATTGGATTCTGGCTCTTCAGTTAATCTTTTAAAAAGATGCTTTTGGGATATCGTGCCGGCGAGAAAACGTGGCACATTACAACCTACAGTGTTAAGTGGTACCACAATTTCTGGCACCCACTTACCATTTTGGGCATCACTGTCTTGCACATTAAACTTGCGGGATTTTCGTGAATGTTTCTTTTCAGCTTGTCAATAATTTTCCGTTGGGTATGGTTCATGGATCACACTTCGTTGCCAAGAAAATGGTGTCGTGGGACCATGACGAATTTGTCATGCGTTTGCGGTTTGCTCCTACGCAAATGGTTCCATTTTCTTTAGGTTCGCCGAATTTGGGTTATAGGTTTTCAATCGCTGCTTGTATTAGTAACGATAATTTCGATTTTTTTCATTTATCACAATCGCAAAAACACACCATCGTAGAACTTATTATACAAATTTTTCCGATAATTTGACCGATTCTTTAGGTGTTGTTCGTAATACAGAATATGAGATACAGTTATCTTATCCAAATCCGGTCCGATCCCCTCCCCACCGTTTAACACCACCAAAGTTAGATATACTTCGTGTTATGATTGAGGATTTATTGGCTAAGGGAATTATTGAAACGTAACGGAGTTCATTTTCTAGTCCCTATTTTTGGTACCCAAACCAAACGATAATTTTTGCCTAGTTATAGATTATCGAAAATTAAACAAGCAGGTCTTTTTCGATGCAATACCATTATCAGTGATGCATACGGCGGCGCATTACTTCCGAGGTGCCATGGTGTTTACGGTTCTAAACTTAAACCACGCTTATTATCAAATTCCCCTTGCTGATTCTTCTAGACCATTAACAGCATTTTCCACTCCCTGGAATCATCATCAATTCACTCGCGTTCCTTTTGGTTTATCCACAGGTGCACAAGCCCTATGACGGCTACTGGATGATATTCTTTGTGATTACAAATTAAAATTTGTATTTAACTACCTGGATGACCTAGTAATTTATTCACCTGACTTT
Source organism: Deroplatys truncata (assembly GCA_030765065.1). Classification (NCBI taxonomy): domain Eukaryota; kingdom Metazoa; phylum Arthropoda; class Insecta; order Mantodea; family Mantidae; genus Deroplatys; species Deroplatys truncata. The sequence continues at coordinate 178,635,939 of CM060975.1, read as the reverse complement.
GAGTCGGATGTTAAACACCTAAGTCTAGTTTTCCAACGCCTGCAAAGGTCCATTTTGACCATCAGTTTGTCCAAAGTTAAATTTGCAGTCTCCCAGATTTCATTTTAGGTGATATTATGTCACTACTGGGCAGTTCTATAGATCCGGCTCGTACTCTGGCATTACGTGCTTTTCCTCCACCAGCACTTCGAAACATTTGACTTAATTTCTTGGGATGGTTTACCTTTTTTCAAAGCTAATTCCACATTTTGCGCATATTAGCAGAACCTTAGACGCAAAGGCATGAAATTTGTTGGGAAGCGGATCATCAAATGTCCTTTGATACCTTGAAGTCAGCAATAATGAATACGCCAGTGTTAGCGATGCCGGACTTTAGTCAGCCTTTTGGTGTACAGACTGACGCCTTCTGCTTTGCAGCAGCTGCGGTTTTTTTGTAGAGTCATAAAGAGGTACGTATACCTATTTATTAAATTTCGCGTCTTTTGTCTTTAGCCGAGCGGCGATTATCCGCATATGAACTAGAAGCTTTAGCCGCTTTTACGGTCTTCGAGAAATCCCGCCCTTTTTGGAACACCATCAATTTTTTCTTCAGTGTCACAGTAAAGCTATTACATGGGTATTTTGCACGGCCGACATACAGGTAAACTCGCACGTTGGGCGGTTAAGCTCAGCGCATTTCAATTTCAGGTTTCTCATATTGAAAACTTGAAGAATTCTGTGGCTGACGCACTTTCGCGGAAGTTTTCGGAACCACCATAATCTATACCAGTACATTATTGCATTATCTGCATCTCTTTCCAAAACACTTTCCGGAAGTGTTTACTTACATGTCCTGTCATAAGCAGGATGACCCTGAAATGCGTATTTTGTACAACAAGCGAAAAATGGAAATCCACCAGAGTGTATGCTTTTCGAAAGTATATTTAGTTTGCTCGTTTACCCCGTGCTCAGCTTCAACGCATAGTCTTGCCTAAGGTGTTGATTCCAGTGGTTTTACAGTATTTTCATACTTTTCCGTTTGGGGCATATCTCGGGGTGTTTAAAACAAAGTCAAAGGTCCGTCAATATTTTGCTTGGCACCATATTATTAAGACATTGCTCGTTTTGTTCAAATGTGTGAGGTCTGTTTACGTTCTAAATCCCGCAGAATACACGAGTAGGGTTATTAAATTCTAAAATTGCGAGCTACCCTATAGAGAGCTTCTTCTCAATTTTATAGGTCCTCTACCGCGTACTGCTTGTGGATATGCGCGTCTGTGTGTTCCTATCGACGCTTTCACAAAGTATGTCGGCTTTGGCCATTTAAGGCTACTACGGCTATTGCATTAGTGTCAGTGTTGTCAGAAATGTTTTTCTCTTTTGGTACGCCAGATACGTTAGTTTCGGACACTGCTTCTTATTTTGGTGCACAGTTTTTTCGCACATTTCTTTTCGAAAGGTATTTGCTTTGTGCACACTTCATCATATTATTCTAAGCCTTCACTAGCAGAATCTTTGAATGACACGATTAACAAGGTGCTCATTTCCTTTCATTCGAGTTTCATCGCAGAGATTCAATTCACTTTGAACACGTCAGTACATGACGCACGCCAGCAGACTCATTTCAAGTTGATGTTTACCTTTGCAACTTGTTGCCCGATTAGTAGCGCGTGGAACACTTCATAATTGATCTCGGATCCTTGGACCTCATCGATTTACGCGAGCGTTGGCGTATCGCTTTGCAATCTTTACAGCGTGATCATCGTCGCTGTAGTAAGGTGTATAATCACAATCGTATTCCGGCGTCCTTTTCTGTGAGTGACCTCGTGTTGTTGCGCACTAATCAGAGTACTGCTACACGAAGGTTTACACATAATTTGGCGCAAGGTTTTGACGGTCCATAAAAGATTATTAAAATTGTTATAGGACTCTGTAACAGGAAACACTATCTCCACCCATACTTCCCTAACAGAAGCCGATTCCTAAAATGTAATGTTTTTTTTACATCTCGGCCTCTCACTGCAGTCTGCAGCCTTTATGCCAAGCTCATGGTTGTTGTTCGGCTTCTCACCCACGAACTTGGCTTTTTTCACTTGCGATCCTCTGCATACTGCAGTTTTTTCTTTCCATTTGAGACGTAACTTTTGTGATTTATTTTTAATTTGTTGGCCCCACGTTTGGGAGCCAAGTTGAAGTGGTTTACTTCTGTTATATTTATTTGTTAAGCCCCACGTTTGGGAGCCAATTTGCGACGGTATTACTTACAATGTTTGTGTATTTGTGTTTACTTCACGTGGTGAAGCCATTTTGTGACGTGGTTCTTTATAATGTTTGTTAGCTCCATCTGGTGTTAGCAATTTGCGGCAGTATTAGTGTTTGTTTGAAAGGATGCTACTGTTATTTTATTTAATTTTTGTTCACTGTCCTCCGGCTAGCTATGATCTTTTTTTTGGTCGAGCACATCGCTTTATACAGGTTGTGTAAACGGAAAGGAGTCTTTTATCCAAAGATAACACTGATGAAGGAATTTGTTTTACACTTTTATTGTCGAACACATTCACTATCACATTTACACATTGATCTTGACACTCACCAAACTGAAACTGTTATAATAACTTCATTACTGATCACTCTTAATTTGCGTACTTCAACTTTTTGTATTATTAACTTTATAACACTTGGGATTTTTCATAACTCTGCTACGCGTAACTTCGAATCTATAGCCGACGTGTAATATTTCTGCTGGACTGAAGGCGACGTGTAGCATACAAATATTTTCGACGAACTGACGGACTGAAGGACTTTACCTCTAACCTAGCCCTTTTTATACTCCTACACCCCGATATGCTTAAAGATTATAACTGAGTTGCAATTGGCTAATAAAACGCGCCAACATTAGCGTCTATTTTTATATCCAATGAAAATTATGAATACATATGCTCTAGGTATAATGTTCCAGCAAGTTCTAAGAAAAACGCCCCAACATTACGTAACTTCCTCGTCTCTAATAATGATAAATAGCTCACCCCCTCGCTGCATTATTGCACGCTATTATTGTCAGTTTCAGTAAGGCAGTATAGACCCAGTTCTCAACAATAATTACAATCAACAAACATCTCAAATCAATGTCACACAAAAATGCATATTCATATTGCAATTATTCTTTGCATTTAATTAATTTGTGATACAAATTACTGCATCATATGTCCCACTAGAAACATAATTATAAATATTTACAACTTGTTTGGAAATTTTATAATTTGGTTTTTAGTCTCCTAAATCTTGGAACACACGCTATCACTTTCACTCAACACTTCACACGTATTTAACACACGACATATGTTTTGTCTTTATCTTGCCACTATTTACTGGCTCTGGTTTAGTGTGTTTAGACATTAATCTGACATCACAATTTTTATAGCAAATACTGTACCCTGAATTATTTGGTTACTGTTACAAAATTGGTCTACTCTCTTATATTATTGACAAAAATTGATGCATTCAAGAATTTTTGTAATTATTACACATATTTACCAAAATATTCACCCTCTACACAAATATATTTACCTCTCTTAAATCTAGACACTGTTTCACATTTTTCTGTTTGCTACATAAGTGTTTGTTTTTAATTATTTTTACCCCATTTTTGTTGTTTTGTACTTTATATTCACAATACTCTTGGAATTATATCTGTGTACTTTTACTTTAATATAACATTAAGTTTTAATTATTACTTGCTTCATTTCAAATGCTGTTACAGTTACTAAAAAAATGTTATTTTCCCTTTTAAATATTTTTTTTTAATTTATTTCTGTTTTCTCATGACATATATAAATAGTTAACCCTCTTACATTCCAATACATTTCTCTGCAGGTCATCTTTAACTATCCAGCATTTACTTTACATCTCATTGCTATTTACCCTCCTGGATCAAATTGTGTGTGTCTAAACATTACTCGTAGCCGTATCCTAACCTTCAAAAATTTGTTCATGAATAACCTCTTGTATTCATATGAAATTTCGTCCCATGATGCCATTTGTAACCAATCTAATTTTTTCTGAACAACACATCTTTTAACAACTTTCATTTTCAATTCTTCTGCTATCTTTTTAATCTGAGAGTACTCTGACAAATCTGTCATAAGCTGTACTGGATTGGAGTTTTCATTTTGAACAACTTGGTACTTGTTAATTTCAGAAGTTAGTTTTTGATTATTTATAGGCAAAATTTTAACTTCTTCGAACAATTTATTTCTTTGCATTACTGACTCCTTCTGTATTTCTGATATCTCCCCTCTGAAATTAACTTGCGCCTGATTCACATCTACATTCATAACCTCTTTCATCTCTCTTAGCTCACTTGAAATAATACTCATTCTACTACCTGACTCTGTACATTCTACATCAACATGTTCACTTTTAGTATTAACCTCACTTTCTTTGTTACCTATTTCCCTGCTCATGTCTAACATTTTCTTTGAAACTTCTTCTATCTCACTTGCTATTACTTCCTCGTTTTCATCTCTCATTTCTGGCATACTACTATCTAGCTTCATAACTTTCTTTTCAACTTCTTCCCTTTTTTTATCTAATGTTTGATCTAATATCTCATTATTCTTAGCAATGTATTCCCTTAATTCCCTATGACTCTTTTCCATATTATCATTCATATTTCTCAGCATTTCCATCATTTCCATCATCATACCAGCATCAATATTAATATTTCCTGCTATTCTATTCTTACTTTCTGCACTAACATTTTCTCCCTCAAATCCTACATTGTTTGAGCTATTTTCTGTAACCTGTATTGAATTACAGCTAACTGTTACCCTATCTCCCTCCATAATTATTTCTTCTGTATTATTAGTAGACATTGTTCTCTTAATCCTGCCACTCCTCAAGTACATTTGATTGTTACAATTTTGTTTTCTAAAAAAAATTACTATACTCTGACCTTTGTGATGCTGTCTGTTGCTGCTTCTTTGATGTCCAGCTTCCTGCCCCTCTCTCCTAGATGTATATGTCGCTTCTGCGTCGTATTATGATGAATCTACGTCGTCTCGATGTTTTTGTGTCCTGTAGTTGAATTCCCCTGTTGCCTTTTAATCTCGGAATTACGATGTCCACTCATCCGCGTCGTCTGTCTTTCCTATAGTTGTTTCTGGAATCTGCGTCTTGTAGTTCAGTTCACTGCTCCATTCGTTCCACGTCCTGGTACCTTCGCTCCTTCCTGGTTCTTCTGCTCCTTTCCTGGTCACTCTGCCCCACGTTCTGGGTGCCAATTTGATAGTGGTTTAGTGCTTACGTAATATGTTTTTACGTAAATTATTAGAACTTGAAGATCTTATATTGTGCTGCTTTTGTTTTGTTTGGTTACATAATTTTAACTGCCCCACGTATGGGCGTCAATTTGAAGTGGTTATAATGTTTATTTATTTATTGTTGAGCCCCACGTTTGGGAGCCAATTTGCGACGGTATTACTTATAATGTTTGTGTATTTGTGTTTACTTCACGTGGTGAAGCCATTTTGTGACGTGATTCTTTATAATGTTTGTTAGCTCCATCTGGTGTTAGCAATTTGCGGCAGTATTAGTGTTTGTTTGAAAGGATGCTACTGTTATTCTATTTAATTTTTGTTCACTGTCCTCCGGCTAGCTATGATCTTTTTTTTGGTCGAGCACATCTCTTTATACAGGTTGTGTAAACGGAAAGGAGTCTTTTATCCAAAGATAACACTGATGAAGGAATTTGTTTTACACTTTTATTGTCGAACACATTCACTATCACATTTACACATTGATCTTGACACTCACCAAACTGAAACTGTTATAATAACTTCATTACTGATCACTCTTAATTTGCGTACTTCAACTTTTTGTATTATTAACTTTATAACACTTGGGATTTTTCATAACTCTGCTACGCGTAACTTCGAATCTATAGCCGACGTGTAATATTTCTGCTGGACTGAAGGCGACGTGTAGCATACAAATATTTTCGACGAACTGACGGACTGAAGGACTTTACCTCTAACCTAGCCCTTTTTATACTCCTACACCCCGATATGCCTAAAGATTATAACTGAGTTGCAATTGGCTAATAAAACGCGCCAACATTAGCGTCTATTTTTATATCCAATGAAAATTATGAATACATATGCTCTAGGTATAATGTTCCAGCAAGTTCTAAGAAAAACGCCCCAACATTACGTAACTTCCTCGTCTCTAATAATGATAAACAGCTCACCCCCTCGCTGCATTATTGCACGCTATTATTGTCAGTTTCAGTAAGGCAGTATAGACCCACTTCTCAACAATAATTACAATCAACAAACATCTCAAATCAATGTCACACAAAAATGCATATTCATATTACAATCATTCTTTACATTTAATTAATTTGTGATACAAATTACTGCATCAATTTGTTGCCTTTTTTCTATGTATTTCTTTTCTTGTTCTGTAATGTGTTTTTATGTTTTGTGTTTGTCGTGTCCTCGAGGTAAGTTTCTTGTAGGATTATTCTTTTTCCTTAGTTGATGGTTTCTTATATTGCTAAAGGGAACCCTAGAATTATTTGATTCATAATTATTGTTGTTATTTCCCGACCAGGATGTTTACTGTTGTGTAAATATGTGTATTGTAAAACGTTTATTATATAGTTTAGGTGTTACTACTGTGTTTTCTGTTCTAATTATTAGTTATTATCCCTTTTAGTATGTAATGGAGAGTTTCTAGTGTGGCATTTTCACCCCTTCCACAAGTTCAATTATGACTATACTAGCAGAAGGACATATTCAAGACAACGCGGCTTGGGCGTCGTAGTATGTCATTATGGCTATACTAGCAGGACATATTCAAGAGGACGCGGCTTGGGCGTCGGAGTATGTCAAGTCGCCAATAGTGAGAGGGCAGCACTGCAACGGAGAAATGGAGAACTATTCAGCTTGACCAGGGGCTTGAGGGTCTTGGCACGAAGAGAAGACGAGAGACGTTCAGAGGCAAGCCATCCTAGCCCGTAACACGGAATGTGAGTCAAGGTGTACTATTTTTCGGCCTAGTTAAAATTTATATAACAACAGCTTTGGTGAGTAACTCTTCAAAATTATTTAATTTGAAGTGAAAAGTGGACAGAGCAAGCAGACAAATGAGAGATGGCTATAATGCTTTTTGTATAATAAAAAGAAATTTTCTTACATGGGGGTAAGCAAGATATAACGCTGCCAATATGTCATAATTTGAAATGTTACAATATTTTTCAAGAACTTAAATAGAAGTCAATATGCAGTATATAATTAATTATGTAGTAATTACTAGGCAACACAAACATTTATAACAAAATCCGCGGAGAAGTAAAATACCAAAACTGATATTGTCGTGCTTTAGTTACAGTTTATTCCTAACAATACCGAGTAGGGTAATTCCTTATTCAGAGCTTCCTTCACATTTATACGCATATTTAGAACTGAGTTATGGGCTAGGTAGAAATAAACAAATGTAACACTAGGGCACGTATTTTATATGCTATCTGTTGTTTTCTATTTTTCATATTTTATTTTCAGTTTATACCGTGCTTCCTTGGATATTGTATGAATTAGTGTTGCATTATTTTCTATATCTTTATTTGCTAAAGGAACATTGTTCAAGTTTGGTCCTTTATTTGTTTTTTGGGTTTGTATTATGATCTCATGTCTCCTTTTTATTTTGGTTTTATCTCCTTTTACCTATTTTTTTTATACTTTATCTACATTGCAAATCCTACCGCCCCTTTTGATGTCACGTTTTAACTTTTGTATACTTGTCTCCCCTATCTCCGGTGACCTAACGTATGAACTTGTATATTTTTTTCTTCCACTTTTGCCTCTGGATTACCCTAGTGTATTGCTCGGCTCTTATAGTTTCTGTATTTTTTCATGTTTTCTTCCTCGGAGATGGAACTCTGAGGTGTCGCCGCAGCTACCGCCAGTATTTCTGTTGGGGGGTTGAGCCTTTTGGATGCTCCTTCTCCCCCATTTCGCCAGTTACCATTCTAGCTTTGCTACAGCCAGAGATTTTGGACCCGCAGTAGCGATGACGACTTGTGTACCTAGTAACATCCCGCTATAATGTATTCTGGATTGTCGATTTGAGGGCCAATCACACGGAGGCAGCCCTAGTGGACGATGCGGGAAACACCAGAAACACTTTCTCAGCAGGTCGAGAAAGGAGGGCGGTCAGTCGCCGTAGGAGATGCCGGTTACGTGCACGTCTGTGTGACATTCGCGATGGTAGTCGGGAGGCATGAGATATATTTCTTTGTTTTTGGACTTGTCAAAATGTTCATAATTTACACGTTTCGCTGAGTAGAACTTCAAAATTATTGCCAAAGATTCGTGACGGTAGGCCACGTTGGATAGTGGGAGAACGACAGATATTCAGATGTAAATGTAAAGCTAGAATATTGCATGTAAAGCGTCAATTTGTGAACTAGTTTCAAGTAAACAATAAAGATATACATTTCAGAATAAAAAGAACATTTGAAGTCTTAAAAGGTTTGCGGGAGGGGTCAAATTTTATATACTGTTAAAGCAACAGGATGTTACGGATTATTGTTGGATTTATTTATATATATATACTTAAAATTGTGAAAGATCTTTGCTTGAATTTGTAAAGTTGTCTGTTGCTTAGCTGCTATATCTTACGAAGTTAAATAGGGAAAAGAGGAATCTTGTGTGAGAGAAAATTGACACTGTAAAATTTGGAGCTCTGATAGTGAGAAAAAAATTATACTTGGAGATTAAACTTTTTGGTAAATAAAGGGAATCATATGTTCTAGGACAGTGAATACTGTAAATATACCTTTTTCTTTATATATGACAAGATAGGATCCAATCCACGTCCTCTAGGGTAACATATTTAATTAGCTGACGTATAGTCAATTCTTTAGTGGCATATACCTATAACTACACGTCAAAGTATACTACTAAAGGTTATTAAAATTAAACAGATTGTAACTATTAGCTCAATTCCTGACTAGAAAGACGATGTGCTGAACATAATTGAAATTAGTGCTGGAAAACAATGTTTGGTTTACATTAATACATTGTACGACTTGCTTAAAAATAATATACAACCTATCCAATCTTCTCCGTTCCAGATCAACAGAAAATCTCTCTGTTTCTCTAAAACTAATTAATTCATTCAATTCTGACAAGGAACGGTCATATCTCACATATCCACCAAGAGATGTTTATTATATAATATTATGTACGGAAAAGGTTGTTTCTGGAAACTTATCCTGTGCTAACAGTTTGTGGGGTAATATATTTTTAGAGTGCCAGGATGCGTAATTGTGATTCCAGTGAAGTGGCCACAGATTGTTGTGAAGAACGTTTGATGTGTCTTTTACCTAAACTTTCACTTCATTATTTTAAATGTAGATTTCTCTTCCCCACTAAAGAAGCTGTCTAAGGAAGCAATAATATCCTCGAATACTCAAAGATGTCCAGAAGCTGAAGTTTTCAAAACTATAAGTTACTGATATTTTATAATTTGTAGTTAGTAGGGTATGCATGGTTTCCTTCCATCGCAAGCAGCAGCGGTGCCATCTAGAAGGCGGATCACGCAACTTCGGAAGAGCGCACACTTCTCTTTCTATACGCTATGTTGCCGAGGTTAAACTGAGATCTCATTGGTTCGCGTGATTTGTCGGGCATGTAGCAACTTTCCGAGTGGAGTAGAAAATGCTGTTAGGCACTACCCCAATCTCGATTGGATTTTGGAGACTGATATTGTGAAACTCACCAATAGTCGGGCAAACCCAATAAAAACTCTTCTACCGGAAGAAAAAAGGAAGAAGGAAAAAGAAAGGAATACATGTATGTATGTATGTATTTATTTATTCTGCAATTGGGTACTTCCCGGTGGCAGAATTAAACCGTACAAAATTTACATCACCATGACTAGCTTACAATAATAATAATAATAATAATAATAATAATAAACAAGACTAACAATACAAAATGATTAATTTTAAATATTAACAAAGCTTATAAAATCCCTAATTACTGAACCATTTATAATTTACTTAACTATTCACCATTTACTTCACTATTCACAATTTACTTAACTATTCACAATTTACTTAACTATTCTCAATTTACTTAACTATCTACAAAGTACTTAACAATTTACAAAGCACGTAACTATTTTCGAGGTACTTAACTATTTACAATTGGTCCTTATATTTAGTTACCAGTATTTTCAACCTGGTAGTGTCAACTTTAATAGTATAGTTTGTGAAATGAGTACACTAGTTAATTAACCAACATTTATTCTGCTAATATTATTTCTGAACTGCTTTAAGGTCAGAGGACAGCCCTGAAAGGCTGCTACAGGCAATTCATTCCATTCCTCAATGGTTCTATTAACAAAAGAAAATTTTCCCACGTCGGTTCTGCACTTTCTACCCCTAATTTTAAACAGATGATCGTTTCGACCGTAGTGTGCTGGATTCTCTAACCTTTCTCTAACATCCGCCCAAGCATTTGAACCAGTATAAGCTTTAAATAACGCAACTAATCTATGTTTTTTACGCCTAACTTTTAGCGGTTCCCATTCATTCTCTTCACCTTTTGTAAACCCAAAATCTTTACCTCTCCTTATGAATTTTATAGCCCTTCTCTGCACTTTTTCTAAGGAATCAATCTGATTGACTCTGTATGGGTCCCAACATGCTACTCCATATTCCATAACCGGCCGCACTAAAGATTTGTAGGCTAGTTCCCTGGTCTTTGCGCTCCCCTTTTTCAGTATTCTCATTACGAAATGCAATGCTTTCCACGCTTTCCTAGATGTACTATTTATCTGTTCCCCCCATCCAGCATTACTTGACAAGCACACTCCCAAATATTTGCAGCTGTCCACCTGTGGAATTGGTTCCCCGCCCATTTGATAGTTATGTATAATCTTCCCCTTAGTTCTGCTAAAAACAATGGACTTACTTTTCCCAGCATTAATTGTCATTTTGTTTGCTTCGGCCCACCACCTGATTTCATTTAGGTCGTCCTGAAGAGCAGTCTCATGCATGGAATTCCTAATCTTATTGTAAATAATACAATCGTCTGCGAACAGTCTTATCTGGCATTTAATGTTTATATGGATATCATTAACAAAGATAAGAAACAGTAACGGGCCCAGTACCGAACCTTGGGGCACGCCCGAACTTACGGTCCCCCCTTCTGACAGTTCTCTACCTACTCTTACTCTTTGCGTCCTCCCTTTCAAAAATTGTTCTACCCACAATACAACGCGATTATCAAGTCCCGCATTTGCTAGTTTCCGGATGAGTAAACTATGTGGCACTACGTCAAAAGCTTTAGAAAAATCTATCACCACTGCATCAGTCCTTCCCCCTGCATCCACCTCATCTGCCAAATCTTGAATTAATGAAGTTGTTTGACTTTCACATGAATACCCGGATCTAAACCCATGTTGCGCTTTGTTGAACCACTGTTTGTTTTCTAAATCCTCCCGTATGTATTCTGCAATTAGATGCTCCATTACTTTACACACTACCGACGTTAGGCTAACAGGCCGATAATTATTTATTTCTGTTTTATTACCCCCTTTGTATATTGGAACTACAATAGCGGATTTCCAGTCTTCCGGTAGTGCACGGTTGTTAATTGACATGTTAAACAATAGCATTAGGTAGGGAATCATGGCTTCTCCCCCTATTTTTAATATTTCAGTAGGTACGTTGTCCGGCCCTCTTGATTTTCGATTCTGTAGCATCTTGATCCTTTTACGTAATTTTGGCGCCATTATTTGAAAAAGCGATTCTCCACCACTCCTATTTTCCCGTTCAGGACTATCATCCATTTGATGAAAGACCGATACAAAATGTGCATTTAATATGTTCGCCTTTGCCTTATCATTTATTACGGCAGTCCCGTTAACTTTGAAATCTGGTATGCCTTCTTTATTACCCCTGCGTCTCCTCACATAATTGTAAAATGCTTTCCATCCATCACTTTCCTTATTTAAAATTTATTCTAAAAACCGCTCCTGCGCTTGCAACTTTTCGTTTTGTAAATTCTTGGTTAATTGTTTAAATTTAATAAAATGCCATTCTGATTTCCTCCTTTTATGATACGCGCGCCTTGTTTTCCTTTTAAGTGACCTAATACGTTTTGTATAAAATTCTGGATCAGCGTTATTTTTCATAACTTTAAAAGGTACATGTTTCATAATTGCTTCCGAAGTAAGTGTTTTGAAACTAGCCCAGGCTTCATTTACACTAGTGGCAGATTTTACGAAGGACCAATATTGCTCGCGTAGGAAATTCTGAATAGCAGCCCCGTCCGCTTTCTGGAAATTCCAGCTAATTGATGTTTGTTCTAATTCAAACCGGTTTAATCGTCCCCCCCAGTTTACTTCTAATTGCACACAATGGTGGTCACTGATACCTGGCAAGACCTCACATTCTGCAAACAAAGACTGAGGCCTGCATAAAAATACATCTAGTAAGGCTGATTGCCGAGTACTTGTGTTAACGACTTGCAACAAACCCTGTTCCCAAACCAGAAAATTAACAAGATTTTGGTCTTCGCCTCCTATTAACTGACCTTTCCAGTTTACATTTGGCAGATTTACATCCCCTGCTACAATAACGTTTCCCTTTACGGAAGAGATTTTTTCTATTAATTTATGCAACGTTTTGTGATTTATTTCGCTAGGTGGTCTGTAGCAAGCTATTATTGTTATATTATTACCTTCGTTTTTTTGATCAATAATTTCAATTGCCATAATCTCTACATCCTCTTCTACCCATAGCGCTTTGCTTTGTAACTCTGACTTAGCGCAAATAAAAATTCCCCCTCCCCTTCCGTCCCTGTCCCTCCTAAACACCCTGTAATCTGAGCTGAAAACTTCCGCATCATTTATATCAACATTTAGCCATGACTCCGTACCTATAATTACATTTGGATTACATATCTCCATTAAATTCCAAAACTCTACAACTTTATTCATAATACTACGGCAATTTACCTGTAACAGCCTTAAAAAGCCAGCCCCTACCTGTGAATCTTCGTTCCTCCGAGGTTGTTGTCACTGTTGCTTCTGCCGCTTGCTGCCATCGCTCCACGTCGTCACCCTCCCGAACAAAGCTGCCAACTTCGAAGATCCACTCCGGTTTAAGTGCACACCGTCCCGTCCGTAGTCCCAGTCTTCAATCCACGAATTTGGGTCCAGAAACTTCGCGCCCAGTCGCTCCGCTACCCATGCATACGAGTCGTTTACCTGCATTATCTTCCTCCAGTTGACATCGCGTCGTCTCAAAACTCCACTAACGACGATCTTCGCTGAGGGAAATAGCTGCCTTGTCCGTTTAACTAAGTCGTACATGTCTCCCATCACGTAGTTTACACTTCTCCGCAGGTCATTGCTCCCAACGTGCAATACAATCGTCTTATAGCTGTCTTCCATCTCCTCTTGCTTTTTCTCGATTTCCCCCAGCAGTCCTTCAGTCCTTATGCCAGGATAGCAAGCTACCTCTGCATTCGGGTTCCCCACATTTCTCACAATAGAGTCTCCGACTATCAAACATGGTTTCCCCTTTTCTTGCCCATTTCCTTTCCTGAGCTCCCTGAGTTGGCTATTCTCTTCTTCTAACTTCCGAATTTTCTCTTCCGCGCGTTGGAGCTTCTCGCGTAACACCCGTGCTTCTTCTTGCAGCTTCTCCAGTTTCTTCTGATTTGCGATGACCGTTTCAGTTCCCCTGCAGTCCTTACATTCCCAGTTTTCTTCGATGTTCTGGTCCCTCTTAATTTTTTGGCAGCCAAAATGGTACCACTTCGCGCAGCTGCTGCATTGTAGTCCTGTCCTTAAAGCTTTGTTGCAGCTCCCACATCCTTCATCAGTCACAGGTCCTGGGTTTAATTCAACACCTCCTATCACGAGCAAAGTTACTAAAACAAACGCCATAAAATAACACTTGGACGTTACGTTCGTCCTGCCTAATACCTGACTACCTGCTATCCACGATCCCCTACCCGTCCGCATTCCGATCCTTGCTCGGTAAACCATCAACTCCACCCCCATGGCCGCTACTTGTTTATACCTGCGTGTACTTGGAATGTCCTGACACGACCTCTCCCCTCAGGGTCTCGAACACGAATAACACGCTACATAGCGAAGGTAGCGCGGTCCCTCATACCACCCGCTTTAGTACGTGAGCGATGCTTTGCTGCCGCCCTATGGGCGGGAGCGGGTGAAGGATAAGTACTAAGCTGCAGCCGTGGAACCTGACTAGAGCCTAGAGGATAGAAGATAATAATGGAAGGGAAATGGAAGTGAAATGTGACCAGGTTGGTTGGCGTTAGCGTCGGTTTAAGTCCTTGCACTTCTGTAAGAAGAGCGTACTTTCTCCGTGTCTGTAGCGATCGAAGTATGATAACTTGATCAGTTGCATGAAATTGGAGATGCTGTAGTGAAGTTCTTCTATGGTAATCAGGCATGCTGTGAGAGCGTCAAGGTTTGTTGACACTGTGTCGTGCTGCGTAAGGCAACGGAGGATAAGGCGACAAGTTCCTCCTCCAGAGTGGCCAGGCGAGCGCTGCTGTTCATGACCTTCACATGAAGGTCCTGGACGGCATCCCGAAGAGCTTTATCGGCGACGACGTCAGGTGTCGATGCCGGTTTGGCTGAGGTCCGAACTGGAGCTGGTGGATGACTCGCTACGGTGTTGCAGGCTGGGGGCGAATGCGCGGGTAGAAAGGGCACAACGACTGACCCGTGAAATAACCATAACCATCACAGGTGGAACAGTACCGGCGGCGGTTCCTAGGCGAGTTTGACCTGCAGTCGGCGGGAATCAGGAAGCGCCAAAATAGTGGCACCTAAGCTCGGCAGTGTAGTTCGACGCTTTCAGATCGGAGGCACAACAGCGTCGGCAAGATACCTAACAATCCACTTGGCTAGCCTCGATGCGCAAGCACCACCCTACGAAGCGCATGCCCATCTCAAGGCCGCTTCGCAGCCACCAGGGTCTGCGAGCTCCACTCCGATACGCGGTGATTGTCCCCTGGCGGTGTAGATCAGGGTGGCTCTCAGAGCTTAGGATCACTACTGCTGAGTTGCGGCGAGGGTGAACCGTCGTGGTATGACCCGTGGTATCCCGGTGATCACAGCGCTGTATCTCCGAGGCGCGCAGACGGTGATGAACGAGATAGCTGCTGCCCCACGGGAGCTGCTGCGGAGGTCGGCTATGGACTGCTACTGAAGCAGCGGTGGCCTGAGGCGAAGCAGCAACCGAGGCGTATGTAACCTCAGGTGACGTCGATTGTGTCCCGTTCCCCTTGGCGGATGCCGGGGAGGCGTATGATGCTGCTGAAGAAGACTCGACGGCTTTGCGCTGTTACTTCGCCATCTCAGAAGCGTATGATGTACCATTTTTTCGAGTTGAGGAGAAAATGATTTAATCAGTAACCCCAACCCCGATGGGAAACGGAACTGGGGTGTGGGACTCACCAATAGTTGGCATACCCACTACAAACTCCTCCACCTGAAGGAAAATAGGAAGAAGGAGAAAGAGTGGAGTAATGCGAAAGGTTGCGCGGTCCCGCATGACATCCGCGTTAGTATTTTCAGTATGATGTGGGCAAGAGCGGGTAAAACAGTTTCTAGAATGCAGCCATGGAACCTGGCTGTAACACTAGTGGGCGAAAGGTGGTAATGAAGAAAAACGTGGGTGACAGTAGGCGTAGGATTATGAGGTTGTTGTTCTGGCTTTAAGTTCTAATAGCCGTCGTCTTCGTTCGGCATCGGAGTAACTGGTCGTCTGCGCCTTGTGGAAGGTCGCTGTCAGATTCTACACGGCGTAGAGGCGGTTGTACATTGTTTCCAGCCTGGCTGGAAGGTCGGTGGTGATGGTCTGGCGGTGTAGATGTACGGTGTTCTTGATTCCTAGCAGGTTGTGGAGTTTCTTGGTAATGTTTGTGATGGTCTCTTCCAGGGTGGCTAAGCGGGCACCGAAGTTTAGGAACTCCGCGTGGAGGTCCTGAGTACCTTCTTGCGTCGCCGCTCTGGTTGAAGGTGCTAGTGATGCGATGGTAATGGGGGTGATCCGCTCTGGAGATGGAGTTGCCGTAAGAGGTGGCTGTGGCGTCTGCGGCGGCGTAGAAGTAGCAGGCTGTTTCGGGGATGCCTTCCTAGGAGGACGCAGGCGCAGAGCGCCTGACCAGTGAAGTGAGTTGAGCCACCACAAGGGGCTCAGTAACGGCGTCGACGGCGGTCATGGTTCTTGCATGAAGCGCCACAGCAGTGGCACTTCGGCTCGGTGCTGCAAATTGACTCGCTATGCTCGTAGGCACAGCAGCAGCGACAGGGAGCTAGCCTTTCCTATCGGCTAGCCTCGACGTGCAGGCAATCTTGAGCGTGGCTGGCTAGCTCCACTCGAACCAGCGCCGTCGGGGCCCCGGGCAGAGACGATTCTGGTGGCCTTGAAGGTAGAGGGCCGCAGTTGCTGCGATTCGCCTGGCACAAAGAGTGCCGGCAAGTCCCGGGGCACTCCAGCGATTACTACGCTGAAGCGTCTGTACTGAGCTGGCGGCTAATGCACTGCCACTACGGCATCAGCCGGCTGGTGTGGCGGCGGCTGGCAGCGATGGTGAAGCACCTGCCGCAGCTGAAGGGGCCTTGGGTCGCGTTGGCGGTGAGGCCGCCCTCTCAGAGTTTCGGCACAGCTAGCTGATGTAGCAGGTTCGGGACTCTACATTGCTGTTTCTTCTTTGAAGATGTTATATTGTTGTAGGTATGGAAAAGTTGATTTGAAGTAGTTGTGTTGTATTTCAACTATTGGGGAACCGAACTTGAAATTCGTTGCAACCACACGTATAGTACACAGTTCCCGTTAGCCTTTGCCCCAAAATGTACTTTCAGGTTGCCTTTGCCGCAAGTTTAAAAAATATTAACTTTGTAATTTGACTGTTTCTTTAAATATTATATATTCATGTTTGCCTCGGCTGCGTCAGTATCATTATTAGAGACACGTTTATCTTAGCAAGGTTGTGGTGTGACTAAGAATGTAGGCTTACGCAGATTATAATTTACTTCACTCCTTTTATTAATGCTTGATACGATTCAAATAACACTTCACTGATATAGAGAGCTGTGATATTCTTTTATGAATTACTTGCACTTTTTAACACGTAAACTATTTTTCGTCTCACACGAATACTTATTAAATCTCTCGAGGATGTGTCTCGCGTCCGATTAGGCTCACTGTTTGCAGGCAACTGAATGGATTTCAACCGTCTAAACTTGTAAATTTCTGTATTTCATGTCTCTGATTGGTTATTCCTAATTCAATAAAATACGTTCTTTTAACTAAAGGTTTTTCTGGTTGTTGATTGGCTATTTTTATAAACTGTCACTAAAATTACATTATTGCTTCCAAGAATCTCAAATAACATTTAAACTTTCTAATTCATTATTGCCTCAAGGTTACCTCATTGTTAGAAACTTTTGACCTATTTCTCACAGCTCCTACATTATTAAATTACGTAATATATTCGCATCACATTATTACACATGGATACAATAATACAAGTATATGCAATGACTGTTACATACATTTTACAAATTATTACACACAGATATTGATACAAGGCGGGCTGTTATTGAATTTACATATTATATAATTTGACTGAAATCATTTAAGTGTTAAAAACACTGCCTCATCTTGCCCATCTCAAGGAGTGTGTGTGATGAAGCAACTTGTATTTAATGTAACTGAGGTATGGGCACGACTTGGTGCAAAACTATTTGCGCAGGAGGTGCAACACATACCAAAGTCAGAGCAACACCCTGGGAAGTGAGTGGAATTGATGTTCGATGGTCATGAGAGACAGTGCGCAGTGGTATGCAGTTGGGATTGACCGAGGGACTAGCATGCGTGTTGTGTTGTAGACTGCGTAAGCATTTACTGCGGGCGGACTGGCACAAATTCAGAAACGTGGTATGTAGGGTGGAATGCAATGGTAGTCGTAGTTGGTTATCAGTCTTAACTTGATGGGCTGTGTGCATACCGGTTTGTTTCTGCTATTACAGCCGTTCCATTCGGTTTGTTCGGTTACTGTTTGGGGTTAGAGGGTGGGAGGCGCGGAAGTTCTAAGATGGTTCTCCGCCACCAGGTAGTGTCTTGGTGGGTAACTGGCCTTATTGCTGTTTGCTCAGGGTGGCTGGGTGGCTGCTGTCCTGTGGTTGGAATAGAGTTTTTAGTTAATTGTTGATTTTACGGGCAATACTATAAAGGTGAACTGCGACGTTATGGCGGTGTGACTGCCAGTAATTGTCCTGTCAAAGAGAGACAATGGTTGTTTGTATGTATTTGAGGTTCATCAGTACTGCAAGTCCCTAGTTGTCGGATCAATGGATTGTGATTGAAGGGGATGCCTTGGTATAGGTCGAAAGCAAGCTTCAATAGTGTACATGTGCAATTCTTCATGTATCCTTGCTGCTGGTGCAACTCGGGGGAACTTGGTCGCGAGGCGAAAGATTGTATTTTCGAACGTGGTAATAGTTTTGATGTGTGTAGGGGCATACCCCATACTGAGGAGGCGCATCTTAGGATTGGCGTGATAAGCAACGAAGAAAATTGAATAATAATTTACGGAATACTAGGTTTAATATTACTTGCGATATTTAAATAAATAAAAAATATAATTATAATTAAAATAATAAAAAAATCATTAAATAAGAGCGTACATTGCGTACCGTAAGCGTAAGCGTTCTGTTCGTTGTGGTACCGAGTTTAGGGCTAGGCACAATATGGAGTTTCAGTAATGGGTATAATTTGCGCTGCTTGCACTTTGTGGCGAGTAGCCTATATGTGGGATTTCAAAATTAGACCTCGGTCAATGGTGGTCCCCAGATAGATGGCCTTGCTGGTCCAGATAATGCTTTCTCGAAAAACTGTAGGGGTTTGGGAGATTGTGCGGGGCACAGGTTAGTTTGTCGCTGGCATTTGGTGATGTTGATCCTAATGCGGCCCCCCTTTCCAGCCAGGGTTGTAAAGTAATAAGGTCGTTATGTAGTTTGTTCGAACAATTCTGCCAGCTTGGGCAATGATAAAATTAGTTTTTATTTATGGACGCTCTTTAACTGCTGTGGTTCTTAGCGTCCCATTCTATATTGGGCGTGAAACGCGGGTAATTTTGCTCAGAGGTCTCTATCGGGCTTGAGGTTCTTTTACTTGCGGTAAATCTGCGACACAGGACCGCCGGCTTTACTCACCTTCCGAAGGTAGCTATTCTAAGGATTTTTACAACCGAAAAAATCCATCGCCCTCCGCCAGGTTTGAACCCGCGGCCTCGGGAACTAGATGTTAGCACGGTAACCAAAACACTACGGAGGACGACTTGAGCAGTGGAGGTAGCTTCAGCGTAAAGGTGAATGCGGGTGTTTTGAGAATGCCGATGTAGGTGTTGAATAGTGTGTATTTTGGTTTATTAAATAGTCTGAATATGCAACCTTGGGGTACAACATCGTGGATTGGTACGGTATAGATTTTACTATATTGACAGAGAAGGAGAATGTATTTTTGAATAGAAAGTTGGTGATATGTTTTACCATTGAAACCGGGGAGTTTATGTCTAAGAGTTTGCGAAGGAAGTCTTCGTACCAGACCCGCTCAAATTAGCGCGCAATGCCCAGACGGACGGAACCGGTGGATCTTTTGGTGTAGAAGCCATGGGTAATGAGCTCGGCTACTCTGAGAAGTTGCAGTGCGGTTGAAGTTTTGGTTCTGAAGTCAAACTGTTCGTCAATTAAAATGTTGTGCTTGATCAAGGTTAGTTTTAGTCCCTTGCGCCAGTCTTTGGATTGCTGAAGGGAAAGTTGTTTAAGGGGATGCTGCAATCCTATCTCGACAATGTTAAATTCATAAAACTGATGACCCATTCTCTTTGTATCTATAAGCAGCAAACTTATGAAACATTCAGGTTAAGTTTCATTGTCCTTCATCCTATTTTAATTGGTTTGTTCAATTTTCTCTAAAGTTTCAGTTTTACTATTTTTACTTTCTCTACTTCGTATAGTAAGTAGGGGAAGTATTGTATTCCACCCAAAAATTCGACACCGAGATTTCACCGGAAATACATGTTTTGAGACCCCCTGAATCCAAAAAAAGTATTTTTGGAAACATGTCCGTGTGTGTGTCTGTGTGTGTGTCCGCCTGTGAACAGCATAACTCAGAAACGAACAGTCGGATAAACACCAAACTTGGTATTTAGGTTCAGTATCTTCCAAGGATGCGACACGAAGGTTTTCAAGAAAATCCCCCCACCCCAGATTACCCTTTACATGGAATATTTTTCGAAAATTTTAATTTACTCAAAAATGGCTCTAACGATTTTGATTAAAATATCATATGTTTAAGATATTTTCATGACAAATAAAATGTATATCTTGAATTTTCTGGGAATGTCTCCAAAAGTATTCTTCACTGTGAACAATTTCTGCATAACTGGTAAACCATAAGAGATAGACAAACTTTTACTACACACAAAATGTAGATCGCGTTAAAATACAAAATTTATGTCATATACATTTTTTTTGTTAAGTGAACCATTTTCGAGATATAGCTTGTTATTCCCTTAAAATTTTCAATACTTATTTTCTCAAATGGGAATTCGTTATTCATTTTTTTTTGTCTTGGATATGGAAAGAGTATTAATCTGTGCTGCACCTAGCAACCAGCTATTAAGATATATGTATGTGCTTAAAGGCTACTGTATTTCTATATTGCCCTTGTAAATATATATATTCCCCTTACATCTACAAGAAAATTAGCAATAAGATAGAGTCTGCAAATGTTTATCTCGATTAACATGAAGTAGATGGAGAATAAGCGTTTGTAAAAATAGTTTGTACAAGAGTAGAGAAAGTCATGTGAGTGTAACACATCAGATTTTTTAATATGTACTTGATTTTAGAATGCAAAATTTGATAATAAATACAGAAAAACCTTTATATTTTAGTATTTTAGAAAACCCCCATGTTAAAGTTTGTAGCACTCATCTATAAATATGTTGTAAAAGATTCAGGTTATCTCTAACCATTACTAAGAAAATTTGTACATTTTAGTAAACAAAACTAAGTTACGGAAAAGCCAACTTTAAGTTACACGTGCAATTTACGTGTTATTAGTGCATTACTGAGTGTCATGTAAGGGTCATATGAAGAGACGTCTGGATTTTCTTCCTCCTAATATTTATCTTCCAATCCCCTTTTAATGCTGCTTATTCTCAACCTGGCCAGTGTTTTACATTAGTGAAAGATTTCTCAGCTTTACGCAACCCTCCTCATTCAAATTCTTCATCGCTTTCTTGCAAAACTTGCCTATAGAAGGCCCCAGTTCCTTCAACACCAAACATATTGCTGTGTTTCTCTCACTGAATGTAGAAATTGTCTCACAAACACGAAATTCTAAGGCCTTGAGGGAAATAAATATAGATTTTGGTAATTTGGACCATATTACATTATTTACGGACTCGTTATGATTTTGAGTCATTCCATGAAGACGCTTTCGTAGCAGGTTTGGGTGAGTTCAGTCTGTGAATATGGGCTTAGTTCTTCCAAACAAATAATAGGAAAATGAGTATGCTTCTTATGATCATATATTTCACTCCTAGGCTGAGCTTTCCAGTACTTAAACCATGTAGTCTCTGCATCTTTAGGACAGAGCCCACACTCTGGTTTTTCATTTAACAGCAAATGAAAGTAAATGGCCCATACTGCTTTCTTCATTTTATCTAAATTGCCAACATTTTTATTAAATTAAATTGAGTTTTATTTATGTACGCTCTTTAACTGCTGTGATCCTTAGCGTCCCATTCTATATTGGGCGTGAAAGAAGGTTAATTTTGCTCAGAGGCCGCTGTATCAGGCTTGAGGTTCTTTTGCGTGCCATAAATCTACGACACGGGAGCACCAGCTTTACTTCCCTCCCGAAGCAAGCCATGCTGAGGATTCTTACGCCCGAAAACACCATCGCACTCCGCCGGTTTGAACCCGCGACCTCGGGAATGAGAGGTTAGTATGGTAACCACTACACCAGGGAGGACGGCAAAAAACATTTCTACGAATAAGCAAGTCTGAATGAACGGAATTTTGTTGACATGAAGACGATTCCTTCCAAACAGAGGCTTCTCTTTTCATTCTTGAGACTTTTGAGTCTTGTGCCCATTCTCTTATGAACATGGTCTTAAGAACTCTAGTTTATTTCAGAGCCAGGTCCATCGGGATTTTTTTCTATAACTATAGGCTTTAGCATCAATATCCCCTAAGTACTCAATGTATTTGACATCATACTTGACACAGAGCTCAGAAAAATGTCAATCACTCCTGTAATCTCCATCCCACCACTAGTCCCTTGATAGTTACTCTTGCAGTCTGTATCATGTTTATCCTCAGCTTTATTTTTACGTAAGCAGTGCTTACTTAATACGGATACTACATCTATAACCTAGCTGTATCAATGCTTGTGGCACTGACAACACCGCTCAGCGACTTATGCCCTCTTCGTTGCCACGATCCATCAAGAGCAATGCTAAGATTTCTGGAGCCTTCATTTACTTTACATCTTTCTCAATGCTGTCCTTCATTGATTTCTGACATACAGATTTTGAAGCCTTATGTAATGCGCCATTCAATTTTGATTAACAATGTGGTGGCGAACGAAGATTCAACACTCCACACAATTTTTTTCTGCTGCATGTGCTTTGCCAATTTGTCCCATTGGATACACGAGTGGAATGTTAATGTCATGAAGATGTGTTTGTGCATTTGAATTACTCACTTACACGATAATACCCCCTTCTGCATTAAATCACATTCAGAACATGTTATTTAATACAGCAATCATACATACAGCAATTTTGTGTTAACAGTTTTCAATGCCAGTAAAATCAACAATATTACATTCCAAGTCGGTTAAATTGCCCTAGAAAATACTGAAGGTAGTGAAAAATAATGGAATAAATTACTTTAGGAGCGAATGTAGAAGTAGATGTAAACTGGTCAATATCTGGTGCCAACCTGCCTGCCCTTTTTTGGTGTGTTACTTATATAGGTGAATTGCGATACGAACACGAAAAAACGTGTCCATCTTCACGGTAATACTGACGCCGCCCATTCTGAAGTGCCAACTTAAGTAAGGAATAGGAGAATCCGCTAAATATGCAATGTGTTTTTACTTCCTCTTCTTATTATTCATGCAGTATAGCCGCTAAAAAAAGCACCACGCATTCAGAGCAAGCTGTGCACAAGAGGAAAGAAAATGGTGTATACAGGCTGTCAAAATACCATATATACAGTTACAAAGGACTACATAGGTGGTGAAAACGAATTCAGAAACGTAAGCTTATATAAAAAGAAACCTAACCTAGGGCTAACCTTGCGTGAATTCAAAAACGTTGAGGCAGTATTTTTAACATTTAAATCATTTTATTCTAATTATATAATATGTAAATTCAATAGCAGCCCGCCTTGAAACAATATGTGTATGTAATAATTTGTAAAATGTAGATAACAGTCATTGCATATGTTTGTATTATTGTATCCATGTGTAATAATGTTATGTGAATATATTACTAATTTAATAATGTAGGAGCTGTGAGAATAATACGTTAAAAGTTGCTAAAATGAGGTAACAATGAGGTAACCTTGAGTCAATAATGAGTAAGAAAGTTTAACAGTACTACTTGTGATTCTTGGAGTAACAATAATGTAATTTTAGCGAGTTTTAAAATTGCCAATCAACAACCAGAAAAAGCGTTAGTTAAATGAAGGTATTCTATTGGAGTAGGAATAGCCAATCAGAGACTTGAAATACAGAAATTTACAAGCTTAGAGGGTTGAAATCAATTCGTTGCCTGCAGAAATTGCTCATAACTGGATGCGTTGCTTGTGCGTCCTCAAAAAATATAATATGTATTCGTGTGAGACGAAAAATAAGTTTACGTGTTAAAAAGTGTAATTAATTAATAAAAAGAATCTCACAGCTCTCTATATCAGTGATGTGTTATTTAAATCGTATCAAGTATTAATAAAAGAAGTGAAGTAAAATTATAATCTGTGTAAGCCTACATTCTTGTCGCACGAAAGCCCTGCCAAGAAAAAGTGTCTCTAACAATAATACTGACGCAGCCGAGGCAAACATAAATATATATCTAAAGAAACAGTCAAATTACAAAGCTACTATTTTTAAACTTGGGGCAAAGGCCACCTGAAAGTACATTTGGGGTGAAGGCTACCGGAAACTGGGTACCATACGTGGGGTTGCAACTACTATAAATTCGGCTCCCCAACAGGTTGAAATATAATACAACTCCTACTTCAAATCGGCTTTTCATACGTAGCAGCAAACAACGTAAAGAACAATTCTACTTCAAATTGGCGTCCATACGTGGAGTTAAATAAACAAACAACTCCAACAAAACACCTTCTTCAACGTAAGCTTATATTTAAAAAAACCCTAACCTAAGGCTAACCTTGCGTGAATTCAGAAACGTAAGCTTATATAAAAATACCTAACTTAAGGCTTACCTTGCGTGAATTCAGAAACGTAAGCTTATATAAAAAAGTCTAACCTAAGGTTAACCTTGCGTGAATTCAGAAACCTAGGCTTAACAAATCCACGTGGTCAGTGCACCGTGGTGCAACACGGTAGCAATGCGCCCAGGAAAGTAGTCCCATGCTAATCTCTGAATTTTAGAATGAATTTATACTTAAATAGTATAATATTCTATACAAATACCTAAGATTTTATTTAACGCTGATTTATACCGTAAAACAGAGCTACAAGTCCCATGACGCAATTCGCATGAGTCACCTGACATCCGGGTAGGCGCAGAACATTGTTTACGGCCAGAAACCAGCAGTTGTGTTCAGTATCATGGAGGACGGTGAATTCGGTCTTGTGTTTTCGTTGAATTACGTAAAGCATTAGCCGCGCAAACCATTGACTAGTGGTGAAAAAACAATAGCGTTGAATCTTTTTTATAAGTTATGTGAGAAATATCCAACACTTTCCGCGAAAGAAATGGTGAAATTAACTTCTGAGTTCACCGGTGTTTCGAGTAGAAGTATAAACAGTGCTTGTGTAGAAAATGTGAAACGAGAAAAGTGGTTACACCTGGAAAAAAAAACATATGAAATACGCGATGCAAGAATGTAGTGATTTTAAGAAGAATGCAATTCGCGTAACAGTGCACAATTTCTCTTTTAAAATGAGCCGCCAACAGTTAATAAAGTGCCGCTTCCAGAGAGCCAATAAATTAGGTTATCGCATATCTGTTACTTTATTTTTCGCTCATTTATTTTAGAATTAACTATTATTATATGTGCAAACGTTTATTTTGTTGCAACTATCAATCTTATCCCCTTTAGCCCTTAAGAGAATATGCTAGTCACCGTTTCAGTTGTTGAAATAAGGACTCTGTTCTTTTTTGCACTACGTGCCGTTTGTACTCGCCACATGGTCTGAAAGTGTGACAGTATTTCTAGTGCGAATGGCAAAAGGATACATTATAGCGGTGCACTGGTCACCTGAGGTTTGTTTTGACGCGGATCAACCTAAGAGTGAATACAGAATAACCTTGCGTGAATTAAAAAACCTAAGCTTATTTTAAAAAGCTCAAACCGAGGGAGTTGGGGATATATTTCCGCCAACATTGCGTTACAGCCAAAGAATGACATACAGTGCCTTCTGTAGGGCATACAGTTACATCTGTTGGACATATAAGACATCACTTCCGTCACTAATGCGGGCCCAATAAAGGCAACTTACCCTCCAAGGCTTCTCCGTCACTTAGTGTATCATATTTTGACAAATTGTTCTCCAATTTTGCCTTGGATGCACTTCCACTGACGTAACATGGTAAACTCTCATTTTAAGCGGATGGTTGAGGCTCTATATCTAGTGTACGTACAACCGTTTGGCGTTTAACTTCGGCTTTCCAAGATTTGTTCTTTTTTATATTATTTTACTTTTTGTCATTACTAAGTATTCTATGCACACAAAACTTGTAATTAGTCAACAACAAAATCAGATGTGAATTGTATACACATATGTAAACAAAGGTCTAAACTAATTGAATATACAGTTCAGAAATACCAATTCACAATCTAAAGCTGTATTCAAACTTAACAAAACAAAATTTCTCTTGATCCAAAGAATAAGTTATTTTGGAAATGCTTTGCTACTAAGAGTCACAGTTAATTTTTTGCAATGGTAGGCATATGCTTAACATTTCAAAAATATAAATTGTATTAACCTAGAAAAAAGGTAATTTCACTACAACAAGCAGCATCTTCTGGAAATTTTTAAGTTTTTTTTTTAATTTTGTAAATTTTAAGAGCACCGACTCCCTCAAGGACGACATTGGGTATGTCATCCGGCCCGAGGCCTTTTTGGCCGGCAAATGGTCAATAATCTATTTTACTTCCTAGGTTCATGTTTTGCGCATTTTATTACACATGCGTGTCTCAGGTTATGGGAAAGCAATTCGAATTCGCGTATGAATTTAGGTTGGAGGGGTCGTGTTTTTTGGCGCTAAAATGTCCTGGAAGGCATCGGCTTGCACCTCGCCTTAGCCTTATCGTCGTGGCTATATGGGAGTTAAGATGGCATGTTGGGTTTGTCGCGAGTGAGGTATTTGGTTATGCGTCAGACATAGGCGCGACTGGTGTCGAGGCTTTCCACTGTGTGGGCCCATTGTTGCATACGTGTTCCGTGGAGTTTTGGTTTTTTTGTGGAGGAGAAAAATACGGTTACGTACTTTACCCCAGCCCCGAGTTCGCCATCCAATGATAACCATGCCCTCTAAAACTCCTCAACATGTTAGTGCCCATTAGTATTTGTGTTTCCCATGCATTTTAGTCCCATGACAAATGCCCTGAGCAATTCCGAGTTGTTAGTCAGCTAATGTGCTTGCTGTATGTGCAAGTGTCTCAGATCAGTGTGTCTAACGATAATATTTTCTTGCTAGTAGTGGATGTGATTAGGTTAGCTACGTTAAACGACGTGCATTAGTTTAAGTGGGGCGATTAATCTACTTCAATAAGCGGGATATAGGTACATACAGCAGATTCTTGGCGAAGCTATTTGCCAGGCTAGTCAAGTGCTCATCCCCTAATAGGAAGGGCGTCAGATATTAACATGGTTCTTCCCCAGGATGAGCTCCCGGGTCGTCGAGCCTATTCTAGGTGTTTCACAAGACTTTCTTGGTATCAGTCCCTAGAGCATTTTCCTGTTGTTTGTTATTTTGACAAAGCAGATAAGCAGCGAACCCATCTCAGCGCAGTGTGTCACACGGGAGGTCAAGGTCTTCGAAGGCTGCTTTTTGACTGGATTATCTATGACAGTTTTGGAGGTCATATGATTAGTGAATTGTTATGTTTGTTCATACAGTCTCCATCGTGTTAGTCTTGTAAAAATATTGACTAGGAATTCTGGTACTTCGTCTTCTTTGTGCTCGTTACTTAGGATTTAGTCAAATATAGATAGTGTTCTGTTTTATTTAATTGTTTGTTTGTGTTTCATAGTCCCTAATGTTTTAATCATGGAGTTGTAATGTTTTGCATAAGCACGATATGTTAACTTTTAAAGAACTTTTAATTCTTCGTGTAGCAATTCTGTTGCAGTACCGTAATCTGCACAATTAAACTTAATACTCTGTTTTGGAATGTTTGTAATTTCTTGGTATGAGTCGCAGCGTCGTATTCCCAAGCATGCGCTGCGTAGGTAAGCGTGGTTCTGATCAGTGTCTTATACAGTGTCAGCGCTTTGTGCATATTTAGCACAATGTTAAGGTTTATAACCTACTTAATTGGACATTGGCATTATTCCTACGTGGCAAATGTGTTTGTTTTTTCATGCTAGACCTCGGTCCATTGTAATCCCTAGTCATATTACTGTGTCTATGCAGTTGATTTCCTGTCAAAAAAGAAGTAACGGCCGTGGATATGTCGGGAATGGAGGTGATTCATTCGCTTCTGAGTATTATTGGTTGGCTTTGGAGGGCATTCACCTTTATTACTCAGTTGGTGAACCAGTGTTCCAGTGCACTGTGTGCATTCTGGTGTGTATTAATTGTGGTTTTCCCGATTGTACGATTATTGCCTGCATATATGTATCGTATGACGTTTATTACATTGGGCATGTCATTTATTAAATGTTGAACGTGTCGCACCCAGTATACTCTCTGGGGGGGTCCCTGGTTTGATTGGTCGTGGAGTGGAGGGATTGGTGTTCACAAATGATTGAAGCTTGCGGCCTTACAAGTAATTTGCCATCAGTTTTATCCGATACGTTGAGGGTCTTCAGTTTCTTGAGTAGGCCCGCGTGCCACACTCCATCAAAAGCCCGTTCAATGTCGAGAAACATTACTCCGGTGAATCTGATTATATTAAAGCTGCACGTTATGCTCCGTGTTGCTCTCAGGATTTGGAGAGTTATCTAAAATCGAATTGTTTCGGTATAAGTAAATTGTGCTTTGTAATGAATTTGTCTCTTATGTCTTACTTTTCCTTTGTGTTGTTTTCTGGCAGTGAAGTACATGTGTAATTTACCATCTTTATTGGAAATAGTCTTGCGTTAAGACGTAGTTAAATATTTCTGATACAAATTTAAACACTTCATCGGTAGATTCTTTAGTACAAGGTTGGCTAATGTGTCCGGTCGCGGAGCTTTCTCTGGCGTAGTTGCTTTCTCAGCGCTTTTATGTTTGGATAGGCATTTTCTCGTTTTTGGCTGTGTAATTATGTCTTGTAGGTTTTTGCGTTTTTCTTACCGTTTCTTCGTTAGAACGCGCGTACGTGAGGTTATCACTTAGGGTTAGTGTCCGATATAATTAATCAGCTAATCATTAGCGTTTTCCCGGTCCGTTGTGCCATTCTGATATAAAGCTGGTATATGTACTTAGTCTTTGGTTAGGCACCACACGATGCGCCAAACCGTGTTCGTTTCGATGTCCACAATACCTATGGTGTTTATTCACTGTGGTGCCATAAAGTTACCCGTTTCTTTCCTGACTTACGCATTAAGGTTTTGGAATCTTTCCAAGTCAACCATGTGTCCGGGTTTTTGCCATTTTCGTTTGGCGTGGTTTCTTTCCGCTGTAAGCGCTTTTATGTCAAGTTGGTAACTTAGGACTGATTTCTTCTGGTCGATGTAGTATTACAGGTACTACTGTGTTAATGGAAAATGTAATTACTCGTTCCATCTGTACTACGACGTCATTTAGTTCCACCTGTGTGGTTATAATCGTAGATGGTAGGTGTTCTGTCACTGTTTTGGCGCATGGCAGAGTGGTGTCGCTGAAGGAAGGCCACCTCCGCGAGGAAGGGACCTTTCGACTGTTGCCATAACAGGACGGAGTCCTACACTGGCATAGTGATGAGGTGTGCTTTGAAAACAGTGGGTAGAGAAAGGTGTTTAATCAAGGGTTTTTTAAATTTGTTTTGTTTTTGGTATAGTGGTAAAGGAATGTTGGCTTGTAGTGAGGCTGTGCTGATGGTATGTCATCCTTTTGCTTTTGCAATTTACTAAAGGCCTATTGCAAGCTTCAGGCACTTTTAGGGACCCCTGGGATCGATGTCGCATTCCCCGAGGCCCCAGATGCGGTGGTTGAAGTTTGCAAGTAGTGCTGCATAAAATTTATGGGAGAGGCTGAGGATGTATTCTATGAGGGTAAGGACGGAAACCTCAGAGTGGAAGTTGGCGTTCGGCGGCTGTTGAGGTCCGAAAGAAGTCATTCTGAAGGATTTGAAGGATGCAGATGTTGGTTTTCGCACCAGGTCCCCAGACTTGGCAGGCGTAGGTGATGGCAGGTCAGAGGGCCTGTATGTAGATTAGAACGTTTGTTTTAAGTGACATCAGGGATTTGTTTATTGTATAATAGCTACAATATTGTCATCATCTGCTGGGTTTTGAACAAGGAATGTAATACAGAGCGAGTTATAAGTCCAACAACCACTTCAGGGGGTGATTCCTGACTGGAAATGGAGCATAAAAGTCCATATTGCCTTATGTCCGGAAATGCATAGTTTCCACGGTAGATGACATTCTCTCATAATTTGTAGTGTGCGTTTTGTATGTTGCAAGTAGTGTGATTTAAGCAACGTAGAAGCACAATGGTCCGGTATTCATTCAGGAACAAGGCGAAATATGTTCATGTATGGCCAAGCAGGTGAATACGGTCAAGAGGCAACACCGATGTGCCGAGCCACGTACCCTGACAGACAGCACCACCCACATCACACATTTGGAGCCATTTAGGCGTTTGTGTGAGTTTGGGACCTTTGATAAAGACGAACGTTAAGGTCGGGGCGGCCGCGGATGTGCAGAAACGCGCACTCCATGACATGAGAATAATCCTGGTACAAGTTCTAGGCAATTGGCTTGCCAACATAGTGTAAGTCAACGGACGATTATCCTACATCACAACCATTATCCCTAACACCTCCAAGGTGTGCACGGATTATCATAGCGGATCTTCCTCCACAGAGTCGCTAGTTTGTGCAACAGCCCACCACCATTATCGGATTTCTGTCTTCAGTCGTCTTTACCGATGATGTGACTTTTAGAGGTGATGGCACCATTAACCTGCATAATTGGCATCTATGAAATACAGGAAATCCTCACGAATGGTTGAGGTCTCTCAGCAGCGGTTCAGAATCAATGTTGGGCAGGGGTTATTGGAGATCGCCCAATTCGACCAGTTCTTCTTCCACAGCGCCTGAACGGAAAAATGTAACTGGACTTCCTGCAAAACACTCTACCTCCATTGCTAGAGAATGTGCCTTTGGCAATAGACAGACAATGTGGCTACAGCATGATGAAGTGCCAGCTCACTTTCGCATTAATGTTCGCCGACACCTCAACATCTTCTCCAGGCATTGGATAGGACATGGAGACCCTGGTGCATGGTCTGCTCGATCGCCGGATTGAAACCTCCATTTTTACTTGTGGGGGCACCTGAAAGGCAATGTGTACGGTGAGCCTGTTCCTGAGTTTCAGATCCTTCAACAGCGTGTCTACGTAGCCTATGAAACAGCCTGAAACATTGGAACGAGTGAGGCAATCCATGATGCGACGTGTGAACGCGTGCATCTCATCCCATGGAGGCCACTTTGAACATTTGTTGCGATAAGGATGGGACTCAGGCCATGCACTGTGCCAGGAGACTTTAATGCCGTTCTTTAGTGCCATCTATCGTGGAAACTATGCATTTCCAGATAAAAGGTGATGTAAATGTTGTGATCCATTTCCAGTAACGAATCATTCACTGAGGTTTGTCAGTAGACTTCAAACTCATCGTGTATATACATTGTTAACGACTAAAGATTAAATTGAGCTTTATTTATGCACGCTCTTTAACCGCTATGGTCCGTAGCGTGAATTCTATATTCCGGAGAAAGATCGAAAATGTTGTTCACAGCCGCCTTTATCAGGCTTGAGTTTCTTTTACGTGTCGTAAATCTACGACACGGGACCAACGGCTTTACTTTTCCTCCGAAAGAAGCTATACTAAATATTTTTACGGCCGAAAAAATCCATCGCCCTGCGCTGGGTTTGAACCCGCGACCTCGGGGATT
The DNA here is from genome assembly GCA_030765065.1 of Deroplatys truncata. Taxonomy (NCBI): domain Eukaryota; kingdom Metazoa; phylum Arthropoda; class Insecta; order Mantodea; family Mantidae; genus Deroplatys; species Deroplatys truncata. The sequence continues at coordinate 178,604,316 of CM060975.1, read as the reverse complement.
GTTAACGACGCTGTCAATAGCCAGGATCATATCGGCGCCGCCGATGTGTCAGAATTTTGACCCGCACGGGTTCTTTTACATTTTATAAATCTACTGACAATGGGGCTGTTGCTTTTAAGCAACTTAAAAACCATCGGCCTCGGCTGGGTTTGAATCCACGAACTGCGGATCAGAAGGCCAGCGCCTAACCAACTGAGCCACCCAGACCGTCAGCTAGGGATGTGTTGTGTGGCTTCCAGTTGAGGTGCATATCTAAGCTTACAACCAAATGAGCTTCAATGCACCAGGTCACCTCTTCTCCTGCCAGGCAGAGGTTTCGCATGCCTTGTAAACGTGACGAAGTAAGATTTAGCAGCGTTAATCTGGAGACGCCAAGCGGAAAATCATGCTGACAGCATCTCAGCGTAACGCTGTGTACACTGCACCACAGCTGCATGATAAGTTGATGCGGAGGTGATGGCCATGTCTTCCGCGAACAGGTACAGGCTGTAGCCCCGGAGTAATGGGAGAGTGTTCATGTAGGTTATGAAAAGTAGAGGTCCTAAAGCATCACCTTGGGGAACGCCGTGATGTACGGAATGGATAGCGTATGGTTGACGAAAAAAGTACGGTTTTGAAGTGATGATGATGATGATATGCGGTTTAAGGGCGCTAAACTGCTAGGGTCATCAGCGCCCTTACAATGTGTAAAATATAAGGTCAAAGTATAAAAGGTAAAAAAAAACCGCATAATTAAAAAACGGGACACAAACCCGCGATGTCCAAAAAGTTAAAACTACCAATAGTATAACAATAACAACAAGAATAAAAATAACAACAAGAATAACAATAACAACAAGAATAACAATAACAACAATAATAACAATAAATATATCTCAAAAACCAACACACTAAAAGCATAGCCAATAAAAGATTAAAACGTGTCAAGAACTGTAGAATGCGGGACATGAGCGCCACATGTCACTGGGGAGTAAGTCCCTATAAAAACATACAGAAGAAAATAACAAAGCTAAAAGACGCTCAGCGCATCAAATGCGACGATTAAAATCAATGTCACTTATAAAACGTAAAAGACATTCTACAGCATGCGCGTCGTCTGCCAAAACGTTGGCTATGCCAACAGGCAGACCCAGGCGAACGCGCAGTGGAGCTAAAACTTGACACTCAGTTAAAATGTGACGCACCGTTAAGGGCACGTCACACTGCTGACACAGCGGAGCGGGATCACCACTGAGCAGGTAACTGTGACTAAAACGACAATGTCCAATTCGTAAACGGGCTAAAAGTACCTCTTCCCGACGTGAAGAACGAGAAGAGGTACCCCAGAGTAACGGGAGAGGCTTAACCTCCCGCAACTTGTTCCCCCGGAGGGCCGTCCACTCATCGCGCCAGCGCGAGAGGATGCGGCGACGTAAAATAACACACGAATCTGACGAGGGAACAACAGAGGTGAAAAATCTGGGTAATAAAATCGCCGATTTCGCAGCGGCGTCGGCAGACTCATTACCTGAGATGCCCACATGACCTGGAATCCACATGAAGGACACGCTGATGCCAGTGACACCAAGCGAGTGGAGCAGGTCATGTATGCGCTGTACAAGCGGGTGGTAATGGTACAGCGCAGTAATAGTCTGAAGGGCACTCAGAGAGTCCGTACAAATAAAACAGTGCTGTAAGGCGTGCCGCTGAATGTATAAAATAGACTGATAAATGCTAAAAAGTTCGGCAGTAAAAATTGAACATTGTCCAGGTAAACGAAACTTAAAACTACAGTGACCAGACACAAAGGCACATCCAACTCCAGCTTCAGTCTTAGATCCATCGGTATAGATAAAATAGTAGTCTCCGAATTGAGCCCGTACTTCTAAAAAAGCCGATCTAAAGACTGAAGCAGGGGTCTCAGTCTTCGGCATCGACGTTAGCCCAAGGTGACAGTGGGCCTCAGCGCGAGACCATGGAGGAAAACGCGTTTCCCCCCGTGGAAGGGCCGGCGCTGGCGGAACGTCTAAATGCCGAAGGAGCTGTCGAAAGCGAACCCCTGGTGGGAGCAAGGCAGAGGAGCTAATAAAATAGTGACGATCAAGTGACTCCTCGAAAAATAACTCGAAGGACGGGTGGTTAGGCAAGCTTGAGAGTCGACAAGCATAGCTGCACAAGAGCATCTCACGCCTGAAGGACAGCGGAGGCTCTGCAGCTTCTGCGTACAGACTGGGTACAGGGCTAGTTGGAAAGGCCCCTGTAGCGACTCTGATGCCACGATGGTGAATGGCATTCAATCGACGTAACACAGATGGACGTGCCGACGAATAAACAATACACCCGTAATCAAGCTTGGATCGGACCAAAGAGCGATAAAGGCGAAGAAGGACGGTCCGATCAGCTCCCCAGGATGTGCCACTTAAAACACGTAAAATATTAAGAGAACGGTCACACTTTGCTTTTAAAAAGGAAACGTGCGAGGTCCAACACAACTTCCTGTCAAAAATCAACCCCAAAAATTTCGCCTCGTCTGCAAACGGAAGTATCCCTGGCCCAAGATGGAGAGAGGGCGGAGGGAAATACTTCCGGCGCCAGAAGTTGATGCAGACGGATTTCTCGGCGGAGAAATTAAAGCCGTTGGCGTTACTCCAGGCGTAGAGACGGTCGATACAGCTCTGGAGACGGCGTTCGAGTAGACAGGTCCGCCGTGAACTGCAATAAATAGCGAAATCGTCAACAAAAAGGGACGATGAAATGCCAGGTGGAATACAATCAACAATGGGGTTGATAGCAATCGCAAAAAGTGTGACACTGAGTACAGAGCCCTGCGGTACTCCGTTCTCTTGAATAAAACGACGAGATAAAACCGAGCCCACACGTACACGAAAGACGCGGTCCGTCATAAACTCCCGAAGAAATATGGGAAGACGACCGCGGATATTCCAATCGTGAAGTGTACGTAAAATGCCGCCCCTCCAACAAGTGTCATAAGCTTTCTCCAGGTCAAAAAATACCGCCACGGTTTGACACTTTCTCAGAAATCCATTCATAATATGCGTCGACAAGGACACCAGATGGTCGACGGTAGAGCGATAGCGACGAAACCCGCACTGAGCGTTCGCTAGAAGTTTCTGAGACTCAAGCCACCATGTCAACCGCCCGTTGATCATGCGCTCCATCACCTTACAAATGCAACTGGTGAGGGAGATAGGGCGGTAGCTGGAAGGTAGTTGGCGATCCTTCCCAGGCTTAAGTATAGGGACAATGGTGGCTTCGCGCCAAACGGAAGGAAAAATGCCGTCTTGCCAAATACGGTTATAGACCTGTAAGAGAAATAGTTTACTGTCGGCTGAAAGGTTCTTTAACATCAGGACATGAATGCCGTCCGGCCCGGGAGCGGAGTGCCGAGAGCAATGAAGAGCGTGCTCCAGCTCCCTCATTGTGAATAGTTCGTTATAGCAGTCATCATTAGCAGACCGAAAAGTAAATGATGCGGAATCCTGCCGGTCTTTAATAGAGCGAAAGCCGGCGGAATAATGGTCTGAACTGGAAACCGCCTCAAAGGCAGAACCCAGAGTGTTAGCGATGGCAGCCGGATCCACTATGGTGGCAGTAGAAACCTGAAGGCCAGAAACAGTACAATGTGACACTTTACCTGAGAAGCGACGAAGTTTATCCCAAACAACGGATGAAGGCGTAAAACGATTAAAAGACTCGACAAAACGAGCCCAAGATGCCTTCTTGCTATCCTGAATAATGCGACGAGCCCTGGCGCGCGATTGTTTAAAAGTCACCAAATTATCAAGTGTAGGGTGGCGCCGAAACACCCTAAGTGCAGTCCTACGGGCACGAACGGCGTCCCGACAATCCTCGTTCCACCATGGAACAGGTGGCCGCCGAGGTTGGGAGGATGAACGGGGTATTGCACGTTCGGCGGCTGAGAAAATAATAGACGTAAGGTGCTGCACTAGTTGATTAATGTCGGAGAAGGGCTGGTCGTCAAAATGCACGAGGCTGGAATACAAGCTCCAGTCGGCTTTTGCGAATATCCAGGTAGGTACTCTGGAATGCTGTACGTGGTGCGACAGAAGAGAAACGATGCAGGGGAAATGGTCGCTGGAGTAGGTGTCAGCGACGACGTTCCACTGAAGACGACGTGCAAGCTGGATTGAGCAAATCGCAAGGTCCAGGTGAGAGAATGTACCAGAAGAATCAGAAATAAAAGTAGGTGCACCTGTATTGAGGATGGAAAGATTGAACTGATAAAAAATGTCGGAAAGAAGAGTTCCCCTCGCACAAGCCCTTGGCGAACCCCATAGTGGGTGATGGGCATTAAAATCTCCCAACAGAAGAAATGGTGTTGGGAGAGCGGACAGGAGAGATCGAATGTCCGCGGGAGCGAGGGGAGACGATGGAGGTGTATACACAGAACAAACAGAAAAGAAAAAACCGGGTAACTGCAGTCTAATGGCAACAGCTTGCAAGTCGGACGTAAGTGTGATAGGATGAAAATGAACGTCATTACGCACCAACAACATGACACCTCCATGAGCAGGAGCACCCTCCTCCGGTTCAAGATCGTAGCGAACCGGAGTGTACCCTCGGAGATCGAAAGGGTCGTGAGGGCGAAGCTTGGTCTCCTGCAAACACACGACCATAGGTGAATGGGAACGCAATAAAAGTTGCAGTTCCGCCCTATGCGATCGTACACCACGTACATTCCAGCTCAGGATAGCCATGAATAAAAGGGATAAACTGTCTACTTAGAAGGGCGGCTTAAAATTACCTTTTGTTTAACCTTTGGGCTCGGGCTTTTTGTATGGAGTTGGTCAGACTCCATAGCTTCCTCGGAGGGAGGGCCCACGCGCTCAGTGCCAGAAACCGATTCAAGCGCCGTGAATCGGTTCTGGGTGGCGATGGGTGAGGGGTGCCGCTGAGCGCGGCTTGTCCCAGGACCTTCCTGGGACAGCGACCTCCGAGGAGGAGAAGGTGAACTTTTGCTACCGCGCGCACGCGGAGGGTCTTTCAAGAAATCTTCCCTACGTAGTTTCTGCTTGGGCTTCTTTTCAGCGGCTTGCGACTTCATTGACTTTGGACCAGGTTTATAAGGCTTGGTAACAGTAGCTTTAATAGACGGCCGGATGGTAGTGGCGGTTAATCCAGTCAAGGTCCAGGTCTGAGTTTCGGCATCTACTCGTGGTACTGGCGAGGCAACAACAGAACTAAAGGTGCCAGATCGCAGGAGTGAAGGTTGGCGCGCATGGTAACGCCTCCGGGCTTCAGCGAAGGAGAGTTTTTCCTTTACCCGGATCTCCTGGATCGCCTTCTCGTCCAAGTACCGCGGACAGTCGGCAAACGAAGCAGAATGAGACCCTTTGCAATTAACGCAGACGGGGGCTGTTGAACAGGTACCTTCGTGTGAGGGCTGGCTACATGTTGCACAGATGTGAACGGCACTCTTACATGAGACTTGCGTATGCCCAAAACGTTGGCATTTAAAACAACGCAGAGGTCTAGGAATATAAGGCCTCACAGAAATCCGTTCGTACCCTGCGGAAATGCTCGTGGGCAGATCGACGCCATCAAATGTAATAAACAGGGTACGAGTGGGTACCAATACGCCGTCGCGTTTGGCCTGCACTCGATGGACCGCTGTCACCTTCTGGTCTGCAAGATATTCTACCAGGTCCTCGTCCGATATACCATCGAGGCTATGGGTGGTAATAACGCCTCGACAGGAATTCAATGTGCGGTGCTTCTCGACACGGATAGGATAGCCGTGGAGAAGCGTAGCGCGCAACAAGGTCTTACTTTGCAGATCGGATTTCGTTTGGGCTAATAAGGAACCATTCCGTAGACGAGTGCAGGACTGAACCGCACCAGCAATTGCATCAATGCCCTTTTGAATGATGAAAGGGTTCACCTTCTCAAAGCTTTGTCCTTCTTCGGTTCGTGAAATGACCAAGTAACAACCAGTTGTCGGTGGTGTCACTTCTGTTACATAGACTTTTCGGCGCTTGTTAGTAGTAATGGAGGAAGGGTGCTCCATAGCGAAATAAATCCTCCACCATTGCAACCGTCTCCGACCTCGGGCTCTGACTTCTCGGGCGTTACCCCGGCTTGGGTGAGTGGCCTATCTATACCAGACTCACCCCAGGGTCACACCTCCCAGAACATAGACAGAGGGACCCAATCGCCGTCAGAAGTCAGCAGCTCATGCAATGGCCCCCCCGCGGGACTGCAGTTGAACAGCGGATACGAACACATACCCTACATGACGACCCCGGGTGGTGGGGATGACGCCATTACCCACTCACCCAGCTGCGCACGCGGTGCGCGGGTATCCGTCAGGCTGTGTCCACGGAGGATTTAAATAAAAAGATAAAAGAAACTAAAACAGTGTGGGCGTTTCGCACGCAAGGTAGGCCGGCGGGGAAGAAAAAGAGATATGCGAATGTCATGGTGCGAAATGGCCGGAAAGTGATAAGGGAAGAAAGAAACGATGGTGTGGTGCGGTATGAATGGAATGTAAAGAACGCACGAGAGCCTACCTTGTGTCCACCGGTCACTTGAAGAACCCACCTCGACCGGATGGGGGTGAGGGGATGAAGGTGGCGATGAATGGCTCGGGAACCCCCGGGTGCGCCAAAAACCCGTACTCACATAAGGTGAGCCCCTGAGGGGACGGTTTTGAAGGTAGTTAATGAAGTAGACTTGGTAGGGTGGGGTTTGGTATTGTATGAGGCGGTGAAAGAGGCCCTTATGCCAGACTGAGTCGAACGCACGATAGATAACCAAGAAGAGGTTTGCGACATAGTGGTGATTGTTGAAGCTACGTATCACCTCATCAATAAGGCGAAGGATGTGGTGCGTTGTGCAGTGCTGATGGCGTAACCCAAATTGCTCCGAGCAGAGGAAATTGTCCCTATCAAGCATGCCTTCGAGACGCAGTTGTACTACCTTTTCAAACAGCTTGCTGATGACCGGCAGTAAGCTGATCGGCCGGTAGCTACCCGGGTGTACTCGGTTCTTTCATGGCTTTGACAGGTTTATCATTTTGGTTATTTCCAATCTATAGGCAAGTGTGCCATGAAGAACAGACCTTTGAAAAGGTGACAATTAACTTGAGCAATTTTGGAGGTAGGGCATTGAAAGTGGCATAGAGCAGATTGTCACTATTGGCTTATAAGGACGAACGGAGGTTGATATTTTCAACTTCCGCCTCGGCTGTCGGACTCGCTTCTTGTCCTTCGAATGGAACAAATAAATAAAAAAATAAAATAAAAATCAGAAATACTCCGTCCTGGTACATAGTTTCCTACACCGGGATGTGCATTGCAAACTTGTATACTTTATTCCACATTTACCCAAAAAAAGATATATACATTATCATTTTACAGATTTCATGTATTAACTCGATAAAAACAAAACAAAAATAAGTGTATGTTATGTTTACTTATAAGAGTAAAATAATAAGGAAAATTATTCACACCTGAAATATCCATATTTTGAGTAATTTCTATCTGCTGTAAGCCAACAAAAACAACTAGAAACCAGCTACTACCCCTAACTAAATTATTTATTGTAGATCTAATATTATCTATCGGTATCTGGCATTAAGATGTAATGGTATCCCATATGAATATATTCCAACCTTTATATTTATTTAAGAGTTCCAACCTCTGTAATTTATTTCTTTAGTCTTAATTTAAATTATGTTTACTTTGCTTACTATTTAAATTTTATTATTTCAATGTAATATTCAACACTATATTCACCATGCTATTGTGATGTTTTAATACCATTCAAATTGTTTAATGTACTTACCTTATTGTTGTTTAATTTTATTTAATTCATGCATTATTATTAAGTATTGTACACAATTACAATATCTATTTCACTTCATTATCTTTTCTAATAATTCCACCATACAACTTTATTTATACGTTTTACACCTTATTATAGCTTTAAAATCTTCATCTTAATTCATCGTGCTATTTATACCTACTTGATTTAATTTAAATTACATAATTGTGATTTATTTATGTTTAAATATATATATTTCTGTTGTTTATTTTATTTAAATCCTGCATAATTTAAGCTTCTCTACAGCTATACTTTCCTTTACCTATTTATAACCTTAAATAATTTCACCATATTCTTTCACTTATCACTTTTGTGATTATATCTACCTTTAAGTTTAAATTACTTATTTATCTACCACTCTATAGATTCGCAATACAATAAAGTCCTTATATCTCTTTTCCTTATTAAATTTAAAATTATAAGTTATCATTCTTCATTAACTGACCTGCCTACTTTCACACTATTTATTTTTAAATTTATAATCTCTTGGGTTAACAATTTAAATCACTACACTTCAATCAACCTTCTTTCCACTATTTCGCCTTTTAATTCTATCTTTTACAATAATGTAGGCTAGAAGTCTAATTAACCATACTTTCACTTAACATATTTTTAATTTTTTTAAATTTATTTTTGGCCCGTCGAATGGGACAGCAAGAAAATTTCGCACCACTTATTCAATCTGCTCTACATACTCGTTATGTGTGGCTCTCCGGACGAAACGTGGAGGCTAGGTGCTCCGCCATCAGCTTCACCGCCCCTCCGATTGGACAAATTTATTTCCATCTGTTAGTGATGGTCCCAATAAAGGAATGTGAATAAGCCCTTGGACATTCGTTAGAGTGAAGTCCTCCGTATCAGGGGAACCCAGACGTCGCAGTGCGAAATTTCAGCAACCTAGCGGAACTTAAGTGTTGTATTGTTATGATGATCGCTAAGGCTGGGCTTTACTATTCTGTAGCATGAATAAGAAACTTATGATGCTGATATCATGTTCTTTATTCCTGCCAATAATTATAAACACAAAAGTATGAAATGCGTTGTGAATTCACACTGCCAAATACGTATTAGCTGAACAGAAACACTCTTGACGATAAGGTAAATGAGATATATTGTTAAAAATGATAAAATAGAAAACACGTCTATATTCTGATTGAGGAAACTGTTTATACACAGGAGAACACACACGTGCCACATAAAAAACCTTTTCTGAATTATCTTCATTCCTTTTGTTATTAATAGAATGCGGCATAGCTGTCAATAAGCCTTACACTTCTGGTATAAGGTCGGTGTGTTTCTTTTAGTCGAAACCCGAAGGCTAGCTATAAAGGAATCAGAGTCATTAGCAATCGGTTAATTAGATATGTGTTTGTCTTCCCTTGAACCTTTCTGGAAAATGCTCATGAAATTTACGACAATCTTTGTGTCTGGCCTCTTGATGTCTTCCGACAATTGTCCTATTGGTAGAACCCTAGAAGCGATAATATCTCCTCCATGCACAAGAATCTTGTGTACTGCAGCAATCATTAAGTACCACGTATACTTTCGAAGTACAAGCCAAAAGCTTGCTTAGTATAGTCTCCAAACTTTTCAACATATATTGGGAGGCTGCAATTCAGACATTCCAAAATCACGCGGAAGCATTTGATTAAACCAAGGCTACCACCAATTTTGTCAGCTGACTTCTCCGGGTTTCTGACAAATTTTCTGGCGGTATTCCCGTCATTATTTCCAATCTGCAGTTTTGGTATTTCGACCAACAAACCAAGATCGTTCCTAAACATTTCCTGCACTTTCCATTTTTGTCTACTACTTTTTTCTTGCTTTCCTCTCCATGAGCCTGCCAGGATTTATTCTGTCTGATCAAGTTGCTTGCGAATGCTGAAACCACCCGTCAAGATCGAGCGCGAGAAGTTTCGGGATGGATACTGAGAAAATGATATATAGGACGTCTATCCGCAAGATATGTTTGTTCAGTTCACTAGCTTAGTGTTCCAGCCTCAACATGGCTGCAGAAGGAACGCTAAAAGCAACTAATGTTAACCTTCAGTGAAGCCAAGGAAATTAAGTGTTTTCGAAAGCACCTTACCTTATATTGCCTTAAAAGTGAAGAATGTAAACCAACATAACAGGTCAACACACTTCATTGTACTGTTGCTCACTTTCCTGCATGAAGAAAGACACGTAGCTGACGCGATGCCGCGCGAGCCATCGGACGGTTGTATGCACGTTGTGCTCTATTCCACGGTGCGGCGCTCTCCACTAGCTATACAATATCTTAAAATAATTCCACTTCGTTTTGTTACCTGTAACTTCCCACATCGATTAAAGTTCTGCTAGACTGCGAAATTTCGGACTGTGCGTCGCCTCTCATTCATCATTTCTGTTAAAAAATTAAATTGAGTTTTATTTATGGACGCTCTTTAATTACTGTGGTCCTGAGCGTACCATTCTATATTAGGCGTGACAGACCGGTAATTTTGATCAGAGGCCTCTTTATTAGGCTTGAGGTTCTTTTACGTGCCGTAAATATACAAGGGACCACTCGCTTTTCTTCCCTTCCGAAGGAATCCATGCTAAGGATTTTACCCCCTAAAAGATCCATCATCCTCCGCCGAGTTTGAACCCGAGACCTCGGAAACTGGAGGAGTACGACGTCCTTTCTGTGATCAATGATCTCCAGCTTTACTATGTGCTAAAGTCGGTACCATTTGCGTTTATCCTGAGGGCTGCGCATGAGCAGGATTTGCGTAGTGCCTTGGTTTTTGCTGAGATGGCTTGCCGTGTTTGATGAGCTAGGGGTTTCAGTTGTCCAGTTGGTCGCCTTCGGGGAAGAGCTTTTTCTGACATGGCCGTCGCTATAGTGGCTGCAACTCCTTTAGCATTATCGATACGATGACACGGCAAAATATCGGTAGGTTGAGCGGTCAGAATTTATGTGTACTATCTCCAACTTGTGTGCTAGGGATTCGCGTAGTTTGAAAGAGTTTGGTTGACGACCGAGTCTTGAAAAGGAGGAATGGGTAGTGATCAAAGTAGAGTTCGGTGAGGGAAATATTCTAGGATGGAAGCGAATGTGTTTTAGGATGGCCAAATCCAACCAATCAAGTGGACGTCGGTCACCTGGGTGATGGTTGGTGACGATGGAGGAAGTACGAGATTACGACCAGTTAGGTACCGTTCCAGTAGCATGTCTCTGTGGTTTCTGATCGTAGAGTTCCACGTTGGACTTGGGATTTCGGGCGCCCATGGCAAGGTTGGAAAATGGCACCCAGGTCCCGTTCTGTGATGCGTCTGCTAGGCGGGATGTAAAGTGAGTAGAGATTTAGTGGCCATCTGCTGGTGGCTACTTGGGCTCCTGCACCCACCAAGCGTGCTGTAGCAGCCAGGTGGAGGGGATAGTGCTGTTATATAAATTACCGTGCCGCCGTATCCGTCTTTCCTGTTCTTCTGTCCCAGATCATTCCGGGGATAGTTGCCTACTCATGGGTAGAGATTCGCTTCCTGCATTAAAAGGATGTGTATTTTGTTGACGGCAAGGAAGTTTGTCGTTTCCTGTAGTTTGTTCCGGATACCTTGGCGTTCCAGGAACAAATTCTTAGTGTAAGTAGATCAATTAGCACATCACTTCTGCCTGCCAATTGTCCCATAAAATTAAAAAGGGTGTGAACAAGCGTAGTTAAACCAAGCGTGGTGCATGGAGGGTGGTCTCTGTGATAAAACTTCCACCAGGATTGCGACGAAATCTGCCTAGAGGTGAAGTAGAATTTTGTTCAAGAGTTTCAGAAACTGAGTTTTGAGAAAGCAGGATGCTGATGAAGGAGTGGTTGGTTTTTGGTAGGGAGATTGTTATTTGAGTTGCGGGGGGGGGGGCCGACAGGCGCTTTTGAGAAGGTTGCCGTCCACTCGAGGATTGAGTTGGTTGTTGCTGGCGAGATAGGAAGGAACGTGTTGAGACATTTCTCGGCTTCGCGGAGGCAGTGGTATGTGCTGAGGCTGTCCGCCCCTGTTGTGCCGGATTTGGCAGGTACTGCCTCTGGCATGACAGGTGCTACTGGGGTATGTGGTCGAGAATCCATAGGCTGACCTGCTTCTGGGAGGCGCTGGTTGAAGTAAGGTGTGCAGTGTAGTCCCTGTGCTCCAGTCTTACTAGGGAGGCAACCCTGGAGAGCGGGTGCCCTTGAAGACCTCCTTGGGTACGAAGGGAACTTGAGATCTTCGGCGCAGCATCGTATTTGGAACGCTGGCCGTTTTTATTCAGGTGAATTCAATATTGGCTTCTTGCCAGACCGGGCACTTGGCGTAACTGTAGCAATGGTCCCCAACGCAGTTGTAGCATGTTTGTTGACATCCGGGGACACCAGGTAGTTGGCATTCCTCGTTTATGACCCGGTTCAACACAGTACGAGCAGATGGATTCTAGTCTGAGCCCGCTGCACTGAGTAAACTGCTGAAAGTTAGTACATTGGAGAGGCCAAGCTGGGAGACCGTAAACTTTCACGCGGATGACTGCGTTAAACATACGCATGTCCCGATAGATATTGGTAGCGTGAGCCTCGTTTTAAGGGCCATGCGAAGGTGGGCAGGAATTGCATAGGCTGGCTGCGGTTTCAGCGACGTTGTCCAACCAGCTCCGCTAGATAAGACAGCTTCTGCAGTAGTGCTGTGGCGTCTGCCTCGGTAACAAACATCGGCAGGACCTCTAGCGGCACAAAGTAGCTTCTCCTCTGGCAATGAGGTTATTAGGTACTGAATTCCATCATCCATAAGCAGCTTTCTCAGATTGCGATGGTCTTGTGACAGGAAGGAAGGCTATGTATCTCTCATATTCTTGAGAATGTATTGTACATCAGGATGGGAGTTGTTTGGGATAGCGGTGATATCGCGGATCTTGGATGGGTCCCGGATGAAGATGGTAGCAGTTTTATGGGAATGGTAGTGAGGAGCAGTTTGAGCCGGGTCAGTCTCGACATTGACAGAGGTGTCCATTGTTTGAATCTCGACAGTAGTGCCGGGTCTAACTAACGGAATCGCTGGTCGTGTAGGAGCAGATAAACTGGTAAATGCAGGCTCCGGCGCTAACAAAAGTGGCAGAAAGGAGTTTACCGTTGTCACAGTTGCTGAAGCTGCGGGAGTATTTTCTCTTCCTCTTTTGGCACCACTGTTTGCCACTGAGACTGGTTCTGTCAATTTTTGAGGTAGGTAGTCTGAAGTCGCCTCCATGCGCATTTGTATAATATGCAGGTGTTAATTATTTCAGGACGGATAGATTCTTCCGAAAGGATGAGTAGGTGGCGTTCAACTTCCACTACGTAAACACCACCACCTAATTTTAACACAACAGAGTCGACTGTACCTCTGATGCTAACGGAAGAGCTGGTTCAACTATGAGATTTTCCCCAAGAAAACGGAAATCACTTCCCTCGAGTATTGGGAGGCGTGCGAATTGGATAGTTCTGAATTATGTGCAGTGGTTACGGTAGTAGCCGTATGTAGAGCACCGGCTTCTTGTAGCGCAGCTAGCGGCGGTGTATTTGTGGCAGAAATGGTGACTGTAATTCCATCAGCATCTTCGATACGACACGGCAAAATGTCGGCGGGTTGAGCCATCAGAATTTGAGTGTACTTGCTCCAATTTGTGTGCTGGGTTTAGCTTCTATTGCTTTGCTGAAGATAACATGGTGGCGTTACTAATTGCAAAGCAAAAAGAGCATATAGCCGCCTGCTGCTCGGATAAATCTTGCTACTCTAGTTGTAGAACGAATTAGCACACGTATAGAGCTGAAAATCTGCACTGCACAGACTCGCATAAATGGAAGTGTAATACATTGTTTAATTGGAGCGGGGCACTGTTTTTTACTCTTTTGAAAATGCCTGTCCTGTCCGCAATTTGTTGAGCTGAAGCAAAATTTCCCATTTTCTTGTCTATACTCATAAATCGGTGAGAAATCTAGCTTTTATATGTTGGCAAATATATTTTAAATATAAGTTTCCTAAGCTGTTTTATTGAACTGATTTGCGTTCCGGCTCGACTTGCGGTTTCATATGTCATCCATTTTCACAATACGCCTTCGTCGGATACAAACTGCTTTCTAGAATAAGAAATTAAACAATGACGAGGCAAGTGAATGTGATTTACAAACGTTTTATTTACCTGTATGTAATTTAAGCATAACAGGTCTGAACCAGTTACAGTTATTGAATTATTCATTGCAACAAATGTAAATATTTTGGCGGTTTATCGTAGGTCTAATAATTTCCTGGCACAATATTATATTACAGATTTTCTTCAAAATGCCGAAGGGAAAATGCAAATTTACTGACGATCTTCAAAAGATTTCCGTCTTTTCGCTGTGGACGAGAAGAATCTGAAGCAGAATGTAAGACTTGTCCCGGCACTTCTGTCTTGCTGCAAACCATGGTGCCAGAGACCTAGAAATACACACAAAATCAGACAAGCAGTTTAGGAACGTGAGAGGAGTAAATTCCTCCAGTAAGTTGAGAATTATGGTCAAAACAAATGCGGACCCCATGACAGTGTTTGTGCCGCTGAAGCTGCTCTCGCTTTTCATGTGAGCGCATGGACCACAATGTGCACAATACAATGAATTGCCCTCCTATATTATTGAAGGGTGTATTTCCTGATTTTGCAATAGCTGCTAAAGTGTCGCCAAAACAAAGTCATGGTGGACTCTGTTTTGGCACATTATGTGGAAACTGTGATAAAATCATTACAGAATACTCTTTTTAAGCGTTTTCACAGATACAAGCAATTATGGAGCTGACAAATTATTTTCCATCTTTTTACATTATTTTGACTACCCAAATGGTGGTCTGTGTGTTAAAGTCTTAAATATAGAAAGAAAATAAAGTGAAACACCTGAAATAGCTAATTATGTTAGCGACATCTTACATAATTTTGGACTTGAGAACAAGTGTGTGGCTTTCGGAGGCGATAATTGCAATACAATGTTTGGCGCTAGAAATAGGAAAGAATGCATTTTCTAATCTGAAGAGACTATTAAAACTTTATTAGTTGGAACTGGTTGCCCGACACATCATCTCATTAACTGTGTGCATGGCACTGATCTCTTGGACTTAAGATTATCTTATCTTCAAAATCTAAAGTACGTTTTAGTCTACATTGTTCGAGAGGAATACTTACCGCCTAAATACTTTCTTTTAAGATCCGTTCAGTGGAGTATATCTGTACCATCTACGGTCTGTGATCAGTGTGTTCCATTTCAAGCAAATGAAATAGAAAGAGACGAAACCTGCCCAATTGTGTTGTAAATATCCTCTCATCAATTAACCGTACCTCAGAAGAACTTAAAAATAAAACTTTCATTCCACTGAAGGTAAAAGGATATGCTAATTGTTTAGTGAGTGGCAAGGGCACAAGTAGGCCCTTGTACCTCCCGGATCTCCGTTGTTTTATAGAACGTTTTTGCCGGCCGCCAGTCGAAGAGCTGAGGAAAGAATTCCTATCCTATCTAGTTGGATAACACCTCTGGAATTTTGTGGGTGAAGGCAAAATAATAAAATGATTTTCCCACAATCTTGATTTAATGAAGAAAATTGCGTCTGTTCAGGCGGCTAGCAATTTTCCCTTATGAAGTGTTTTTTAAATCTTATAGCTTAAACCTTCCCGCTATCATTTTATGTTATTCTGTGAACCTAGCTAATTCGTTACAGGATCCTCCACCTGGTTGCACAATTTAATTACATCACTGATTCTAAAACCGGTTGCTATGGTGGTAGCACGCAAACTAATGTCAAGAGGGTATCTCAGTCGTGTAAACTCAGGTCTACCTACCTTTTTATCTGTTTTCCTATGATGCCAGAATTCACGCCTTAATTTGTTACAATTTCCATTGGTTAAGTAGCATTGCACAGCATGCTATGACAGTAAAAGGTGCCAAATTTCTGAAATCACGCGTCCTGCTGACTTATCCGGCAAAACCCAATATCTCGGCACTTTTCTTAAGTACATTTTCCTTTTCTATTTTTACTAACTCCATCTAGTTCCGGAAAATGAACCATTATTTCTCTCTGTTCCGGAAAATGAACCATTATTTCTCTCTCTCTCTCTCTCCATTTTCTGATGTTTAGTCTGAACCCTGTGCACATTACCGCGTGTAGTGATGGACTTTCACCTCTCGTTTGCTAGCTCGCCTGTTCTGATTGCACCTATGCTACAAGTTGGTTTTACAGATTGATTCTTAATTGTATTTCCAATATTTTATGTGCACTTATTTCCTATGATTATTTGTTATCGGGTATGTCCCTTAAAAAGGTCGAGGAAGTGAAAAAATTTCATGACAATGCACGCAATTTATATGAAGGAAGCCTGAGTATCTCAATATGTGGGCACAACCACTAAATGAATTCAGGTGCTCTAAGTGGCTAAAACTTTAGAATATATCACGGAAAAACGTTGAAGATTCAATAAAAGTTTGGAATGACAGAGATGTGGACATTTATAGTAAAGCATTTGACCAACTTAGAAAAGTTGGTCTTGTGAAGGTAAGAGATTTGGCAGTTTTCATTTTTAGCCGCCACATATGGAACCAAGTGGACAAAATTTCAGCATACTGCTGAACACGTTGAGCCTGCAACCCCATGATGGGCTGAGGCTGTGTCGTCTGCAAATATGTAAAGCCCTGGATGGATGGGTGTTTATATAAGGAATAGCAGAGGCCCTAGAATGCTGCCTTGGGGTACACCGGCATATGTGGCAAAGATTTGAGTGGGTGCCTTTCTTGGAGACGGAGAAGAATCGGTTAGTGTAGTAGTTATGGATAAGATGGAAATTAAAATTAAATCGAGTTTTATTTATGGACGCTCTTTACTACTGTGATCCTTAGCGACCCATTCTTAAAGACCGGAAATTTTGCTGAGGCCTCTATCAAGCTTGAGGTTCGTTTACGTGCCGTAAATCTACGACACGGGACTACCGGCTTTACTTCCCTTCCGAAAGAATCCAGGCTAAAAATTTTTACGCCCGTAGAGGAAGCTCAAGCCTGATAGAGACCTCTGAGCAAAACTTTCCGGTCTTTCACGCCAAACATAGAATGAAACGCTAAGGACCATAGTAGTTAAAGAGTGTCGACAAATACAACGTAATTAATTTTCCCTTTTTAGGGACGCAGTTACACGTCGTGGCAGGCAGACAGGAAAGGATAGCTCCATGCCGACGCTGCTGTGCCTAGGGGCAGTGAGGGAGAGTGCGCAGCGCAGATGAAGTGCCACAACTGCACGCATCGCCTGCAGCCACAGTCAGTACTACACTCAACTGGAAACACCAACCACAACTGCGTTCGACACCACACCACATCCACCGTGCGGACCAGCTCCACACCACCGCCTGCAGTCAGCACTAAACCTTCCTCAGGGCAACAACACACCAGCCGTCGCCGACCTTTCTACTCCGCAGCACCGGGCCAGCTATGCCCAAGCTGTTGCAACAGCGGCAGAATCCACGAACCGCTACGGCGCCTACATTGCCGTTGTTTGTGGGTTCCACCGCCTCCTTCCACAGACAACAGTACTGGAGGCCGCTCAGTCTGTATGAAAATTAAAAACTGAGTTTTATTTATGGACGCTCTTAAAGTACTGTGGTTCTTAGCTTCCATTCTATATTGTGTGTGAAAGACCGGAAATTTTGCTCAGATCTCTAAATCAGGCTTGGGGTTCTTTTACGTCCCGTAAATCTACAATACGGGACCACCGGCTTTACCTCCCTCCTGAATGAAGCCATGCTATACCCCCGCCGCTATAACGTTGCACTTGACAGCTAGCGTTTAAGTTGGTACACTCGCGAAAAAACAGATGAAAAGCTTCAACCGTTTGACTTCCTAAGCCAATCACAAGGCAGCATTCTGGATGGTCGATGACAAAGCGGAACCGGATCTAGAATCGGCTCTGTTGCCGGATGTAACTATTCCCAACCACGTGCTTCAGTTTGTGAATCTCTAGCAGAGCGTCGAGTTGCTCTTTGCAAGCTACATATTGTTCATTGTTATTTAGATTTGTAGTTATTGTTTGATAGTTTTGTTATTGTTCGTTTATACATTTATTTATTTATATTTATCTATTTTATATATATATATATTTCATTCATATTATTTATTTAAACAAAACTTAAGTGCGACAATGTCGGAAAAACGACGCCGATCGCCGAGTGATGATTCACGAAGTGAAAATCCTTTGCGGCGAGGTGTGCCACTTAATAGTCAGGCATTGGAACTATTAAGGAGAACCCGGGAGTTCTTTGAACAGGAAAAGGAGTACGTGAAGCTTCACGGAAATCCCTCTATTCCTGCTCATAAAGCCGTACAACGAACTGCAGCAGCTCTTGGTTTAAGCACGAGAACTGTTGTTCACAAAGGAGTGAAACTACAAGAGAAAGAGGACAAAATTCCTGAACCATCTGGAACACAACAGGTATTTCTATCAACTCCAGGGAAGAAAAAAAAGAAGCCTCGTCCAGTCACAAATATTGATGCTTTCCAATTAGACGCCATACGTAGACACATTTATGCCTATTATCATAGAAAGGAGTATCCGACCATACCAAAGCTGCTTATATCGCTTATTTTCAATTAACAATAATAATACGAAATAGTTATTATTCAGTGACGTTCGCTACTTACGTACACTTTTTGTATGCGGCTTAGACACGATAGAAATGAGAACAATCAGCTGTTGTTGTTTACTAGCCACTCTGGCAACGTCGCAACCACGATGTAGCCAACCTTACGAGAAGCCACACGAACTGTCAAGTGCAACGTTATAGCGGCGGGGGTATAGAGACTTTTACTCCCGAAAAAATCCATCGCACTTCGCCGGGTTTGAACTCAGGACTTCGGGAACTAGACTACCATGGTAACCATTACACACGAAGAGACTATTCCTGAGAAAATGCGGCTCGTTTAGAGTAACTCTTTCCACAAAATTAAGTCACTGTTTTAATTCACCAGTGTCATCGACACTTTCAAAATTTTCAGTCACATTTCCGTCATCAGCTGGTATGGGAAGGTCTGGTCTATGAGGTCGAGGGTAGATTGCTGATTCTAAAGATGGATATTTAACAGCATGCTTGGAATTTGAGCTTATTTTAGGTATATTTGTCAAGCAAAAGTAGCAGTGTTATATGATCCTTACGTTTCAGTCATATACAAGATGAGCCAAAAAACTACGAACCGCCTGCGCGGTGTTTTTCCTGTCCGTGCTCGTTGCCGCTATCGTAGAAAGGCGCGGATGAAACCATGCAACATTTTTAAAACTACTTTTAAAGCCTTTACTTACCAACTTTATGAAAGGAAATGATAAAACTGGCCACCGTCGTTGTCCACACATTTTTGGCACCTCTTTAGGAAACTATCCCCGCGAAGGGCCTGCGCCGGCGAACCTAACTGCCTGCCTCACGCCCACTTGTGCATGGCACAGATGGACGATCATCCAACCGATACGGGGAGGTGATGTGGCCAGCATCACGCATCCCCCCGCCAGAAAGTTGGCTCATGAGGCCAGGACCGCTGCCTATTGTAGCTCCTCACTTTTCTCACAATGCTGAGTGGGCACCGTTCCTATACCTGGGACCTAAAATCTGCACCACCTAATTGAACCCGGGTGCATTACATAGCCAGAGCAGCATGCTCCAGGCTACTGTGCTACAGCGCAGAACAAATTAAATATAAAATCAAATTTCAATATAATTTACTGTGTTTCTGAGATGGTTTTAACTTCCCTTTTTACATAAGTAGTGTTGAATAAGTTTCTTTTTTTTCAAAGGACCACCTTAGCTTAATTGTGTCACTTATACAGTCACCTTAAACCATTATAATGTCAGCACTTAAGTGCCCTCGAATATTGAATAGAATAAAATCTGATGTGCTACATTCACATGACTATCATTTATTTTTATATCTCCTCTACAAATTATTCTTAAAAAGCTTATTTTCCCTTTCATTTTAATTGAGGTAAAAATGATTCATTACTCATTATGTCAGAGGTTTAAGGGAAATACAAGAGGCCATAGCAGTACTGAAATTTTTAAAAGCATGCCAATGTGCAGACTTTAAATTTAATTTTTTGAAAGACCTCACAAGAAAAAAAATAATGGTTTCCTTACCACTTGTTAAACTTTTATCTCTTATGGTTTATCAGCAATACAGAATTATATAGAATTGATAGAACTCCACATCATATTCATAAAAAATTCAAATGTATACATTTTATTAATTATGCAAACTCTTTTAAATCTATGGCATTTTAATGACAATTGTTAAGATCCATTTTTGAGAAAAAAAAATACCAAACATTTTTTAAGTAAAGGGTAATTTACGGGGGCATTTCTTGAAAATGCTCATGTTGCATCTTTGAAACATACTGAACTTAAATATGGCATAGTCCATATCAATTCATATAGGTAAAGAAAAAATTGTCATAATCTCAGATATCACTGAAAATAATATATTAAAATTCAGGACAAAATAAGAAACCTGTATTTTTTCATTTTGTTTTATCCAAAAAAGATTCCTGGCCTGAGATATAGGCTGCCAAATATGGTGCCTTGGTACCGTTTCCTCACATGTGATTTTCGGCAAAATATTAAAATGATCTATGAAACAGTTCAAGATATGTTTTTGTTGTTTTCCTTTTTATTTGAAATATATTAATTTTCTGATTAAAATACAACTTGCATTTGTAAGTATGTGTTGAAACTCTCTTACTCTATTCTTCTGAATTTTTTTGAAAAATCAAAAATAATTTTTTTTTCTAAAGATGCCAATTACAAAAATTGTTATTTTTAACTATTGATCACTACCACACAGTATTACATTCTTTGAAAAGAACCTCGAAATTTGAGTTGATTGGGTTTTCTAAACCACCAAAAATTTCGCTATACATTGCATCAGTTTCCATTACCGCATTCTCACATACTGGTCTTATTTGACATGGCATTTTTATCCTTCATAAGATAAGTAAAGGAAACAGCTTTTAAAACATATGCGAGAATTCCAAAACTATAGGTTCCAAGTATACAAATTCTGTGCACTCTGTTTAGCGATTCACATGACTTTCTCCACTCTCTATAGTTTATTAGTGGGTATAAAACGGTTATTACTAAAACTTATATTTCTTCTACTTCATTTTAATCCAAACAAACTTGTGCAGAAATACCTACATTACAGATTTCATTATAGATGCAAAGGGAACAGTGAAAATCAAATGTTTAAGAACTGGATTGCATATGCTGGCTTTAAAATTCTGTACTCTTTCCATACAATGATGAGAAACAATTGTAAATCGACAGGACTTAACAATGACGGACTTGAACGTTTCGAACCATTAATAATGGATATTTCAGAAATGGTTTATGTTGCAAAACAAAGTTATTTGAAAGAAATTGTGTATTTCAAAGAGACCTATATTTTGTGTGCAGTAAGTTTTTGTCTATCGCTTATTGTTTACCAATTACAAAAAATTCTACAAAATAACCTTCTGAATGAAGAGGACTTCACAGGCTATGGCCAGAATTCAAGAGATACATTTTATTTCACACATAAATATCTTTAATGTATGGTATTTTAAACAAACTGTTAAGAGCCATTTTTGAGAACACTAAACATTTAAAAAAATGTTCCATGTAAAGTTGCATATATTTTTTTTAATTTTCATTCTCTCTCTTGCACGCGTGCGCACACACACCTTTTTCTAAAAATTCCTTTTTTTTTACTATACATAATAGAGAAAGTAAAAATTTGTTCAACTGCAGCAGTTATCTTCCTTTGATACTGAGTAATGCCTCCTGTTGAACCAATGTGGGCACTCACAATGTTTAAAATATTGTGAATTGGAAGTGAACACTGGAGAAGGTAATTATTTGTTCTTTCTCACAAGCAAGTGTGTAGGCAGAGACTAATTTCAACTAGACCACCTCTGATATCTTTGCAAAACACAGTTGGTTGCTCATAATGGGTAGGAGGGGCTGCCATTAAAGAATTTGCAGGTAGAACAAGAATGAACAGATTGCCATTGCTAGAAAGAGAGTAGAAGTGACCTCACAAAGTATGATTTCTACCGAAGAGATCAACAAACCAATTGGGCTTAAAAATGAAGTTAAATCTTTCCTATTGTTACATGCCTTCTGCTCAGTCAGTGAATATGATTTGACAGGGCACATGAATTAATTGATTTGGTATATTATTCATATTTATATCCTTTTTACTTTTCATATATATATGTATTAAAAATAGTATTGTCAAATTTTGTAGTACTAATTCATTTGTTTTATTTACATATTAGTTTAACATTGTATTTTTTGCTTTATTTTCAGAATGCATATAATGCTTGTTAAATACGTATCCATTTACATTACTTTTATTTTAAATTTTACTGATTTTTACACAGTTCAAAGCATTTTTTAAAAGAATTTTCTACACACAGAAAAATAAACACTAGCAACACCACATCTCTTTATTCGCCAAGCTTGAAAATATGAAGTAATATGTTTACAACACTCGTGAAACTGAAACAATCGAAATAATATGTCTGTAGATTACACCTTTCTACCTTTATATTTAACCACCATTCACATATGCTTTATTTTTATCTAGTAAAGGCCAGTTTTTTACACTCAAAAAACGGGAAATAGAGTACATAAAAAAAAAGTGTATACACACTTTAGCTGATGCTATCTGCATATTGCTTTCAGGGTTGCACTGAATTATCTGTGGAATATGATAGAAGTGTTTTCTCAACAGATGATGTTAACCACATGGTTCTTATGACTAACATGTGGCATATGATGGTGAACCAAAATGGCTGGGGCATGCTTGAGGAACGGAAGCTAATTTTAAAATGGTAGTTCAAATTTGAAAATATCACTAAACTTCAATATATGTGTGTGTGTGTGTGTGTGTGTGAATTAGCAAAACCTCCAACATGTTTGACAATTATACAGCTTTGGGATAAATTAGAGATTCATGGTACCACCTGTGATGTGCACAAGGGAAGATCTGGAAGACCTCGTGCAGCTACAAGCCCTGCTACTTCAGCTATGGTCTTAGAAAATTATGCAAAGTAACCTCAGCTGGTAAGATAGGGGTTAGCGTGCTAACATACAACACATTCTGAAAGCAGCTAAGTGGTAAGTCCATGTATCAAGATTATTGCATGCATTAAATGATGAAACCTGATTGCTGAATAGAGTATTCTGAATGGTTTCAATATATGGTAAATGAAGATGAAGAGTTTGTAAAGAAGACTGTGTGGTTCACTGAGGCCCAATTGAAGTTAATGGAAGAGCAAATCACCAAAATTGTATTTAATGGGTACCAAAAACTCCACATGTACATCTTGACAAATTAGTCAATCTACTGGGGGTGAATGTCTGTGAGGACTCCCATTTGATGATTTAATAGGACTCTTCTTTTAACTTTTTTAGAAGCTTTGTAACAGTGAAGGCAAAATTCAGTATTTAAGCATTAGGTATCTAATTTGGGACATATTTACTTCACTTAATCTGTAATTTATACAGGTATCACAGTCAACCTATAACTGGTGATGGAAGTGGAAGCTTCTGAAACATGTCCTGTATAAATTACAAAGTGAAGCAAACGTATCCCAAATTTGACTCCTAATGCTTAAACACAGGACTCTTCTTCTTTAAAGGTAAGATTATTGGTAAGATATTGAAATCCCAAGAGCATCAATTTGGCAACTGTATGTGCACTTTATGGGAACAGTACAACAGTAAAAACGGCACCCCCATACTACCTAAAAGGCATGCAGGCTTTTAAGGATGAGAATCTGTAAGGACACTGGATAGAATGAAGAGGTGGGTTTGAGCTTCCACCACGTTCACCATGTTTGTACTATTACCTAGGAATCATCAAGGATGCTGTGTATCTCAAGAAACAATCTATGCTGGAGGCTCTTCATCAAGAAATTAAAGCAGTATCTGCGAAAATCTCCATGGACACATTGAGCACTGTTGTGATACGTGTCTTGCTAATGATGCAACCATTTTTGAGAACTGAAAGTAACTGAAAAGTGCAAGAAGCTTACTAAACCTGTGATATAGGTATAATTAAGTTCAGTTAAATTAAATTGAGTTTTATTTATGGACGCCCTTTAACTGCTGTGGTTCTTACCGTCCCATTCTATATTGGGCGTGAAAGACAGGTAATTTTGCTCAGAGGCCTCTTTATCAGATTTGAGGTTCTTTTACGTGCCGTAAATCTATGACATGGGACCACCGGCTTTACTTCCCTTCCGAAGGAAGCTATGCTAAGAATTTTTATGCCAAAAAAATCCATCGCACTCCGCTGGGTTTGAACTCGTGACCTCAGGAACTAAAAGCTAGCATGGTAACCGCTACACCATGGAGGCTGACCATTAAGTTCAGCACTAAGGTACAATAAGGAATTTGTGTTCGTGTGTATATAGTTTTTGATGGACACTCTATTTGTAAGATTAAATAGTACAGACGACAATGCGAAACCCATCTGCTCTTAACTCTGTTACTGTCTTGCATATACTGAGCACTATTGCTTTCAACATCTGGAGTAGAAATGGAAAAATTAAAAATCTAGAACCATTGAAAAAGTATTGTGTTGAGGTCCATTCTGAACTGAAAGCATTCAATGGTGCATTTACTTGTGATGACCCACAGACATTATTTCTCCACTGAGCGTGACGTATCAAATGAAATCTGTTATCTTTTCAATGCTCTTCAAATATTTGCACTTTAAGACTTTATGCTCTGCAGTTGCAATATGACCATTTGTTAGGATCTCATTGACACTTTGTTTGAATGGTAATATTCATAGCCAAGCTATTCTTTTACATTCTTATTGAAAGAAAGAAAGAAAGAAAGAAAGAAAGGAAGGAAGGAAGGAAGGAAGGAAGGAAGGAAGGAAGGTAGGAGAGAATGTAAAATGTAACTAAAGTCTGTTGAAATCACACAACAGTTGACCCTTCACAAAAAATCAGAACACTGACAATGAACAAAACTCTACATTTGGATAAAAGTTTGATGTGTGATTGCATATATAATAATTTCACAAAATTGAAAATTTACTGCATTTAGAAATGAAACATATGCAAATATAGTTAAACATGTTATCTGAAATATTTACAGTCAAAAAGAGATGCAAATTAAACATTTTGTGTTTAAGTAAACCATTGTTTTTAGTTAAATGGCATTCTCCTTGAGAAAAACAACAAAACACAAATATAAGTCAGAGCAGAACATAAAATATGCAATTTCCATATTTTCTCATATGGATGGCACATGAGTTGTTGCTTCTTGAGGCTCAAGCCATCAACATTTTGCTCATCATATGCTGAATTTCCTGTTGGCTGCTGAATCACCTGGAGTTGGTGTTTGCCAATGCTGATAGGCAAATCTTTCACCAATGAGTTTAGCAGTCACGTTAAACTGCAATGAAGTCTACCATGCAGCTGTCTCGTCGTCTCACCTTTCTATTCTATACAAGAATATTTTGAAGCATAACTACATCTCAATACTTGGTAGGATTTTGAGGGACCTCTACAGTATAGTTTGTAATTTGTAAGCTGTATCATTATGTATAACTTTGCACTTTAAATTTTGTACATATATTGTATTATATAAATGTAATATTATTTGTAATTTGACTGTACCACTTTGACTTGTCTATTGCTGTAAAGCTCAATGGCAATAAAATTATTATTATTATTTTCTAACATTACCACAGCTCTCAGTAGATTATCTGATCTGAACAAATAGGTTATTCATTGCTTAAAAGTCTTATTTTAATAAATCTCTATGACTGGCTACTACAGGACATTTTTCAGGAACAAACTTTTACAGCTTGTTCAATGGATACTGCATAAAGCTTCAAAAAGGAGTATATAAAAAGGGGTTACCTGAACAAAACAGCATTAGTTCAGAACAATCCTGATAGGTTGAATGAATACTGGTAATTTCAAGCTACAAGAAGCCTTAAATTAAAAATGGATACCTAAACTTCAAAATTCATTTTTCAATGAAACTTTGCTACATCTTTAAGAAAATACTCTTATTACAATGAATATACTTTAGTGTAATGTATTTGAATGATTAAAATAAGGCTCTGATGTCTTACAATTGCAAGACTTCCTCTGCCAATTATAATTTCAGAGCTATTCTACAAATTATTCACACACAGCTTATTGTTCTGTCTAATTCCTGTTAATCATGATAAATATTTACAAGAAAATACTTTCAATTAGGTAATACTAAAATATTTTGGTAACATATACGTAATTTTATGCCATTTAAAAATCTAGTCACTATACTAACCATGAACTCATAAGAAATAAGGGAACTTAACATTATGAAGTATACCGCTAAAACTATGGAAAACCTTAAATAAATAACATGGAGTATTTTGGTTAAAGCTAATGCCACAAAACCTTTTTATGTACAGTCTTATACTCTTTCTGTAATAATTTTTCATCTATCTTTTATGACTTCCTAGTTACAGAAAATTCAATGAGAATGATGAGAACTTCACTAGCTATTTACAAAAATTTGACATACAGGTTTTATTACTATGGCCAGAATCTCAACATATGATTTTTTTAATTCAGGTGTTAGGTAAAAATGGATCCTGAGACCCCTTCCCATCAAAACCAAACTATCATCCTCATTGACCATGGAATGCTGCTTCTACTTTGACCATTCATTTGGTAATGGTGGAGAGGCTACCTTGGAAAGCCAGTTTTGGATTTTTAACTTAGGAAAATAACAAAGCTTGCTCTAATTCGATAGACTATACATTGTATAAGCAACACCACATTTTAAAGGATTTTAAAATAAATAACATGAGGAAACATATACACTACACCACTGTCATTGCACTTGGCCATTAAAGACTAAGTTGTACTTAGTATTTTAATATGGGGTGAGGTAGACACATTACCTCATTCCTCATGCCTGTTTTAACCAAAATCACTATTGGCATTTTTGAGAAGATCAAAATTAATTTGAATGTTTTTATGCATTGGTTGTTTGGGTTGGAGAATGCCTTGAAAACAGTACGTTGACCTAAACACAAAAACTGATATTTATCTAAATGTTCACTTTTGAAGATTTATGCATGCATGTATGTATGCACACAGACTCTTATCTAAAATTTTTTTGCATAAATTGGAGATAGGGAGGCAAGGGCCGTTCCTGAAGCATCTGGAAGACTAATCCAGAATAATGGCATAGCTTCGAGAATCACCCCCCCCTCCCTAGTATACAAAGTTTCCAGAAGCTAGACAAATATAAATAGAAGTGTATTCACTATGGCAGCAGGTTGTAGATTATTGTTGAGGTGATCTACTTAATCAGGAAGACTCTGAGCAATTAGAACAAAAGAAGAGGAGTGCTGTGTTTAGACAGTGGTTGGAAGGAAGTAATGTCTGCTTGTTGTGCGATTCATTACACCGCTACATACAAAGAAAATAAAAACGAAATGATGGTGAAAAGTGAGCTAAGCCACATTTAAGTCTAAATCCTTCATTTGATCCCTTCTCAAGGTCTCTTCATTCCAACTGACTGCAGGTTGCACCCTAAATGGCCGTAAGGATGCAACACAGATCTTTGCCTTGATCTTCACGCAGCCGTTGCAGTTTTTCTGGCACGGCCTTTGGGAAAGGGCAGACAGAGTACAATTTTCCATGTTTAACTAGGCAAAAATAAAATTTCAAGTTGCTGATTTAGCTATATCTGATCATATAGTTTTGTTCCCCAATGTACTGGGAGCACTTTATAAGGTATAGGTAATGCATATCTTTAATGTTTATATATCTTATAAAGGGGTGAACTGTGCCCCATCACCAGAGGTTGAAATTATTGTTCTTCAGTGTAAGCAGGCAATGTTCTTTGAAGTTGTTTAAGTGTTAGTGGCAAGTAGACTTTTGTTTGGAAAGTTATGGAAGTTAACAATACAGGAATATAGAACTGCAACACATAAATGATTAGTTTGCTTAATAGCTTCAGCGCATTAGAGAAGATTAAATACAAAATTGAAATTTCCCATATGTTTTCAAGATGTCAATATTAAACAGTGTTATAAAAGATTCCCCTCATTTGGTCCTACTGTAACTATATATAGTTGTGTTTGGGAAGTTCTAAAGTGTTTAAACCCGCTTTGGATTTTTACAGATAGCTGCACCTGTAGGCAATTTTTTTTTCTTCAGTGGTATGGTGCAGGATCCCAAAAAGCACTTTTCAAAGTATGGTATTGCAGCAGTACAAACTGATACCAGAATTATTGACTTGTAATTTAATAACTTTATAAAGACATGATAGGGAGATAGATTGCAATAAATAATTTTCATACATTAAAATCAATGCATAATGCAAGAAGAATGGGCCACAATTCTGCCAGTGGATAAGAAGTCATTACCAGACAAGTTACGCGTTGAGGTAAAGTAATTGGTTAGCAGTCAGCTAGGGTGATTAGGTATTCCAGCAAACTCAGTCACCAGGAACCCATTAACTCAAGGTTCAGGTAATTACAACTCAGTATGTTCAGAAATCAGAGAGTTGCAAAAGAATGCACATATAAGGAGCATATGTTTCTAAAATTAGGGTCTTACAATCTTTTACATTTTACAGAAATGTTTTACTGTGATCAATTCGCTACCTTAGGATCAGACTGACATAACTACACTTTTTGCTGTTTTTGAGTTACGACTACTTCCATAATCAGAAAATTGTGCTCTATCTTAGGATCAAACAATCGTATCTCTAGCTATAATAGTGTCGAAGTCAAGCGTTGACGTAACTACAATGTCATACTTTTTGTAAGAGTCAAAGGAACGTAAAAGCCATTACGTTTGACTGACCTTAATGCTATCTGCAAAATAATAATTTTGGTAAGGATCAGAGGATGGTACAAGCTGATACGTTTGTCTGACCCTAATGCTTCGTTTTATTATTGACACCTGATAAGCTCTTACGTTTGTCTCATCCTTCCTGCCTGCGTGACCGACCACTGTAATTTTCCTGTTATTTTTTAATTGTTGCCTTTACATACACAATTCCACATTTGAAGGAGGGCACACCACCAAATCGCGCATGAAAGCGCATATATTTAAAGGCAATTTGTTATTTAGTGCAATATTGTTTAGCAATGTGTTTTTAGCTCAAAAGCATTACATTTGTAGATTTAAAAATTAGTGAAACTCTATTATGGAATCCAGAGGGAGAAGAATGGTTCAGTTAGTAAGTGAACAGAAGAATAATGAAAATAATGATAAATTTAAGTATAAAATACATTGGAACAAAATATAAATAAATATATGTTTATGTTAGTTCTTAAACTTGTATATACGATATTGAAATAATAATTGAATTATATATGAGCTGTCATTTAAACGTTGTAACTTAGTTAAAGCATTCAGTCCTTTGTTTTTTATGGTTTATGACAGTGGTACATCAGAATATGAGGAAGGAGAATCATTGTTTAGAGAATTTATAGCACCAGCTGACTCAGATACTGATCCTGATTATGAGCCAAAAAGTGATCTAAGTGAGAATGGTGAGTAATAATTGTAATGTTATGGTTTTGGACTAGTTACTATTACTCCTACACCTTGCTATTATTATTGTTGTTGTGGTTATTATTGTGTTTTGGAGATCTACACTCATTTATTACAGATTCTAATGATGAACAAGTATAGAGGGGCGTTGTCAATCCCCTGAAAGCCAGAGTTTTGGTGGCATAATCTATGGAAATTAATAGTCTTGAGTCAGTTAATGAAACCAGTAACGATTCTAAATATCTGGATGAGAAGGGTGATGATCTTATAACCTTCTGAGAATTCTTCTGATTAACATAGGTACTACATTTTGGAATATAATGTATTACAGATTCTAATGAGGAGATGCAGAGAGGCATTATTACTGTAAACATGATTCAGGTTGCAGAATCTATGGAAATGGATGATACTAATTCAGGCAAAGAGCCTGTGCTAGATGATCTATGTGAAAGGGCGAGTCATCATAGAGCTTAGTGAACTATCTTTTTATTAAACCATATTTATTCCTATATTTACGAATAGGCCTGTTTATAGCTACCATTTATTATTAATTTATTACAGATTCCAACTATTATGAACAAACAGGAAGGGATGTCAATGAAAATGTAGCGAGCAAGTTGTAGAATCTAAAGAAACTAATGTTAAAATCAGTGAAGACCCCGTTACAAGGAAAAGAAAGAAGAGGGTTGTTATGGAAGAATGGAAAAGAAACAAAAAAGACGTAATAGACAGTCGGGGAAAGCATACACTTCTACCACAAATCAAGATGTTCCAGCTTGAAGGGTGCGTGAAAAAGATTGTTCAAGGTGTATTCGAAAATGTAATAATTTCAGTAACGATGATAGACAAAAAGTCGATCAAGCTTTCTGGGACCTTGGTTCTACTGAACTTCAGAGACAATATTTGAGTTCATTAGTTGATGAATATGAAAATGAAAGTATCCGAACACAGTCAGAACATTCTAGAAGAAAAAATAGTAAACGTCTTTTCCTTGTCAAAGGATTTGATAAAATTCAGGTATACAAGCAATTTTTCCTCAATACCTTTGACATATCGGAAACGTTTGTGAGGACAACCATTAAGAAAAGAGGTGATCACAACGTAATAGAGAAGGAGAAAAAAGGTCACCATGCACCTGGTTGGAAACCACCAGAAGATAAGGAGGAGGAAATCAGAAACCATATCCGGAAATTTCCAGTTCTCCCATCTCATTATTCCAGGAAGAAGTTTAACAAGGAATAACTTACCTGCATATTTAAACATTCGGATCATGTATAACAATGAATGTTTCAAATATTCTAATCTTACACAGATGGAGAAGGAAGATGAAAATACAAAGAAAAACAATGATGATCACATCAAGAAGAAAGAATTGGCACGAGAAATGAAGAATAAGAAAAAGGATGAAGCAAAAAAAGGTGAATGTGTTATGGCAGAATATGAGTTGGAGACAGTAATGTACTGTCCTAAAACAAATTCCAAGTCTTTGTTTTATAAAAGACAATTCTTTGTCTATAACTTGACAATTTTGAACTTATCAAACAACCAAGCCAACATGTGAGATGAGTCAACTGCAAAAAGGGGTTCAACAGAAGGGCATCGTGTGTTTTGGACTTTCTGAGAGATGTTGCAAATGGAAAGAAAATTACAGTATTTTCAGATACATGTGGTGGACAAAACCGAAATATTAACATGTGTGCGATGTTGTTATATGCCGTCCAGAATATGCACAGTCCAGTAATCGATCAATGGTTTTTTGAACCAGGCCACTCACATATGGAAGTGGACTCTGTACATGCCTGCATAGAAAAGAAAAGCAAGCACATAGATGTATTCGATCCCATAGAATGGTTCACTGTAGTGCGCATGGCATCAAAGAGACACACTGTTATAGAGATGGATTCTACGAAGTTCGTAAACTTTACTGAACTTCAGAAAGAAACAATTAGGAATAGAAAGATGGATGAAAAAGGAGAGGCAGTGAGCTTGTTGAAAATTGTATGGATGCAATACGTAAGGGTGAACCATACAAAATATATTTCAAGTCTTGTTACGATGAGGCAGAATTTTATGAGTTGCAGACCATAAGAGCTGGGCACAGTAGAAGAAATCAAGCAGAGGAATTAGCATTACAACCTGTCTATGACGGTCCCCTGCCAGTCACCAAGAGAAACTATCTCTGAAAGAGTTATGCCAGAAAGAGATAATTCCACAGAAGTACCATCAGTATTATTCCTCACTTCACTCCCATTACAACAGTGTAATATTAATGTAATTTTGTTTATCATTTATTTTATGCTTTAATAAAAATGTCTTACAACAACAAAGCGTGTGCAGTTTCATTATAAGATTGCTATAACCATAGAGTCACAGCAGGAAATCATAATTAATTTAGGATCAAAGAGACGTAACTACAGCGCATTTTATTAAAATATTAAATATCTGCTTAATAATTGATTATTACAAACTAAACATCAGTGCCAATCATTGGGGAAATGAACTAGGTTATTGAATTTCATAACAAAGTTTGTGTTCAGCAACGCTAATATACATATAGCATCATCACAAACTTAAAAACTTAAATATCTCAAAACATGCATTCATGTAGTTACGTCAGTCTGATCCTATGGTAGCGAATTATTGGCAAACCATAGCACCTAAGACTGCGCTTGGGTTCTCACATAGTTAGTGGTAGCCACAAGGGGATTCACTGTTTAGCATTTCATCGATTCACGTCTCTTGTTATTACGGAAACAGTTATTTTAAACTGTATACTTCTTGATAGGTACTTAAAAATTAGCATATATAATGCTTCAATAGTTACAATTTCTTGTGCTAAGATTCAGAAATAGCTTTAATTATTCATCCTCTAACTGTTGGCAACTCCATCAAAGAGCGATTGTATTAGCCTCATTAAATTTATCAGCCAACTTCACTGGTGTTATCTATTCTCACACCCATCCCTCAGAGAAAGATCCCATAGCTCATCACTGTAGCAGCCAGCAGCAGATTCATCAACGATGGAGATATTGGAGACAACATCAAAAGTGCCTCACACATAAGGAATACATCGTCAAAACTCGAGAAGTGAACCTTTTGGCTACTTAATAGTGAATCACTTAGGAATTCAAGATTTTCAAGTGATTCGAAACAGAAAGATATAATAATATTATTTTCCAAGAAAATTCTTGATCAGATTAAGTGCTATATACACTTGCTAAATACAATGGCTTGAAGAAGACTTAATTTTGCCAAAAAATATTTTAAATTCTGCTTTTCCTTCACAACTCAATGCATCAGGTTCAAGCAGGGGTAACGGAGGGTGTCATAGAAAGTCATTTGGTAAAAGCAGTATATGCTGCAAAATCACAATTAAGAGCTGAAGGAAAGAAAGGTGCTCCAGAAATTTCAAAGAACTATTGGCAGCTTCTACAAGAAGAGCCATAAATATTAAAAATTGAGAAAATCTAGCTCTTCAAGCCGGTCTGTAATGACTTAAGTAATGAAGAGGCATTGGCAGTGTTCACTGATGTAACATTAATCATTCTCAGTACAATTTTATTCAGGCTTAGGCAAAAACCAGAAACTGTAGCATTTATTCACTATATTTCAAGATTCAAAATTTAGTAAGTCCATCCCAGAAGCAATCAAAGTAACAGAAACATATGCAGAAGTTAAACTTCAGGACCTTAGAGTACACTATTCAGCATGTTACATTGTTCAGTATGAACTTCTAAATCACTTTCTGGGAACTGGTAACATAAAATTGTTCACTTTAATTTGTAAATGGAGATGTGATGATAGTTGTGGACAGAGCAAGTACAAACAAGAGATTTTCACAGCTGAAAGCAGTAATGATGAAAATGTGTTGTTAGTTTCAGTAGTCCCTCTGCAACTCTGTAGTAACGAAGATACTAAATGAATAATTTGGCAGTATCTGAGAATTTCTTCTACATGGTCTATAGGTCTATTAAAATCATCTTTGCAAATGAGAACAGAAGTACTAAGTCTAAAACCGACAAATATCAACTAGTAAATCGACACAAGAATCTGTGCATTGGAGAGCAGCAGCTGCAATTTCATCACCAGCTGCTCTTAACTGTGATTGATGGATAAGTGTATAATGAACTGGCAGAGAATAATCTTCACAGAAGTGTTATATATTTGGTGCTCTTCCCAAGGACATGAATAAGGAAGCATAGGTTGGGGGCACTATGCCAGCAAATATTTCTGCATACTCGTTTGGTATTTTCCCTTTACATGCATGAATTTGAATCTTCAAATGTTTCATGATAATTGAAATGTGATATCTGAAAGGAAACAAATTTATGTATGAAGGAAATGGGACTTCTGGTTGATTGCCCAAAACCTTGTAGTGAAACAATGAATAATAGGAACCTCCAGAAGCTTTTTTAGACATCCAAGAACTTCCAATAAAATAACTGGAATCAATCAAGGCCTCATATGACAATTCTTCAGTATCATGGAAGCAGTATTATGTGACGACGGTATCATCATGTACGCTTTCCAACAATATACCACAGAAACAAGAGCATTTATTTAAAGCTTCATCCCTACAACAGTAAGTAAAATTTTAGTTCATTGGTCAGGATATAATTAAAATATGTATTCTACCAAAAGGACAGCTCTCTGAAGAGGCACAAGCAAGAAGGGAGTTTATCTTAAGATGTTCTTAGCCTCCTATTGAATTCAGAACGCTCTACAACTGCAACTTGTGAGAACTGGCCTTTCTCCAGTGACAAAGACCTAGGCAGTTAATGAGGTGAGCCTATTTTGAGAATCTAAATATAACTATATTGCTAGATATGTAATTCTTGGTAAATGTGCAGTTTTCAAATTGTTGCCCTCTCTTTCATTACTTAAAGAGTATGTTAGCTGAGCTATTTTAAATAAAATAATAATATATTCACTAACACCATGATAAGAGAACCCATTTAGCTGCACAAGGATGCTTCCTTGCATTTTTGTCCTGCTACATTGAGTATATTGCACACTTGGTTCTGGATTGGCATGATGAGGTCTTCCTGCCTGGTGCTCTGGGATAGAATTGTACTCTGCAGCCATTGGACCTTGCAGGCAATCTAGTCCTTTCAGAGATGATACTTAGTCTGTAAAGGTACTTGTGGAACTGCTTCAGGGTCTCTACAACAGCAAACAGTTGTTGTCATGTCATGCAATAGTTCTGTTCAACCTTAGACAAAGTTCTACCAAAGTAGGCCAGTATTCTCTTTTCTTTGTTCTACAGTGCCACTTCACTGGCATCTGTATCAATGATGAACTTCTTACCAGTCATGACGTATCCTTGAACAGAGACTGTGCATAGGGCATTCGTTCTTTAAAGTCTGGAAAGCTGCCTCAGCTTGGTCAGACCACTGGAAAGTTCATCATTCCTGTGTCAGTTGTGTTAGCTTGTTTGGAGATGTTTGTATACCTCACATGAATATCCATTAGGAAGTGCAGAGACTCAGGAGTCATCATACTGCTTGTTTATTCCTTGGCCTGGGCCACTCCTTGATGGACTGCAGCTTCTGAGCATCTGAGGCTACTCCATTAGGCTTATGATGTGTCCAGATAGCACATTTCCTTTGTAAAAAGACACTTCTTGGGGTTTAGCTTGAGGTTGTCCTGGCGAAGACTTTGAACACCTTCCTCAGGTTTGTCAGTTGATCCTTGAACGTCTTGCCTGTAATAATGATGTAGTTGAGATGAGGACCTTCATCAGACTTCATGAGTCTCTGGAACATTGCAGGGCATTGCCGAGTCTGAAGGCATTACCGTGAACTGCCATAGTCCATGTCCAGCAGAAAATGCTGTCTCCTCTTTATCGTCAGGGTAAAGTATGGCTGGTCAGTACCCAGACTTTGGGTCCGGGATGGAAAACCATTGGACTCTCGCTAGTATGTCCAAGTGCCATCAGTATATGGCAGTGGAGTGCAGTCTTTCTTAGTGATGTCTATCAGCTCCAGCAGTTAATGGAGAAGCACAGATCTCCATCCTCCTTTTTCACCACCACTATCATCGAGGACCACGGGCTATCGAATTTTTATGGTCTCCACGTCCGCTAACCGGAAGTCTAGCTCCGCTTTGATAGCGGGAAACGGCATGGCACCTGCCTGATTGCCAAGCATCGCCGTTGACGATGCGATGCATTACTCTATCGGTACGGCCATAGTCGTCTTCTGACAGGCTGAAGATGTCCTGACATTCTGCGAGCAGGTTAAGCATCTGCTTCTTCTCGCCTTGTGAGGTTCTCATCTGCCTACTGCACAAGATTATCCAGACTACCCAATTTCTTGATGTTCAGTCGGCCCTCAGTGTCTGACTGCAGACATTATACAGCGAATGATTTACAATTCCTCCGGACAGTTCATCTAAGTAGCTCCTGCTCCCGGTCAGTGGCATTAAGGACTCTACTGAGCCGGAAGCAGCGCTCTCACGACGTAAAAGCCCATCTCGGTAGGGTGGTTTTCCTTCCATTCGTTTGGGGTTTCTCTGCCCGCGTCACTCTGCATGAAATGGCCTTCCTGACTGCAACCTCTCCTCCGGATGGTTCAAAGGAATCTCATCGCACAAGGTGCAAGGTGCCGAGTGTGCCCGCAGTCCTTGGTGGCCGACAGTTAAGCTTTTGTGGTTGGCACAGGCTGTCGTCATTTGCGGCCGTTACAACTCTGGCCGGCATGGGATAGCTCTTCTGGCCATCATCGTTGCCACTTCAATGAGGAGGAGCCGCCAGAGGGTTGTTGGCGTTACGCTATTCCGCCAGGAGAAACTGCTCTTTCATTTCCCGGTCTCGTATGCCGCTGATAAATGCGTGGATCTGGAAGTACAGTCTGGTGGTGAATTAGTCACAACCCGGTGTGCCAGCCATTTCACTTCCATGGCGGATTCTTCTAAAGATATGTCCGATTGTTGCACTTTTGCCTTCAGCTAGGCGATGCTCTCATTTAAAATAGAGAGTTGAGGGTTGTTACACTACATCACTATGTAAACTTACTTGAACGCGTTTCGGGAGACGGCTTGTCCCCATCGTCAGCATTCTCTCTCACAACTCTCTATTTTAAATTATGACACATCACTGTTACAAGCTTCTAAATCTTCAAAAATTGAGATGCTCTCATTGTTTAACCAAGTTGTCGGCCGAGCCTCTGGCGAGGAAAGTGTGAAGGGTTTCGGCTGCTTGTCCTTGGAGGGCAGCCAATAGTTGTCTTCTCCGCCAGCGTCCATCCATTGTGGGCAGCAATGGTCTCAATCTGCCGCTTAAAGATCACCCAAGGCGAAGTACCGTCGAGTTTCGGAGGATTCACTGTTTTCGCATTAGTCGATGTCGTAATCGTAGGACCTTCTATGTTCGGCATGGATCTTGGCTTCTAGGTCGGAGCGCATCGGAAAGTGACATCCATTTTTTTTTTTCCCCCTTTCCTTCGTCTGCTGGTCTAATCGCTTTTCGTGCTGGTTTAGACGCTCTTTCACTGCACTAATTTTCCCTTCCATGTCAGACTTAATTTCCTCTCACTCCTTTGAATGTCGTCTTTCAAGTGCTTCATCGTGGCATTTATCTCTAATTTACAGCCTGTGTCAAACCAAGGTCAGATTTCATTTTCGCCATTTCGTTCTCCAGCTTCTTTATCACAGTCTTCATTTCAGTTCCCATCTCTACCATTCCAGATTTCACTTCCGTCTCCATCTTCTCCATTCCAGAATTTATATTCATTTTACTCTGTACTTTCTTCATTCAGGATTTTACGGTCTTGGACTAATAATTCTTTATTAAGCACTTCCTCCATCGTGAGGTTCAAATTCCGATCCTAACACCAATGTGTTAGTTCACTTTTCACCATGACTTCACTTTTCTTTTCTTTGCATGTAGTGGAGTAATGAATTGAGCACAAAGCAGCTCTTATTCCTTCCAACCACTCACTAACTGTTAAACATAAGACTCCTCTTCTCCTGCTCTGGTCGCCTAGAGACTTGCTAAGTACATCTCAGTAACAAGCACCTACAACCTGCTCCCACAGCTAATACGCTTCTATTTACACCCACCTAGCTTCTGGATACTTTGCATGCTGCCAAGTGTAAGGGGGATGCGATTCTTGAAACTACACCATTGTTTTAGAGCAGTCTTTCAGATGCTTCGGGAGCAGTCCCCCCCTCTCTATTGCCAAGCAATTGTGCTCTGGATAGCACTGAAGGATACGCCCTGCTATCCACGAAACAGATGGCTTCATCATAATATGCTGTCACAATCATATTCCCATTTATAATAGTAGCTGAGAAAATGTGGCTTATAACTTGCCATTACAACATGATGTAATAATATTACCTTTACAAAGAAAAGAGCACGATTTCCTGCAATGAATATATCAGACACTGCATTAAAGAAAAGCAATGTTTAAGGCTAGTCTTTCTATTTTTTCTGATTGTCATATTTTGCATTCTTTAAAGAATGTTTCATGGCTTGTGAAATGGGAGATTGCTGTCAATCTTAAAACATTTTTTCAGCTAAGGTTTCTGACTTGGGAAAGATAAACTGACTTCAGTTCTAAGTAATTTAAGAGCATTAGTCATTTTGTGTTAGCCGTCACCTGATGTTTAGATAGTTATATTCTTCCGTTCTAATTTTCATTCTAATTTCAAAGGTAAAAAGGTATATCTATGGTGAAAAAGAAAGCTTATAAGCAGGGAAAATCATAAACATAAAAACTAAATAGAACAGAAGATCTGTATAAATGGCTTTTGATGTTGTAAAATACATTAGGTCTGAAATACCTTTGGCAAAGCAGCTGAAGTTCATTGAAGGATGATAATTATCTTGTATGAAATAAGTGTAGCTCAAGTTAAAATATATCTGAATCTATTTCTCAACATAAAGAGAATATTGTTGATGCATTATGAAAAAATAATTTCTTATAATTATTTTAACAATTTTGTTTTCCATCTTAAACTGCTTTTCCAAATCAATAGCATACATGCTGCAACATGAAACTAAACATGTGAAGCTTTATAAAAAAATCATGTAAATATCCAAATCAAAGAATGTTTTTCTTTTTCCTTACAAATTAAGTTGACAGTCCTAAAAGCTAATAACATTTATATTCAGTAAAACATAAAATAATAATATAATAATGATGATGATGATGATCAAATAATAATAATAATAATAATAATAATAATAATAATAATAATAATAATAATAATAATAATAATAATAATAAATAATTCATACTTAAATGCCCATAAGAGCAGTTGATGAGGTATGTCACTATTAAATTGCAGACAGCCTTCAATTGGTTTTATTGGTATGCCAATGCTGTCTACACAATATAACAAAAGCATAAATGTATTTTTGCTTTTCCTATGCATTTTATGCATACTGAAAGCATACTTAATTATTTATGCTTATGATATTATGATAGAAAAGGGTGTGCATGAAATGTACATAAATAGGGCCAAATAGAACTTGAGAATGGAGGTTTGCCTTGACTTAACTCTCTAAACATGTAGGAACTAGTGTAAACTAAAAATTTAGTGCTATGACAGAGAGTTCAAAGAACAATTCAAATAAATGGCTTAATATCTCTTATTCATAGTGACTAATCTTTGTGTGCAGTAATGATTGTCTACCTCACGTAAAAAGTATGTTTAAAATGCAGTTCACTGGCACTTCTGAAACAAATACTGCTTTTTACCGTTAAGGATATAAGAGGTAAGTTTGCTGGCTGTTACAGTGAGATATCACTGTAACAGCCATTAAACCATTATGATGAAATGCGTTTGGTGATGTAGAGCAAGCCATATAATCATATTATCAGATTACATCAACTTTCATTAGTGCTGACTCCGCATTTCATTGAAACCTCTATATTCTTCTGATTGATAAAGCTGAATGTACGGCAAGAACAAGCAATTTTTGATCTGAGATTCCTGTTGCACAGCTTTAGTTTCTTTTATGCGCTATAGTTGCTTCAGAACACACGGCACAAAATACTGGCCAGGAAGAGAAAACCGCAGTGGACTAGAAGGCCGTTCTTATGCCTGAACCCATTTAACTTGGGCTTGGTCCTAGTTGTTTTGAAAGTTCAGGTTGTCTCTCTTCGTGCATAGGTTCATCACTGACAGACATGGGAGGTCTTCCTGGTGAAGGGCTATCCAAAGACCGGAACGTGAAACCAGGTGAATCTGCACTGGAAAGTGATTCTGGTGTACCTACTGAACTGAGTGATCCTGGTAGTGGACTTGATGTAGCATCCAATCTAGAAAAAAACATGCATTAAAAATAACAACCACGACCTTTTCCATTTTATATGTTTGTTTAATTGAAATAAATCAAGATGTGAAATGCAGCATATCACAACATATCAATCTTACAATCTACCCAAAAGTTGCCTGTCTAGAATTTTTCAGATTTCAATACATAACTCCAGATTCTTGGTAGTAACCATACCCTAATAAACTTCTCATAATAGTTCTTGTAATCATGAAACATGGGATGGTGCTCTATGTATAAATGGTGTAAAAACAATAACCAAAAACTATTGACACTGTGTGTAGCACGAAAGATAGCCAAATCATTAAGAAACTAGCAGAAAAAAAATTATGCATTAAAAAGGACTAATGAATTAGTGCAAGAAACTTAAACAAATGGAACATTCATAAATATGAATAAAAACTGGCCCACTCTTAGCACAAATTGGAGAAATGTATGCCACAAACACAAGACAGATTAAAAAAACCCAGCATTTTAAATAATATGAATCAACAAACAGAAAAGGATACTTTCACTATAGAAAATTTTATTATTTACTACAAGAGGAAAACAGTAGAAGAGAACACTTAACTTGCTTGCTAATCCAGAAGTAAAGGGACAAACTCATGCAGCAGCAACGACTCTTTCAGTGGAACTTCACTGAAACATTAGCAAGAATGCTAGCATTTGGAGACAGCAATGGGAAAGGAATCTCAGTACTCTAGAAAATAAAGCTCTGGTGAAACCTAGCAGCAAGATTATGAAATAACCAAAACACTTCACTCTAGTGCACAAGAATTTAACAAAAGTGAGTGTGTAATATTTATTGGCCTTAAGAACAATGTGGATTGTGAAAATGTCAATGTTAAGTGTATAGAACAACTGCTACCAGCGCTTGCAAATACAAATGTCATTCTGGTGGACCTTCCTGTAATGTATGATGCATGGGAAAGCTCACCTTTGCACGATAAAATTAATGCAGTAAACAGCAGATTAGCTCAAATGTGCTCAAAATATAATCATGTTAAATTAGTAAACACATCCACTGCTCATTGTAAAATACACACATGACACAGACTACATTTAAATAACTGAGGCAAAAAAAAATCAACTAAGTCCATTCATACAGTGCATCTACTCAATCAGTAATTAAGATGCCAACTGATAAAACTGGTAAAAAATCACTTTAGGACCTGTTTAGAAAATGCTGCTTTAGAATCTGAACATTGCATGAAACTCAACACTGTGGCAAAATTATATTTTTCAGTTAGCATGGATACTCAAGTAAATCATAAAATTCTATTATGATACAATCTTTCAAAGACAAACTTGAGGAGTTGACTCATTTTTACTTTCTCTATCACGTAGAGAAGGTATTGCATTCCAGCCAAAAATGCTGCTTTAAAATATGAACATTGCATGAAACTCAACACTGAGGCAAAA
Source organism: Deroplatys truncata (assembly GCA_030765065.1). Classification (NCBI taxonomy): domain Eukaryota; kingdom Metazoa; phylum Arthropoda; class Insecta; order Mantodea; family Mantidae; genus Deroplatys; species Deroplatys truncata. Next base: position 178,563,191 of record CM060975.1, on the reverse strand, counting down.
CTATATTTTGCAGATAGTATGGATACTCAAGCAAATCATAAAAGACAAACTTGAGAAGTTGATTAATTTTTACTCTCTCTACCATGTACATAGGTAGAGAAGGTATTGCATTCCACCCAAAAATTCCATAACAAGATTTCATACATGTTTTGAGCTCCCCTGAATAAAAAAGGGCAGTTTTAGAAAAAGGTCCGTGTGTCTGAACAGCATAACTGAAAACCAACAAGTCAGTTGAACACCAAACTTGGTATTTAAGTTCAGTATCTTCCAAAGATGTGACATGAAGATTTGCAAGAAAATCTTCTCGTCCCTTACTACCCTTTGCATGGAGCATTTTTCTAAATGTTTTATTTTCTGAGAAATGGCTCCAACAATTTTGATTAAAATATCATATATTAAAGATACTTACATTACAAATAAAATGTATATTTTGAATTTTCTGGGAATAACCTGTGAAGTCCTCTTCGTTTGGAAGGAATTTTGTATAATCTTGTATAGTTATAGTAAACTTTAAGTGATAGACAAAAATGCACTACACAAAAAATATAGATCTCTTTAAAACATGCTATTTATTTCAAATAACTTCTTTTGTGGCATCAGCCATTTCTGAGATATCTGTTGTTAATAGTTTGAATTGCTGAATACTTTGCCATTCTTTTAAAGTATTCTCAACGTTCAATTGTTTTTCACAGTTGTATGTAAAGAGTATGGAATTTTAAGGGCAGCATATAATGTCCAGCTCTTAAACATTTCATTTTGCTATTCCCTTTGCATTTATAAGGAAATGTGTAATGAAACTACTTCTTCAAAGGTTTGCCTTGATTTAAATGAAGTAAAACAGAAATAAGCTTTAATAAGAATAGTTTTTATAGCCATTAATAAATGAATAGAGGGTAGAGAAAGGCAAGTGAATGTAACACATACGACTTTTTAAATAATACAACTGTTCCTAAATGAACACTGGTAGATAGCAGTAAACGTAATTTAAGTATTTCAATAGGATATGAATTAGCACTCCTGTTGTAGATAACATGGTGGAGTAGCAATCCTAGTAAAAAAATCTTTCACTTACTTTCTCTAACCCCATCGTTTATTAGTGCATATAGAAATTATTCTTACAAGAGTTAATTTTTTTTTATCTACTTCATTTTAATCGAGGCAAACCTATGCAGAAATAGCTATGTTACACATTTTGTTACAGTAGAAAGGGAATAGCAAGTCACATGTTTAAGAACTGGACGCTATATGCTGGCCTTTCCATGCAATCACAACAAACAACTGAAAATCGAGTTTTATTGGAGATCTATAATTTTGTGTGGTATGCTTTCACATGTTACCCAAGATTATACAAAATTCCTTCCAAATGAAGAAGACTTCACAGGCTATTCCCCGAAAATTTGTGGTGTACATTTCATTTGTCATGAAAATATATGTAATATATGGTGTTTGCATCAAAATCATTTGAGCCATTTTTTTTTAGAAAATGAAAAATGTTCCATGTAAGGGGTGGTTTGAGGTCGCGGATTTTCTTGAAAATTTTCTTGTGACACATTTGGAAGGTGCTAAAATACCAAGTCTGGTATTTATCTGACTTTTCAATTTTGTGTTATGCTGCACTATCTATCTCACACTCATGCACATGGAGCTTTTTCTAAAAATGTCTTTTTTGTGGATACAGAGGGCCCTTAAAATATGTATTTCAGGTGAATTCTCCATATCAAAATTTGGGTGGGACGCAATACATTTTCTACCTATTATGTATGTGGTAGAGAAAGTATAAAAAAAACTTAAATTTGTGAGGAAAAGCTTTTAAGGCTGCAGCCATTCAGCTAGCAGATTGTAAAACAATTATTTAATCACTTTGTAGAGCAATATTGTCATGTATGTTATCAGCGAAAGCATTTAACTTATATTATCAAAATAATATTTCATTGATGATCTCAAGATATTCAGAATTTAGTCGAGACTTCATTTTTATATCTTCTTAAAATATAGAAGCTTTGTTAAGCTGCGTAAGTGACGGGATGTAAATAGCTACCATTTTCTGTGGCAGAACCCAGGGATGTTCTAGTAACGCACTTTCCTGATGTAAGACCTGGAACAATGTTACATCTGCAACTTGCAATGTAGTGCGTCCGGTAGGAATTTTCCTACCAACCCACGTAAATCCTGGGGACTGGCACACCATATATGGTAAAGACGCCATGACAATTTGAAGTCATTCCACAAGATATTAATTTGTTATTTAAGTGAGTCCGGGAGTCCCCTTGGGGGCTTTTTGTTGTCTGATCTCCAAGTCTCAAGATAGACACTCTACGGCGCTCTGGACCCATCCGTAGGCTCGTCAATAATATACTTTCGACACTTCTCCTAAGGTAAGGCCTGATGGCTAATCACTTTTCTTAATCTTCATCCTAGTGTCAATTGTAAAAATTCAGTTTAGGAACCCTGTCATATAATCCAAATACTAGCCACTTGAAGTCATTAAAATACTGCTCAGTACGCTAGTCACAGTTAAACCAAACTTTTTGATATTGCTGTACCTTATGTTAAATTTTCCGGGTGTATTCTTGTATTTAGTTTCTATTAATATGATTAGATTGAACGCACCAGTTTCTGCATTAAATTTTTCCCGTTTAACTGATCTCTATTTTTCGACTGTGTCATTGTTGATTATTCGGGTTTACGTAAAGAATTATTTTCCATTTTCAAAATATTTGGTGACATGTAAAGTAAGTAACATTAAACCTTCTATCCGCTTGCTTGACTGGTGGCTATGGTTTACTTCAATTGCTTTACAGCAAAGACACGCCACAATGGCTACAGATTCTGCTTCAACCGAAACTTTGCTTCTAGAGTATTCCATAACTGTGTCTGAGGAACCCTTTGCTCGGTCAGATTTGAACCCAAATCTAATTACAGAAGTACCATATTATTATCTCACTGCCGAACAGAAATGTATACATAGCAGGGAACTTAATAAACAATCTGCTGCTCATTCTCGTCAGAAAAAGAAAGCAGAAATGCAGGCGCTCCTAGCTGTAGAAAAATACTTAGAGATCGAAAATGCCAATTTCAATGCAAAGATTGTTGCTCTTCTGTGGGAAATTCGGCACCTGAAGGGGGTTATATGCCAGACTTTTAGGAAAGAGGGACTTATTAATTGGATAGTACTGTGAAGATGTAATCTTAAATTCTAGAAATAGATCTTGAATTAGACAGGTTTATATGTCATTGTTATTGGAAATGCGGTGTAATTATGTATTTCGCTCCCGAGTACACTTAAACAGTATGTTTTTTTTCTCTCTCTCTTTTTCACTCAAACTGACATAACTGAATATGATACTGTTAGCATAGGATACTGTTCAGGGTAGTGCGACTCTCTGAATTCAAAGCAACCCCGCCTATTCTCTTTTTTTATTATCAACATAGTGTCATGATTGACCTACCAGTCAGGTTTAGGGGTTTCTTATGGCGTGCTTTCTTTATTTGCACCTTGTGGTTTAGCAGTGCTGACCTTAATAAAACAGGCGGTATATAATATGAATTATGGGCCTACCACTCCAACACACCTTCTTTGTATCATGGGAATGGAAAATATCAATTTAAATCAATCCACTAGGGATAAGAATGGACATTTTTCTAGCCTCATTTTGGCTTATGAAATCTTTGGTAAACATTATACTGTAGATCTTCATTTGAACATTGAATTGAATCCCATATCTTCTTTGAAATACACTTTCGAACTGGCAAGTTTCTAAATGCTGGGAATCCTGAACTTTGTCAATATCAAGGGAAAATACGAGATATACATGATTCATGGGCGGCTGTTTCCATATGCAATGGTCTGACAGGAATTATTCATGATGGTAATGAGGTATAATATTTTAGTAAACAGATTTCTTTTAAAGACGGCATAAATAAAATGTCTGTTTTTTTTTTTGTTTTTTTTTAACTACTCACATGCCAATTAATTTTAACAGAACCTGTGCATTCTCATGGTTCACTGAAAACGATTACCCCGTGGTACATAAGGTTACTCATGTAAGACAGAATGTAAAACGAAGCATCACTGACATTAAGTACCTGTTGGACACACGAAAGAGCCACATGATGTGGAATTGCTGTTTATCGTAGACTTTACCCTTTACCGGCAGTTGACATTACGTAGTGTCAGCCAGCATTGCTTGAGGCAGTATTTTAATACCTAAATGATATTAATTGTATTTTTTTTATTAATTAAATTCATTAACAGCCCACCTTGATGCAGTAATTTGTATCACAAATTACTTAAATGTAAATAATGATTGTAATATGAATAAGCATTTTTATGTGATATTGATTTCAGATGTTTATTAATTGTAATTATTATTGGGAAATAAGTTTATATGGCCTTACTGAAACTGTCAATAGTAGCACAATAATGCAGCGAGGGGGGTGAGCTGTTTATCATTATTGGAAACAAGGAAGTTACGTAATGTTGGCGCGTTTTCGGTAGAAACTTCTGGAATATTTTCTCCCTAAAAGCAATATGTATTCGTGGTTTTCATTGGATATTAAAATAGACGCTAATGTTGGCGCGTTTTATTAGCCAATAGTAATTCATTTATAATCTTTAGGCGTATCTGATTGCAGGCGTATAAATAGGCTAGGTTAGAGGTAACGTCAGTCAGTCCTTCAGTTTGCCGAAAGCATTCATACATTACACGTCGTATTTAGGCAGTTCATCAAAATTCTTAGTGCAATACACATCGTCTTAAGTTCGTCAGTTCGTCAAAATATTTGTATGAGATACATCGGCTATAGATTCACAAGTTACGAAAATCTAAAGTATTATAAAGTTAATTATACACAAAGTTGAAATACGTGAATTAAAAGTGATCAGTAAGAAGTATTATAACAGTTTCAGTTTGGCGAGTATCTAGATCAATATGTAAAAGTGATAGTGAACGTGTTCGACAATAAAAATTATAAAACAAATTTCTTCATCAGTGTAATTTTTGGATAAAAGATTCCTTTCCATTTCACAACCTGTATTGAGACACATGTTCGACCCAAGATAAGATAATAGCTAGCCGGAGGACATTTGAAATGAATTATTTCAAAAACTGATACCAAGAACCGCAAATTGCTTACGCCAGATGGAGCTACAAACCAAACAAATGAATGACGTCACAAGATGGCTTCAACACTGATGTAAACAAACATTATAAGCAATACCGTCGCAAATTGGCTCCCATACGTGGGGCAGTTAAAATTATGTAACCAAACAAAACAAAAGCAACACAACATAAGATCTTCAAGTTTTTCTAATTACGTAAAAACATATTACGTAATCATTATGTTGTCGCAAATTGGCGCCCAACGTGGGGCAGTTAAAATTATGTAGCTAAACAAAACAAAAGCAGCACAATATAAGATCTTCAAGTTTTTCTAATTACGTAAAAACATATTACGTAAGCACCATCCGTCGCAAATTGGCGCCCAACGTGGGGCAGAGTAACCAGGAAAGGAACACAATAACCAGGAAAGGATCAGAATTAACCAGGAAGAAGTGAGATGACCAAAGGGGCGAATGGAGAAGTGAACTGAACTACAAGACGCAGATTCCAGAAACAACAAAAGGAACGACAGACTACACGGATGATTGGACATCGTAATTCCGAGATTACAAGGCAACAGGGTAATTCAACTACAAAAACATCGAGACAATGTAGATTCATCATAAAACAACGCAGAAGCGACATATAACCTAGGAGAGAGGGGCAGAAAGCTTGACATCAAAGCTACATCAGCAGATAGCATCAGAAAGGTTAGAAAAATGTTATGTTAATTCTAAAAAAAAAAAAAAGGTAAACAAATTTAAATGTACCTTAGGAGTGGTAGGATAAAGAAAACAATGGCTACTAATAATACAGAAGAAATAATTATGGAGGGAGATAATGTAACAGTGAGCTGTAATTTAATACAGGTTACAGAAAATAGCCCAAACTTTTTAGGATTTGAGGGTGGAAATGTTAGTGCAGAAAGTCAGAATAGAATAGCAGGAAATGTTAATCTTGATACTAGTATGATTATGGAAATGCTGAAAAATTTGAATGAGAATATAGAAAAGAAAATAGATCAAAACAGGGAAGATATGGAAAAGAATAGTGAGAAATTAGAACAAAAACTAACTCAGAATATGCAAAAGAGTCATAGGGAATTAAGGCAAGATCTTAGTAAGAAAATAGATCAAAACAAGGAAGATATGGAAAAGAATAGTGAGAAATTAGAACAAAAACTAACTCAGAATATGGAAAAGAATAATAGGGAATTGAGGGAAGATATTGGTAAAAGCTTAAAACAAAACAAGGAAGAAAATGAAAAGAAATTCATGGAGCTAGATAGTAGTATGATTAGAATGAAAAATGAAAATCAAGAAATGATAGCAAATGAAATAGGTGAAGTTTCAAAGAAAATGTTAGACATGAGCAGGGAAATATCTAACCAAAAAAGTGAGGTTAATAATAAAATAGAGCATGTTGATGTAGAATGTACCGAGTCAGGTAGTAGAATGAGTATCATTTCAAGTGAGCTAAGAGAGATAAAAGAGGTTATGAATGTAGATGTGAATAAGGCGCAAGTCAATTTCAGAGGGGAAATATCAGAAATACAGAATGAGACAGAAATGCAAAGAAATAAATTGTACCAAGATGTTCAAAATGAAAACTCCAGTCCAGTACAGTTTATTACAGATTTGTTAGAGTACTTTCAAATTAAAGAGATAGTAGAAGAATTGAAAATGAAAGTTGTTGAAAGATGTGTAATTCAGAAAACTTTAGATTGTTTTCAAATGTTATCAGGGAACGAAATATCATATGAATACAAGAGGTTATCCATGAACAAAAATTTGAAGGTTAGGATATGGCTATGAGTAATGTTTAGCCACACACAATTTGATCCAGGAGGGTAAATAGCAATGAGATGTAAAGTAAATGCTGGATAGTTAAAGATGACTTGCAGAGAAATGTATTGGAACGTAAGAGGGTTAACTAAATATTTATATGTCATTTGAAAAGAGAAATAAATAAAAAAAAAGAAAAAAAAAGAGAAATGTTTAAAAAAAAAAAAAAATTAAATTTTTAGTAACTGTAACAACATTTGTAATTAAGAATGTAAAAATTGAAACTTAATATGATATTAAAGTAAAAGTACGTAAATACAATTCCAAGAGTATTGTTAAAATAAAGTACAAAATAATAAAAATGGGTAAAAATAATTAAAAACAAATACTTATGTAGCAAACAGAAAAGGTGAAACATTGTCTAGATTTAAGAGATATCAATATATTTGTGTAAAGGGTGAATATTTTTGGTAAATATGTTTAATAATTACAAAAAAAATTCTTGAATTTATAAATTTTTGTTAACAATATAAGTAAAGTAAAAAAAAAAAAAAAAAAAAAAAAAAAAAAAAAAAAAAAAAAATTGCAGTAATTAAATAATTTGGGGTACAGTATTTGCTACAAAAAAATTTTGTGATGTCAGATTAATATCTAAATTAATTAAACCAGAGCCAGTAAGTAGTGGCAAGATAAAAAAAAAAATATGTCATGTGTTAAATGCGTGTGAAGTGTTAAGTGAAAGTGATAGCGTGTTTTCCAAGATTTAGGAGACTAAAAACACAATTATAAAATTTCCAAACAAGTTGTAAATATTTATAATTATGTTTCTAGTGGGGCATATGATGCAGTAATTTGTATCACAAATTACTTAAATGTAAATAATGATTGTAATATGAATAAGCATTTTTATGTGATATTGATTTCAGATGTTTATTAATTGTAATTATTATTGGGAAATAAGTTTATATGGCCTTACTGAAACTGTCAATAATAGCGCAATAATGCAGCGAGGGGGGTGAGCTGTTTATCATTATTGGAAACAAGGAAGTTACGTAATGTTGGCGCGTTTTCAGTAGAAACTTCTGGAATATTTTCTCCCTAAAAGCAATATGTATTCGTGGTTTTCATTGGATATTAAAATAGACGCTAATGTTGGCGTGTTTTATTAGCCAATAGCAGTTCAGTTATAATCTTTAGGCATATCGGAGTGTATGGGTATAAATAGAGGCTAGGTTTGAGGTAAAGTCCGTCAGTCGTTCAGTTCATCAAAAATCTGTGTACACTACACGTCGTCTTCAGTCAGTCCTTCAGTTCGCCGAAAGCATTCATACATTACACGTCGTATTCAGGCCAGTTCATCAGAATTCTTTGTGCAATACACGTCGCCTTAAGTTCGTCAGTTCGTCAAAATATTTGTATGAGATACGTCGGCTATAGATTCACAAGTTACAAAAATCTAAAGTATTATAAAGTTAATTATACACAAAGTTGAAGTACGTGAATTAAAAGTGATCAGTAAGAAGTATTATAACAGTTTCAGTTTGGCGAGTATCTAGATCAATATGTAAAAGTGATAGTGAACGTGTTCGGCAATAAAAAATTATAAAACAAATTTCTTCATCAGTGTAATTTTTGGATAAAAGATTCCTTTCCGTTTCACAACCTGTATAGAGACACATGTTCGACCCAAGATAAGATAATAGCTAGCCGGAGGACATTTGAAATGAAATTAAACAAAAGATTAATACTGCCGCAAATTGCTAACACTAGATGGAGCTACAAACCGAACAAATGAATGACGTCACAAGATGGCTTCAACATCGATGTAAACAAACATTATAAGTAATACCGTTGCAAATTGGCTCCCATACGTGGGGCAGTTAAAATTATGTAGCTAAACAAAACAAAAGCAGCACAATATAAGATCTTCAAGTTTTTCTAATTACGTAAAAACATATTACGTAAGCACCATCCGTCGCAACCTTGAAAACAGTATGTATATAATTATTATATAAATTGTATTTAAGTCATTGTAAATACTTATTTTTATTGTAAACATATTTATTAGCGATATGTAAATGTTTATATACTCTAATAGTGCAAAAACTGTGAGAATACTATGTTTTAGAATGTTAATAATGAGGCAATAATGTAACTTTTGTGACAATAATGTGTCTGGAGTTTTAAAAAAAATAGTGGTTATGAAAAGATTGGTAATAACGTAATTTCACTTAGAGTTTGGAATTAGCCAATCAAAAGTAAAGAAAGATTTTTAGTTTGAATACTTAAATTCTATTGGACTAGAATTTAGCCAATAAGAGACTGCCATTACCGAAGCTAAAGGTTTTTACCATTGAATCTAGTCAGTCGCGGGCAAGATGTAATACACAGCAGACGTAAGAGTCGCGGACATGAAGCTGTGGAGAGCAGATGTGAAAGTCGTGGGTAAAAATGTTGTAAGGTGTAAATGATAAAATTTGTGTTCTCCACCAAAAATGCATTAAGTGCTCACAGTTTTATGTTATACAGCGTTGTTTTTATAAAAATGTGCATATATAAAGTGAAATAAAAAGAAGTAAAAAATTAAAAAGTAAATCGTGTGGCGTCTTATCACAACCCTGCAAGAACTCGTGTTTCTATAGTGCGACTGAAAGCAGCCGAGGCAAATAACTTTAATAATATTACGTAAAAACAAGCACCATCTTCACTATAAAGTTTGGCGTCCTTAAATTCAAACAACATCAAAGTGTATCTTCATTACGTAACCTTAATAATATTTACGTAAACAAAAACATCGCTAAATTACCTTCTTCAAATTGGCGTACAACTGTGGGGCAAACTCCTTCAAATAATTACGCAACCTACAAACTCCAAGTTGAAGAACAATACTTCTTCAAATTGGCTCCCATACGTGGGACAGATAAACATAAAGCTCTGAAATAAAAATTTTTATTTTCTTCAAATTGGCGCCAAAACGTGGTGGCTATGAATACGACGAGAATTGATAATGTCACAGAAGAGAATCCAACAGGGCAGCCAGAAACAACAAACATACAGCGTAACTGCAGCTTGGAACTTCAAGATCAGCACCAAATTGACAAAGGAATCCAGGATAACAACAATTCTTCAGGAGTAAGGGGCATGTGGTCAACATCTTAAGAACAAATTACGCGGGAGCATTGAGTATTGAAATTAAATAACAACTACAAAATTAAAGGTTAGAACGTTCAATTGTTTTCATGTTGTAAATATAAAATTTAGAAAATATTGTAAAATTTAAATAAAATTCATGCTGTTAAGAAGTGGAAAAGTTAAGTTAAATGGTTCAAAAGTTAATAGAAACAATAAAATGGAAGCTATAAATAAAGAAAATATGGAGGTAGTTGAGGTTAGGTCAGATATTACAGATAGTAATTTAGAAGTGGATGAGCAGTTATCTGAAAATTCAGAAGTAGATGCTGAAAAAGATAGCAAGAGTATCCAAGGTCAGTCAGATAGCAGTGGTACACAAGGTCAATCACCTTCACAAATGTCAGTGCATAGAACAATAGAAACAGATGCTATTCCCCAAACATCTAGCCAACAAGAGCAAGAAAACTTATCACAACAAATAATGTGCCTTGTAAAAGTAGTAACTGAAATGAGAGGAGAGTTAATAGAAATGAGAGTAGAATTAAGTAATACTATAACTGAATCTTGTAAAGAGCTGAAAGTAGGGTTAATTAAAGATTTAAATAATATGTTCATGAAACTAATAATAAGATAAAAGAAATCGGAGTAGGGTCATGTAATAAAGTAACTGAAACTAGTACAGAACTAGGAAAGGAAACTAACAATAAGTTAAATGAAGCTAGTACAGAATTGAAAACAGAGTTAAATAAAGTACCAGAAACTAGTCAGAAAACTAAAGAAGTAGAAAACACAAATGTAAACATTTGATGTACAGATAGATGTAACAGTGCCAAAGGTAAATACAAATGTACCAAGGGTGAATACAAGTACAAGTAGTTATGTTAATGCTCACCAAATGAATGTCAGTAATACAAGTACAGAGAGAAATGTAGCAACTTTGTTAACAAACAAAACAAGAGATGCAATTGCTTTTTCCATAGCACCAACATCTCAAAAACGCAACATGAATGATAACACTCAAATACATGTACCAAATTTCATGTCAAACACAACTGTGCAACATAAAACTAGGGCAAAGCTAAAAAGTCTGTGGCATAAGAACAATGTAAACAGTATGAGAAACAAAAAGAAAAGAAAAGTAAAGTATGTAGGGTATATGTTTCACAAAAATAAACAGAAATTAAATGTGAACAGTCTGAGAAACAAAAGCAAAAAGAAAATAGAGTATTTAGGTTATGTATTTAATAAAATGAAAGAGAAAATAAATGTAAACAATCTGAGAAACAAAAAGAAAAGGAAAGTAAAGTTTACAGGTTATGTGTGGCACAAGAGAAAAACAAAATAAGGTATTTGGAACATAAAAAGGGAAAGCAATGTAATTTAAAATTGTAAAGTAATATGTAAATAATAATTTGATTTACTAAATATAGCATGTAATAAATAACAAAAGAAAGTTTAGAAACAGAAGAATTAAATTAAAAATCCATTTTAGTAGAAAATCTAAGTAGCAATTACATTTATATTATAAATTAAAATTTAGGAAACAAATTGTAAACAAAGGGTAACAAATGTTAACATTTATAATTGTATGTAAAAATGTAAAGCATATAAAGTGTTTACTAGTGAAAGTGATAGTGAGTGAGCAAACTTAACTCAGGTCATTTATCTTATACAACGTCATTAACCTTGAAAAGTGCTACGCAAGTGAATAGGAAGTGTTCAGCTATACACGAGTGTTGTGACAAACGAGTGTTGAAGAAAAAGTAAGAAAGTGAAAGTGAAAAATAGCAAGTGCAAATAAGAGTTATGTTTCTTTCTTTCAGGAGACTTTTAGAAAATATTTGAAAATTTAAAAGAACAAAACAAAAGAGTAAATTTTAAATATTTCTAAAAGGGGGCAATTTGAGGCAGCATTTTAATGCCTATATGATATTAATTGTATTTTTTTACTTTCTCTACTATGTATAGTAAGTAGGGGAAGTATTGTATTCCACCCAAAAATTCAATACCGAGATTTCACCGGAAATACATGTTTTGAGACCCCCTGAATCCAAAAAAAGCATTTTTGGAAACATGTCCGTGTGTGTGTCTGTGACCAGCATAACTCAGAAATGAGCAGTCGGATAAACACCAAACCTGGTATTTAGGTTCAATATCTTCCAGAGATGCGACACGAAGGTTTTCAAGAAAATCTCCCCACCCCAGATTACCCTTTACATGGAAGAGTTTTCAAAAATTCTAATTTTCTCAAAAATGGCTCTAACGATTTTGATTAAAATATCATCTGTTTAAGATATTTTCATGACAAATAAAATGTATATCTTGAATTTTCTGGGAATGTCTCCAAAAGTATTCTTCATTGTGAATGACTTTTGCATAACTGGCAAACCATAAGAGATAGACAAACTTTTACTAACAAAAAATGTAGATTGCGTTAAAATACACAATTTATGTCATATACATTTTTTTTGTAGAGTGAACCATTTTCGAGATATTGCTTGTTATTCCCTTAAATTTTTCAATACTTATTTTCTCAAATGGGAATTCATTATTCATTTTTTTGTCTTGGATATACAAAGAGTATTAATCTGTGGCAAAGGGAATGGTGCTGCACCTAGCAACCAGCTATTAAGAGATATGTATGTGCTTAAAGGCTACTGTATTACTATATTACCCTTACATCACAGGAAAATTAGCAATAAGATAGAGTCTGCAAATGTTTATCTCGATTACCACGAAGTAGATGGAGAATAAGCGTTTGTAAAAATTGTTTGTAGAAGAGTAGAGAAAGTCATGTGAGTGTAACACATCAGATTTTTTATTAATTAAATTCATTAACAGCCCACCTTGAAAACAGTATGTAAATAATTATTATATAACTTGTATGTAAAATCATTGTAAATACTTATTTTTAACTGACATAACTGAATTTGATACTGTTATCATAAGATACTGTTCACGGTAGTGCGACTCTCTGAATTCAAAACAACCCCGCCTATTCTCTTTTTTTATTATCAACATAGCATCATGATTGACCTTCCAGTCAGGTTTAGGGGTTTCTTATGGCGTGCTTTCTTTATTTGTGCCTTGTGGTTTAGCAGTGCTGACCTTAATAAAGCAGGCGGTATACAATATGAATTATGGGCCTACCCCTCCAACACACCTTCTTTGTATCATGGGAATGGAAAATATCAATTTAAATCAATCCACTAGGGATAAGAATGGACATTTTTCTAGCCTCCTTTTGGCTTATGAAATCTTTGGTAAACATTATACTGTAGATCCTCATTTGAACATTGAATTGAATCCCCATATATTCTTTGAAATACTCTTTCGAACTGGCAAGTTTCTAAATGCTGGGAATCCTGAACTTTGTCCTGTGCATTCTCATGGTTCACTGAAAACGATTACCTCGTGGTACATAAGGTTACTCATGTAAGACAGAATGTAAAACGAAGCATCACTGACATTAAGTACCTGTTGGACACACGAAAGAGCCACGTGTTGTGGAATTGCTGTTTATCGTAGACTTTACCCTTTACTGGCAGTTGACATTACGTAGAATAAGTGTCAGCCAGCATTGCTTATGCTTGGCCAATCTTGTTGACGCTTTGTATGCTCCATTAAATATACCAATTGCTCTGATAGGTGTCATAGTTTGGTCACAGTATAATTACATACATATTAATGATGATAGTTATCAGGTATTAAATGCATTTTTACGCTATCGTAGCGAAAATTTGGCCCACGTTTATACTAATGATAATGCGTTGTTGCACATCACAATAAAATTTCGCTATGGCGTTGTAGGTCCGGCATACCCATCTTCGATGTGTACTTATGAACATCCCGGTGCAATAACACATGATGATGTAGAACATGAACACCTAGTGGCAGCAACGATAGCACAAGAAGTAGGTCAAAATTTCGGAATGCAACATGACATTGGTTGTTGTCAATGTCAACACTGTTGTATTATGGCCGGATCTATAATTTCTGTAATGCCTAACATGTGGACCCCCTGTAACCTAAAAGAATTAAATGATTCACTAAGTCATTATATTGATTTTTGCCTTCACAATATACCAAAAAGTATATATTCAGTCCCGTTTGCGGTAATGGTTTTGTGGAATCTGGAGAAGAATGTGGCATTGACAATCAGTGTTGTAATTCATCTACATGCTTGTTGAATTCGAATGATTCTTGTGATTTTGAAACATGTCACCTAAAAACTCTAGGTACAGTATGTCGTACTGCAACCACTGAATGTGATCTTTCCGAATATTGTGATGGTATCTTAGAATATTGTTCTGATGATGTTTTTAAAATGGACGGTATTCCTTGTAAGAAGGGAAGGTTATCAAGGTTCATGTAATACACATACAGAGCAATGTCAAACATTATGGGGTATCACATCAAAAAGCATGGATAAAGATTGCTATGAGAACAATGATTGTGGAAGTATAAATGACAACTGTGGCTATGATTGGCTTTCTAATCAGTATACTAGATGTAAACCGCAAGATGTGTACTGTGGAATATTACAGTGCAATCACCGAAACAACAACCTTGAATTTGGAATGTATCATTATGCTAAGATAGGTAACACGTTTAAATATAGTACCTCTGAAAAATGTACTACTGTTATTGTTGATCTAGGTCTAAATGTGGTTCAACCAGGGTTTGCGTCAAATGGTGCTAAATGTGGTGAAAACCAGATGTGCGTGAATCAGAAATGTGTACTAGTAGAAACGCTTCAAAGCAGTATATGCTATTGTAATGGTAATGAAGTCTGTAATTCGAAAAATCAATGCTATTGCAATATTGGTTATGCTCCTCGTTCTGCAACAACACTGGTTTGGGCGGTAGTATGCACAGTAATTCCCCCATTAACCCAAGTACTCGTAGGGAAGTCAGGTTAGCTTTTTATGCAATATTTTTGGGACTACTTCCTCTAATTTCTATTGTAATTATAATTATAAATTGTATAAAAAGGAACAAATCTCCACAATCATGTGTATTCTCTACCTTAAAGGAAGACCAAAGTAATCATTATCCTTTGAACGACTGCTCCATGTCCAGATTAGCCCCCCCTCTCAAAATCCCACCTAGAGCCCCTGTACATCTAGGTATAAGAAATCCAAAATTATTTCCCGCACCTACTACCACAATATTCTAATCTTTTTGAACACTTCAGAAGTAATTCCACGACTGTAAAAATAGTACAAAATCTGAAAACTTGAGAGAGAATAGTACCTAATATGCATACCTATTGATTTATATTTTGAGTTTGTACATGTCTTAAATTCTTTACTCAGATATACCATTCAGTGTACGTTAATAAAGACACAATTAATAACTGTTGGGTTTCATATAAGTTGCGTGGTTCGCATTTTACTAGTACAAATTGTAACAACCCCATGTAATTTCGCGTGCAACAGTTTAGAAGTTATTAGATGTGTGCTACCCTATTAAACTTTAATTTTATATGTCTTGGCAAAATCCATTGGCACTATGGTAGGGTCCAGAGCGCCCCATAAAAGAACGGAGCGCGCACAAACAATGAAGCATCTACCATAAAGGGAAGAAGAAAGAAAGAAAAGAAAAAAAAAAAGCCCACCACAGGAGCCTCGAGTGCTGAGGGCGGCAACAGTGGCATTCAGCCAGGTAAGATGGGCTGAGGGAGGCCATCTACTTTGTGTGGTATGCATATTTTAGTTTACACATAGTTATATTAGTGGCATTAATATTTTTCATCTTATTCTCATCTAATATATATATATGTTTTAATTTTAACCAATTATTAAGCTATAACTTTTTTCCTGTTTTATTTTCTTATCTTTCCTGTATGTAAAGAATGGATGTATAGTGCTGTTTATATGCTATACAATTGCCTTGATGCAGCATATTATAATGTCCACTCTTTCAGATAAATAACGTTCTCTTCATTTAGAGGTAATGTGGTAGTTTTCTAACTCAGGAAGTGATAAACATTTAACATGAAAGAACACAAGAGAGTAACTAAAATATAATATATATTTGTAAAACTGTAATTAAATGTGAAATAAAATAATTAACATTGCCAGGTTGTCTTCAATCCATCCTTTGCTAATTGTTACCTATTTGAGGTCAATTATAAGATATAAGCAATCATATTCATAATCGGACAAAGACTTGGCTTTATCCTTTCTTAGCATTGCATAACCTCTTTCTACATTCCTTTATATATGTGTATATATAATGAAGTAAGTATTTATTACAATTTAGTACTTACCCTCTCCTGTTTAACGCATAACGTTACATTTAACACTATGAAAGTTTAAAAGAAATATGTTACTATATAAACATCTTGAATACAAATTTATCTCTCTTTGGTAATAATCAATGAGTGTAAATGTTTTTCCCCACTCTCTGGCAGTATCTTAGGCTAATTACTTGTACTCACTCATTATAGTTGTTAAAAGGACAACGCCCTTCATGGTTGCGCGTAGCACAGGTTCTCCTAGCAACACAACCCAAACTCCTCTCTCCTGTTTTCTGATCAAAAAGGCCTTTATATATGAGCATTAAAATCACGCACTTATAACTGATGGCTTGCAAGAAATAGTTACTAAGCCTGGATGATGCATATCCGCACATCTAGTTGCATCAGCTCCTGCACAAAGATCAAGCTAGTTATCTGGACTGCAGCCTGTTACAAAGCTGAGTTCTTGCATGAAATGAAGCAATTCTTCATTGTGAAATTTAACATACACATAATGTTAACTATTTAAAGATGCTTGCAATTTGTAATTTATAATGCTAATAATTCAGCTACTAGCAAGAAGTACCCAATTGTCTACCATCTACCAGAGAGTTTCGATGGTCACTATATGTAATACGGGTATATAATAGTAACCTTTTGGATAACTACCTTCACACAATATGAATAAATCAATACAATAATAATTACTTCTATGGATAAGGAAATCTATATTGTTTTAATCTAGCATCCGTTATTACTCAAATTCTCATAATCATCTAATGAGAAATGATGATCTTTTCTCCAGTTCTGTAATATGCTTTCCTTGTTTGTTTTAATAAGTATATAAACCATATTATACAACCATTAAGCAACTAATGCCGATTTTATGTTCATTTTAAAATTAATTCAGCATCTGTTTGTGTTATCACTAATCTAAGTAGCACACCATTTACATCTGCAGCCGTGTTGTTCTCTAGACCAAAGGTGACCAAAATAGGACTCGCGGTTACATTGTGCCTCGCGATTACGTCCCTGTAATTGCTGGTAATCACCAGTGTCTTTCTCTTTGCGTGCGACCAAGTAGCTTACTTGAACATGCTCTATCGAGGTCAGTCTGTCGATAGCGTTGAAAGAGGCATATTCACACAGAGTGAACTGTGGGTGTGCTACGTATAATGGCATTGTCAACCCCTTCAACATCAAAGAAGAAGTTCCAAATGGAATGGGAATACCTGTTTTTCTTTTTTGTTCTGCATATAACTAAAACATTAAGTGTTTGATATGTTCAAAAATTATACATAGCATATTACGAAGTAATCTACAGCGGCACTATTGCACATGTCATGCTGAATATGCAGAACTGAAAGGGGTAGTATTATTATTTTTATTATTACTATAGAACTGCAAATTACTTGAATGGCGTTTATTGATTCATTATTTCAGGATTGCAATGAGCCAAGAAACTAACTGAGCTAAAGGAGAAGCACTCTGTTCCTGCCACTAAATCACAAAACATGACAGAAAAACCACTACTAGCTAGTTACGTTGTGACATGGAACATAGGTAAAGTCCTTAAATCTTTTAAAAAGGGGAAGTTTATTAAATCATGTATGATGGACGTGGTAAACATTTTGTGTCCCCAGGAACTGACTAATTTTAAAAGCTTGCATCTTTCACGACAAAGTATCTCCCGAAGAACTGACTTATTGTCCAGTGATACAAATAGACAAGTGAATGCGAAGATCTGTAAATTTGTGTACTGTCTACCTCTTGAAAGCATAGATTTGATTGACACAGCTCAGTTGGCAATATTTGTAAGAGAAGTTGATGAAGAATTAAATGTGCTAGAATTATTTCTTTTGGAAGACAATACTGAAGTAGAAGACATACTCAATGCTGTTTGTATGTGTGTAAATAAACACAATTTACAGTGGTCCAAGATAGCGTCAATTGCAACGGATGGGGCTCGCTCGATGATATGAGATCAGAAGGGGTTGCTTGGCAGGCTCAAGGCCTTTCTTAAGGAAAAGGGTGTAGAAAATTTTTGTACATTGCATTCTACACCAAGAAGCCCTCTCTGCAAAATCTGTAGACATGCCAACTGTTATGAAAGTTGTGACTCAATGTGTAAATAATAAAGAACAGTATATTGAAGCAACGTCAGTTTAGACATTTAATGGAATCTTCCGAACAGAAATTTGAAGATTTACAATACTTTTGTGACGTCAGGTGGCTGAATGGAGGTCAGATGTTTCGGATTCTTTTGATCTTCGAAACATTATTGATGAATATATGAAGCAGCATGGAAGAGCAATAGTAGACTTGAGTAATGACAAGTGGATATGTGAGTTAGCGTTTATGAGTGACATTTGTGAACACTTAAATACACTCAACATTTCTTTGCAAGGCTGAAAACAAAATGTTGTCAATATGTATCGCTCGATTAACGTATTTGTTAAGAAACTTGAAATTTGGACTGAACATGTCCAGGAATCCCAATTTCACTACTTTCCCTGTTTGAACTCTATCGCATGTGTTCCTCCACACAAACTCAATAGCTGTAGTAGAATGTTAAAAAATTTGAAAGTTGAATTTACAGAGAATCGATTTACAGATTTGAGATGTTTAGAAAACCCTTTCACTGTGTACACCGATCCATTCTCCGTAGATGTTTAGAAAAGGAAGAATAGATATTCAGGAGGAACTCATTAAATTACAAGAGAACATATCAATGAAACAATGATATACAAACTGTACCTCTCTGAACTATACACAGGATTGTGTGGTAAATATATGATAAAGTTTGAAATTTTATGCGCTTCATGGAAGCTATTTTTGGAATAACCTATGTATGTGAGCAACTCTTCTCACAAATGAAACTTGTAACATCTAAATGTAGAAGCCGTCTGTCAGACAGACATTTGTGTGACCAGCTGCAATTGGCTGTATGTGATGCATGAGATATAACCTCTGACTGCAATTCCATAATAATGCAAACAATACATGAGGAGGAGGAACCTTAAAATATGTACAATGGTAGGTCAAATGCTAGTAAGTCAAACGCTAGTTGATTTGCCGAGGAACTTCTGTATTAAATCAATATTTCTAAGTGTGTAGTGCAGTACATTAGTTGTTAGTAGATACATGACATTTGTGAAACATAATGTTGTATGTATTAATTGCAAGTGTTCCTTTGTAATTAAACATTGCTACTGTATAACTCTACAAGTAATATAGTTCTTTGAATGAGTACATTCATTTTGAACAGCATATGCGTCCACTCTTAACTTTTAGGACACCTCTTGCTGTCTGTGTCATGCGCAAACAGTGCAGCAGTTGCGATTGCTTTGCGGGTTGCGTTTCCAGTATGACTCGGAGCTGAAGGCTGTTTTGGCCGCCCTTGCTCTAGACGATGGAATACCATGTCGTAACCGTTTACACTTCTTATGAGCAATAGCATACCATTTGTTAATACCCACTAACATGTTTGGTACGCATAAACGAACTGATTAAAATTACGTAAATTCCACTCCTAACATCCAAATTGTCTTTATTGGAATAATAATGATAATAACACTGCTCCCGACATTTATATCTCTAATAATAATCCTACTAATGCTGCTCAGTATATTCGTCATAATTAATACTAATATGGTCACATTATTTGTTGGACGTATTTCGCTATCTTGTTTTAATTATTATATTAATTCTTAATCTAATTACCCCGAAGCTTTAATTACTTTTACGGTTGTCAATACGATACAGCCGTTTAATCCAGTTATAGTAAATGTATAGAACACACAGATTTTATATGATTACACCTCACAATATTCACAATCATATTTTCATTAATCAAGTATGACATTGCACCATAAAACTTTAGCATCTTTTGGTTACTTTTGGTCATCTCCTTAACTCCATATTAAACTCACTTGAGGTATTCGTTAATGTTTATAATTCAAAACATAGTGTTTAACATCTTTGTGTCATGCGGTATGAATTTACTCTTTGACGATATTAAACTAAAACAGGGTTGATTTTCATAACTCAGATATTTTACAGGCTGTTATTATCCACCCCCAATGGTATATGTGTGTGCATTGTTAGCATGGGATATCAATTCTTTATACCCAATAGAATTGTTATCACTATATGTAACTTCGCTATGGGAAACATGAAATTTATAAAATAAACAAAGCACATGACATAACCATGGAATCTTATATTATTTGGTATATACCAAAGTGGAATATATCAGTATAATTTTTGTTCTCAGTGATCTGTACACTCGCATACATTTGTTTTCTGTTAAGAACACTTCCCACAAAACATAACCAACGTCCACATAAGGCGACCATGGATACAATTTCATTTATCTTGTTCTAATAGGTAATATATACATTTTTTTTCATTTATATCTTTCTTTCTCTTGCTACGTTATTGAAATTCTCTCTTAAAAGCATCTCACTTTGGAATTTCTTGTGGAAGTGGCCTCACCGCATCCTGTTGTTGAGTTCTAAATGCGTTCAGATATCACCTTATTTAATGTCTTCAGATTGCAGTTGTTGTAGCCCCACTGTTGGGAGCCAAACTTGCAGTTGCACTACTTATGGGCATCAATTTGCAGGAGATTGTTTCTTGTAGTGTTTGCCCCACGTACGATACAACTTTCCGGTGTCCTTCGTCCCACATTCACTTTTCCGGTGGCCTTCGCCCCACGTTTAGAAATCAACTTTGTATTTTAATGTTTATTTAAATATTATATATATGTGTATGCCTCGGCTTCGTCAGTAGTAATTTTCAGAACATGTATCTCTAAGCAGCATTAGTACGGCTAAAGAACAAGGCTTACACAAATTATAATTGTATTGCACTTTTTTTTATTAATCCTTCACACGAATAAATAACACTTCACTGATATATCCTACTGTAGAGCCGTGAGATTACTGTTAATTATACTTTTTAACACAAACTTTATATTATGAGGCAGTATTTTAATGCCTAAATGATATTTATTGTATTTTTATTATAATTAAATTCAATAACAGCCCACCTTGAAAAACAGTATGTATATAATTATTATTTATATTGTATGTAAAGTCATTGTAAATACTTATTTTTATTGTAAATGTATTTATTAATGTTATGTACATGTTTATATACTCTAATAGTGCAAAAGCTGTGAAAATAATGTGTTTTAGGATGTTAATAATGAGGTAATAATGTAATTTTGGTGACAATAATGTGTCTGGAATTTAAAAAAATTATGAAAAGATCGGTAATAACATAATTTCGCTTACAGTTTGCAAAATAAATAGGTGAGTGAAGCTAGTAAGAGTGTTTAGATTGACTCCACTTTCATTAAGCACATTTTACTAATGATAATATTAAATAAGTGCAAAAACCTATATATATTTATTTATTCTTGACATTAATAGAACAGAAAAGAAACCATGTGTCGATCAGTTTCTCAATTTATTGATATCATGTAATTTGTACTGTTTAAATAAAAACTTACGTCAGATCAAAGTGACGCAAGGTCATCAGCTGGCGAAACAAGGGAAATGGAAGTTACGTCACTGCTACGTGGGGCTGGAGGGAAGAAGATGGCAGAGTTAGAGAGGGGATTAAGAGCCGAGGCAGTGACGTCAGATCAGAGTGATGTATGGACAACAGCTGGCAAAGTTAGGAAAGTGGCATCATCAAGGAGGGAGGGAGTTCAACCGACACGTGATTTGATTGCGGGCAGGGCAGAGGCGTGGTTTCAGAGTGGCGAATTGGTGGAAGAAGAAAGCATTGTGTTGACACCTAATGGGAGTCTACGGATTTTGGACAGAAACAAAGCGGGACCGTTAAAGGAGCCAACAGAAATAGATTTATGGAGTAGGAAAGTGTGCCATACATATAGAAACAGTGCAGGCTCTGTGAGAAGTATGGGAAAACATAAGCAGTAATAATGAAGTAAATAGAATAGGGAGGGAGAGTGACTATAGAATGTATAGAAGGGAACAAATTAGGCAAAGTAAAGACAAGGTATTGCTAAGCAAGTGATAGATTTTATGAAATCGTGAAGTGAATGATTTAGATATAAAGGACGGTAAACACGAGAGGGCTAGGAGGGAGAGGTACATTTCTTAGTATGAACGAGCAGGTGTTGTTATGGACGATCAGTACGGGGTACAAATAAACATTCTCTAAATTGCATCTAATAGTTCCCATTTCCCGCTGATAGTGGAGTATTACAGATGGCGGAGGAAGCAAGGGAAGGAGGTGGGAAGGGGAGAAGAACAGTAAGCAGTATAGTGAATTTAAATGAGAAACGTTAGTGATATGAAGCTAACTCAACACACATGCCTTGTAAATGCGGAAGCTTGGGTACAATCGGCAAAAGGAGCCAGGGCTCGACGCTGATCATGCCCAAATGTATTGTATTAGCTCAACACTCAATAAAGATATCATATCATATCAAATAAAAACTTACCAGGTTTAATTCCTGTCTTGGCAACATAATTAGCAATGTACACAAAATGTGGACCCAAACCCATGTTACTGAATAATTAAAAAAACTCAACTAAAATTACAAAGTTTATCTGGCCCCTATATGAAGATAAAATAACTAAATTTAAAGAGCAGCTAAGTCACATTAGTTGGGATAATACCTATATAATGTACTCTCATTCTAATGCTAATCAGAGATTTAGCCTGTTTAGAGAAACACTCAATGATAAGCAAGCCTACCGACAATTAAAGCAAACCTACAAACTAGAAATTAAAGCTGCAAATGAGCAGCAGATGATAACTATAGAGAAAAAGCAAAATCAAATGTAAGGCATACAGAATATTATAAAACCAGAAATAAATTATAGAACCCTATATAACAGGATGGTAAATTAAATTAAATTTCATTTATGGATGCTGTTTAATTGCTATGGTTCTTAGCGTACCGTTCTATATTGGGCGTGAAAGACTGGAAATTTTGCTCATGGGCCTCTTCATCAAGCTTGAGGTTCTTTTACATGCTGTAAATCTATGACACGGAATCACCAGCTTTACTACCCTGCTAAAGAAAGCCATGCTAAGAATTTTTACGTCTGAAAAAATCTATCATCCTCCACTGGGTTTCAACCCACAACCTCAGGAGCTAGACTAGCATTGTATACCCCTAGACCACAAAGGACAATAAGAGGAGGGTAAGCCGACTAAGTAAGTATAGTACAATTTTTTCCTCCTGACCCTGCTCAGCTGGATGAGCCCATTATCTCTTGGGAGGTGTTTTAGGTTATTTGCAGGAGAATAGCCAATATGTAAGGCATTCCTATTACACTGTGCTAGGAGAATATTGCCAGTGTTTGCTCCCCTCCCCAACCTTCTCCTCGTTTGCGTTTCTGCAGGGTCAAGTCAAAAAGATTGAAACATTACCATGGCAATCAAATGGTTAAACAACTCAAAAGCAAAAGATTATTTATTTATTTTCAAATTATGTAATCAAACTCCTACTTGATGAATTTGTCTTTCTCCTAACAATACTTCCTAATTCTATCCTAGAGCAAGGCATTTTTCCAGACTGTTTAAAAGTAACAGTAGCAACTCCATTATACAAAAAAGGAGACACTTGTGATAAGATAATACTGGCAATATCTTTAACATTGGTATTCTCAAAAGTTATTGAATACTGTATGCATAAACAGCTCTCCTAGTACTATGAAAACAATATACTCAGCAACTCAAAATTTGGTTTCAGGCCCAAACTCTCTACAATAAAAGTTGTTGAACAGATAATCAGCTATATCTATAAATGCTTTGAAAATACATTTGTAGTCCCACAATAATAGATCTCAAAAAAATCTTTGATACTGTATCACATAAAATAATACTAAAATTAAAACAATATGGATTAACTAACATTACAACACATTTAATAAATACATAGCGTGATAGCAATAATTATTAATAACTAACGATTAAATTCATGCTATTTATATCAGAGTTTACATATAAACAGCTTTTCAAATATAATCCATGCCAAGCCATCATTAAGGCTCTGAGCGCGGGAGATTCAAGTAAGCAAACCCATATGGTACAGTCAGTCAAACATTGGAAGAGACTTTGATTGGCTACTCTTTGAGAAAGTTCACCACCTGCATTGTGGTAAATTCTGGAACATTGCATTCATATGCCTTCCTTGCAACAGGACACTATAAAAAGATGGCAGAAAATAAATGTGAGTCAGTTACAAGATAGCTGTGAGCAAGTTATGAAAGATTTATAAGACAGAGCTGCAAAGTGGCACTTGTAATGCATTTCATGTAATAAATCAAGTTTGCTACAAGTTAACTGGTGCTTTTATTTGTCACCATATATACTTGTCATTTTAATTTTTATCAAAGAAAAGCTTGAATATACTAAGGCAGCCATGGCGAAACAGTGCTTCGCGAGTCGATTTGCACTTCAATTGACTCGCGCACTACCCCTCCGTAGCTTCTCCCGCCCCTCCACCTCCTACTCATGTCAGCGTGGTCAGTACTACGTCAAACAGTGGCGGCTAGCAATGCCGCTTGCAAAGCAACGTTCAAAGAGCAGAACATTTCATGGAATGGGAGGAGAAGTTCTTCGTTGAGGATGGTGGCAATGCAAAATGTTTAATATGTCCCAAAGCAGAGTAATGCAATTCAACAGGAAACGCCATTACAATGCTTATCATTCCGAATATGCCAAGTTACAAGATAAGTTGGGTCTGTAATTATTATCATTAAACATTTTATTTAATGAAACTTTAATTCTTATTTAAACTATAGCTCAGATTGCTAATTTTCAATACGTTCACAGAACGCGAAAGAACGCAAGAAATTTTGAAATTGATAGAAAACAATGGACCTAAACCAACTACAAAGACTCAAACTATGGCAGAGAAAAGAAATCACGCTAGTTATATTGTAATCTGGGAAATTGCAAAGGCCTTGAGGCATTTCAGGAAGGAGAATTTATTAAAACATGTTTAATAAAAATTGCTGGGATTTTATGTCCTCAACAGGTCCATAATGTCGAGTGTTTGCATATTTTCTGACAAACCATTGCAAAGAAAGTTGAAGTGCTTTCTGCCGACGTAATAAGGCAGATAGATTTGAAAATGGCTGACTTTGTGAAGTTTTCTCTTGCACTGGACGAGAGTACAGATGTAACTGACACCTCAATTGGCCACTTTCATTAGAGTGTTGATAAGCAACCTAATGTTGAAGAGTATTTGCTCGATTTAATCCCACTAAAAGGCAGTACTACTGGTGAGGAGATATTTAAAGCCCTAAAAATTAGTATTGAAAGATATTGTTTACAGTGGTCAAAATTAGTATCAGACGGAGAAAAGGCCATGGTTGAGGAAAAAGTGGTTCATTGACAGGTTAAAACATTTTTTTCAGTGATAAAGGTATTTTGAGCAATATTTATGCTTGGCATTGTCTGTTGCATCAAGAACCACTTTGTGCCAAGTCAGTTACACTACAATAGTGATGGATTGTGTTGTGAACAAAATAAAAGGAAGTGGTTTGAAACACCGACAGTTTCGAAATATGTATACTTAAAAATATGGGAGAATGATTTCAAGATATTCAGTATTTGTGTGATGTTAGATGGCTTAGCAGAGGTGCAATGTTACGTCGGTTCTTCGACCTCAGAGATGCATTCCCCGGATTCATGAAAGAAAAGGCAATTTATTTTAGCTTTACATTTACATTATTCTCATATGCTTTAAGGTCATTTTATTGTAATTTTATTGTTTCCTTATTTTAGGGAATGGAAATTTAGGAGCTAAATAACGAGGTCTGGGTCTGCGACTTAGCTTTCTTATGTGATAAATGTACGCACTTAAACAAGCTGAATACTACATTTCAACGGTGCAATCAAAATATTGTTGATAAGCATAGTTCAGTGCAGGCGTTCGTAAACACACTTTCACTCTGGGTAGATCACTTGAAAGAGGGGCAGGTGTACTATTTTCCATGTTTAAATCTCCTTTCAAATTTCTCCTCAGATAAATTCAGTATTTACATTAGCACTCTCTTAACACTTAAAAGTGAATTTCGTGATTTCAGGATTTTTAAATATGACATATCAGTGTATGTCTATCCATTAAACATAGACGTAAGAAAGGCCAGAATCAATCTGCAAGAGGAGCTGATTCATTTACAATCTGATGAAATCATGAAAGTCAGATGCAAGGATTTAATAGGAGTGGAAGTTTCGATCATATGCAATCTCCATGGAAGCAATGCTTTGTACAACGTACCTGTGAATACTTATTTTCCATGATTAAATTATTAAAAAGCAAATGCAGATCCCGACAGACGAACGAACATCTTCATGACCAGTTATCTCTAGCTGTAAACAACATAATTCCCGATTTCGAATCTCTCATTGTAAACGACATCGGAGAAGCTTAATTTACTTTAAATACAGAGTGCAGGATGCCTCTGAATCAGTTCTGTGTTTACCACTACCCCGCCTGCCTTCCAAATTCTCCCCCTTCCATAGATTTGTTATCCAGGTTGCATCAAGGTGCTTCGGGGCAGGTTTACAGTCTCGCCATGCCTGTACTAAGGGATACCAATCATAGTTATAATATCTGTATAAACTAATCAACAGATGCACCATATTCCAGGCTTTCCAAAACACATCACAGTTACAAGCATCTAGGATTAACACCAGCTACCAATATACATCAGCGCAATTCCAATGAATAAATTTATTTATTTATTATTTTTTTGATAAACAGTTCAAAGACAAGGCTCTAAGTTTACTTGAATAGCTCTTTGAAATCACAAAAACAAACAAACAAACAAAAAATAAACAAATTATGCTAGCAATTGTAAAATAAAGAATCTTGTATATTTGCACTATATTGTATAATTTATGTATTCTCACTGTAAATAATTCCATTGTTTACGCATTATGGTTCACAAAATGTTGATGAAATCAACTGCCTGTAAAATGGCCTAATGATGAATAAAAGTCTTACTTCATGCTCAATTTTTTAAGATTTAGAAGCTTGTAACAGTGATGTGTCATAATTTAAAATAGAGAGTTGAGGGTTGTTACACTACATCACTATGATAATCTTACTTGAACGCGTTTCGGGAGACGGCTTGTCCCCATCGTCAGCATTCTCTCTCAACTGATATTTGCCGGTCATCGTCTGGGGGATGTGTGTGGTTTGTGGTGTTCTCTGGTGCTGGGCTGATGAACCTCCAAAGGCTGTTGGGTGGCGGCAGTTCAAAATTCATTAGGTGATTCCTGTGTTTGACAATATGTATTTTTTCCCAGATGTCCAATTCATTGCTGCTGTTGATCGGTTTTAAGAGTTTTATGTTTGGAGTGATATCATGGTTTGAAGACCAGAAATGATGTGCTACTGCTGATTTATCTTGCTGCTTTTGGTAAATGCATCTCATATGCTCTTTAAGTCTTATTTCAAGATTTCTTTTTGTTCTTCCTATATATACCAGGTTACATTCATTACAATCAATTTGATATATACCAGCTGATTTATCGTTGGGGATAGGATCTTTTGTTCTGTTGCATAGTAGTTTCTGTATGTTGTGGTTATTCTGTGGAGACAGGGTGATGTTGTATTTTTTGAAAATCCTTTGAAATTTATGATGTGTCCAAGGGTGATAAGTGAATTTTCTATATGCTTGTGGTTTTTGTTGTCTGAGTAATGTAGTCATTTGTTGGATGTATTTCTGTCTTTCAAACCTTTTTATCTTCTTATCTATTGTTTTTTTCTGGTATCCATTCATAGTGGCTATGTTGATAATGTGTTGGTATTCTTTCTGGTATTCCTCTTTCTCCATTGGTATATGTACTAACCTGTTTGTAATACTATTTAAAATTGCATGTTTGTGGCTTGTAGGATTGTAGCTATTATTTTTAATGTAGTTTTCTGTGTGCGTTGGTTTTCTGTAAATGCCAAACGTTAGTTTGTTGTGTGCATTATTTCTGATGATCCTGATGTCTAGGTAAGGTAATTGGCCATTTTCTTCTTTTTCCATTGTGAATTTTATAGATCTTTTTTGTAAATTTAATAATTTCAAAGCATCTTCTGAAAGTTTTTTTGGAACAATAGCAAAAATATCATCTACATATCTATACCAGGTTTTGAATAGATGTGGGAAAGATTTTGTAATATGGGATTCAAAATGGCTCATATATAGTTCTGCTAAAAATGGTGAAAGGGGGTTTCCCATAGTTAGGCCTGAGGTTTGTTTAAAGATTTTGTGATGGAATGAAAAGAAATTCTGGTCCAGACATAATTTTGTTAGTTTCAGGTAATCTTCTGATTACCAGGAAGATTACCTGAAACTAACAAAATTATGTCTGGACCAGAATTTCTTTTCATTCCATCACAAAATCTTTAAACAAACCTCAGGCCTAACTATGGGAAACCCCCTTTCACCATTTTTAGCAGAACTATATATGAGCCATTTTGAATCCCATATTACAAAATCTTTCCCACATCTATTCAAAACCTGGTATAGATATGTAGATGATATTTTTGCTATTGTTCCAAAAAAACTTTCAGAAGATGCTTTGAAATTATTAAATTTACAAAAAAGATCTATAAAATTCACAATGGAAAAAGAAGAAAATGGCCAATTACCTTACCTAGACATCAGGATCATCAGAAATAATGCACACAACAAACTAACGTTTGGCATTTACAGAAAACCAACGCACACAGAAAACTACATTAAAAATAATAGCTACAATCCTACAAGCCACAAACATGCAATTTTAAATAGTATTACAAACAGGTTAGTACATATACCAATGGAGAAAGAGGAATACCAGAAAGAATACCAACACATTATCAACATAGCCACTATGAATGGATACCAGAAAAAAACAATAGATAAGAAGATAAAAAGGTTTGAAAGACAGAAATACATCCAACAAATGACTACATTACTCAGACAACAAAAACCACAAGCATATAGAAAATTCACTTATCACCCTTGGACACATCATAAATTTCAAAGGATTTTCAAAAAATACAACATCACCCTGTCTCCACAGAATAACCACAACATACAGAAACTACTATGCAACAGAACAAAAGATCCTATCCCCAACGATAAATCAGCTGGTATATATCAAATTGATTGTAATGAATGTAACCTGGTATATATAGGAAGAACAAAAAGAAATCTTGAAATAAGACTTAAAGAGCATATGAGATGCATTTACCAAAAGCAGCAAGATAAATCAGCAGTAGCACATCATTTCTGGTCTTCAAACCATGATATCACTCCAAACATAAAACTCTTAAAACCGATCAACAGCAGCAATGAATTGGACATCTGGGAAAAAATACATATTGTCAAACACAGGAATCACCTAATGAATTTTGAACTGCCGCCACCCAACAGCCTTTGGAGGTTCATCAGCCCAGCACCAGAGAACACCACAAACCACACACATCCCCCAGACGATGACCGGCAAATATCAGTTGAGAGAGAATGCTGACGATGGGGACAAGCCGTCTCCCGAAACACGTTCAAGTAAGATTATCATAGTGATGTAGTGTAACAACCCTCAACTCTCTATTTTAAAAAAGTCTTACTTCATCTTACTTTTCCTCTGTAAACACACTTCTCTTTTACTAATTCTAATTTTTCTCCATTTTTCCCTAACCTTACCTTAGTAATTTCCCATCATTTATATGCATTTAGCCCCTTAATTCCTAAAAACTTAATTAAAATTACTTCCTGAAAAGTAATAGTTACTCTTGTGTAACATCTATTGTCTGACACATAAGTTGGTACTTATGTAATTCACCATGCATTGTACAGTGATCAATGAATCTGAATCTTTTCACATACCTTAAGTTTTATGGACAAAGCAAGTTCCTTCCAGTGTAATTTATCACGGAGCTCTGATAACTTCTCCACCCCCCATTTATTAAGGCTTTCTATAAGCTTTAATAAATCCAATTTCTAAAGCTTGCAAACATTTCCTGCTTCTCAAGATCTTAAATGTTATATCTTTCTTCTTACCAGAAACCTCAATTTCCGTAATACTTATTAACCTAAAATCATTCACTCTATTAAATGATTAATTCCCAGCATTGCCATATGACAATGTGTGGATGCTTTCAATAATTTTCTTTTTTACATACTCTGAATACAAGGTGAGAGGTGAGGAGCACTTTTAATTTTTTTAAAATTTGAGTTCAAAAATTTTCTTTTAAATGCTTACTTGAGCAAGTAAGTTAATAGGGAATTTGAATCTGTTCATTAGGAAAACACACGTAAACATTTAACATACTGTGTTCCAGTTTGTTATGCTATTGATAGAGGAAGACTTGTGGATGTCACAGAAGTATGAATATTCACTTTAAGCAATTCTATTTTGCACTATTCAAAAATCTATAAATGTTTTGCAGTGGTGTTACTGAAATTCTATTCCCTGTAACAATATTACCGAGTTGGGTTTAAATACAAACTGTCACCAGAGAGTAGCCCCAAAACAAGAGAGGAGGAGGAGGATGATGCAGTTGGAACCTGAGGATGTGGTAACTATCCCGAAATATGTAACATAAGTAAATGTGCAATTTTTAGTGAAATTTGCATATTGTAACCCAAATCAGTGTAATATTATTACTCATTACTTCACTTTATTGAGTTTCTGCATATACATGCATCTATTGCATATTTTGCTACAAATTTTATTAATATTGATTATGCTACATGCTTGAACATAGTTATCATATGGCAACTTTAGGCATTCCCATTACATAATGTGTTTTCATTTTCACTTTTAGATCTTACGAGAGGAATTTTTTTTCTTTCTCATGCTAAAACATTACACCAATTGATTTGTGCTATGTAACAAGATTGAGCCACAAACTATAGAGCCTCAAAACAAAGAATGGGTGTTTAATCAAACTTAAGCATCACCAGAGTATGACAGACAAGGCAGTTACACTCTTTTAGAGACTATGTGATAAAATTCTGGTGCAAAGAGAGATTTAAATTATACATTTCTTATGAACAAACTATTTTTTTTTCTGTGCTGCAAGTGTCTAAAATTTGACCTTCTGTAAACCCTATCAAAGATTCAAATTCCAAGTGTGCTCTAGAACGTAAACAATAATTTTGGAAACAGCATCATGGCTTTGAAACAGCAATTGAATAAGGTGATGGGGCTACTGTGTTTATGATCTCCTCATGTTATACCAGTCAATAGGAAGTTGAAATGTTTTCTTAGAAAAGAAAGAGGAACTAACAATTCCAAGTAATTGCAATGTATTAAACCTAGTCTAGCCGAAGTCTTGCCAAGTGGCAACAATGCATTATACTATTTCTTTTTTTTTAGTTTGACTATGGCACATGGCATCCACATATATTCTCTGCTAAATGCACATATTATTATTCAAAATGATCCCCGTTTGCCTTGATACTGGACTTAAGTCTATTGGGCCATTCATCAACAGCAGCATACAAGTATCCATGGGGAAATCCGCCAGTTACTGGATTCAGGATTGCTTGAGAGACTCAATATTGGGGTGCCTTTTCTTACAAGCAATACCCTCAAGCAATAAAATCTGGAACATTCTCCTCAAGCCAAGATTGAGTGGATCTGTTTTATGGGCTGGTGCAGAATCTTGCTGGAAGATCCAGTGCCCACTCTTGAACAAAATGGTGTTCAAGTCTTTCACCACAACCTCAAGGAGGCCATTGACTTTAATCCCTTTTGGCAGAAAATGCACCTTTGTGACACCATTGTAGCTTAATCCCCACCAAACCATCCAGGATGGTGGCCCCTCTGGATCTTTGAGATCTGCTCACAAAATTCTGGCATACACTCTGTCATTCTGGCGGTTGTAGCTCTGTTCAACTGTGAAAATTTTTCAGCCTTAAAAAGCGTTTTTTCTGTGTCTGTTGTTAGTAGGCACTAAGTAGGCATTTGCATTTTTACTCTCTCTGCTGCTTAAGTTTTGGAGTTAAGAAATGTGCAGTGTCCCAGCAATAAGTCTTCAGTCCAAGGTCTTGTATCTGAGCAATCTAGACATTGATCTCCAGGAGATGCTCATCTCATGAGTCAATTTTTGCTTCTACACCGGATTTTTAATATGAGCCACCGCTGCTTTCAATACTGCCCTGGCCCTCACAGAGCATAGAAGTCCCGATCTTAGTCAGCCAGCAATTGTACCAGTTTCATCAAAGCACTCAGTGTGGTGCGGTACATAAACATCCTGCTGATTTTCAGCTTCTAAGTGTCTCAAAAATCTCAGGTGATGATTTCCCGATCCTATGGAGGGCTATCAGTGCAACATGATTTTTGTAATCTCCCCAATCCATGACTAAATCTTTAACTAGTGTGTTTAGTTAGCTGCAGTTGAAGTTAACAAAGTATAAGGTGGAGTTTTAGCAGCAGGTATGTTATTTGATCATCTAACACCTGTTAAAGTGCCTATCAAAAGTTTGTAACAGAACTTATGGTCACACTGTGTACATATTGTGGGAAGGAGTGGGAGCTGATCAAATGGATCAAAGTGTGGGATGCTATCAAGCTGAATTACTATCAAGTGATAGTACTGCCCCTTTATGGTGTAGCTATACTGTTGGATCTTGTGTAATAAAACAGGCATAGTAAGACTTTCTCAGCCACAACTCAGGCGGGAAATGGTGAAGGTGCAATTAGAAAAGTGTAAAGCCCTACTCAAAGAATCAGAAAGTTGCATATGCATCCAGAGCTTCAAGAAACAGATAGTCAGATATCAGATTTTGTAAGATGTATTTGAACCAATCTTTGGGTCAAGATTGGTTTACACAACATTAACAGAAACGGAATACAAACATATAAACAATGGCTTCAACAAAAAAAATCATTGACAAAAAATAGCACATTTCAAGAAACAGAAACACACTGAGGACACCACAACCTAAATAGTTTGACCCATAGATTGGTTTACACACCACTGACCCATTCGCATCATTTACAACCAGGGCTTGCATGCTCTTTTTTTGAATATGAATTATATGACGAGCTCAGCTTGCAATGCTGCATTGCTCTATATACTTGCATGTAGTTTAGGTTCCTTCTCACAGATGTCATTTGTATACATTTGGAATGAAGTGCTGACATGTGATGTTTGTAATTCCCCCAATTTCAAGCAAGGAAAAATGTTGTTTTTCCTGTACTAGTGTCAGTAGTTATCATGGCCATGAAAAGAATCCGTGAAGATGAGGAGGAGGGTTTGGAAAACCGATACAAAGTGTATTAGTGATAGTAAAAGTGGTGATTTTTCTGAATATGAAATAGAGACTGAAAAAAGTTCTAGTGACAGTGATTATAAATCTAGTGCAGAGAGTAGCGAGGAAAATAATTATAAAACCAATGATGATGCACCAGGCCCTTCAAAAAGCAGAAAAAAATGACTGTTGGACTACAACTGACAATAACCCAGTTCTCTACCCTTTTACTGCAAATAGTGATGTTTGTAAGGACTTACTGAACAAGCATGCATTACAGAGCCATCTGCGCTTTCTATTTTTCAGAATACACGGAACTTTTGTTTGACAAAATGTGTGACGAAACTAATGCTTATGCAACAAGGCAGTTGAACAATCCCGACAGAAAAATGTTGAAACAAGATAAAAAATAGTCTTAGCATGACAGCAGATGAAATTATGGCCTATATTGCTTTAATTATTTTGATGCCTCTAGTGTGAAAATCACGTATTCAATTGTACTGGAGCAAAAATCAATGCCTTGACAAACCAATTTTAAAAAATGTGATGTTGCTCTTCATTTAGAGGATTGTTTTGAGGTCTATCTCAAACAACAGCAGTACCAGGAGAACATTAATGGCGAGTTTATGATTTTGATATTGTGCATGCAAATTTTCAGCAAAAAATACGTATTGGTTGATTTAAAATGATTTTTTTAAGCATTGAGCTGTTACCACCCCAGAGCTAGGGGATTTAAACCTGATTTCTTGGTTAGTTGAGTAGACATTTAAAATGACACTACTGGGTTAACAGAAACTGAATACAAACACATAGTTAACAAGCTATAAAAAATGGCTGCACCAAACAAATTGACCAACAAAATAGCACATTTCAAGAAACAAAAACATATTAAGGACACCACAAAGCTCACCCAACAAAAAAGCAAAAGATTTTCAAAAAGTTCACTTTCACCCAAGGACTCACTACAAATTCCACAATGTCTTCAAAACACACATCTCTAGCTCCACAAAACAGATTCAGTCTAAAGAAATTACTCTGCAACAAATCAAAGGACCAAATACCTCAGAACAAAAACGCAGGAATCTATCAAATTAATTGTCCAGAATGTGACCAAATCTACATAGGTAAAACAAAAACGAATTTAGAGACCAGATTAAAAGAGCATATGAGAGACAGATACAAACAGATGGATAAATCTGCAGTTGCATATCACTTTTGGATGACAAATCAGAACATCACACCAAATATAACACTCCTAAAACTGCAAAATATGCAACAGAGTTGGATACTTGGGAAAAGTTATTAATCACAAAATATGTGATTCATGTGTAATGAATTTGAACTGTCGCCACCAAACCCCACTATAGAAATTCATTACTCCACCATCAGACGTCACCACACACAAACACACACCAAAAATACCATGAGGAAGCAGTGGGCCACTACCATTGATGGGAGCATTAGCTCTTGAAACACGCCAAGAGGAAAAGCATGCAAGTGATGTTAAGTGTTTCAACTCCGACTCAAATTTTAAAAATAATTTCAAATTCACATCACTATTTCTAACTTATCCATATATTATAGAAATTTAGTGTAATGACTACTTCATTCCTTTCCACTTACAATAGAAATAAGACATTAGTTTAATTATTAATCCAATAATTTATTTAGTCCATAGCTATGTGTGACTGGCTATTTCTATGTTTTGAGAGCAAATATTCAATATTTCTGTTTTATGAACTCCGTGTTGTTTTGACTTAGAATTTGTGAACAGTCAAAATTAGCCTCTCACCTGCAATTGTCATTTGGGTAAGGTATGGAGAGTCACATGATAAAACTTACTTCACTTAAGTCAGATGGTTCAAACCAGGAAATCTTTTTGGGAGATGTACGTCTCCATCCTCAGCTATTTGGCGACTGATGACTGACTGCTGTTCTTCTTCTGATGCATCATGACCTTGGTGCTCTCTAGCGGTAGTTCTACATAACTTTATTAGTTCTTTCGGCAGCGGGATCTCAAAATCCAATAAGTGAACTTCTTTTCTGCAAATATAAATCTTTTACCAAATATCCAATTAAAGCTGAAGTGTTCAATAAGTGAACTTCTATATTTGCATAAAAGAAGTTCACTTATTGATTTTGAGATTCCGCCGCCAAATGAACTAATAAAGCTATGTAGAACTGCTGCTAGAGGGCATCAAGGTCATGGTGCATCAGAAGGGCAGCAGCCAGTCATCTGTCAGAATGTCTCCGAAAAACATTTCCTGATTTTAACCATCTGACTTAAGTGAAGAAAGTCTTAAAATGTGACTCTCCATATGTTCTAATAAGTACACTCTTCACTTTCAATAGTGCCTAGAATTTTAAGACGTAGGTTTGTTTAAAAAAAAATCTTGCTTTTTACTGAAAAAAAAACAAAACAAAATCAATGATTGTTTTTATTTAAATAAGATTTATTTCTTCAGTTTTTCACTTTTACTTAGAAATCATTTGACAAGATTTTTGTATACTTATTTTTTATTAAGTAGCAAGGATGGATGATGAAGAATTCAGTCAAAATATTGGATATTAATAATAGTTTGATTTGCATTACAACATATGAACAAACACATTTTTAAACTAGTTTTTCTATCTCATGACTTATTCTTTGAGTCTTTAAACAAAAACACAAACTACTGTCTGTGACTCAGGAGTTTAGCTTTGTCCTTGAGGTTGACGTAAGCGAACCTGAGAGAGGGTTGTGTTATTCTTTCCTATCACTTTATTGTTTACACCCTGTTCCAAAGGTACTTATCCTTTCTTTCCGCGACAACAAATATTAGGCGAAGTAACATCAATATTACATTATTACCGCATCAAACAAAACAATTATGATCATAATTTCAATAAGTGAACTTGTAAAGCGTGTATACATGTAAAACAATATATTTATGACACTACATGTGGAATATTATTTTACTAACCCCATTAATCCAAAGGGTATGCAAGATCGATGCAGATGATTCGGAGTCCGAGTCATCGGATGATATCCCTTCTTGCTCATCAGAAGAACTGTCGTTTGCATTTGAAATAATAATCTGATCGATCACATCAGAAACCACACGATCCATGGACAGTAACCATCTTCTAATTTTCTAACATGCCGGTGATATCCTACCCAGTGTTCTGCAGGTACCGCAGTGATTCCTTCGTTGGTTAAACTCAATAAACGAAATAACGAAAATTCCCCAGTAACGTTGCGCTTCCTTATGAAGTGCTTTACTGTCGCCCATGCAACCTCAATGGGATTAAGATCGCAATTGTAAGGCGGCAGATACAGAGTGGAGTGTCCATGTGCATTAAGGATGCGGTCAATCTTAAATACCTTTTCTCTTGGTCAATGGGTATTTCCTGCACTACCATCAGTAAGCACCCCTGTGATCCCATCAGCTTGCCAACATTTCTTGAATGTTAAATTATTGTCCATCCACATTTCATCCAAATAAACGATATCCCTGCCTTGACTTCGGTATTCCCCTAGCTCAGCCAAGTATTTGCATCTCCATTCAACAATTCTTGGCTTTTCAATTAAGATTGTTCGCTTTCCTCGGCACTTGCGCCATCTAAATCCCAATTTCCGAATAACTCTCCTTAAAGACTCTACCCCCCAAGGAAATTGTATATTACTTCTAACTACAGAGTAACTTTCTGCATGTCGGAACTATCTTTTTATTGACGTAGAAGTCCATTATTGTCCGCTTAATGAGCACATGTCGAAATCGCCTATATTTATATTTTGTTCTGGATTTGGAGGTCTTGTCTTGCCTGCAGTGCGTAAAGGGCTTCCTTCTGTTCTCTTCGCAATTTCTTGTCTTATATTCTTAATTGTTCCCACAGACACACCGCACTAATTGCCTGTTCTCTCATCCCTCGCGAAATCGGTAGAATTAGTTGTTTCTGCTCTGCTTCCTTTTTGCATTGCTCGTTTACATGGTTTATTATTTCGCGAGCCTTGCTATGAATGGTTTTTCCCTTTTTCCGAAAGTTAGCCATTTCACTAATGGATTATATTAATTTGACACTCGCAATACAACGCGTTTTAACACTGTAGCATCCTCTGACACTGCCTGCAGTAAGACTGCACTTGTTGAGAATATTTTTGAACTGTTGGTGTTGCACTATCTACACCTTACGCAAGAAGCTCCCAGTCGACTGCACGCTTGTAGTTCAAGGACAAAGTCAATCTCCTGAGTCACTGACAGTAGAAACTGTGTTTATTCCCAGCCTGTTTCTAAACTAGTTCATCTTCAGTTACATTTATAGCTTCCTTATTTAAGTGCCTATGCAAAAGGACAAGCTTGAAAGCTTTGTCTATACCAACTCTGTTTCTTAACTTTGAATGAACTAAACAAAATATAGAAAATACATGTTCCACATCAGCAGATGATAATCTAGCTGTTAAAAGAGTTGTGCAACTTGATCTATTACTACCTAGCCAATGGCATTTTCTCGAGAATTCCATCACTGCAGAGAAGACACACCTTGCACCACTTCTTGTGAACATTAAAATTATGGATTGAGATTTTGCTTGGTGTCTCACAAATGTTGATAGAAACGTTGATGGACAAAATGAAATGCACACCATGCTCAGATAGATATAAATCATATTCTGAGTTGTTGAATATTGGATCAACAAAGAAAGCTAGAAAATGTGGTGCAGCCTTTGTTTGATTATGTTTTTCTAATGTGGTGCAGCCTTTGTTTGATTATGTTTTTCTACATTTTAGTTTTGTATCATTAATTCCAGATTTCTTTAACACTTGCAATTCCAACAACCCTTATTTTAGTCACCACATCGCTCCAGTGACTTTGCAATTAAGATGTTCAGCCTGAGAGACTATCATAATATGATGGAACACCTCAGGTCAGAGGGCACACAATTCTATCTCCTCCTGTATGCAGAAAGTAGGATCATAGTTTTGTCATCAAAGGACTGTGCATCCCATTCACCAGAGAACACATAAACCAAAAACTGGCACACCATAAATTTGAGGCCATTAGAGCCGTGCAAATGCACTCTAGGAATAGGAGTAGGCATCCCCTCCCAATGTTCCTTGTTGAACTGGAGGATACTGTACACAACAGGAAAATCCTCGGCCTCAAATACCTCGCCACACTTTAGAGTTAGGGTAGAAGAGTAAGAAGAGTACAAGACTGTTCCAGAGCCAAAGCAGTGCAAGTGTTTCTAGCAGTTGTGGCAAACGCAAAAAGAATGCCAGGCTCCAACAGAAACTTGCACTAAATGTACAGGCCCCCACCTCTCCTATAGCTGCAAAGTTCCCATAGGGGAACACAAATGTGCCCTCTGTGGTGAGAAAGGTCATAGTGCAATATGGCGCAGCTGCACCAAGTACCTGGCTCACTACAAAAAGCAAGGCCAAGGGTACAGCCTGGAAATCCCAAGTCACATACTGATCATCAAAACTTCTCCCAGACTGGCCCGTCAAATGCAGAAGGGTAATGGTATTGTCAGGACTGCCGCAGACGAACACACTCAGCTCCCCGCCCTTCTGCTGCCATGAACAAGCAGATCACGCTGCTCCAGCCACAGCCCCCCAAAAGCGACCATCCCCTAAAACAACACAAACAGAAACTACGCAGCACACAAACACAGGTGCAGCAGATCCCCCAACAGCTAGAGGAATCAAGTATTCTGATTCCATGGAGTCGCTAGCCCACTCTGCACTGACGGAGTTCCTCGTCAGTTAGGACTCCTAGATATCGACATAGGCTGGTGCTGCATTCAGAACATGCCAGAGGGTCTTGGAGTATAAATAGCTTCACCAAACTGCGACCGACTTCACACATTTGACTATATTACAAGGTTCATAGGAATACTTTCACAGTTCAGCTATGTGTAACGCCCCATTAGTAAATGTAATGTACTGGAACTGCAACACCCCCCGTGTAAATGTAAAGAGCTAACAGAATGTTTAGAAAGGAACTCAACACAAAAAGTGCTCCTCAATGAAACGCATTTAGAACCCATAGACCCTTCTCAGTCCCAGGCTACTCCATATAGAGAAACGATAGAAACAGAAGAGGTAGAGGAACAGTCATAGTCACACAAAAATCAGTTCAACACCATCAGGCCTTTGTACCAGAATTAATCCAACCGGAAGCAACCGCGGTTAGAGTGAATTCATAATGTGGATGTAACATTCGTCGCTGCATACAACCCTCCTGGGGACATACACACAGACATCAACTCACTCGTGCAAATGGCAGAAAAGGTGATAGTGGTAGGGACCTTAATGCAAAATGCTTTCTTTGGAATTGCGAAATGGCAAACACTGCAGGTAATAAAATCCTCGCATACATTAATACTGCAAACATTCTTCTAACTGGACTGGAAGAACCAACATTCATACCGAGAATAGCAGAACACAGGCCAGACATATTAGACATTACGCTACTCAAAGACTATAACACTAACATGCATGTGATCAAAGGCCTAACCTCAGATCACCTCCCAGTGTTACTGGAAATTGAAGCCCCTATCACATTCAAATGCGAACCTGCTCGAGCCAATTACAGACAAACGGACTGGACAGCTTTAGAAACTACGATAGGGGCCGCAATTAGAAATTTCACAATAGAAACACACGATATGCAGGACGAGGCCATAAGCAACATAGTAGAAGCGATTAAACAAGCAACAGAACAGTACGTCCCCATTAGGTACCTAACCTCAACAGCCATAAAATTTCCTCGCGACACGAGATTAATAATCCAAGAAAGAAATCGCGCCAGACGAAAGTGACAAAAATCCCGAAATTTAATACACTGCATACATGAATACATGGAACTAAGCAACCAACCTAGAGAGCACATTCAGGAATTCAATAGAAATCAATGGAATGATAAATTAGATAATATCACGCACAAAGCCACACCATAAGGAAAATAGCAAAAAACCTTACGCGAACGTACACACAAGTCCCTCCCCTCCATACCACAAACTGTATAGCCGAAATTCGCCGGGACAAGGCTGAAGTGACCGCAGATGCCCTTGAGGAAGCTTTTAAACAGAATGCCTTTCTGTCAGACTAGGACTTCGCTTTGAGACTTCAACAAGATAACATCTACCAGAGGAGCTCCAAGACAAGAGAGAAGAAGCGGTCTGCTGCAAAGAAGCAGCCACCAGTGGATACGACTCGGCATTGCCGTGGTATTTATACAAGCTTTCGGTTCGGCATAGCCACGGTTTCTAACCAAAGCCAAGCAAGAGCTCTCTGAGCATTGTGCCTTGCAGTATAGACGAGTAGGGGATATAAGGTCATAGCAAGCAGTCGCAAGACTAGCTTAAGCGCCTCTCCGAGGTTCCGCCCTCTATCTTCCCACACTTTTTAGTGCTCGCTAACTGTACTTTCTCTTCTACTATCCTATTTTTCCTTTGTTCTCTAGAATAAGCCCCTTGATAGGCTAGCTTTAGCTTTAATTCTCTTCTTTTCTTAAACTCTCTATACAAAGATATACAGGTATAGCAAAGCGTAGCAAAATTACGCAGACTACCAAACAGACACTATCACCGACCAAGACTATGACGACTAGCAAGAAGGCCTCCCAGCCAAAATCCAACTCTATGACTCCTTCCAGTCCCACTACTCCGTGATGCAGTAATTTGTATCACAAATTACTTTAATGTAAATAATGATTGTAATATGAATATGCATTTTTATGTGACATTGATTTCAGATGTTTATTGATTGTAAATATTGTTGGGAAGTAAATTTATAATGCCTTACTGAAACTGTCAATAATAGCGCGCAATAATGCAGAGAGGGGGGTGAGCTGTTTATCATTATTGGAAACGAGGAAGTTACGTAATGTTGGCGCGTTTTTCCGTTGAGAACCTTCTGGAATATTTTCTCCCTAAAGCATATGTATTCATAATTTTCATTGGATATTAAAATAGACGCTAATGTTGGCGCGTTTTATTAGCCAATAGTAGTTCAGTTATAATATTTAGGCGTATCTGAATGCAGGAGTATAAATAGGGTAGGTTAGAGGTAGCTTCATTCTCAGTTCATCAAAATTCTTTGTGCACTACACGTCGTCTTCAGTTCGTCAGTTTGTCAAAATATTTGTATGAGATACGTCGGCTATAGATTCACAAGTTACGAAAATCTAAAGTATTATAAAGTTAATTATACAAAAAGTTGAAGTACGTGGATTAAAAGTTATCAGTAAGAAGTTGTTATAACAGTTTCAGTTTGGCGAGTGTTAAGATCAATGTATAAATGTGATAGTTAACGTGTTCGACAATAAATGTGTAAAACAAATTTCTTCATCAGTGTTATATTTGGATAAAAGATTGCTTTCCGTTTACACACTCTGATCAAGAGACATGTTCGACCGAGAGATAATAGCTAGCCGGAGGACAGTAAACAAAATTTAAATCAAATAACAGTCGCATTCTTTCGAACACTAACACTGATGCAAATTGCTAACACAAGATGGAGCTACAAACCGAACAAATGAATGACGTCACAAGATGGCTTCACATGAAGTAAACATAAACATCACAAGTAATAACATTATAAGAAAACCGTTACAAATTGGCTCCCAAACGTGGGGCTAATAAATACAAACATATACAATAATGATACATCATCCGACACCTGAATCTATCTCTCCTTCAGCCTCAAGCCCTACACCTAACACCACTCCGAGTGTACCCCTTCCTATCAACCCTTCCTCACCCAAACCTGGCACTTCTACTGACCCAGGACAAGACGCTACATAGACACCCTCCGTTTTCAATAAAGAAAAGAGATCAGATATAGCGCCAATTTTTGTCAATAAGAATCATACCACGCACTTCCACCAACTAATGAAGGACACTGACAGGACCTGCCAACTTAATAATAATCATACATTGTTAGCATACCACACAATTCCGGTGACTTTTGCATTAAGTTGTTCTGCATGAGTGACTACCAAATTCTGGTAGATCATCTCAAGACCAAAGGGGTACACCACTATCTACTTGCACATCCCGAAGAAAGAACTGCCAGATTTGTTATTAAGGGGCTGTACTCTGAAGTCACCGGAAAAGATATTAAAGAAGACCTGGTACAGTTCGGTTTTCATGCCATTAGGGCTATCCGGATGAGGAGGCGCAACAGGAATCGGACTCCCTGCCAATGTTCTTAATTGAACTCCAGGACACCCAAGAAAATAGGAAAATTCTTGACCTGAGATTTCTTTGTCATTTTAGAATCCAGGTAGAAGAGTATAGGTCCACTGCAAAGCCTAAGCAATGCTCACGCTGCCAGCAACTCTGGCATGTGATGCGAGAATGTAGGTCCCCAACCCAATCTGCGCCAAATGTACACGATCCCATTACTCAGGCACGTGCTCAGTTCCACCTGAGGAACGATTGTGCGTTCTATGTGGCGCTCAGGGCCATGGTGCAACTTGGCGCGGTTGCACCGCATATAATGCAGTACTAAAAAAGACCTTGCCTCGTGGACAGCCTCCTAAGCCACGGCTAGGAAGAACGCAAACACATGCAGAGGCTGCCATAAAACAGAGTGGTTCACTAGGAATAGTAAAGGCTGCGTGTCCAGCCCCAGTAGACGAACCCTCTGTGGTTGGGAACCCTCGACTCACTACCGAGGCTTACCCAATCAGTGAAGAGTGACACCCACGAACAAGGAAGACTCCCCCTTAAATGTAGGTCCCACTCAGCCGGCAGCTGGGCCTCACCCAGCAGCAAAGTCGCTGCCCCCTCGGAAACCATAACAAACGCACATGGCTGCGGGCAAGGAAATGGCCAAACTAGTGATGACACTAGGCATGACCACCAACAAAACAAGGCTCACAGAAGCCCACACACAAGTGGAGAAGCTCTGCAAAGCTATCAGCAATCAAGGAACAGATCCAGCAACAGTAGTACACTTTCTCTCCGAACTTGTGACATCTCTTCGTAAGGCCTAGTCATGGATAATTCAGAGTGTCAGAATAATTTACTGGAACTGCCACGGCATGCGTAAACAGACCAAGGAATTAGCCGATTTGCTTCAAACATACCCAATACAAATAGCATTATTAAACGAAACACAATATAAACCACGTAGACCAGCTATCTGTTCCCGGCTACCGAGTATATAGAAACGATCGCGACCGTAGAGGAGGAGGAACCGTGATAGCTGTACAGTGTAATATAGAACATTTTCAAATTAACTTGCCAACACTATAACGCGCTGAATCAACGGCAATAAAACTCAAAATTCACAACACCGAAACTGCATTAGCGTCAGTCTACAATCCCTCGGAGGACATTGACACGGATCAAAAGACCCAAGAGTAATCGCAGCAGGTGATTACAACTTCAAACACTATCTTTGGAATTGCACAAATACCAATCCGCAAGGCACTAAATTACATAAACAATAACAATTACTTAATAACAGGCCTGGAAGAGCCTACTTTCAGGCCACACATGCTCAATCACACACCAGATATACTAGATATCACACTTTTAAATAATATACCCTACAACGTTGAATTCGAAGTATTACAAGAGCTCACGTCAGACCATTTGCCGGTCTTACTAACAATCAATGCTTCAATTGCGTTTAAACCTGCCGTTTTACGCCACAACTACAAACAGGTACAGTGGGAGGCTTTTAAAAACACAATTGATCACTACCTCCCAGATTTAGAAATAAACTACCAGAGAGCAGGGCGTTGCGATAGATAATCTAGAGTTAGCAATAAATCTAGCCACTTCGATCTGCGTATCACTCATACAGCAGCACACAGTAAATACTAGATTTCCTAAGCATGTAAAGATGCTACAGCAAGCACAAAATAGAGCCAGACGCAAATGGCAAAGAACACGAAATATAATACACCGAACAGAATACTACCAAGATAAAAACCTAGCAAAAGAAAGCGCTACTACTTACATTCGAGGTCAGTGCAACAACATCCTTGAAAATCTAAATCCTCAACAGAATACAGTTTGGCGGATAGTGAAATGCTTAACACGAGCACGTACAAACATACCGCC
This sequence comes from Deroplatys truncata, assembly GCA_030765065.1. Lineage (NCBI taxonomy): Eukaryota > Metazoa > Arthropoda > Insecta > Mantodea > Mantidae > Deroplatys > Deroplatys truncata. The sequence continues at coordinate 178,518,621 of CM060975.1, read as the reverse complement.
CCTCCAAATTAACAACACTATAGCCGAAACACCCCAGGCCAAGGTCGAAGCCTTTGGTCACACTAGAGGAAGTATTCTCTCCCAACGCAACAGTAGGACAAGACGAATTTACGATAGAAATCGAAAATGAAGCCAATAACATAGGCCAAACGCGGACGCATAACAAAATGCGAAAAACAAGCCCCGGCGAAGTAGGTTGGATCATCAATCATCTACGAGAAAAGCGCCCGGACCAGAAAAAATACCGAATGTGGTGCTAAAGAACCTCCTAAACAGAGCACTAAAAGTGACAGATGAAATATTTAACTACACACTTGAACACGGCAGGTTTCCTCCTTCTTGGAAAGAGGCCAAAATACTCTTATTCCCCAAAGCGAACAAAAACCTAGCACTACCCATCAATTATAGGCCAACTAGCCTCCTAAACACTATAAGCAAAGTATTAGAAAAAGTAATGCTAAAACGAATAAACAAACACAATATTCTAATACCCGAACAGTTTGGGTTTAGAGCGCAACACTGGACCACCCTACAATTATTAAGAATGACTGAAGAAATTACGAATGGTTTTAACATAAACAAATCGACAAGCGCCCTCTATCTAGATATTGAACGTGCATTTGATACAGTCTGGCATGCAGGGCTTCTCAGAAAGCAATACCACTTTCCAGACTCTGCTGTAGCCCTCATTAGGGACTACCTCCATGACAGACGCTTTCATACCACAGTGGAGAAAGCAATATCAAGCACCAAACAAATAAGAGTCAGAGTCCCACAAGGAAGTCACTTGGGGCCAACTCTGTTTAATCTTTATATAAACGACATGCCCGATCTAGTAACAACGAATAAATACATATATGTGCATGATGCTGCCATAATAACGCAGTCTACACAGCCTTGAGTTATACACTTGCGACTATAAAATACATTAAACACATTTGAACCTTGGTTCACCAAATGGAGAATTAAGATGAACCCCAGAAAAACCCAAGCAACACTCTTTACAAAAAGACTCCTTCATCGGAAAGTTAAAAATGCACTGCAACCCCTAAATTATCAAGGCGAAGGAATAGAATGGAAAGACCAAGTGACTTACCTAGGCCTATTTATGGATCAAGGTCTTACTTTGAATAAACACATTGCTGAAGTCAGAGCTAAGGCCAATGGCCAGCTGAACAGACTATTTCCACTCTTCAATACTAACAGTTGAAGTAGGTGGTTGGTTCCTTATTATTTTTAGCTGCTTTACGTATGGGAGCCAATTTGAAGAAGGTATGTTGGAAGATGCTTTATTGATGGTGGTTACGTATTAGATTACGTAATAAAATAAATACGTAAACTTGATGATGCTTGCTGCTGTTGTTGCGTAATAAATGTTTACGCAAACTTGAAGAGTTGTTATGTATTAATAGTTGCTTTGGGCATCGGTTTAAATTTAATGCTTACGTAATATTATTGTTTGAATCTGCCTCAGCTGCGTCAGTCTTAATTTAGAGTCATTTATCTTGGGTAGGGTATGGTAATGACAATTATTGTAGACGTCACAAAATTAAACTTTTAAATTTTCACTTTTATTTTAACTTCTTGCACTACACTTTTAAAAGAACTGTGAGAAACTTATACATATTCACTTAGCGTGTATATCTGTTTTTACTAATCACCCGTAGAGAACACATTTTTCCATCTTTACACTACCACGTCTTGCCAGGAACTGAAAAACCTCAACGGTCAAAACCTTAAGCTTTGGTAATGCAAGTCTCTGATTGGCTAATTTTAGTCCAATAGGATTTCTGTATTTAATTTAAAACTTTTCTTTGCTGTTGATTGGCTAATTTTAAAACTGTCACTGAAACTACGTCATTGTCGCTTTAATCATGACCAGTACATTTTCAAATTCCAAACACATTATTGTTACAATTACCTCATTATTACTCATTGTTAGCAACCTAAAATTTACTACTCTCACAGTTCTTGCATTATTAAGAGTATATAAAGTAGTCATATAACATTAATAAAATATGTTTACAATAAAAATAAGCATTTGCAATGACTGTTACATACAATTTAACTAATTATTACATACATATTGTTTCAAGGCAGGCTGTTATTGAATTTACTTATTATAAATAATAATTGAAATTATTCAGATATTAAAATATTGCCTCAAATTGCCCCCTTTTAGAAATATTTAAAATTTACCCTTTTTGTTTTGTTCTTTTAAATTTTTAAATATTCTAAAAGTCTCCTGAAAGAAAGAAACATAACTTTTATTATTGTACTTCCTATCTTTCACTGTCACTTTCTCACTTTTTCTTCAACACTGGTTTTTCACAACACTTGTGTATAGCTGAACACTTCATATATACTTGCTTGACACTTTCCAAGGTCAATGATCTGGTATAAGATTAATGATCTGAGCGAAGTTTGCTCATTCACCATCACATTTACTATTAAGCATTTTATATGCTACACATTTTTACATAACATTACACTCGTTACCCTTTCTTTAAAATTTGTTTCCTAAACATGTTTAATATTTCTTACTATTTCTAACTTACAATATAAATGTAGTTGCTAGTGAGTTTTTCTTATTAACAATGGATTTTTTTTATTACTTCTTTTTCTCTAAACTTTCCTTTGTTATAGACAATTCTCTACATTTAGAAAAATTATTATTTTAAATAGTGCTTTACAATTTTAAATTACATTGCTTTCCCCTTTTATGTTCCAGATACATTATTTTCTTTCTCTTATTGTGCCTCAGATTGTTTACTTTTATATGGCTTTAACATTTGTTTGTGGAATTTTCCAATTATTTTATTTGTGTTATTGTTCCTAAGTTCATATGTATCTGTTCCAAATATATTTATTACTTCATAAGGACCATGGTAGCTCAAAAATAATCTCCAATATTCTTTGCAAAGTTTATTTGAGAATCTTTTATTCTTCACTAACACTTGATCTTCTATTTTCCAAATTCTTCTTTTTCTTTCTTCATGTTTTTGTTTTCTCTTGAGGGCTTTTGCTTGTATTTTCGAAAATGCTATTTAGAAGATTTCTTCTTTTTCTGGTAATTTAACTGCTTGGTCTTCAATAATTTTTGGTATATTATGGCTCAAAGTATTGTACAATTTTCCATGGTGAAGTTCAATTGGTTTAAATCCTGTAACTGCATTTATGGATTGATTTAGTAGATTTCGAATACTACTGATGTATAAGTACCAACTGCTCTGCTTGTTATGACACACTACACGTAGATAATTTGCAATTTCTTTAATCTCTCTTTCTACTGGATTGGCATTTGGTCTGTATCTTGATGAAAAATACTGTTTGACTCCCAAATCTTTAATTCCATTCATAAATTTAGAACTGGTAAACACTGATGCATTATCACAAAGTATAGCCTCAACTATTCCTTCCTCTGGGAAATATGATTTTGTTAGTTTATTCAAGCATGCTATGCTGGTTGCATTCTTGAGTGCATAAATTCTAACATATTTGCTAAATACGTCATAGTATACAAATAAAAATTTGTACCCAAATGTACTTACAGGCATCGGACCATGTAAATCTAAACTTAATAAACATCTTGGTTTATCTCTAAGTACTGAGTTTGTTGTATAGTCATAAGCAACATTAATTTGTTTTGCTTTCTGACAAAGATAACAACATGATATATATTTTCTTACTTTATGTCCTAATTTAGAGATGTATACATTTTCCAAAATGGTTAAGGTTGTCTTCTCTGTACCTGCATATATTAATCCTAAATGAAATTGTTCTATTACTTCCAATTCTATGCTTGTTGGAATATATGTTTCCCACCTCTTTATTTCTTTTCCATGTTTCTTGTATAATACTCCATCTTTAACAGCGATTGTACTGTTCTGTGCCTCTTCTATGTTTGGAGCTTTTTCTTTTAAACCTGCCAGTTTAATATCTTTTATCTTGCTCGTCTTTGATATTTTTAAATTGGTTCTTCAATTCCTTCTTCACTGGAATGTCAATTGTAAGCACCTTAATTTCATATTGTTGTCTTGAACAACTTTCAGGAAATTGTTTGTTGTGATTTATTCTTGATATTAAATCACTAAATGTATTTTGTTTGCCTGGAATATGTACAATTTCAACATCAAATTCCATTATAGCAAGAATCATTCTAGCTAACTTGCCACTATATAATTTACATTTCGAATGAAAGTTAAGCTAATATGATCTGTATATATTTTCACTTTCTTCTGAAATATATATGTTTTAAATTTCAATAGTGAAAAATATAGTGCTCCAATTTCTAACATTGTTACTGATGCATTCCTTTCAATATTAGTTAAGCCACGTGATGCAGTACTAATTACATGAAATGTGTTGTCATGTTCTCTTTGTTCTAGTATTCCTGCATATCCCTGACAAGATGCATCTATGTACAACTCATAACCTAACTCATCTCTTGGACGTTCCAACAATATTGCATTTGCAAACAGCTTTCGGACATTTTCAAAACATTCTTGTAGCTCTGCTGTCCACTTCCATTTATTTGTCTTCTTCAGAAGATGTCTTAAAGGTTCTACTTCCATAGCATATCTTGGTAAGAATTTACTTTCATAATTCTAAATTCCAAATAAACGTCATAGCTGTCGAATATTCTTAGGTGGTGGTATTCTTAATATGGCTTCTATTCTTTCTTCATCTGGTCGAATGCCTACTTCATTTATTACATATCCAAAAAAATTGATTTCAGGTACACAGAATTTTGACTTTTTGATGTTTACTGTCATGCCATGTTCATGTAATTTATTCAATATATAAATTACATTTTCTAAATGTTCCTCAAAGGTTTGACTTATTATTAGAAAATCATCAGTGTATCTGATTAAGAAATCATCTGCTGTGTTACCAAAGATATATGTATTGCTCTCAAGAGTCCACTAGCACTATTCTTCAATCCATATGGATTTACACAATACCTATATTGTAATCCAAAAATTTGAAAGGCTGTGTAATCACGTACTTTAGGATCTAGCTCGACTTGCCAAAATGAAGCTGTAAGATCTATGGAAGAGATATATTTGCCACATGATAATTTTGCTATTGTTTGTTCTATACTTTCATTTTGAAAGTGGTCTGGTAGCATGAATTTGTTCAAATATCTTCCATCTATGGTGATTCTTAAACTATTGTCTTTCTTTACTGTCCAACAAACATTATTTATATACTGTGAATTGCTAAACTCAATGATGTTATTTTCTAGCATACTAGCTATTAATTTTTTAGCTTCGTTTCTTAAATTCACTGGTAGATTATTATACTTTCTTCGAAATGCTGGTACATTTTCTACTGTGAATGTGTGAACATATGATGTACACCATCCTGGAATTTCACTGAAAACATGTTTATTGTCTTCTAATACCTTTTCCATTATTAACTTTTCATTGTCAGTCAGTATTGTATTTGTCATCAGTGTGTCTGTGTGTATCTTCCTGTCTTCTATCTCTGTTGCATAACCATCTTCTACCAGCTATAGAGTATTTTCTTCTGCCTTAGATTTCTTTGCATAAGGGTTCCATTTGGTAAGTTCAGTGTTCTGTTCTTCAAAGTTAATGGTCAATAACCTTTCATTGTTTTCCCTGCTTGCTTGGACACTAACTATTTGTATGAAGCACTCTTCTTCATATACTGCATTTTCTTCTTCCATTCTTTGTACTTTACATACTTTATCTTTAATAAAAGGCACATATATCTCCTTTTCTTCTTTATTTAATACTAGTCTGTCCTTCTTAAAATCAACTATCGCAGAGAACTCTATTAAAACATCACACCCAATTATAACTTTGCATATCAAGTTTGGAACAATTAAAAACATGACCTCCAATGTAGCATCTGCTATCTGTATAGGTATCAATGCTTGTGATTTGATGGTTTGGGTCATTGTACCTATAGCTACCCTACATATTACGTTGCTTATTGGGGCTATCATGAAATGTATCCCTTCATTTAACAATTGTTCAAAACATTTCTTCGAGCAGATAGAGCTTGATGATCCTGAATATACTGCAACATTTACTTCTTTTCCTGCTATAATAGTTTGTATGTATGGTGAATCATATTTGTTTTCACAATTCCCTGTTTTTGTACTTAGACTTTTTGAATTGTTTTGGAAGATTGTTCTAGCTTTACTTCTAACTTCTTACTTTCAGCTTTGCATGCTTTCATACAATTTTCTATTTGTCTAGCTAAATCAATTTTAATATTAGATAGCTCTGTATTTGTTTCAGTTAATTTATTAACTAACTCTACTCTTAGCTTTGTATTATCTTCTTTTAGCTCTCTTTTTAGCTCTGCATTACTTTCAGTTATCTTTTCAACTAACTTATTATTATTTTCAGTCATTGCTTTTAGAAGCCACATAATATTTTGTTGATAAGTTTTCTTGCTCTTTTTGTTGGCTAGATGTGTGAGGGATAGTATCTCTTTGTTTTGTTCCTTGCACTAACATGTGTAAAGGTGATTGACCTTGCATACTACTGCTATCTCTTTCTACATCTACCTCTGAATTTTCAGAAAACTGCTCATCTACATTCAACTTATCTGTTTTCTCAAGCTCTGATTGTAAATCTACATTACAGTCTGTAATGGCTGACCTAACCTCAACTATTTCCATACTTTCATTTTTTGAGTTTCCATTTTACTTTTTATATTTGCCTTTGAATTGCTTAATTTTAGTTTTCCACTTCGTAATAACATGAAATTTGCTCAAAAATAACAATATATTTCCTAAACTTGATAATATAAAATGGAATTTCCTGACCTTTGGTTCTGGCTGTTATTAAATTTTAATACTCAGTGTTCCCGCGCAGATTGTTGTTGAGATGTTAACCATGTGACCCTTAGTCCTGAAGAATTATTGCTATCCTTGGATTCCGCTGACGATTTTGAAATTCTGAGATGTAGTCTCGTTGATTCTGGTCGCGTTGTTTTCTTTTCTTCTCTGACATCACAAATTCTTGTCGTCTTTGAAGCCCCATGTTGGGCGCCAATTTGAAGTAGGTGGTTGGTTCCTTATTATTTTTAGCTGCTTTACGTATGGGAGCCAATTTGAAGAAGGTATGTTGGAAGATGCTTTATTGATGCTGGTTACGTATTAGATTACGTAATAAAATAAATACGTAAACTTGATGATGTTTGCTGCTGTTGTTGCATAATAAATGTTTATGCAAACTTGAAGAGTTATGTATTAATAGTTGCTTTGAGTGTCGGTTTGAATTTAATGCTTATGTAATATTATTGTTTGAATCTGCCTCGGTTGCATCACTCTTAATTTAGTCATTTATTTTGGGTAGGGTGTGGTAATGACAATTATTGTAGACGTCACAGAATTAAACTTTTAAATTTTCACTTTATTTCAACTTCTTGCACATATTTATAAACCACTACACTTTTAAAAGAACTGTGAGAAACTTATACATATTCACTTAGCGTGTATATCTGTTTTTACTAATCACCCGTAGAGAACACATTTTTCCATCTTTACACTACCACGTCTTGCCAGAAACTGAATAACCTCAATGGTCAAAACCTTAAACTTCGGTAATGCAAGTCTCTAAATGGCTAATTTTAGTCCAATAGAATTTCTGTATTTAACTTAAAACTTTTCTTTGCTGTTGATTGGCTTATTTTAAAACTGTCACTGAAACTACGTCACTATCGCTTCAATCATGACCAGTACATTTTCAAATTCCAAACACATTGTTGCTACAATTACCTCATTATTACTCATTGTTAGCAACCTAAAATTTACTATTCTCACAGTTCTTGCATTATTAGAGTATATAAAGTAGTCATATAACATTAATAAAATATGTTTACAATAAAAATAAGCATTTGCAATGACTGTTACATACAATTTAAATAATTATTACATACATATTGTTTCAATTGAATTTACTTATTATAAATAACAATTGAAATTATTCAGGTATTAAAATACTGCCTCACAGTCAACTTAAGCTAAATATGGGACTTACATTATACAAAACAATAATTCGCCCAATCATTACGTATGCGGCCCCGGTATGGGCATACGCTGCCAAAACACACATGCATAAGCTGCAGCTCCAAAACAGGGTAATAAGAATAATAGCAAAACAACCGCCGGTAGCACCGGCATATCTCCTACATCAGGAGTTAAAACTACACTCAATTGAAGAATCATTAAAAATCAAAGCTTTAACCTATTCAGGCGCAAAGCAAAGAGCAACAGTGCACAGTATTATACAAGAATTAGGAACATATGAAACAAACGAAAACAAGCACAAACAACCGCTGTCACTACTTGACAGAACCTTCGGCCTGGGGGAACTGGAAATCAACATACAAGAATACCTTGATGCCCTATCAATATGCTCTAAGCATTACCCATGACTAGACTTACACCATGTAACCATTGGTAGCCCTCGAAGTCCTTGCTCTCTGAGCCAAGGCGGCCATGGGGGATGAGGGCCCACTGAGCGGCATTGCTTCGCACCCGCACCTTCAGGCAGCTCACCGGTTGTGCACTCTACACGAACAAGCTTGAATAAGGACAGGATAAATGTGATACGACAATGCCAAAATGGCAGAAAATAACAAAAACCAAAGAATGATTTAATTATGTGACGATGCCATTAGGCAAGCATTTAAAATACTACAGTTATTTAAGGATGAAGCCGCATGGCATTAACTAAGTAATATAAATGAATGCTATAATGGATTGCAAATAAAAAATCATAAATGTACTAGGAATTTATATAGATAAACTAATTTGTGTGTATGCATGCCTAAGTTAGTTATTTCAGGGATGCAGCCACTGGCTCAAGAACCTGGACTCACGAACAAGTGTAGACTTGGAACGCACAATGCATGGAATACCAGAGGATGCAGGCGCCTAGGCATGACAGGACTTTCAACAACACCCAGACTATCCCAACTCCTCACCAAAATTTGCCAAGGTGTGTTCAGGGCATCGGTCATGGATACATCCTGGCTTCTCACCTTCACCCAGCTTAGGCCCTAGTGGCCGGCCAATACACCAGCTCCTTGAATCCGCAGGAGCTATAAGTGGTACTGCTGCACTTCAGCTGAATGCTCTCCAGTAGAAGTTTTTTAGTGGGTAGGGCCACGGCTAGCGCCGTGGTGGAGTCCCACACTCCCACAATGGGGTTAGTACATAAATGTATTTTTCCTCCACTCAAAAAAAAAAAGTCAGACCATGCATTTGTGACTGAAACAGAAGCACTTACACACAACATAGGACGGGTGCAGACACACAACAAAATGCGCAGTACAAACGCAAGCGAAATTAAGTGGATTATCAGGCATCTATCTACAAGAAAGGCACTGGGGCCAGACGAAATTCCTAATATGGTATTTAAGCATCTGCCACCCAAAGTGCAAAACTACTAGCAAATATATTTAACTACACAATTGAAAAATGCTGATTCCCTCCACAGTGGAAAGAAGCCAAAATACTCCTCTTTCCCAAACCGTGGCAGAGCCAATCACAACCAGACAAACTATATGCCAATTAGCCTACTCAACGCTATGAGTAAAGTACTTGATAAAATTATACTAAAACGCATAAACACACACATAATCAGAAATAATATCCTCATTAGCAAAAAACTCTGATTCAGGGCACACCATTCAACAACATTACAGCTCCGAATGACATAATCCATTACCAAAGGGTTCAACATAAAATGATCTACCGGTGCAATTTTCATAAATATAGAACGGGCCTTTGATCTGGTGTGGCATGCGGTCTACTCAGAAAACTAATGTCGTTAGGATTCGCGGACTCATGATAGTCATTATAAAAGACTACATAACGAACAGGTCGTTCCGCACATCAGTAGACAATGAAATCTTGTCACAACGACCAATCAGGGCTGGCTCCTACAAGGGAGTCTATTAGGGCTAATTCTCTTTAATATTTATATAAATGACATACCAAAAACTACAAGAGTAGATAGGTACTTATATGCCGATGATACAGCACTAGCCACACAATCGACCATGCCAAGAATCTTTGATACCAGGCTACAAAATGCTCTAAATGACCTAGAGCCATTTCACTAAATGGCGAATAAACTAAACATCAGGAAAAGCCAAGTGATAGTATTTACCAAGAGAATTAATCACCACCACAATAAACATGGCCTTCAACCACTAACCTTTACACAAGAGCCGATAGAATGGAAAACTACAGTCACCTACCTAGGAGTAACAATGGACCAGGAAGTAAAACATAAGCACAGTAAAAGCCAAAATGAATGCACAACTAAACAGACTTTATCCCATCATTAATACCAACAGTACTCTAAAATTAGAGATGGGAACAACACTCTATAAGACCCTAATCAGACTCATCATAGCATACACTGCCCCAGTATGGGGACATGCAGCCAAAACGCATATAAAAATGCTCCAAACAATGCAAAATAGAGTACTATGCATTGTTGCTAGACTACTGGAAGTGGCTCCAGCATTCTAGTTACATGAGGAACTAAAATACATTCAATAGAGGAATTCATCATAAGGCTCAGCTAAAACTTACACGACAGAAAGAGTAAAAATCACAATGAACTAACAGAAGCACTAAGCGAATATGACATAACTCATGACAAGCACTTAAGGCTTGGAATGCACTACCTCTATTTGAGAGAACCATAGCTCTCAGAGAACTGGCAATCGACAAGCAGCAATACCTAGGTGACCTAGTTATCTACCCTGATGTTAAACCTAACTGAGCTGTGAACAGCATGCGCACGCACACACTCCATTAACTACAGCAGCCCTCAAGTCCTTGTGTTTACTACAAGCCAAGGCGACCGCAGTGGATGAAGGCCCCCGTTGTGAGTGGCACCGGTTCGCACCTGCAACTTAAGCAGGCAGCCTACTGGGTGCACACTCTATGTGACCCAGCTCTCCAAAGGACAAGGCTAATGGATACACACAATGACGACCCCAACAACGGGGAAAACAAAGCTGCTCTTAACTAACATTAACAAAATACCACTAAAATATGACATACTAATCATAAGACAATGCCACAAGGCAAGAGTTTAATATAACAACACTACCATTACATAACGATGCTGCCACATGGTAAAGGCTAACTAATATATGTATAAGCCACACATAACTACTTAGTATACACTCACCACTAAATTCTCTCTTCTCAATTACTACTATATTTAGTGTATATATATGTTTATGTTCATACATAGCTAGTATATGTGTTTCAGAGATGCAGCCGTTGGCCCAAGCTAGATACTGACTCGCATACAAGTGCAACACTTGTAATGCATGACACAGATTCCACTACAGGAGACAATGCTCTGGCATGAATGGAACCCACAACTATTCACCTAAGTAATTAACCGGAATAATACTCCTAGAATATTAATTTAAAGGTGAGTCGGAATTGTTACACTAACATCACTTAAGTGAGTAAACTTAAGTGATGTTAGTGTAACAATTCCGACTCACCTTTAAATTAAATTCAATACACATCACTGTTTCTAGCTTCTTTTCATTACAATATCAACGTACTCCTAGAATATCCTTAAACAACACCTGAAATCTCATTAATCCTCTCCTGGACTCCACTAGGGGGCAGGCTCGGCCATGGTCAAGCTTGTCTCCCAGCTCCCAGTACTTACTCCACTGGTTTACCACACTGCGAGTCAGTTATCATTCTCTTCATGGAAGGTGCAGGTGCTTAACTCACTCTTTCTCACTCTGGTGGAGTTTTTTAGTGGGTATGGCACTTGCTGTCGAGCCCCACACTCTCAGTCACCGACTCCCATTGCCCTGAGAGGGAATCTATATGAGGTTAGCACGTAACAGTGTTTTTCCCCTCCACTTAAAAAACCAGTTTTTCTGACAATTTCCCTGTTTGTCCAATGGAACAATCTTTATTCTGGATTAGATCAAGATGATATTGATTCAACATATTTAAAAGGTCTTCAGCATTGGGTTTCATTCGGTCATTAACCTTTCTCTTAATGTAATCTTGGATTTTGTTTTCTTTGCAAATCTTGAAAGCAGTAGACAATTTTTGCTTTCTCTACTACTTATCTATAATAAGTAAAGGAAGAAGTATTATACTCCACCAAAAAATTTGATGCCAAGATTTTGCCGGAAATACAAATTTTGAGACTCCCAATTAAAAAAACATTTCTAAAAAAGGTGTGTGCGTGTATGTGTGTGTGTGAGAGAGAGAGAGAGAGAGAGAGAGAGAGAGAGAGAGAGAGAGAGAGCGCGAGCAACATAATTCAAAAATAAAAAATCTGTTAAATACTGAATTTGGTATTTAAATTAGTACCTTCCAAGGATGAGACATGAAGATTTTAAAGAAAAACCCCCACCCCAAACTGCCCTTTACATGGAAAATTTTGATTTTCTAAAAAATGGCTCTTAATGGTTTTGATTAAAATACCATGTATGTGAGATATGGCAAATGAAATGTATATCTTGAATTTTCTGGGAATAGCATCCTGAAGTCCTCTTAAACCTAAATGACTTTTGCATAACTGGTAAACCATAAGAGATAGACAAAATCTTACTACACTAAAAAATCTCTTTAAAGCACACAATTTGTGTCTCTCTCTTCAGTTAACCATTTGCGAGATTTTCCTCGTTATTGATTTGAATTTTAAAATATTTATACTTTTATCAAATGGAAGTTATTTGTTTTTTTTAATCCTGGTCATGAAAAGAGAACACAATTTTAAAGCTACCACACAAGTGACCAGCTCTTGTAACATCTGACTATTGGTTAAGCTGTATTCCGCTATTCTGGTGTACATAAGTAATAAAACCATTTCTTTAAAAGTTTCTCAATTAACATGAAGTAGAGACAAGAATAAACCTTTGTAAGAATAGTTTGTTGAAGACTGGGTAAACAAACCCATGTGATTGTAACACATCAGATTCATAATGTAAGATTCAAGGCAGTCAATACAATGTATTCCATCAAACTTCTTGAGGCAGGATTGGTTGTCCTCTTTCACTCCAAATTCTACATTGGCAGTATGTCACAATTTCTAATGAGTTGCTTTATGTTGGAAGGACAGATAATTCAAAATATCAGCTGAGCAGCCATATGTAATTAGGTCAATATCTTCTGTTTCTTTGAACACTCTCTTCATTTTTGCCTTTACTTTCATTGTCTGTAACAAAGACTCTCACATTACACTTTAATTCATTCTCACAACTTTTCACTGAGAGTGTTAAGACGGGTGAAATGTTTCATGATGAGATTATGTCAATGGAGAAATACTACTAGGGCTTCTGGAACGAATCCATGATGTCGGATTAATGTTGGATGTAATGATGGATGATTCAGAAAAAAAAGCACAAAAGACAACAAAACAGTATAAAAGACAATTACCTACTAAGCACTTCTTAGCCTCCAGTTCTGTTGACTAATCCATATTCCCACTGTGAGTAATCATTAAAAGTGTCATAGTTAATATATGCATGTTTAGTACTATTGTTTTGTAAAATAAGTGTATTTTTGCATTGATCACTTCTAATACATAAAGGGCGATTCAGAATATTTATTGAATAATTCTAAGGCGCAATTTAGGAGTAAATATTTGAGTGTTTTCTTTTAGGGAATGTATGCCAATAAAAGTCTTGTTATTGAGCTAGAGGGCATAACGTTTTTGAAACACTGTGTCAGGTTAGATGAAATTGCGCCAAACAGATTGCTACACATCTTTTTGTTACACGGCATTGGGAAAGTTTTGAAATAGGAGTAGAGAGTATCTTTAATTTTAAATAATGCAAAATTCTCTTAAATTGATTTAGTAACTTGTGAATCTTTATTTAATTATATGGCACTAAATCCATGTGCTTGAAGCTAAAACGTTTTTACCGATCTGCAGCTGCGAATACAGGTTATTGTCAATAACACAAGTAAATAATACTATTGTTGCTCAAATTTTCTCCATTAAACAAATTACTTGAGAAAATTTATTTAAAGGTGAGTCGGAATTGTTACACTAACATCACTTAAGTGATGTACATTACAATATCAACGTACTTGAGAAAAGTTAAAACAACGTTAAATGATGCAAATTTATGTTTTTAAAAGGCTTGAAACATAGTTAAATTAAGAACAAAGCAAGCATTGAACAAGTGCATAAGTGTTTATAAAATATGTTCAAAATGCTGACCTCTGACTTTGGAGCACAGTTGATAACGTCATTGTAATGATTGTGATTAAGTGATGTACATTACAATATCAACGTACTTGAGAAAAGTTAAAACAACGTTAAATGATGCAAATTTATGTTTTTAAAAGGCTTGAAACATAGTTAAATTAAGAACAAAGCAAGCATTGAACAAGTGCATAAGTGTTTATAAAATATGTTCAAAATGCTGACCTCTGACTTTGGAGCACAGTTGATAACGTCATTGTAATGATTGTGAGCTCTTTAACCCTTTCGGGGATACGGACGTCATATGATGTCCATGTTAAAATGTAGGAGAAAGGATATGGACGTCAATAGATGTCCTGTGTATACATGCATTTAATGCTTAATTAACCCTAATTATTATAATTTTTCTCTTTTATAATAAATTTAAATAAATTCTTTAAGATATCAAGGCTTACCTTTAAAGGTTTCTTCTTGAATGGTATACCTCAAAACATGGATAAACACACAAGGGCACATCACATTCATGGCAAATCATATTGGTTTCCTTGCGAACACCTTTTTTGCGACACACCAGACACTTTTGAAATGGCCGTGACTTTTTTGCAATGTAGGTCAAAGGTGGGAGCTGACACACCTGCATTTCTCCTCTCCTTAGAGCCTTTGTATTCACGTCCTTTGGCAAGCCAATACAATTTGAAAATACTGTTCCATGTATAATTTTGGGGAGCTGTACCAATTATCTAAATATACAGTCCTACCCTGATCAAGTAGAGGTTCCATCAGGTGCATTACTATGGAGCCAGATAACCCCAAATCTTTGTCTCCAGTATTATCACCCCCTTGACCAGTGTATATGCAACTATTATAAAAATATCCCGTTTTACTTTCACAAACATCAAAACTCTTTATGCCAAATCTGGTCCTCTTTGTTTTGATGTATTGCTTCCAACCTAAGCGGCCCTTCCAAAGCATCAAGCTTTCATCAACAGTGACCTTTTCACTAGGCACGTAATTTTCTTTAAATTTTTAAATAACATAATAAAAAACCGGCCTGATTCTGTGTAGCTTATCATTTACATTTTCTGTGCATGTGAAATGTAGGAACTGCAAAATGGAAGTAAACCTGTTATTTGACATGCATTTCCCAAAAAATGGAGTAGCTAACATGTCATCTGTAGACCAGTACATGTGTAATGTAGGTTTACGAATAACGCCCATGAGCATAATTAGACCAAGTAGCCTGTAAATCTCATTCAGTGTTACTTCTGTCCACTACTCTTAGTGCCTAAATTATCTTTAGAGGTCAGGTCTTCCTTCACCTTACTCGCATATACATTTGTTTCCGTAACAATGAGAGACACTAAGTCAGCAGTAAAAAAATTTGTGAAAATGTCAATTGGTTGGCTGTCAGAAGTCAGTTGTGCCTGGGCTTGTACACCAGAGGCTGTGTTCGTGAAGATATGTCTATTTGTGTTGGAGTTATTTTCACCACTCCACAATGTTGATTCTTCACGAACACCTGAAGGAAGAGTGTCATTTTTTTCCTCACTGCTACTATATCCTCAATACCCCCTTCAAAATCTGAAAACCCGCCGTCTATATCCAAATTACTATCACACAGCAAAAAGTCCTCCACATTTTCTGAAGTAATTTCAGAAGCCCATACACTTCCTAGGCGAGCTAATTGATTTGCTACATTGCTAGTTGAAGCCATGGTTAGCATTGAGATATAACCATTTCAAATGTGCTTTTCAGTACAGAACATGAAAGCTTTTCAGACTGAATGAAAATATCACTACATTCATCTACCATACACTTCAGTTGTGTAATATTCTAAGACATAGGCACATACAAATGCTGACAGAGAGGTTTGCTTTGTTTGTAGCTGGCATGTTTCAATACACAGAAGTACATTATCGCGTTGTAATATAAACGAAAGCATGAAACCTTGAACCGAAGAACACATCACTGAGGCAGCTATATCGTTCATATGCACAAACAAGAAGCTGGCTCACAAATTAGGTGTGTTAGACGCACAAATGGCTTTTGCTACAGAGAAACAAAGTAGTGATATTTCAATGTTTTTTAAAATAGTTTACACTTTGTTGATACTGTAGATGTATACTACCTTTAATGAGCTTTAAACCAGTTTTTGTTTCATTAAGATAACTTAATAAATACGGAAGACGTGAATGTGTATTTATGCAGCATTTTTACCCCATTTAACAATTTAAATGGCTTGCGCTGTTTATTGGGTATCCATTTCCGGCCCGTGCAGAGTTTAAATGGCCATCGCTGAAGCGGTTAAAAAATACCTGGCATATCATGAATAGCATAAAATGCTACAAAGATCCTGGCCATCAGCCCCTATTCACTATTAACCGGTGTCTCATACACAAGAGTCTGAACATGTCCCCAAAGGAAAAAAAATCCAAAATCTAGTGATTATGCTGGCCATGATTTTGGTGTTCATCCACTGATCCAGCGGTCAGGATATGTTACACTTAGGAAATCCCCTAAATCACTTGAATGTGCAGGTGCCCCATTGCCTTAGAACCACATTAACTGGCATATTCCTAAGAAACAGCTTCTAGAAGTTCTGACAAAATATATTGTAAAAACTCTAGGTAAATGTAGCCCATTAAACATGGAGGTAGTAAACAGGGCCCTATGAGTGTGTCATTCACAATGCTAGCCCAAATGTTCACTGAAAACTGGTGTTGGTTATTTGTAACTAATAGCTCTAGAGCTTTCCTGTGCCAAAATGTGTCTTAAGCATGCCCTCTCATGTAAAAACCTTGTCCATCCACAATATAATTGTAGGAAATCTTGGTCGGGATGGAAAGTCATCTGGCCCAGTTCTTGAACTTGATGCAGTAATCTGTATCACAAATTACTTAAATGTAAATAATGATTGTAATATGAATATGCATTATTATGTGACATTGATTTGAGATGTTTGTTGATTGTAATTATTGTTGGGAAGTAAGTTTATACTGCCTTACTGAAACTGACAATAATAGCGTGCAATAATGCAGCGAGGGGGTGAGCTGTTTATCATTATTGGAAACGAGGAAGTTACGTAATATTGGCGCGTTTTTCGTTTAGAATCTTCTGGAACATTTCCCTAGAGCATATGTATTCATAATTTTCACTGGATATTAAAATAGACGCTAATGTTGGCGCGTTTTATTAGCCAATTGCAGCTCAGTTATAATCTTTAGGCATATCGGTGTGTAGGAGTATAAATAGAGGCTAGGTTAGAGGTAAAGTCCTTCGGTCCGTCAGTTCATCAAAATTCTTTGTACACTACACGTCGCACTCCCGTCAGTTCGTCGAAAGTATTTGTACGGCACACTTCGGATATCAATTTGCAGGTTACGCGTAACAGAGTTATGAAAAATCTCAAGTATTATAAAGTTAATTATACAAAAAGTTGAAGTACGCGAATTAAGAATTATCAGTAATGAAGTTATTATAACAGTTTCAGTTTGGCGAGTGTCAAGATCAATGTGTAAATGTGATAGTTAACGTGTTCGACAATAAAAGTGTAAAACAAATTTCTTCATCAGTGTTATCTTTGGATAAAAGATTCCTTTCCGTTTACACAACCTGTATAAAGAGAAGTGCTTGACCAAAAGGATAATAGCTAGCCGGAGGACAAAGAACCAAAATTAAATAAAATAACAGTAGCATTTTTTTTTAAACAAAAAAACTAATACTGCCGCAAATTGCTAACACCAGATGGAGCTAACAAACCTAACAAATGAATCACGTCACAAGATGGCTTCAACGCGTGAAGTAAACACAAATACACAAACATTATAAGTAATACACTCGCAAACTTGGGTGAGATGATGTATGTAAGAGTTCTTCGCGCAGAATTCTAGTAACCAAAGACTGGCTTGTATGAATGGCATGCGCTATCGCTGCATGCTTGTGGATGGAGAATTGTGGACTCGATCAAGAACCTCCTCTTCTAGGGCTACTGTTCTTACTTTTCTTTGGTCTCCTGAACAATGCGCTTGTTTTTGGAATGTTTCTGTTTCTCTCAGTCATTGATGCACAGCAGTAAAGGTGCTGTAATGAGGCAAATGTCTCCTTGGATAAAGCTCAACATATAGATCTTGTGCCCTTTTCGCACTTCCTCAACCAGCACAAATGTAATTCATGTCTGCTAGTTCTGCATTAGTAAAGTGGAACATTATTGTAATAGACTACAAAATTGTAACCCCTTCCAATAAATGGAGCAGTTTGGTATGTCATGATAGCTGAGATTGATAACCTACACCTCTTGTAGGAATCACAAAGTGCTGTATAATATGCAATGGAATCCCTTACCACTTAAATAACAAAATGCAGGTTCTAGGTAAATGGTGATATAAACAATGTTAAATAAACATGCTTGGTATTTGATAACTTACCTTCCATCTCTACCCATTTGTATAGTCTTCTAGCTAATGCACCAGTGTATATTTTACCTAATATGGATAATAAATTAATTCCTCTGTAATACATCATAAGCTTTTGTTAGGTCTAAAAATATTCCTACTATCAGTGTATTTTTGTCAATTGCTTGTTGAATCTGATCCAGTAATTTAGCTATGGTTGTTACACAATTGTGTCATGCTGTTATCTGAAGCCATATTGTGCATCTGAGAGAATACTGCATTTTTCCAAGAAGACATTAATCTATTATACAATTAATTTCTGAAAATATTGTGAAAATACTAATAAAATGTTTATTAACTATAGTTTTCTCTGTTTTTCTCCTTTCTTGTGAAGCAAAATAATTTTTTTAAGTTTTAAGCTTAACAGGGAAAATACCTGACTTGAGTGAAATGTTATAAATGTTAGTCAAGGATGCTTTCACATATTCTATACATTGTTTAAGCAGAATCTGGTATTTCATCTATTCCAGATGAAAATCTACTTTTCATTTCTTGAACTACTTTTGTATCTCAATTTCTATAATGGCTGCATAAAACAGATTTACCACAATTAACTGTTTTATGGTTTTGCTATGGGCATGTGGGGAATGATTTACAGTAAGGAGTTTGTCTGCCATTTCTGAGAAATGTATACTGGAGCACTCTACTTTAAGTTGAGAGCTTCTTATTTTGCTAAATGAAATGAAAATTTCAGTTATACAGGTCTCTGAGTTATATTTCCCTGTTTCTTGATTTATTATTTTCCACAATGCTTTTGTTTTGTTATTTGCATTACG
Source organism: Deroplatys truncata (assembly GCA_030765065.1). NCBI lineage: Eukaryota > Metazoa > Arthropoda > Insecta > Mantodea > Mantidae > Deroplatys > Deroplatys truncata. Next base: position 178,499,187 of record CM060975.1, on the reverse strand, counting down.
TATGAGTCATTCATTTTCTTGTTGCTTAGCACCCAAAATTACTTTGCGATAAATACTATATTATTTTTGTATTTAGTGTATATATGTAATCACTTTTACCTTGTTTCCTTTACCTATACAAAAGCTTCAGCTTTCTATTTAGATTTTTATCCCTTTAGTAATCCATCCACTTTTTGTCTGATATTTTACAGTTACAATTTTTGGTGGGAAAGCAATAAAAAATCTGATGTGTTACACTCACATGACTTTCTCTACTCTTGTACAATCTAATTTTACAAACGCCTATTCTCCATATGCTTCATGTTAATCGAGATATCGAGATGTCAATCTTATTGGTAATTTTCTTGTAGATGCAAGGGAAATATGGTAGCTTTTAAGCGATAGTCAAATATTTTAACGCTGGTTGCTATGTGGCGCATTCCATTCTCTTTGCATGTCCAGGACATAAAAAAAATGAATAACGCATTTGAGAAAAAGTATAAGTATTGGAAAATTTAAGGAAATAACAATCAATATCTCGAAAACGGTTCACTCAACAAAAAAAATGTATATGACATAAGTTGTGTATTTTAACGCGATCTACATTTTTTGTGTAGTAAACTTTTGTCTATCTCTTATGGTTTACCAGTTATGCAAAAGTCGTTCACAATGAAGAATACTTTTGGAGACATTCCCAGAAAATTCGAGATATACATTTCATTTCTCATTACATTATCTTAAACATATGATATTTTAATCAAAATCGTTAGAGCCATTTTTGAGAAAATTAAAATTTTCGAAAAATCTTCCATGTAAAGGGTAGTCTGGGGTGGGGGGATTTTCTTGAAAACCTTCGTGTCGCATCTCTGGAAGATACTGAACCTAAATACCAAGTTTGGTGCTTATCCGACTGTTCGTTTTTGAGTTATGCTGTTCACAGACACACACACACACAGACACACACACAGACACACACACACACAGACACACACACACACACACACGGACATGTTTCCAAAAATGCTTTTTTTGGATTCAGGAGGTCTCAAAACATGTATTTCCGGCGAAATCTCGGTATCGAATTTTTGGGTGGAATGCAATACTTCCCCTACTTACTATACGTAGTAGAGAAAGTAAAAATATATATTTATGTAGGTGTTGAATTTTGTATTACTATTAGTTTCTTGAAAAATCTTTTCCCAAATTTCCCCTTGTAATAACATAACATAACATCACATCTCAATCTGTAGACCCTATAGTGAGCTAGACCATCTTAAAGAAAGCTAGTGTACTCTAGGATGTAGATTACGTCATAAATACATAATTACATTGTGTACTTGTATGTAAATAAATTGTAGTTCTTATGTAGACTACATTAGAGCTAAAAAATTTTAAAACACTATTATTTATACTTAATGTATTTATAAAATTTGATAACATTTTATAGTCAGTTATTTTCTTGAATGAAAGAAATCCTCCTCTGTGTATAAGGTGTGAGTGATGAGATATCTTTTCAATGCTAACTTGAATTTATTTTTATTAGTTTTCAGTTCCTTAATATATGATGGAAGTGAATTAAATGTAGCAAGCCCCTTTTTGGAATACTTGTAGGTTATTGCTTGGCCTGTATAAATACAGGATGATCTTTTGAGATGTCAGAAAAGTAAAATGTTATATAAAAGAGGTTATTAAACACATCTCTGAGCACTTTGCATAATATAAGTAGAAAGGATGGAAGTTAACAATGATTTCAGTTAACAGATTTCATCCGTGTGGCATATGGCAGCGCTATCATCTATACGAGATCTATAGGAGATTGTGGTCATGCCACAACGGTGCACTCAGTGTTGTACGAGATGTGTGGATTTTTGGTTCCCCAAATAATGCATTATGCTTGTTGACCACTCACATGAAATGTGGCTTCGTCCATGATCATCCATCGATTTAACCATTGATCTGCTTTCTACCTCTCACACATAATGGCAGCAAACTTGAAATGAGTTTCAATGGGACATATTGGCAGTTGTACTGATGTCTGAAAGCTTGCTGCATCTGTGTTACACTTGACAGTTTTGCATGCCATACGACAATAGTGTGTGTTGTTGTTGCGTGGCCACCACCATTTTGTCTCCTATGCACGATAGTGCTATCACACAGATTAAGTCTGAAACATCACTCATTGTTAACTTCCATCCTTTCCATTTATATCACAGCAAACTGCTAAAATGGTGCATTAACCTCTTATATAAAACATTTTACTTTTCTGATATCTCAAATAGATCACCCTCTAGTATTTGTTCAAGATGATCTGACATGGCCATATCTTCAACTAATGATTGCTTTTGACATTTAGATTTGTTAATAATCATTACATCCAACAGTGATTTTTTTAAACCGTCGTTCTTGTTTGGAAATCTACAGTGTTCACTAAATTATAACAGGAGAGCAAATCTTATATTTTGTTTACTTTGCTACATTCCTTTTAAAAGTCTATGTTCCAAACACCACAAACAATGAAGTACTATATTTTCCTGTTAGACAGAAAAGAACTGCATTCAGTTTAGTTAAAGAATTTCAACTTCTGCATTTGGCACATGATAACTACAATCTGGGACATATATCTATTAATCATAATTCAAAGTTATCTTTCTTTAGGTTCTCAAAAAATTCTATATTTCTACTTTTTACATATATACAAGATTCCCCATGTTTATAAGCTTTCCTACAGAAGGAAGCTACATGGCTAAACTGTTTGAGATTACTGTTAATTGTTCCAAGCTCAACCAATATTCAGTTATAATAGGACATCTACTGCAACAAATCTGCATTAAGCATATTTCTAATTGCATTAATTTTTAGTTATATTTTGCATATGTGTACGTTTTGATGTAATGCAGATATTTTTTTTTTCTAGTTGTTATCTCTTTACTATCACATACCTTTGATTGTTATGTTTTGTCAATTTTATTTTACATCTATCTTTACTTTTGTTACTTTCTCTTCACCAGTGACGAAATAACCTCACACAGCGATTTGCCAAAGGTGTGCTAAATCACTTGTGAGATCATTCTTGTGCAGCCAAAAATTATCATCTAACATCATGCACTTTCTCACAGTTCCAACCAGTTAACTTGCTATTTATTCTTTTAACTTTTCTTTCATTAACATCCTATCTTCTTAGCACACCACTTATTACAACTTTTGCATCTGGAACAGCCTTGTTTATAGTGTGAACCAAGTCCATTGTGTCCCCCCATAATTTCATAGCCATAATTCCACGATTTATATCACTCATTCCTGCATGGATCATCACTTCTTTTGGCAATGAAGCCAAAAAATTAAGCCACATCCAACAGAAATCAATGTTAAATTTATCTTTCATGCATTAAAAAATAAATTAAATAAACATTTCAAAATATCTCTACACAATATTTCCCTGAAAATTCAAAAAGCAAAATATTTAAATATTATTTTATATAATCATGTATTTAAAAGGTTCAATAAAAGTCTTATAATATTATTAGATACTTGGGCAAATTCCTTGCAACTGAAGACCTCTAAGGGTTTCTACTGATTAAGCTATTTGCTTTCATTGTAAGTCATTAGTTGCCAACTCTTATACAGCATGATTTATAGACCTGGCTGCTAATGCAGCCTTGATAGCTCAGCTGTACCTGTGCTTCAATTCTGCTTTTTTAAACTCTTACTTTGATAGAACGATACTAAAATTTCATTTTTCCTTCCTGCTACATTGTAAAAATACATTCTGATTAAAATAAATTTTCTGCAGTAATGTTTCTGATTTCATTTCCAGTATCTACCTTTACTTCTTGAATGTGAAAAAATGTGTATATTTCTGCACTTCCCCTTAAGGCAAGCCAAACAGTGTGTCCAATGGTCACTTGAATCTGTTTTCCCTGTGTCATTCTCGTTTTATCTATATTAAATTCAGCAGGCCTTGATCCTTACTTCAGTATGTTTTCCAAATAAAAATATTATTTCCAATGAATTGTAAACATAACAGTGAGGCTAACCCTTAATTATTGACACCTGAGTTATGCAACCACATATTTCTGTATGCTTTGATGTTACAATTTCAATGCATATTTTTCAATGAAAATACATATTTCATAGTCAAACAAGCTACACTCTTTGTAAGTTACACATGTAACAAATAAAAATTACACTGTGAAGCAGTTTTTAAGAAGTTTCAAAGATTAATAGTGAAGTTTATAAGGTGCCTCATATGTTGTGATGTTGAAATTGTGCTCTGGCTTAATTATATTAAGCTAGGATTTTCTTGGGTCATGATCTCAAGAGAGCAAAAATAAATACACCAATATTTAAATTTATAGTGTTTATTATTTAACTTTAAATCATAAATTAGTATCTCGACAATCAAACAAATTGCATGAAATAATTATTTATGCTATCCTCGCTTATATATTGCTACATATCATGATGAAGTCTAAATATTCTTCCTTGATATACGATTTAAGTGAATTGTATTGACATATTTTGATGCAGTAATTTGTATCACAAATTACTTAAATGTAAATAATGATTGTAATATGAATATGCATTTTTATGTGACATTGATTTCAGATGTTTATTGATTGTAAATATTGTTGGGAAGTAAATTTATAATGCCTTACTGAAACTGTCAATAATAGCGCGCAATAATGCAGCGAGGGGGTGAGCTGTTTATCATTATTGGAAACGAGGAAGTTACGTAATGTTGGCGCGTTTTTCGGTAGAAACTTCTGGAATATTTTCTCCCTAAAGCATATGTATTCATAATTTTCATTGGATATTAAAATAGACGCTAATGTTGGCGCGTTTTATTAGCCAATAGTAGTTCAGTTATAATCTTTAGGCGTATCTGGATGCAGGAGTATAAATAGGCTAGGTTAGAGGTAAAGTCAGTCAGTCGCTCAGTTCATCGAAAATCTCAATACATTACACGTCGCCTTCAGTCGCTCAGTTCATCAAAATTCTTTGTGCACTACACGTCGTCTTCAGTTCGTCAGTTCGTCAAAATATTTGTATGAGATACGTCGGCTATAGATTCACAAGTTACGAAAATCTAAAGTATTATAAAGTTAATTATACACAAAGATTGAAGTACGTGGATTAAAAAAATTATCAGTAAGAAGTTATTATAACAGTTTCAGTTTGGCGAGTGTTACGATCAATGTATAAATGTGAAAGTTAACATGTTTGACAATAAAGGTGTAAAACAAATTTCTTCATCAGTGTTATATTTGGATAAAAGATTCCTTTCCGTTTACACACTCTGATTCAAGAGACATGTTCGACCGAGAGATAATAGCTAGCCGGAGGACAGTAAACAAAATTTAAATCAAATAACAGTCGCATTCTTCGAACACTAACACTGATGCAAATTGCTAACACAAGATGGAGCTACAAACCGAACAAATGAATGACGTCACAAGATGGCTTCACATGAAATAAACACACATACACAAACATCACAAGCATCAACATTATAAGTAATACCGTCGCAAATTGGCTACCACAACGTGGGACTACAATAATGTTAAATAAATAATATAACATTAAAACCGTTATAAATTGGCGCCCAACGTGCGGCTACATTAATGTTAAATAATATAACATTAATACCGCATCAATTTGCATTCAATGGCAGACTTGAGCGAATTGTGTAAAACTTTCTATTTTTTTAATTTTCCATTTGTTACTATGGCACAAACTAATTGTGTATATTGTGTATTTTCCTTGGACATGAAAATAATCAAATGTGTTTTTTGCAGTAGATAATTCGTAAGTTTATGATAATGTATTTAATTTTGAATACAGCATGATTAAAATCAAATGTAATTCATAAAATATGATGCAAACACACAAAAGCAATTCACAATATACTCAGTCAACATTAACCATATAAATTAATAAGTTTTTATGAAGAATAATATAAAAAATCATAGCTATTGCAGTTAAATATAGCTCATATATAAACACCGAAGCTGTAAGATTAACGTAACCTGTTACAACATTATGTTGAAAAAGGAGCTTCAGTAACAAAACTTAATCACTTTTAAAAGAAACTGCAGTGACACAAACTGTTTTAATACATACTTACGAATATAGCTTATTTTCTACATTTTAGGTATTTTGCTTCTTCAACAATTTAATCACTAAATCATTCACTTCTTCAGTGTGTTACTGTAGCAGGAAGCAGGAAAGTGAACATTGGCCTTGGTGCTTGGAACTCCCTCAGAAAGGGTTCAAATGCATAATGATCACCAAGAAAAACTAATTTAGGAAGCAGAAGATGGTCTTGAAGATTTTCTGATGACTTCTTTACTGCGCAAGTATTTGGCAGCTGCATACACTTGCTGTTAAAAATAGGTCTTCGAGTGAGGTAAAATCTTTATAACTCTTTCACAGATAGCAACATTTCCAAGTCATCGATAATTGCAAAATTCCAAAGGAAAGTCCTTGCACTTTGTTGCTGGACATCACCTGGACATGCAGGAAAATCTTTGAACACATTGTTTAAGACTCCGTGGATTTCCTAGCTAGTTTTCCTAAATGCTACCTGGAATAAGCAAGCCACATAATCTGGTGTCAATTATTTCTGAATCTTCTTAAACCATGTATGAATCATACATGGACACCTTTCTCTGTTCTTTTTTGCTCCAAGACCCTCTTTAAAGCCCCTAAGTAAATCAGCAGCAGTGAATGCCCCAGAAAAGAAGAATTCCAATACCTTAATGACCTTCCAAAAATAAAAGAGTAAAGTCCAATTGCAGAAGTATTGATATCCTGTTGAAGAATTCATTGAAACACACAAATATGTACTTTACAAGTCCCAATTCATCAGTAGGCTTGTGATAGTGCTATTCCAAAGCTAGGTTGTTTTTGTCTGAGGAAGTTACATTTCCAATGCTATAAAAATGTCTTTCAACATCATCTTGAAGGCATTGCTGGTGCTCTTGAGTCATGAAACTGTTTTTGTGCTGATCTCACTTCTATAGATATAGATGATGCAACACTGCCAGTCACAAATGATGCTGCCATCTGAACATTTGTCAGTTTACCATTAGGTTGATACTTAAACTAACAGGAAAGTGGCTAATAAACAAAATATGAGGCATTTACAAAATCTGCTTTGATAAAATTTGAGGCAGTATTTTTAACACTTAAATAATTTCAGTCTAATTACATAATATGTAAATTCAATAACAGCCCGCCTTGAAGCAATATGTGTATGTAATAATTTGTAAAATATATGTAACAGTCATTGCATATGTTTATATTATTGTATCGATGTGTAATAAGGTTATGTGAATATATTACGTAATTTAATAATGTAGGAGCTGTGAGAATAATAAGTTAAAAGTTGCTAACAATGAGGTAACCTTGAGTCAATAATGAGTAAGAAAGTTTAACAGTACTACTTGTGATTCTTGGAGTAACAATAATGTAATCTTAGTGACAGTTTATAAAACTAGCCAATCAACAACCAGAAAAAGCTTTAGTTAAATGCAGGTATTCTATTGGAGTAGGATTAGCCAATCAGAGATTTGAAATACAGAAATTTACAAGTTTAGATGGTTGAAATTTATTCAGTTGCCTGCAGACAGTGATTGTAACTGGATGCAAGATGCGTCCTCGAGAGATTTAATATGTATTCGTGTGAGACGAAAAATAGTTTTATGTGTTAAAAAGTACAAGCAATTAATAAAAGAATTTCACATCAGTGAAGTGTTATTTAAATCGTATCAAGTATTAATTAAAGGAGTGAAGTAAAATAATAGCCTGTGTAAGCCTACATTCTTGTTGCATCATGCCCTGCCAAGATATCCATGTCTCTAAAATAATACTGACGCAGTGAGGCAAACATAAATATTAAATATTTAAAGAAACAGTTTAATTACAAGTATATATTTTTTTAAACTTGGGGCAAAGACCACCTGAAAGTATATTTGGGGCGAAGGATACTGGAAACTGTTTACTATACGTGCGGTTGCAACTACTACCCCAACAGTTGAAATATAATACAACTCCTTCAATACAAACTACTACAAATTGACACCCAAAGTGTGGTGCTAATAAATAGCGTAACAATACAAACTACTTCAAATTGGCGCCCAACTGTGTGGAGCTCGAAGAGACAAGAATTGGCGACAACAACAGAAAACAACAGAGAACATCAGGGAACTTCAGAATCATCAATAACATCCAAGGACAGCAACAATTCTTTCAGGAGTATGGGGCACGCAGTCAACAATTCAACAACAATCTACGTGGGAACACCGAGTATAAAGGTTTACCAACATCCAGAACAAAAGGTCAGAAAATTCCAGTATTATATGTATATAATTGTCAAGTTAGTTAAGAAAATATATTGTTATTAAGATAATTTCATGATGTTAAGAAGCGGTAAATTAAAATTGAGTAATTCCAAACCAAATATAACAAAAGAAAATATACGAAATAAAATGGAAACAGAAAACAATAAAAATATGGAAGTAGGAGAGGATATTACAGATTGCAATGTAAATTTACAATCAGAGCTAGAGGAAACAAATAGGTAGATGCAGAAGAACAATCATTTTTAAATTCACAGGTATGCATAGAAAGAGATAGCAGTAGTATGCAAGGTCAATCACCTTTACACATGTTAGTGCATGGAACAACAAAAGAAAGAAACCCTCACACATCTAGCCAACAAGAGCAAGAAAACTTATCACAACAAAATATTATGTGGCTTCTAAAAGCAATAACTGATAAGTTAACTGAAACTAATAATAAGATAACTGAAACTAGTACAGAGCTGAGAGTATAGTTAAGCAATAAGATAACTGAAACTAATACAGAGTTATCTAGTATCAAAAATGATCTAGCTAAGCAAATAGAAAATTGTATGAAAGAAAGTAAAGCTGAAAGTAGGAGGTTAGAAATAAAAATAGAACAATCTTCAAAAGCACTTCAAAAAGATATAGATTTAAAAGTAAACAAAGGTTGTAAGCAGCTAGAACAGAAATTGTCAAGTCACATTGATAAAAATATAACTGAAATGGAGTTGAAAATTACTAATACTGAACAGAGTATTTGTAATAAGTTAGATAAACAGGGTAAAGAATTAAAAACAATGGTAGAAAATACAAATGCAGATCATGTACAAGTACAAATAGATTTAACAGGGGAAATAAATAAAATGCATGAAATGGCTAAAACACATGCAGATGCAATAAAAGAAGCAAATACAGGGCAAGGACAAATAAAGTCAATGATAGATGAAATTAAAGATAAAGTACAAGAAAGTAGTAAAGAAATAGGTGAACTTAGAAACAGTTTTGAAAATTTAAGTACCAGTGTACCAAAGGTAAATGCAAATTTAACTAGTTCTGTAAATGCTAATCAAATGCATGACAATAATGCAAATGCAGAAAGAAGTGTATCATCTTTGTTAACTAAGAACACAAGGAGTCGCTACTGCTTTTTCCATAGCATCAGCCTCTCAAACACAAAACAATAATGATGACACACATGTGCGTGTACCAAATCAGATGTCAAACTATTATTCTGTGCTAAACCATTACCTTATTTTAATACTTCCTCAAGTCCAGTAAAATTTATTAATGATCTAGTAGAATATTTTAAATTGAAAAATGTGCCTGAAGCATTAAAAATGATCCTTGTTAGAAAATGCTTGAATAACAAAACCTTAGAATGGTTATATATGCTAGCAGATAGTGAAATGAATTTTGAGACATTTAGAGTTTTATTAATGAATAAGCTTTGGAATACCACTGTGCAACATAAGATTAGGGCAAATCTAAAGACTCTGTGGCACAAGAAGAAAAGGAAAATAATGTATGCAGGTTATGTGTGGCACAAAAAGAAAAAGAAAATAAATGTAAACAATCTGAGGCACAAGAAGAAAAAGTAAATAAAGTATCTGGAACATAAAAGGGGAAAGCAATGTAATTTAAAAATGTATAAGAATATCTTTACTAAAGGTAAGCAATTGTCAAAATAACAAAAGAGAGTTTAAATAAAAAGAAGTAATAGAAGAAAAACCATTGTTAGTAAGAAAAACATAATAAATCTGAATAGCAACTGCAATTATATTGTATAAGTTATAAATTGTAAAGAAAGGGTAACAGGTGTTAATATCACTAATTAAATGTAAAATGTATAGCAAATAAAATGCTTAATAATGGCTATGATAGTGAATAAACAAACTTCAGTCAGGTCATTGAATACCAGGTCATTGACCTTAAAGTGTCGAACAAGTGGAAAAACAAAATATGAAGTATTCTGCTATATACGAGTGTAGTGAAAAACCAGTGAGTGTTAAATAAAAGTGACAGTGAAAAATAGGAAGTGCAATAATAAAAAGGTTATGTTTCTTTCTTTCAGGAGACTTTCAAAAAATGTTAAAAAAATTTAAAAAAAAGAAAAGAAAAGAAAAAAAGAACAAAACAAAATGAACAATTTTTAAATATTTCTAAAAGGGGGCAATTTGAGGCAGTATTTTTAACACTTAAATAATTTCAGTTCAATAACAGCCCGCCTTGAAGCAATATGTGTATGTAATAATTTGTAAAATGTATGTAACAGTCATTGCATGTATCCATGTGTAAATAATGTTATGTGAATGTATTACGTAATTTAATAATGTAGGAGCTGTGAGAATAATAAGTTAAAAGTTGCTAACAATGAGGTATCCTTGAGTCAATAATGAGTAAAGTTTAACAGTACTACTTGTGATTCTTGGAGTAACAATAATGTAATCTTAGTGACAGTTTATAAAAATGGTCAATCAACAACCAGAAAAAGCTTTAGTTAAATGCAGGTATTCTATTGGAGTAGGATTAGCCAATCAGAGACTTGAAATACAGAAATTTACAAGTTTAGATGGTTGAAATTTATTCAGTTGCCTGCAGACAGTGATTGTAACTGGATGCAAGTTGCGTCCTCGAGGGATTTAATATGTATTCATGTGAGACGAAAAATAGTTTTACGTGTTAAAAAGTACAAGTAATTAATAAAAGAATTTCACAGCTCTCTATCAGTGAAGTGTTATTTAAATCATATCAAGTATTAATTAAAGGAGTGAAGTAAAATAATAGTCTGTGTAAGCCTACATTCTTGTCGCATCCCGCCCTGCAAGATATCCATGTCTCTAAAATAATGACGCAGGCGAGGCAAACATAAATATTAAATATTTAAAGAAACAGTTTAATTACAAAGTTAATATTTTTTTAAAACTTGGGCCAAAGGCCACCTGAAAATACATTTGGGGCGAAGGCTACCGGAAACTGTTTACTATACGTGCGGTTGCAACTACTACTAGTTCAGCTCCCCAACAGTTTAAATATAATACAACTCCTTCAATACAAATTACTACAAATTGATGCCCAAAGCATGGTGCAAACAATGTAAAGACAATACCTACTTCAAATTACTATATGCATAAGTGATCCACTTGTTTGTGACTAGATGCAATTGTTGCAGTGATCCTTGCTTTTTATGCGCTTGTCCTGACATATTGCTTAAAGCTCACTCTTTTTTGTACACATTGCAGAAATTACTTTGAGTATTATTGATTTCTTGAACCAAGACTGAAACTCCAGGTGCAACAATGGTATTAATCACTTGGGTTAAACTTTGATGGCATGTACGTAAGGCACAATATGCACTAAATTCAATAAAGTACAGTATGATTCCACCATAAAAACTTAAATATCACTGCAGAGTGATTGAGTGAAAAAGATCATTGGCAAAAACACAGCACTATAACCAATGCAATATTTCAGTGTTGTCAAATCATATGTTACAAAAATAACTAAGCACTGTTGCAATTAGTTGGTCTGGGTGGCTCAGTTGGTTAGGCACTGGCCTTCTGATCCCATAGTTGCGAGTTGAAACTGGCCCAGACTGATGGTTTTTAAGTGTGCTTAAAATTGACAGCCCCATGCCAGTAGATTTACTACCCGCAGGATGAAATTCTGGCACACCGGTGGCGCTGATGTGATCCAGCAATTGATAGTACTGTTAAACAGACACATATTATATATATATATTTGTTGTGTTTTTTGTTTTTGTTTTTTACTGTTACAATTATATTCAACAAGAAGGCTCTAAGTGGGCACACCAGTGGTGCTGATATGATCCTGGCAATTGATAGTATCGTTAAACAGACTGATTTTTACTGTTACAATTATATTCAATAAGAAGGCTCTAAGTGATTTCTCACATGTTTTAACCAATCAGTGACTAAATTGGCAAAACACATATGATGTGCTGCATCAACACAGTGCCATCATTTTTGAGCAGTTTGCAGAGACATGTTTATCTTTTTAATTCTCTGTCTCTTCTTTTGGTGATGTGCACTCTTTCTCTAGTTATGAGGGCTATTTTATTTTCAACCTCTGATTGCCCTGCTACATGACCAGACAAACATAAGGAAGCGGATCTGCTCATTCTGCTACTGCGTAATGAAGTGATAAGATCCGCCCAAATAATAAATAATAACGAATAAGAAGAATAATTAATAAGCATATCATCAAAATAATAAGAAGGAATACCAGTATGAGGGAAGAATAAAAGAGAACATTAAGAATTAGAGAAAGGGGGGAATAAAATCAGGAAGAGAAAAAAAACGTAGAGAGTAGATATTAATTAATAATAAGAACATGAAATAAAAACGTGTAGTTGAGAACGAACAAACTTGGCGAAAATCACATAAAGATAGCAGACGTAGGAAAGGACAGGAAAAAGAACATTAGGGATCGCTTAGTGACAATAGTAACCGAGTTGTGCACACGGGATGCCTAGACAACGGGCAGGAAACCGAAGTTAATCAAGCGCACAGAAAATGCAGTAAAGCGAACATAATTTGTTAATGTTAGATGCGAGCAATGCTTGGACGATGTTATTGAGAACCAATGGTAGTCGGAGGAAAAATTCAGAAATGGAACCAATCATAACGAAGGAAAGTCACGTGAATAGCAAAAAGTGAGAGAGAAACTAGAAACTTATCTATGAGGCAGAGTGACATTCAGACGTGCATAAGATAACTCACTCTGTGTCGAAACGTCGGGGAGAGAGGAAGACTCTGTGTCGAAACGTCGGGAAGAGAGGAAGAATCTGTGTCGAAACGTCGGGCAGAGATGAAGACTCTGTGTCGAAATGTCGGGGAGAGAAGATGATTTGTACGGAAAGAAATAGATTCGTGTAGGAAACATGAGGGAAAGTAAGACAGATCTAGAAATTCAAAATCTTTTATATTAAAGAGGGAAACAGTGTAGCGGTCTTCGAGTAAATATTTATGTATTGAAAACCAGTTTAAGGCAACCGTGAGGAACAGGGTAGCTAGGGACTAACGAAAGGAAAAGTCATTAGCGTAGTATTGTAACGTACTTCAACTTCACAAAGTAAATTAAGAAAGGGTAAGAACACGGAAACAGTAGCAGGGGTGACAGGAAAAATTGCGTCTGGTGTGGAAAGGAGATTCGTACGAGGACATCCGTGTGGATCATCAATAAACGGGCCATCTGAGAGGAGAAAGTGAACTTCATTTATCTCCCATCCACACTCCCTGAGGTAAGAGACTCCTGAACCTAAGTTCCTCTACCTGAGTAGCCGGCAGCAACAACAATCCAACCATCAAGAACCGCACCATAACAAACCATTAATAATCCATTCCCAAACCCAGCTACAAAATGGCACCCAACATGTCTTCCACCCACACCTAGTGCCCTTCCAAACACCAAAACATACTCATGGCCACACGATGGAGAACGCCGACAAGGAGGATTGCAGCCAACACCGGGACTTCAACAACACAACAGAGCCAACGTACGAGTAAGTACTACCAACTTTACTACACCAGTAAAAAGTGAATGTTACTGCGTAGCGGTAAAAACCTCAGTAACACCATGGAGAATGCCCCTATGGAGCAGCAAATCACAACAGTAGCTAGTCATGAGGAACAAAATTCCAACAATCCATTCACGTTAGAAGCGGTATTGCACCAAATGTACGCACAATTCCAACAATTAACCACACAAATTTCTTCACAAGGTGAAACTCCTTATAACCAAATCACCGCACAAGGTGAAACTCTCCAAGCTCAAATCGCATCACAAGTAGACACTATTAATAACCAAATCACCACACAAGGTGAAACACTTATCACTCTTAATAACCAAATCACCACACAAGGTGAAACACTTATCACTCTTAATAACCAAATCACCACACAAGGTGAAACACTTATCACTCTTAATAACCAAATCACCGCACAGGGTGAACAATTAAACACACAAATCAATACGCAATGAGCAGAACAAAAGGAAGCATTGACACAGTTAGAATGCAGACTCATGCACCAGGTAAAAACACAATTAGCAACACAAGGGGAAATACTAGAATCTCAGATATTAGCAAGATTTAATACACAATTCAACGAACATAAGACACAACTAGAAGGACACGTGAGTAGACAAGCCTGCCAGGTAGAAGAAATTAGTATAGGGCAAGCATCATTAAGAGCTGAGGTTATTACCATCAGAGATGACATTCAGGAGGCATGTGGAGAATTGCAGGTGTTAAAAGGGAAGGTCACACAAAAGTCTGCTGACCACAGTAAAAATGAAAAGCTAAATTGTGATCTGCGTGCAGCATGTGAAAAGCTAACAGAAAACGTAAACGAAGAACTGTCGACAATGCGACAAATAATACAAAATACGACGACACAGGCTGCTGCAGAACACAATGAGGCTATAAAACTAATCGAAAGAAACTCGCGTGAGCTGGCACAGGTCAGGGCAACAATGCAATTGCACCAACAAAATAATTTAAACGAAAATGCCAGTAACCCTGCCATTTCTCATGAGGAAAGGACAGCGGGGACGCAAAACGCTACACAAATGCCTCTTGCGTCGCCGCAGACACCAATTTCAGGTTTTGCTCATGAGGAGTCTAGCTTAACAAATGTGCATGCATATCCCATACACTACAATTTGTTAAATGAAATAGCTGTACTGCAATTTAACGACTCTAAAGACAATGTGAAACGTTACATCATGGACCTTGACTCGTATTTCGACTTAAAACAAATTCCTGAAAATTTAAAATTGTTGATAGTTAAGAAAGGGCTACAAGGGCGAGCACTCTCTTGGTTCCGGTTAGCAATCGGCGACCACACCACATATGGGGACTTCAAAAACATCTTTCTATCAAAATACTGGAACACTACCACAGTACGCAGTTAGAATCAGGATCAATAATAGCAAATACACGCCAGGGCAAGCACCACCAGTGATCGATTACTTCTTGGACCTAGCTTAACAAAGTCTTACTTGATCCTCCCATGCCAGAACACGAATTCGTGAAATTAATTGTGAGACATTTCCCGGACACCATAAGGAACAACTTAATTGTAGCAAGGGCAACCACAATTTCTGAAACCCTTGAACTTTTGACGGCGCTACAAGTACACCAGAGCGGTAGCTCTGAGAATAGAGCACCGAACGGAACTTTTAGTGGATTAAGGGCACCACCCACCTTTCATCAAAGAAGAGGACCGTACCCTCAACAGAACCGCTATGATGACAGGGGAAACTATAACCGACACAGGGGCGACTACAATGCTCACTGGGGACCACCACGAGAAAACACAAGACGACACATAAATTACGTACGAGTACAAGGCAATAGGAGACAAAATTCACAATGGGAAAACCCTACAAATGAAAACAGAGAGTATGACTCGCGTCAAGAAATCTGACAGAGCCCGGAAGAGGTCGTGCACAAAACGGACAGGGTCGACCAGGTTACAACGTGGACGTGCCAACATGGCCACATGATAGCCGGCAAGACCAAACAAATCACAACCAAAATATAAATCACCAGAGGAACGAAATTCCACAAACATCACACACAGGGACAATTAAAAACAAACATGGTTCAATCGCGACAATCAGGGTGCAACACAACAGGATAACATGCGCGGTGGCGCATACGGTACCGATAATCAGTCGGAAAACTAAGAACGGGGTCAGGAAAAATTCCCGTCTTTGGACCTCCTAGCTCTTTGCAACACAGGGAATAAAAACAATAAGGACAACATTATGGCAGACAGACAGGGCGACATTATTGATTCACCTCAAGTATCAATAAACATTGCAGGAGAAGCTTATCAGGCTATAGTAGACTCCGGAGCCATGGCTTCACTATGTAGCCTGGAATTCTATAAAAATTTAATATCAAGGGGATTGAAACTGCAAACACTTCCAGTGCAAAATGTTTATGCTATTTTAGCTATAGGTAGAAAGAGGACTCGAATTCAACAACAAATTATGATAGCTTTCAGAATACATGAAGTGGAATTTGAATATATTTTTTAGTAACATTTGGTAACGCAAATACTAATTGGAAGTGACCTACTAACAGAATTCAAGGCGAATATTGACTACAAAACAAGGGAGCTGACATTAACGAAAACAAACACAGAGAATGTAACCACTAAATTTATAAAAATGCAAGGTACACAACCGCAACTAACAGAGGGTGAAAGTGACATTCAGTAAAACTGGTTCTTTGTGCAAGTCATTAGCCTAGGAGAGGAAATCTGCCTAGTACAAGTTGAAGTAGGAGAAATATTTAATGAAGATGAGGAAATAGAGTACAACAATGAAAGCGATGATGATGACGAAAATAGTGAATATGAAACAAGGGAGAATAATAATGTAAAGATCGCGAGATGCGCAGAAGAAAAAGAGCATGCCGAGTTAACAGGGAGAAATTTAGATAAACTCCTGTGTGAAGAACTGGACACGCAAGAGATGCATGAACGTATAACACGAAAGGTCAATGACATTTCATCTCTCAATGCTAAACAAAAACAAAACCTCACCACGATACTGTGGAACAACCGAGCAGCATTCATTGACAAAACTGGCTGCTGTACCAATTTCGAATATTCTTTTGACATAAAACCAGCTCCCCCATGGAAGTACAAATGTAGGAACATACCGTTAAACCTACAAGACGCAGTAAACGACACAATTAACACAATGTTACAACAACAGATAATACAGCCTTCAAAATTGCCATACATAAATCCTTTATGTGTAGTTGCAAAGAGCTCGGGAAAAGTCTGCATAACCATCCATGCACACCACCTAAACAAATTCATTGTACCAGACAACACAAGAACGCAGAGCATTGAGCTTATACTAGCAGGAATTGGTAGGAAAACATGGTTCTCATGCTTAGATTTAACAAATTCATATTTACAAATACCATTAGCTCCACATCTCAGGAAATATACCAGCTTCATTCATCAGGGAAAAGTTTTTGAATTTTTAAGATTACCCTTTGGTTTATCTGTGAGTGGGTCAGGATTTTTAAGAGCAACAGACAAAATTTTCGGAAATAAAACACAAAACTACCTAACCCAATATATTGATGACTTCCTAATACATAGCAAGGACATCGATGAGCACCTACAGCACATTGACATGGTTCTCACAAAAATAAGAGAAAACGGGTTGACCCTAAATTTGAAAAAAAACCATATTCTTTAATAAAGAAATAAAATTCTTGGGATACATAATTTCAGAAAAAGGCATGGTACTGGACCCAGAAAGAATCAAAACAATACAGGCAATACCGCCCCCTAGAAATGTCAGGCAATTGAGAAAATTCCTGGGCATATTACAATACGAGGCTCGCTTCCTCGCAAACTATGCCAGAGAGGTAGCGCCTTTAAGAGAATTATTAAAGAAAGGTACGCGCTGGAAATGGTCAAAAGAACATCAGACAACTTTCGATACCGTAAAAGAACTTCTCAGCAAGGCAATTTTACTAGAGCGACCGAACATGAACTTACCCTTCCATATTTATTCAGACGCAGCAATAACCGGTTTTGGAGCGATCTTATGCCAATATGACGAACAGCACGAACAACACATCATCAGTACAGCATCACGAACTTTGACCCCAACAGAAAAGACAGCTGGAATTACAGAAATGGAGATAGCAGCAATATACTTCGCTCTTCAGAAATTTAAACATTACGTGTACAACAAACATATCACAATATACACCGATCAAGTGAGCCTATCATTTATAAAATCATGTAAACTCGTAAGCCCGAAAATAGCGAGATACATACATGAAATTACAGCATATGATGTAAACATACAACACATCCCAGGGAACAGCAACATTTTTGCCGATACACTATCCTGTCTAGCAAACAGGGAAACACAACTCAATTGAGTTATTCAGCACGTTGAAAACAAGTGGTAAATAATCAGTAACAAAGAGGGAAGCATGGCACACATGGTAACAAGAAAAGTATTAGCATAAGTATTGTAAAATAACATGTAAACTTTGCAAAAGCCAGCGTACAGAATGTAAGAATGTCAGGGAGTATACATGTAACAGAGAAGGATAATAATGTGAATAACACTGAGTCAACAGGGATAAATAAAAATGTAAAGATTTCCAGAAAATAATGAGCAGGAAATATAGAAATTCAGGGAATAATATAGGTGAATGTGTATATAGAGATGTGAAAATAAATTTTTAGGATAGGAAATAGCTAAAATATAAATCTTTTCAATATGTGTACAGGGTATTTTCAAATCATGATTGTTAATATTAGGATAAATTAAGTTTAGCTGTAAGTAAAATTAAACACGACACTTATGAGCAAAACAGAGTCCTGAGAAACGTAAATAACAAAAAAAAAAAAGGTTTACTTGTATAATCGTGTAGGGTCTTAAACAAAACTGTAAGGTCAGGCAGACAGGTGTTTATTCCCAGGTAGTCTCCAAAGCTCAATGACATGCCCCAACATCTACCAACTATGCGTGTGCACGAAGAGAAATGTGTAAGTGGTCAGTGTGAGAAAATAAAAAAACCAAAAGTGCGCGGAAATATGATCCGAAAGCAAAAATATGCAAATACGTGCTTGCGAAACCAAAACAATGTTCCACAAAAAGGGAAACATGCAACCACATCGACAAGACACAAACAATGAAACAAGGCCAGAATGAAAATGGCACATCCCAAAACAAATATGTATATAACCTTAGTGAATAAGTATGTAAGAAATATGTAATTGCTAGAGTGAACTGAGGCACAAGGCACCAGGAGACGCAGAAGTCAGTCTCAGAAAAAAATGTTGTGTATTGTAAATTTTCTTTCAGGGTTACTGTATTCATGAATTTGTATGTATAATATGTTTGTAAAATCAGTTCGTAAGAACTATCTACGGAAAATCTTAACACACAAGACGCGAGGGCAAAGATAGCACGAGTAGAACGGTACGATTTTCAGTGGGTTTTCAAACAAGACATTCATTTTACCCTGCGGGAAAAAGAAATGCCTTATTTGAAGGGCATTTTAAGTGATAAGATCTGCCCAAATAATAAATAATAACGAATAAGAATAATAATTAATAAGCATATCATCAAAATAATAAGAAGGAATACCAGTATGAGGGAAGAATAAAAGAGAACATTAAGAATTAGAGAAAGGGGGGAATGAAATCATGAAGAGAGAAAAAACGTAGAGGGTAGATATTAATTAATAAGAACATGAAATAAAACGTGTAGTTGAGAACGAACAAACTTGGCAAAAATCACATAAAGATAGCAAAATAGAAAATTATCTATGAGGCAGAGCGACGTTCAGACGTGCGTAAGATAACTCACTCTGTGTCGAAACGTCGGGGAGAGAGGAAGACTCTGTGTCGAAACGTCGGGGAGAGACAAAGACTCTGTGTCAATCGGGGAGAGAAGATGATTTGTAGTGAAAGAAATAGATTCGTGTAGGAAACATGAGGGAAAGTAAGACAGATCTAGAAATTCAAAATCTTTTATATTAAAGAGGGAAACAGTGTAGCGGTCTTCGAGTAAATACTTATGTATTGAAAACCAGTTTAAGGCAACCGTGAGGAACAGGGTAGCTAGGGACTAACGAAAGGAAAAGTCATTAGCGTAGTATTGTAACGTACTTCAACTTCACAAAGTAAATTAAGAAAGGGTAAGAACACGGAAACAGTAGCAGGGGTGACAGGAAAAATCGCGTCTGGTGTGGAAAGGAGATTCGTACGATGACATCAGTGTGGATCATCAATAAACGGGCCATCTGAGAGGAGAAAGTGAACTTCATTTATCTCCCATCCACACTCTCTGAGGTAAGAGACTCCTGAACCTAAATTCCTCTACCTGAGTAGCCGGCAGCAACAACAATCCAACCACCAAGAACCGCACCATAACAAACCATTAATAATCCATTCCCAAACCCTGCTACAGTAACTATCTCATCATAATGTCCGCCAAGGCCAAGTTCAACATGACCAGTATCCTTGATTCTCCCATCAAGTGTAAGTTGTGAAGCATCATTCATTTTCTATAGGCAGAAGGGAATAGTGCAGCAGAAATTCATTGCAAAGTGAGCCATATTTATGGTGCAAACTGTATGTATGAGGGTGGTGTGGATGAATGGTTAGGAAATTTAAAGAAGGCCGAATTGATGTTCATGATGAAGCTGGACAAGGACGCAAGTCTGTTGCTAGTGAAGACCTTGTTCAGTAAGTTGATCACGTTTTGGGAGACAGAGCTTTAGTATCAGTAAGTTGTTTGTGGATTTTCCAGACATTTTAAGGTCAGCTGTGTATACAATTGTAACAGAACATCCAAGTTATTGAAAACTTTGTGCATGCTGGGTTCCCAAAAAGCTGTCCGAGGACCACAAAGCACGGCACATGCCTCAGCCTCATCCTTTCTCACACATTACACTGATGATGGGGAAGAGTTTTGAACTTCATTGTGACAGGAAATGAAACATGGCTATTTACGACAATCCAGAATCAAAAGAACACTCCCCGAAAAAACCCCAAAAGTTCAAACAAACTTTCAGTAAAGGAAGATCATGGCTATTGTTTACTGGGATCAGAAAGGTGTGTTGCTCGTGGAGTTTATGGAGGCAGGGACTATACTGCAAACATGTACTGTTAGATATTACTCGCTGTGGAGAGTCATTCAAAACAAAAGAAGGTTATGCTGACATCTGGAATAGTCTTGATTAATGACAATGCAAAACCACATACTGCTGCGGTAACCCAACAGCTAATTACTCAGTTTCATTGGGAAGTCTTTGATCACCGGCATACAATATAGATCTAGCACTGAGTGACTTTAATCTTTTTTTGGTAGCTGAAGAAAGGTCTGGGAGGACCGTGCTTCTGCACAAACAGAGAACTTCAAGATGCTGTGAAGAACTATCTCAATACACTGGTAGCAACCTTCCATAAAAGAGGGTATTGGAAAGCTTGTCTATCGATATGACAATGCCTTAATCTTCATGGTGACCAAGTGGAAAAGTAACTATGATTGTACTTCACTCCTAGAAATAAATCCATTTCGTGTTTCACATTTGTCTTTCTGTTATGCACCATCGGAGGTTGAGAAACAAAAAAGCCCTCGTACAACTTGCTGCATACAACCTGCATCCCAACTATACACATCAGTTTTTCATTTCGCTTGGATACAGTATCGCATCAAAATTATTTGAGGCAACATGCCCTGTACTTTCCCAGGGCATGTATATTTTCCAGGCTTTGATTTCCTGATTTTCTCTAAAGCAGTCACCCTTAAATATCACAAGCTGATAGATCTAAGGAACAAGAGGGTCACACACCAGCATTAATCACTATTTTGAACACCAATAGTGAGACTTTGAGTATCTGCACGGCCTTAAGTGAAACCTTTCTTGAAAAAAACCCAACCTGTTGAACAACTATACTTTGGTTAGTGCAATTAAGCAAATGAACCACAATGAGGTATCTCTATTTCTAGATGATAGCTTTACAAAGCTTGTTCATACAGTATAATGATGAGTTTTAATACATTTTCATTCCTTTTGTGCAGAGAAAACCCAGATGCCTATTTGCATGTTAAATCGAGAAAGATTTTGTAAATGAATGTTCTAGATGCTTTCATTTAGCTTTTCTTTTGTTAAAACAATAAATTTCCTTATAAGCTTCTTATTTTTTCTTTTCCATTCTGCAGATTCAGACTTTTGTACATTGCCATTAACTATGGTTCTAAAAGGAGTCAAACTAAGAAATTTCTCTACTAGTTCCACAAAAACAGATTCTACTTCAGTCAGCAATTACTTTCTGACCTTCGTATTGGCAGATAAAAGTATAGTGAAATAAAATTAGTGGAGTTAAAATATTTTCTAAAATTAAATATTTCTTTTGAATTTCAAATGAGTATGAATGAATTAGTCTACCAATGTAATTATTGCATTACTGTCTCAATCTTAATCATGTAGATACAAAAACACAGCTAGAAATATGAAACAATGTCATATTTAAAGTGAATTTAATTTGGATTGCATGACTCCCAAAACATGGAGCCATTACTAATATCTAAATGGAATTACTTATTACACCTTTATGCAGGATCTAAATTACTAAACAGTATTTGAACCCACCTATTATGAGTGATGAGAAGCCCAGCCCTATCTAGGACACATACATTTGCACGTTTTGCTGGTGGGGAGAGCTTCTCTTCTTCCAAATCAAATTTTCGTTTCACTGGGCCCAAAGGACTTGGTCGCATGGCAATGGGACTCTGACTCCTCCTGAAATAGATATTTTTTGTTCACTTTAATATGTTATTCATGTAATATACGTTGAAAACTATTATCCACCATTATTATTAGTCCCAAAGTAAATGAGAATTACCTATGTATATAAGTACACTTTGTTGTGGTTTGTTCTGTGCCAACTGACCAACAAAGACAATGGCTGGACTTTGAATGTAAACTATTTCAAAGCTGAACCACGGGATGATGCTGTTGCACATCTAGACTATCTGATGCACTACAACAGTGCTGGTAGGGGTAACCAGCCTTGAAGGGAGAACATGTTAATCCATGGGTATACATACCAAGAAAGAGACCAGCTGTGTTGGTTGCAAGGTTATACATTTTGATTTTTAAGAGGCGCTTTGTCGTTCATCCAGAGCAGAATATTCCAGATAGAAACTGGGACAGTTGGGTATTATTGCATCAAATTATGAATTGTAACACTGGATGATACCAGTGCAGAAGCAAATAGGAGGAAAAGAAGAAACAGATTGCATCATACCAATAAATTGTTTTTCTAAACCTGTCACCTTGATATTATAATCAAAAGAGAACAAAGCAGCTTCATGTGTCCCCCTATTTTATATCTAGTTTTACTGCAGAAAATGGGATAAAAGATTGGTGTTTATATAGAGGGAGGATAAGGATGTACACTACCTGACAGCTGCTAGACCTAATGTCCTTAACCACAGGAAGTATCTTTTAAGCTTTTTTGTATTCCACCCAAAAATTTGATACCGAGATTTCACTGGAAATATATTTTGAGACCCCCTGAATCCAAAAAAAGCATTTTTGGAAACATGTCCATGTGTGTGTCTGTGTGTGTGTCTGTCTGTGAACAGCATAACTCAGAAACGAAAAGTCGGATAAACACCAAACTTGGTATTTAGGTTCAGTATCTTCCAAGGATGCGACACGAAGGTTTTCAAGAAAATCCCCCCACCCCAGAGTACCCTTTACATGGAAGATTTTGCGAAAATTTTAATTTTCTCAAAAATGGCTCTAACGATTTTGATTAAAATATCATATGTTTAAGATATTTTTATGACAAATAAAATGTATATCTTGAATTTCCTGGGAATGTCTCCAAAAGTATTCTTTATTGTGAATGACTTTTGCATAACTGGTAAACCATAAGAGATAGACAAATTTTTACTACACAAAAAATGTAGATCGCGTTAAAATACACAATTTATGTCATATACATTTTTTTTTGTAGAGTGAACCATTTTCAAGATATTGCTTGTTATTCCCTTAAATTTTTCAATACTTATTTTCTAAAATGGGAATTCGTTATTCATTTTTTTGTCTTGGATATGCAAAGAGTTATAATCTGTGGCAAAGAGAATGGTGCTGCACCTAGCAACCAGCTATTAAGAGATATGTATGTGCTTAAAGGCTACTGTTTTTCTATATTGCCCTTGTAAATATATTTTCCCCTTACATCTACAAGAAAATTAGCAATAAGATAGAGTCTGCAAATGTTTATCTCGATTAACATGAAGCATATGGAGAATAAGCATTTGTAAACATAGTTTGTACAAGAGTAGAGAAAGTCATGTGAGTGTAACACATCAGATTTTTTATTCTAGTGTCCCTCATGTCCTGCACTCCAACAATGGAAAGTAATTCATGCACAAGTAATAAAAACACTGTCATCACTATGGCTGGATTTCATGTTGGTTAACACAAGGTAGCAGTTACACTAGCCTGCAGTAAAACTAGGTGTAAAATAGGGGAACACGTGAAACTACTCTTGGTACAACTCCCAACACAGCAGTGAAGTTTGATTGTAGTCTTTGAATTTGAAGTATGTGCCCTAAGAAAGTGACACATGACTAATGTCCCTGATATGCATAACACATTTGGCAACCTCTACACATCAGCCAAGACCACCTATCCGCTTTGATTTAGCTCATTTGCTGCAATAGGTCTAATCATAATTCCACTATTGGTTTATTTTTCCCTAATTTCTACATGCATCTTTCACAGTGTTTAATGTACTCTTCAACCAAATGCGTGGGAATATTTGCTTAAGCTTCAATCTCGTCTTTATGGTCTATAGAAATATGATGTTCCAAAGTTGATAATTGCATTATCTTTATGTAGATAAATCTTGCAACTTTCTTAGTTACAATTTTGGTCACATCTGCCAAAGTTGTACATCATATTTGCTTTTAATGTGGTATTCTCAATATGATTGTTTCACAGTTTTGAGTTTCTTTGAGCAAAGATCACTGGATCTTTAAGTAGACATCATATATCATTCAATATCAGAAGTCCATAATGTATTGTCAGCCTCTTATGTCTGTTTCTACACTTCATTTGCAGAATAGCAATTTACAGGTTGTATTTCTATCTTACTGGTATCTCTAGCATCTGCAAAAGACCCATATGCCTATCTAGACAAAAATAAATCTCTTGTCAATATTTGCAGCTGAACTGTACAGAATTAATTTATACCTATAAAAGCACTTTGAAATTTTGCATTTGTATCTGCATTCCTAAATTAGTTTACCAGCTTATTGGATTTCTGCTACATCCTAAACCTGTTTTGCCCATATTCCCCAGCTTTGTGATAAGAGTAACAAGAAAGTTGGTCAGTTTGACTCAAGAGAATTATTTAAAAATTCCTGCACTGTTTTGTGATTTAGAATGTATTTGTTTCAGAAATATTGAATATTTAATGTTTCTGATATTATTGCTCTTGAAATAGAAACAGGCTGCAATATTTATAAGAAATTTTATTTTGAGGACAGTGTTGAAGAAAATCTTATGTAACATAGATACTTTGTTAGATGACCATATTATAACCTTCATTCTCTTTTGATTATAATATCAAGGTGACAGGTTTAGAAAAACAATTTATTGGTATGATGCAATCTGTTTCTTCTTTTCCTCCTATTTGCTTTTGCACTGGTATCATCCAGTGTTGCAATTCAGAATTTGATGCAATAACACCCACCCAGTTTCTATCTGGAATATTCTGCTCTGGATGAACGACAAAGCGTCTTAAAAAATCAAAATGTATAACCTTGCAACCAACAAGCTGGTCTCTTTCTCGGTCTACATACCTATGGTGTTTTGGATTGGACATAAGAACATTAAAGGCAATGAAATGGTAGAAAAGTTTGCAAAATTAGGCAGAGAAAAAGGAGAATTCTTTGACTACAGTTTGCCATATACTTATACCATGGCGCATAGAAGGAGAAGTGTACGATCTCCCCAAGTTGCCATAGTTTACCGCTGCTGCTGCCTGCGATGGAATGAAACCATGATGTGCTACTTACTACATAGTAACATCAGTAACTTATATTTTTGAAGACTTCAGCTCCTGGAAATCCTTTTAGTATTTCCGAGAATATTATGCTGCCTGCGACAGTAATCTTCTTTCTTATTTCTTTAGTGGGGAAGAAAAATCTGCATTTCAAGTAATGAAACATAAGTTTCAGCAGAAGACATATCAAAACTTCTTCACAGAAACCTAACTGCAGCCACTTCACTTCAATCAATGTTAAGCATCCAGGCATTCCAAAAATATATTACCCCTTAAACTATTTGCACAGGATAGCTTTCCAGAGACAACCTTTTCCACATATAATAGAATATCCTAAACACTTCCTGATGCATATGTGAGATATGTCCGGCTCCTGTCAGAATTGAATTATTAATTAGCTTTAGAGAAGCAGGGACATTTTCTGTTGATTTGTGGTGAAGAAGAGTGGAACTCAGTTTGCGTGTTGTTATTTTTAATGGAAGTCTTACAACGTATCCCACTAAATAGTAAACTATTCTTTTCCAGCGCTAATTTCAGTTATGTTCAGCACATTGTTTTTCCAGTCTGGAATATGATTTTGTTGCCAAAAATTTAAATGTCTTCAAATATGTTTTTATTGCAAATTTTTTATTTTAAGTTCATTTTTTAAGAGAATTCATTTTGTTTATTACAAAAGAGGTGAGAGGAAGTTCAGATTTATGTTCACAATTTCCACCTTTAGATAAAGCAAGCTTTGCAGGTATGTAGATAGATTGAAGCATGTGTAGGTGCAGAAAGTCAACAGTGGACAGACGATCACCACAAGAGTATGTGTGTTAAACAGCATTTCTTCCCTAGTTAAACTTAATAAAAAATTACCACTCCAGCGCGTTCGTTCTGTTCCTTTTTGATTTTAAAAAAATCTCCTGCTGCATTTGTAGAATGGTAGTTCATACCATAAGAAACTTTAATAACTTCCTTAAGTGAGCTTTCGAGGATAGTGGTAGCAAATCATGTCTTAAAGACTGTCTGTAATCCTTAGAATTTATTTTCAAAAGTAGATAATCCAGGATAAATTCTTCAAATCCTATCTCTATGTTACTTTTTAATAGTCACCTTCTTAACATTGTGTCTACTATAATTTGATTTTTCTTTTTTGTTGTGCTAAGAGATGCAAACCATAAACCATCTTGAATATGTTAAAACGATGTTTAATTCTGCATTTGCAATGTTATCTGTAGAAGATTTGTTTTACCTTTGGCGATTTTAAATTTATGTTGTGTCCTAATCAATTTTCTTTACCAGTTCTTTAATTCCTTCACCACAGCAATCATCTCCATGGCATCCTTTTAAGTTCTCAGGTTCAATTAACTGCTACAAGCAAGCTCATTTGCGCTGTTGACTTATTAATAGGAGTAGTATTGTTAAAGGCAATTCTGTCCATCACCAATGTGTGTCTCTTCATAGCTGGCTTGCATTTCTTAATTTTACCTTTTTGTTTGCTACACAGGCATAAACTTTTATTAAACAGTTAGTGGAAAAGTGAATGTCATGCACTACTGTTATAAGTAAGTTTTCTGACTTTCCTAGGGATGGTCTTTTCCCATTTTAAGACAATACTCCCTTTGGGTGGTCCAAAGAAGTGTCTTGTTCCTGTAGAAGATAGTCGTATAGTGAGACCTGCAGCCGGGTGCAAAATATGTGGGCGTCTTGCAATTTTTATGCACTTTATTCACAAAAATAATAGTTATGCACATGCTTAGCATATAACACAACCTGCACTAAGTAACAGAGATGCGATCTGAAGACAGTAAGCTGACCGGCATTTGTCACAAACATAAGAATTTACTCAATTGCTGATTATAAAGCAATCAACACGCTTACTAATAATGGCTAAACCAGCATAGCTACCGTCGCAAGCGAATGTGCTACCACTGCTTCGCTTAGCTTATGGCAGCAAATGGGAGAGATCACACTTATTCTATGTGCCATGCTTATACTTATCAGGCTTGAGGATTTTTTGTGTGCCATAACTCTACGACATGACAAAAATTAATAGCTGCTAAATGGTACAAAATGGGATCAAGTTAAGTGCTGGAAAATCTCTTAAGTACTACAATATTCCGAAAATTATACCAAATATTACCTAGTTCTATCATGTTAATTTTCCTAGAAAGGTAACAGTTACTATTCTTAGAATCACATGAAGACACATATTCACACCTGAACAAATACACAGAATTAAAATTAAAAATGAATCTTACAGTGATTATTGAGAGCAGGTTCAGTTATTTTTTGTTTCTTTTTTGATGCCCTAATGTGTAAAATAAGCTCAAATCTTAATTAATTACAAACAAATTTGAAACTCCCATAAGTATGCAATCTTTGTTAAGCAAACCATCTCCAAAAGTTTGTAATATATCTATACATATGTGTACGTATGTTTACATATTTAAAATCTCATTTTGATAGTGGACTGTTTTATTGCATAATTGAATATGATTGTAACAATGTAATTTAAATGCATATTAATTTATTCATATATTTGTATAACAGTTTTGTTATATATATTGTAAATGGACGAAATGTTGCTGATATTAGGATGTAATCAAACTAATAAATAAATAAAAAGCAAGAATTTTAGTTAATTGTGTGAGAAAACATTTTAACATCAGTTTAAAGTAAGCACATTTGAATTCCTCTACAGGATGTATCATAATAGCTATTCCTAATTTTCAGATTCACAGACATGAAAATATTATTTTCTTAATAAAGTAGTGTCTTGAAAATGCTTTGTTTTTAGTATAACATCTGAAACTGATATCTTAATGAGATATTGTTTGATATCGCCAAATTACTTCATATTTTAAGCTTTCCAATTTCAGTGTAAAGCCTTCCAGAAATTCAAACAGGATTTCAGCTTGTATTGTTTTCACAGGCTATATATATGTGTGCATGTGTGTGTGTGTGCGCGTGCGTGTGTGTGTCAATGTAAATTGTGTGCCATAAACAAAGGCTATTGCATGCTTGAGACAAAGTAACTGAACATGGCACTGTTAACAAAGCACTAGTCTTTAAAAACTTGTAACAATGAGGCGAGATGGAACATACAAGACCAGAAAACTACTGCTAACTTAACAAATTTGTTAAAGCATCCTCTATTAGGACATGCTATTTGTCAATGGGTTGATTTTGACCCCAAATGCTGAAATTCCAACAAAATCATGAGGAACTAATCTTACTTGATTAGTGTTACTCGCTGTTGCTGGCAGCTTTATCTTTATGTTTCCCACCCACTGCAATTCGACTTTATTTACAAAAGCTGATAAAATCAAGTACTTGTCAAGTGTTGCTTAACATGCAACTTTTGGCTCTAGACCATCTCTCATTAAAATAAAATATATGCCACTGTCTTTTTTTCTAATAACCCACTCATCATTTAGTTCACAGTAAGCAATCCTCTCAGGTAGTTCCTCTACAGTACAAAAGATGGTTTTCTTGCTCTACTCTTCTTCAGCACTCAAGCTCTCTGCAATTGCAGCATTTATGGAGTCATTTTCCAAATACTCTTCAGGATCATCTCTTGAAGTAGAGGGGTTTTGACAAATAGGAAAGACACCCAGGCAAAAGAGGAGGAGTTGCACCTGTAACAAGTAAAAGAATATAGTTTATTAATGAAAACCTTTAATGGCATATAAGTAATAACCAAATTAATTACACTTGAAAATCCACACCACACCACACCAAAGCAAAATACTACATCTTGCTGTAAATAAATAAATACATAAACAAACAAATAAATAATAATAATAATAATAATAATAATAATAATAATAATAATAATAGAATCGGCATTATTTTAAAAATAAGAATCACATTTGCAGCTCATAGCAGTGCATATGAATGCAAATAAATAATTAAGGAAATTTAAGAACATTTAACAATGCAAAGATAAAATCTGTAAATGGTTTGACTGTGCAATTTAATGACATTCTTTCGCATTTCTTGGTCGCTAGCATCCCATTCTACTTAGGATGTGAAAGGTCAAATGTTTGCTCAGAGACTTTTTTAGTGCTTTAAATATATATGGGAACCATGGCTTTACTTCTCTTCCAGACACAAACCAACTTGCTCAGGGCATCAGAATTATTTTAGTGAAAGCAAGCATATGTTTCAAACATTTATATCCATATTTAATTTATCTCATTAACAATATAATGCTCAAATATTGAACCTGCTTGCTACTTTTGTGTCATTTTTATTCCATTGATACTCTTACGAAATAAATTTATACGTTAACATGAACCCATTCACTTGTCATATCATTTGATAAACACAGAGATAACATGTCACTGCTTTAATTCATCATTGTAGACTTTCATCTGAAAATATTCTGTATGTTTAACCCCAAATTATTAATCAACTTTACAATGTGTGGGTGCAAGCATAGGCCAACACGCTGTAGCTTATAGAAAGCACAGTGAAGCTAGTACTGTAGATTAGGTTAGTATGTTTGATCAGTATTAATGTAATTACAAAAGTACTTGTATTTATACTCATATAAAACTTTTACCCTTTAAATTTTCTACCATTTAAGAAATCTACTTTAATTTATCATAGTATATTTTCATTTGAAAATATTCTATGTTAACTGCAAATTGTCATCTTACCTGTTACCAGCAACTTAAATATGCTCTGGTTAATGGCATTACTTGTAAACTTATCTATATGGTAGGTTCCTTTATGTATGGTATGACTGCATTATAGTGATGGATGCGACTATGAGAAATAGATATATATGGTTACTTCATTCTTATTCCTCATTTATTACTTAATAATGTTTCGTCCTGAATAATGCTTATAAAGGGACCTGTAGAATGATAACAAAGAAACTCACCTTTTTTAGGCATGAATGATCTAGTGGAGCTAAGCTTTTTTCCCCAGTCTTACTGTTGTACAATGATACACTTCTTTCTATGTCATGGGGCTGAAAGTACTTTTCACAAACCTATAAAAGTAAAATTTGTTTCAATAAATAAATCAGAAACAATTTAACATTCTACTATATGCATGCACTTATAGGTTATGTTAAACATTCTATAGAAGATTACCAAATGCAATTTCACACAATATCAATAAAAGCAAAAGGAGTTGTTAATAATGTACCTATACAACTATACATAATTATTATAATAATACATGTTATAACTTATAACCACAAGGTATATTGTTAATTTATAAAAACTTACCACAGTGCACTCTGCAGAAATGAAATTATCCTCTAATGGAAACTTAAACATGCTTACTTTTGGCCGCATATAATAATTTCCTTTACACTAGGGCATACAGTATTTGCATGGCATTTTACACTGTCACCAATTAAGCTCTACATTAATAAAACACAAATAAATCATAAAACTATGTAGTTTTAACTACAGTACACATATCGGAGGGCTCCTGATTATGACTTCAGCAGTCAAACTTATTTTAATGTTGCAGCCTTATTCCTAGAAGGTGTTGCCTATATGCACTTCGAAAACTTCAACAATCACTTCTCATACAACTTCGAGGAATTTTCAGTATTACCAAACAAAATAATTTGTTGCACAATCTACTAGAGGCACAGTAAATTCAAATTAAAGAATTTCAAGATAGTGTAGCAAATCGCCCACACAGTACCACCCCTCTTCTGCTACATATCCCAAAAACAAAGAAAGCATGGAAATGTTGTAAAACCTAATTGTTGAAAATCACCACAAGCTTGCCAGTTGTGTTCACTGTAGTTCAATCACAATAATAGCAGTTTCAAATTTCCATATGATTCTTTGAGAATCACTGAACAGACAACAGGCACTGAAACAACAATGATTCCTTATGAAGGAGCACACCCTTTAAACCTCACTTGGAAGCATTAATGAACAATCTACATTCACTTGAATCATACTTTGGAAGCACAAGTTTTAGCATTAGTTCTTTTACTTGGGTACTGCAATATACAAGATGGCAATCTTCACTTATAAAGAATTTAAAACCTTTTTCGTATTGTCTGTACCAATTGGATGATGTTTCTGGGCACAGCAGATCTTTTTCTTGGAGTCTAGAACCTAACAACTCAGCTAACTTTTTTGGGAAGGCAAGTCATTTAATTCACTTTGATTAAAGCTTCTACGATCTGCAAGCAGATGATTCTGGTCAATAGCCATTGTCACTCATTGCAATTTCCCCTCACTTCTACATCAGACTCAGTTAAAAACTGTTCACGATTTTCTGGTCGCACAGATATTGGTACAATCAGGGCCATGCGGCACAGATAAAATGACTGATCAAACAACTGGATACACCATGCGGTTTTCATTTTTTAGAATTTTACCCCTTCACATCACACGAATGGAAGTAGTGTCATTACTCTGGTTTGACTGCTCTCTCCAAACCACAGGTATTCCAAAAGATAGCAACAGTCTCCTCCGTTCATTGTGTGATGTGTTCACATGAAGTTCATTGAGTGATGTCAAAGCTTTTCTTTGGTCTCCAAGTTTGATTCCAAAATAGGCATGATATGACTTTTTCACAAAATGTGTAATATTATGCTTCTGCTTAGGCAATGTGTATTTCCCCCACATACAGTAGAACACAGTTAACTGAAATGATGAATAATCCATCTTACTCAATATATACAGTAGGTTTAATATGCAATTACCCAAAAATTCACTAAACACATGAATTCTATATTATGTTTCTTGTATATTTAGAAAAAGTGCAATAAAGGTGATGTTGCCTGCAGGGCAGGATTGCATGGTATGAGGTAATAGACATTTGTTCCATAAAACCAATACAAGTGTGCGCTTACTCACTCGCATCCATTTTTCATCAAGTTTGTAGGTACATTGCTAGGTGACAACAGTACATTATGATCACTACTGTTGTGTGGTGCATGACCATCTTGTGATTTGAAACTAAAACTTAAGCAATACACAGCTGAAGGCATGAGAACGACCTCTTGACTAGAGGACATCTTCATTCTGTACCCAATTTGTAACATTGTTGCCGTGCTCACATGGTAAGCAATGTAACATAGACTTTTGTTCCATTATTTTTAAAGTAGTGAACTTCACTTGAGAATTCTTGGAGCACTGAAGCCCTCTTTTATATACAACAAGCTCAAATTACCTGGAAATACATATCCAGGACACATCATAGATGTTTGTTTTGTGAATAACCCAACTTGCACAAAATTAATATAGACTTACATATGTTTGCACATACACTTCACATGATTACAAGTTACTGATGGTTTACTTTAAAGAAGTCTGCAACTTTCTTCTTATCTTTGGCTCCACTTAATTTTTTGTTTCTATTCATCTTAATCTTCTGCAAATACAGAATGTGCATATAAATTGTGTCATCCTGCGCTCCATTAACCAATTACAGCTCGAGTTGAGCTGTTAAATTTGTATGTTGTTGCCACATCTATAGGCCACATTCATTTCCAATATAAGTTAATTTTTGCTGTGTACAGGGAATTTTTATTCCAAAAAACACGCGCACGCGCACACGCACGCGCACACACACACACACACACACACACACACACACACACACACACACACACACACACACACACACACACACACACACACACACACACACACACACACACACACACACACACACACACACCAGAAATAAGAAGAAAGTCAATGATGGTTAATGAGCCAAACTGTTAACCAAGTGACGGATAATTGAGATTTCACTGTATATAACAAAAGTGGTCTGGACATTCATGCATTCTCAATGCGACATGATAAAAAACTTTCTTATTGAGCTAAAAACTCACAGCATTCTACTCCAAAAATCTTCAGATTGATTTTATTTCCAGATGAAACACAGACTATTGATATATGAGAGGAACCAGATGAGATATGGGCTACAAAGATAAGATGTGTTTCTCACCAAAGAGTAGTTGACAGTCCTATCTCCACAAATAAACATAATGGCAAGACTGCGCATAAATTTTGCTCTAACTTCCTTATGTGCTTGCACACACCATCAGATTAGAAACAACCGATGTCCTTGTGTTATTATAAACACCTTAAAAATATTATGAATAAATTTTGGTTTTTATATCCCAACATACTAAAACTATGTATGTTGAAGTTTTACAGTTACCTAAACAATTACACTATAATTGTCAAAAATGTGACATTACATAAAAATTAAAAAGAAAAGAAAAAAAACGAAATAGTAAATGATAAAAACTTTTTTGTTTTGAATTTGATTTTAGCATGCTAAAAATGTATTACATGCATTCAAACTTTGGAGGAAGAAGATTACTTCTACCTACACAATGGGAGAAGTATGAGGGGCACTATTTATATTTTGAGCCTAGTAATTAAAACAAAGTAATTTCTGATTGAAAACTGGTTTATTGCTATTCAAAATATTCTCCTTTATGATCAATACACTTTTGCATCCGTTTGAAGCATTTGTCAAAGCATTTATTCCAGTCTTCTTGAGACACCTCCAAAACATGGTTTTTGAAAGCATCAACGGCTTCTTCTGCCAACGAAAATCATTGTCCATGCAATTTATCTTGATGTTCGGGAACTAAAAGAAGTCATTGGATGCCAAATCAGGACTGTATGGCGGATGACCCATCAATTCGATTTTTTGAGCCTTCAAATACTCTGTTGTTAGACGAGATGTGTGTGCGCTCGCATTGTCTTGATGAACGATCCTACGGTTCTTGGTGGTTTTCTTTACTTCACCGAAGAGTTTCGGCAAACAAATAACTGTGTACCATTCGGCACTGACCATTTTACGTTCCTGTAAAGGCACTGTTGCCACATGGTCAGCTTTGCTGAAAAAGCAGGCGACCACTTGCTTCAAAGTGCTTCGAGTGCAAACAGCTTTTGTTGGATTTGCTTCATCTTGAAACACCCATACAGTCGGCTGCTG
Source organism: Deroplatys truncata (assembly GCA_030765065.1). Taxonomy (NCBI): domain Eukaryota; kingdom Metazoa; phylum Arthropoda; class Insecta; order Mantodea; family Mantidae; genus Deroplatys; species Deroplatys truncata. Next base: position 178,464,317 of record CM060975.1, on the reverse strand, counting down.
TTTACGTTCCATCTCGTACGCATAGATCCATGATTCGTTACCTGTTACAATCTTATATACGTTTTTCGAGGCACTGCCATTGTATTTCTTGAGCATTTTTGTACAGCAATTGACACAAGCATCTTTTTGAGATTGTGTCAAATTATGTGGGATCCAATGAGAGCAAACCTTTTACACGGCTAAATAATATGTAATATTTTATATATGCTGGTGGAACTAATGCCTAGGGTAGCCTCAATCTCACAATATGTTGCATGACGATCTTTCATTATTAGTTTTTGCACAGCATTAATGTTTTCTGGCACAACAACTGATTTTGGACGACCTTCACGAACTTCATCATTGAGCGAATGGCGGCCACGATTAAATTCGTTATGCCAGTGTTTCACAGTGGCAAAGGATGGAGCTTCGTCGCCAAATGTGGAAGTTAGTTGATCGATGCACTCTTGTCTTGATAATCCACGTCGAAAGTCGTAATAAATCATTGCACAAACATTTTCACGAGTTAATTCCATGTTTTTGTTGACGCACAATTTTCAAGTTAGTGTAAACAAAACAAATGACGCTCTATTGACAAAATGTTTGAAGCAGATTATGAAAAAAAAAATGTCAAACTTTCCATTGGAAACGTCAGATGGCACCTACAGCATTCAGGGTTGCCAAGGCTCAAAATATAAATAGTGTCCCTCGTAACCCAACTTGGAAAGATTTTCTGACAGCTTAGATGAGAGATAATGCATCTAAATGGAGCACTGACTGAAGTTCATGCAATAGAGTTTAAACACAACATACCATGAAACCATCTTAATGGAAGCTTAAAAATTAGTTTCAGTATATTGGGTGGTTACTATGTAAAACAAACTCTGTGAGTAATGGTGAAGGCACCTACACAATGTGCAGGATATTTATGCAGCTATTATTTTTGTGTGCTTGTGTATGTAGCATCCATAAACAGAAGTGTTATAATTGTATTGTTAACCATTTGGGGACATCAACTTTTCCTGGAGGGGGATTTTTGACCTTAGGATATTATAGTAATAGCTATAATGATAATTATGAGGATAAACATTTAGGGTATATAATAAGCTAATAATTTGGATACTTTTTTAATACAGAACACTGGGCATGGTCAGAGCATCATATGAAAGAAGCATCCCAACAGTCCTTTGAGCTAGATGGGCTTAAGAGTGTGGACAAGAAAGAAAGTCGTGTGAGCTAATACCTACTTTTAGCTTTAATTACCTAGACAATAGCACTAAGCAACATTCTTGAAGGTTTCCAATACTCAGGAGGAAAATAAAAGGCAGTGAAAGTTTTTGAGCTGAATTTAGTTCTGCCAGTGACAGAAGTGCATTGCTCTAAACATGCTATGCAAGTTCGAAATAATGATTATAAAAAGTTATTTAATCATTTTAGAGGCATATGCAGTTGAAGTTAAAGGCCCTGTCCACTTAAATTTCAAGTTTTGTTAATTTAAAACCATTTTGTTTTGAATTTGATTTTAGCATGCTAAAAATGTATTAAATGCATTCAAACTTTGGAGGAAGAAGATTACTTCTACCTACCCAATGGGAGAAGTAACCCAACTTGGAAAGATTTTCTGGCAACTTAGATGAGAGATAATGCATCTCTGAAAATAAGTATGCAGTAAATCCGAATGACGTAGCACGATTCATCTCCAGCAATCTTCTGTCAAGTGTTCCCACCGTACTGCGATGACATCACACTTGCCCAACAGAGCAGCCATTCAATTGTAGTGTGCAGCTCTTGCAACTTACGTGCACTGTGCTTATTACTGTAATAATTATGACTTGTCATTGTATTTTGGGTGTATATTCATTCTGAACATAGAGCAGTAACTTAGGTTTTCATAATTCCCCAGTAGAGAAAGATCACGGGAATGATCTAATGCATGGTTAAAAAGATAAATCGCGAAGACTTCATTCCAAGCAAGTTTTCACAATCTTTGCACTGTCCATTTTACTGGACAGAAGCATTGACAATTATGAAAAATCTTGTGTATTAGAGTCTACCCTTCTTAGATTATGCAGAGCTTTAAGAAAGAACGTCCCTGCTCTGAATCTGAGGGGAGGAAAAAAATCAGATTCATCATTAAAAAGGAAGAAGGAATATAGTGCTAATCTCAGAAAAAAAATTGTACATGAAGGCATTTGGGAATCAGAAGCAAGTACCTACTAGCTTCCAGTGTTGCAAAGTTATGAAAATGTAAATCAAAGTGAACCAGATGAAAATCAAGAAAAATCAGACAATGAAAAACAGCAACATACAGATTTGCCCAAAATCGCTCTTCAGTGTGAAACAGGACATAAAATATACAGATATTTTGAAGTTGAAAGTGAGGATTATTATGGCACTTTGACTTTAGACAAACTATTCACACAATCGAATGATGACTGTGATGACACAGATAAGAAAATGGAAAATGATGTTTGTCGTAAAAGAGGAAATGAAGAATACAACGTGGGAATGTCTTCTGTATCTTTTTGTATTTTGTACAAAATGTTTTAAGATAGTAAGAACTATGAAACCTTGATGTAGGGGATCATGGTTATGAGTTGAAACTGAGTGCATAGCAGGTTACAAAACTGTGTGGAGTTCACAGGAAAACTTGAATAGATAATCTTCACTGTAACTTGAGATTAGTATGTCTCTATATGTGAATGGAATGGGTTTATGCTTCTCAAACACTTTTGTGGAACAATAAATTTAGTGACTCTGGGACACCAAACATTTTATGGATTGGTAAAAACACACATCGGTCCCAGAATTAGGAAGGTATGGGGGAAAAAGAAGGATGGACGATTCCAAATTGCTATGGACGAAGTCTGGGCGATGGTCAGCAAGATAGTCCTGGGTTCTGTGCCAAGTATGTACCATACACATCAATGGAAATAATGGAAAAATCTTGAATTTTATTGTGTTGCAGAAAGGTACTATTACAGGAGATTATTAGACAAACCGGCAGAATAAGAAAGTTAATGTGTAATGGGTTTCCTAACGTAGAGCAGAGAATGAGTTTGACGTACCTATCGCACATGGCCAAATCTTTACAAAAGAAGCTGAAAACAATTGAAAGTAAATCACAACTTGTACATGAATGGAAAGAAAAGTATTACTACTGTCCATTCCAAACCAGTGCCTTTCACTGAAAACAAACTCCTTGTATTATCTGCGCGAAAGTAGTTCGCAATCCCCGCCCATAATGGCTGCTTGTTCCCCTCCCACGTGCTTGTTGAACACTATTTAATCTATAAAAAGGAGCCCTGCATGAGAATCATAGTTCAAATTGCAACCTGAGGTAACAATCGATTTTATAAGTATGCGGCAATGAACAGTTTACTTACGTTAATCACAATCCTCGGGCAAAAGTGCAACACCCAAATCCGAATCCTCCGAAGATGACTCAGCTGCATATCAGAATCAGAACTAGTCTCCAAAATAATGACAAGCTTATCCACAATTCCACAGCACTGTCGCACTTAATACAAGTTCCCACATTTTATCCTCTTCTATGTTGTATTATGTCTGTTTATATTCCCTGCTCGCTTTCGTTACACTTCTCACTGAAACGCCTGTAAAATCTGATATTAGTTTTGTAATATGCAATAATGCAAGTGTCGGTTATTTTTGTAATAGTGAGTAGAATATATGAAGTATTGTTTGTTTTTAGCCATTTTTAACTGTTTCCTGCTTCTGTGGTTTATTCACACTACACGCACCTTCCTCTGCCATGTGAGCCCAAATACCAACTGACTAAATCACAAGATTTGACCTGAGCTGAGCATGTGTGTGTTAGTGTATTATGAATAACTGTTTACTTATCATATATCCTGTGTTATGCAAAGTGTTTATTCGGTACTCAGATAGCACCTCTGGGAATTCATTGCTGCATTTCTTGTATGTGTAAGAGAGTGACAGTCATACGTACGGTTGGTATTAACAATCAAGATGCTCTCGACGTTAGTGCAATAGCAGGCGAAAATCATATTTTGTAATCTCTTAACAGCTAGTATATATCCACTACCTTTAACAATGAGTTCTTATGATAACCACAATAAAATGTGCTCTAATATTTCATAATACAATGCATGTATTAAGGAACTATTTACGTTGGCGTAAGAGTATATTCTTGGGTTCGTGACAAGCCGAAGCACGTGCTTCTGTTTACATCAGAGGGAACTCTGGTTTGGAATGGACAGTAGTTATATATCTGGTCAACTTAAACTTGCGGGGAGAGAAATAAGTTGTTATTGAAAAATTCAAATTTATTTTGAAACATGTCTGCAATATTCACATCCTGGTCTGGGAATAAATTTATGAATGAATGTGAGCATGATGCTGACAGAGGCCCAAATTAAAACACAAATTGGGTAAGGAAGAACTCTCATGATTATAGAGTTCTGTTGTCAATAATAAATGAACCTCACTTATAGAGGATTTAAAGCATACCAAACATTATTGCCACATTGGAAGTTTAGAATTATTTTCATAATGTTGCATTAAAATATAAACCCAAGAGAAGTTACCTCAGTTTCGAAGGAATGGTTTGCATACAATACTGGGTATTTTAGACTAAAATGAAAATACTGGAAGAAATGTGACTGGTGAAAAACTAAGATACCCGAAGTTAGGTAAGAAATGGGTTGTTGTGAAAAGAAAAGAGATAAACGCCGGAAAAACACTGCAAGTAATAAGTAGCGTGAAAAAAACAAAGAAACATTCTAATTGCAATAGAGGATCCCTATAGCCATGATGTCCCCACGTGTATTGCTACAGAGATCCGAAGCACAGCAAGTTTAGTAGATTTCAGCTAAGTGAATCAACAATACGTAAACTTAACAATAATTTTTTTTGTCTTGAATTCATGGGGCAAAATATGATCATTTACTAAACTTACTTTTCACTTTAATCGAGGTATTCAGCGGTTCGGTTAGCAGCAGCTTTAAAATGCATGTAATTGCCATCTGATTCTGGAAATCATTCTCTTATTTTGTTCAATGCACAACATAGTATGACACGCCTATTTTTCTTTCCCAAAGCTTCCCATGAATTAATCTAATATACTTTGAAATAGGGTGGTTCGAACTAATAAGGTGCTCAAATATAAACCAACAAATAAATCAGTAAGCTAACATAATGCAAGCATTCACTTAGCAGTAGAAACAATGCTTGAGAGTGTCTGCCTGGGTTATACTGATGTCATCACTCGCAACACGCTCTTGTATCAGCAGGTAATAAACAACATTTCAGACATCGTACAAAAATACGGTTGTTTGTGTTGTTCTCTCAGTGACACCTTTCTTAATAACGAATAATATAAATAGGTGTTTTGGAAGTGGACAGGGCCTTCAAATTGCTTTCATTTTCAGCAATATTTGTAAGAGCTGAAAGACAACAGAGTTGCAAATCCATTCCAAGACGTATTAGTATTAAAAATCCATTTTTGGCAAAATTCTTCATTTGCTGGTTGTACAATCAATTGCTTGGTGCCATTTCAAATCTCTTTCTAACTCAAAGATATTTAATAGAAAAAAATGGATTATATGTCTTCTTCTTCAACAAGGATTAGGGCATTGGGCCTGTTCTAACCTCAAGAATTGATCTTGCTATCTTAGAAACAGTCTACCTCTGTTTCTGCAAGTTGGATGCCATTTAAATATAAATTAAATTGCCATATAAAAACTTCATGTAAATGTATAAGTATTTGGGGAGGGAAGATAAACTGATGCATACAACTTCACAAGATTTTCTCTACCCATTATAAATTCACTTTATTTCTTATGCAACTTGTCAACTTTATGAAACAGAAACCAGTAAAAGTTTTTCTAACCCAGCAAAATGTGTTAATTTTGTAATGACATGAATTTTAGAATACGTAAAATGTGCAGTGCAGTAAATGTATAAAAATTACATTCAATACAAGCCACAAAACATATAGAAGAAATAAGAATAAAACATATTCACTTACCTTTTTCAAGCAGAACACAACTAGTAGGTAACACACCTACATATGTACGTTGCAGGTTGTGGACATTAAGTTTGTTAAGACAGCAATAGTCACAAAACTAACTAAATTATTAATATGGGGGTGTTGTCTGCTGATACCCCACATCATAACACATGGTTCTGCAGCAGTAGTTGCAGAACCATTTAGGCTTTCTGCTGCAACTTTATTAGCTCTTGTCAGAGTCTGTAACGAAACTCTGTTCATAGCATACAATAGTGCTGCTGCATTTCAATTGAGAAATACATTCGAATGTCTATTAGATATCTGTGACCTGCAGTTCATTTTATTCTTTCTCACAAGACTGAAAACATGTTCATGTTCGGCATTAGTAAGAAGAATAGTTAAAATTGATAACACAACTGATACTATTTTATTATATTTTAACACTCCATGTAATCCACAAACTAATCCTACCCATCATCATCTTCCCCACTGAGCCAAATGGCTCAGGTTTTGGCATTTTGGGGCTTGAATTTGGGAGAACCCAGGTTCGATTACTGTTGGATCAGCAACCTTGACATTGGTGTTTTGGTACCTTTACCAGATTGGTAGGTGAACGCTGGGGTGGATTTTATACAACAATGTATTTTCCTGTCCCTCATATCTTCTCATTTCCTTTCAAAGGTTGCAGGCCCTAGCACGATGGTTGGTGGTACATGGTGCATGCAGTGGACGTACTTCAAGTAGAGAACTGTTTTTCCCAGCACAGAACATTCTGCTGAAACTTGTTTGTCTGACCTTCCGAATAGAGGGGGTATATCAAAAGGGCATCCAGAGATGTTCTATCTGGAAATGATAGGGAACTTGCTGCATTGCCCTTTGTACTCTCTTGCCTCATACCTTCTTCCCAAAGGTTTAGTAGACACAATATGTCTATCCTTGGCAGAGATCCAAAGCGTTACACCACTTCTTAGCCCTAATAACTTTCCCTACTTTCACTGAAGGGATCAGAATGCAAGGTTTACCCCCTTTAAAATTTACCTGATTTTAAAATAAAAGATCCTTTCACCACACATGGAAATGAAGCTACAGCAGAATATTTCATGTTGCTTGAACACTTCTACTTTTATTTTTTCAATAAAGGTGTCTGTTTTGTTGCGAGGTGTTTGATTTCAATTTCCTGATTCATACACACAGAATTTTGACTAATGTAGACATGAATTCAAATTATTTATCATTACATTACAAGGGACAATGTTATGTTATAGGAATTCTTGAAGACCTGATAGTACTACTACTTTCTGTCACACATGCTAAAATTCTTCTTGGTATCACATAGCAACACAAATTAAATGGCACCAAACAACAACAACAACAATAATAATAATAATAATAACAACAACAACTTATACACTTAAGAGCACAAGTTTCAAGCCTCGTCAGTATATTTACATGTGATATTTACATTTAAATTTATAATTTGTCAATTCTATACAAACATCTTTTAATTAAATACTGTTTTAATTTATTCTGAATTGTCTTATCACTTAAAACCACTTCCTAGGCTATACACAAATTGTAATTCATATAACCTGAATTATAAATGGAAACCATCATAAAAAAATGAGGAGTCTTGTATCCTGCAACCACAGAGCACAAATAAGATAAATAATTTAAGAGTTAAAGGGGAATGAAACATAAAAATGAATATTTTATTTGTCACATTAATAAAGCATAATTATAATTAGATGATCAACCAGCTAACATAACAGTATAAACTGTCATAAAAAAATAATTAGCAACAAGAGCAGTTCCACCAATTTAAAGTCAATGTTTGTCAAGTTACAGCAGTTTCCTCAATATATGCATGACATTATCAGATCACCCAGCTACTGGGAAAATAAGGGGTATGCAGCATTACAAGGTGGTTTAAATGGCAAATAAGGTCCCCATATGATTTTAACTACGAGAAGTCATAATCTATCTCTATAAATAGAAAGCAGACCAAAAATACTAATCCATCACTTCTCATAACACAGTTAATACTAGATGATAAGCACCAATCCAACATCTGCTTTTAAAATGAGTGAATGTGGTACCAACCCTATAAATTTGAATTAAAAAAAATGTGATTTTTAAGAATTGCAACATTCTGACAGCAATTCTAGACAGTTAGTGGGAACACCAATAAGTATCTCAATCTGTCCATTGGCGTAAATGCAACGATCATTGCATTATTAGGAATAATAATAAGAAAATGCTCAGATCATGAAAACACAAAATTGGTGAAGGATGATTATTTTTTTCACAAAGCACCCTAATTTTCACAAATTAATTATTGATCATAATGTTTTGATCATTGTGAGGATAATTTAGTTAAAGACAAAATGCAGAGCTAAAAAGAAATTTCTCACCACCAATAATCCTAATAAGATCTGGCGATATTCCTGCTACAAACAGTTTATAGCATGAATTAATTCATTGACTGGTATTGGAGACAGAGAAGAGTCATCATATTGTCATGTGTAGTGCTTAATATTAGAAATGCATAACCAGAATCCAGTAGAATATATGTAGGATTCAAACTTCACTAATATTCTTTGGTAGTGATAGATCAATTTCTGTGTCCAGTAAAGGATCCACACATTGTGATTATACAAGGATATTTTTTTAGCTGTTTCCATTCTTTCTTATTTTCTTCATTTTTATTCTTTATTGTTCAATACCCAGATGCTTTGTAGTACTAACTTTTGAAACTAGTCTTTCTTTTCCCTTTTTAATTTATTTATTTACAATGGTAGCTGTGGCTGAGTGGTTAGACCGCTTGCTTCCCACCAAGGTAGCCCAGGTTTGATCCCAGGGGCCTGCATATGGGATTTGCAGTGGATGAAGCGGTGTCTGGGCAGGTTTTCCCAAGGTTCTCCAGTTTCCCCACCATTCATTCCAGCAATTACTCCATCATCACCTTTCCTTTCATCCATTTCATCTTCATTTCAAATCATCTTCCTCAGTCTTATACTTGGCTACAGGCTGATTCCGGTTCAGAGTTCTTCATTCTCTGATTCAATGTTCGTCTTGCTCCTCTACAGGCCTTTGACCTAGGCATGGTTGTGGGATGTAAGCCCTACATGTGGGGAGGGCAAGCTGAATAAGTAAGTCAGCAAGTTTATTTACGCTGAAATTCTGATCTAGTGCTGGAATCATGGATTTAAGTTTAAGACTATGAAAAATTTATTCTTTTTGGGACATATCCAAAACAAACATTGATAACTTTCTAAACTGCCAGTATGTATATAATGCTGAATATGAACCAAATATTTCAAGAAGGTATTATCCAAAACAGTTTTCATCAGAACATTATAGGCATTTGATTGTCCTTTAATTCATTCATTCTTTCTTTTACCTTCATCCAATAATTCTTTATGTTCATAAGATTTCTATTCACCATTTTCTAGCCACTTTTGTTCATTTTTTATGATGAATATACATGAATTTTTCAATTAAAATGGTACCATTCCCATTATAGTTTTGTTATTTATGCTATCTTTCTATGCCATCAGCTCAGTGTATTCTTTTTTTTATCTACAGTTTTAACTTTTTTCCCCCCACTAGATTTTTAAAGAAATGATGTACACTGAATTCATGTTTAGCTTCTGGATACTGAGATTTTAACAGATATCTTATAGGATTATGTCTGTCAGAGAGAAAGACGTTTAATTCTACACATTTCCTGTTTTACATGCCTAGTCATTATGTTGTGATAAGCAGTCATTTCCAAATTTGCTTTCACCACACCTCTTTGAACAAGTTCAAAATGAATATTTTTTGTGGAATTTAAATCTATGATGGAATATATTAAATATTTGGTGAAAGTTCTGGGGAGTCATACTGACCATCCCCTGCCTAACATATAGGTTTACCGCTGGCTAAGTAATCCTGAAATACCACTACTAAATAAATTAAAAGGCTACAATGTCATAGAGCATTACTCCTGAAAAATTGGACAGCGGGGAGGTTCATGCATATTAGTTAAAAGCTGTCTATGCCATAACATGGAAATCAAAAAAAGAGAAGATTTAAAAGCATACCAGAGTACATGTTTGAAATGTCCGCAATTGAACTAACTGAGCTGAAGACCATTGTTATCTTTATTTATAGAGTACCCTGTTATGATACTTTTGAAGTCTTTTTGAAACATTTTGATAATATGCTAAAACAGTTGACAAGGAAAAAGGTAAAAGCATTATAATTCCAACCGATTGTAATATAGATACACTAAATTCACATAGGTCACAAAAGAAGGGAATGGCAAATAGGTTTCTTAAGTTCCAATACATAGAAATGACTAAAAGCTGCAGCAAAATATTACAAATAGACATAGATGAATATCTAAAATGGAAAATCCATATCGAATACATAACAAAATTGAACTCAGCCTGTTTTAATATGATGTGTCTGGCACATATAATGAATATAGAAACAAACAAGCAGTCTATTATAGTTACTTCTCCTAAATCTTGACCTATGGCATATTATTATGGGGAAACACACCTGGATGGGAAACAGTTTTCAAAATTCAGAAAAAAATAATACGCATTATGTTACAAGCTGACTTCAGGAACTCATGCAAACCATTATTTAAAAAACTAAAAATCTTAACTATGCCTTCAGCATCTCTTTTGACAAGTCACCAGTTTATGAGCTTAGACTCACACTGCAAGCACTGTGTGACAATAAAGATTCTATTCTATTCACTACCTTTTAATGAATCCAACTTGTTTTTCCTTTTTTGACCCCAAAAGGTTCTAACAATTGGTGCTGTCATTACAAAAAGCAGATCACTATGTGCTGGCTTTGAAATTCCTATTTCTTTGTGTGACATCACAAGAAGCAACTCGATGGTAATAGCACTTCTTAAATGACAAAGTACTGAAAAAAAATCAAACTAATAACAACTAACCTGTTTTGTCAAACATAGGCCTTGAAAACACTGTCAAACCCAGCAATTTGCGGGAGTTCAAATGTTTAAACAGTATACCAGATAACAACAATGAATAACTTGCTATTAAAGTATTTCCTTCCAATTTATTTTGCGATAAATTTTGTGAGTTCCATATGAATGTCTTAGCGCAGTAACACATTGTTTTAACACATAATATTGTCCCTTGTAATGTAATGATAAATAATTTGAATTCATGTTTAATGCTGTTCACACACGCATGCACACACACACACACACACACACACACACACACGGACATGTTTCCAAAAATGCTTTTTTTGGATTCAGAGTGTCTCAAAACATGTATTTCTGGTGAAATCTCGGTATCAAATTTTTGGGTCATTAGTCAAAATTCTGTGTGTATGAATCAGGAAATTGAAATCAAACACCTCGCAACAAAACAGACACCTTTATTGAAAAAATAAAAGTAGAGGTGTTCAAGCAACATGAAATATTCTGCTGTAGCTTCATTTCCATGCGTGGTGAAAGGACCTTCTTCCTCCTTCTTGCAATCACTTGTATCAAAATCTTAAGTATAAGGTACACAGAAACTTTCATTCAGTTTATCCTGATTTACATACCTCATCATTCATTATTTCGTAAATATTTTCAGATCCCAACAATATGCATTTCCTTACAATTTTGGTACCTAGCTCATACTTTATTTCTTCGTTTTTTCATCAACTTCTATTCTGAATTGTCTTCCACTACTGTTACTATCACTGCCTTCATTATCAGCCTTATTGCAATTTACGCCATTATCATATAGTTTAGAAACTATACTTTTAAGAATTCTAGCTTTACATTGTTCCTTTTCTTTACCATTTGCTGTGGGATGAAGATAGTGAAGGATGAATTGTCTTACTAGAAGTTGGTGTTTGGAAATATTTTTCATTTCTCAGGTTTTAATGAAGGCCCTCTGAAATCTTCATCCAGCATAAGCTCTTTTTTTAAAATCTGTGACTGCTCATAATCTGTTTCCTTAATATGGAAGGAACATAAAGGAGCTTGAGGATCAGGTAAAAAATTGTTCCTCTTGCAAAATTCTACCCATATCCTATAAACGAGGGTTGTTAGAAAAGTTCTCGTAATCACCAACAGAGGTCACTGCTAGCACAATCTGGATGAAATAATAATTAGTCCTCCTTCTTGAGTAAACATGTGGCTTATCATGCTCTGGGTTACAGCTGTGGTGCTGACGCCTCTCTATTGTTGTTCCTATGTAGTGATTTTTGAAGGTGGAAAAAACTGAGATTCAAGCACTGATAAAGTACTTCATAAAGAAAGGTATGAAAGCAAATGAAATTCATGCTGATTTTCAGAGCACACTGGGGAACTCCGCTCCTTCAAATTCAACTGTTGCCAAGTGGACCAATGAGTTTAACTTTGGTCGGGAGAGCTTAGAAGATGATCCACTTAGTGTTCCATCAAGATGTGTCACCTCCCCAGAAATGATTACAAAAGTGCATGATATGGTTTTGGAGGGTTACCGACTCAAAATGTGAGAAATTGCTGATGCTCTAGGGATATCATTTGAAAGGACATATCACATTTTGACTGGAGAGTTGGGTATGAAAAAATTATCTTGTAGGTGGGTGCTGTGACTGTTAACACAGGATCAAAAATGCATCACAGTGCAAATGTCTGAACAATGTTTGGCCCATTTTCAGAAAAACCCACAAGATTGCATTGATATGTGACCACAGATGAGACATGGATCCACTACTATACCCCAGAGGCAAAGCAACAGTCAAAGCAGTGGAAACATGCTGATTATCCACCACCAAAGAAAGCAAAGGCAATACCTCAATCGGAAAGGTCATGGCATCAGTGTTCTGGGATACGAAAGGGATTCTGTTGATAGATTATCTTCCCATTGGTCAAACAATTATGGGAGATACTTGCTAACCTCCTGGACTAACTAAAGCAAAAAATATGCGAAAAAAGGCCAGGTTTAGCAAGGAAGAAAATCATCCTCCATCAAGACAATGTGCACTCACTCACATGTGTCCCTGCCATGGCAAAAATTCATGAACAGAGATATGAATTGTTGCCACACCCACCTTATTCACCTGATATGGCTTCATCAGACTTCCATCTCTTCCCTAAGCTAAAAAATTTCCTTTCTGGGCAGAGATTCTCTTCAAATGAAGAACTGGCTGGAGTTGAGGAGTATTTTGCAGGTCTGGAAGAATCTCATTCTTGAGATGGAATAAAAGCATTGGAACACAGATAGACCAAGTGTACAGGGAGACATTGAAAAATAAAAATATTTTGGATAAGATCAGTTGTTATTTAGTATGTCATTCAGAGAACTTTTCAAGCAACCCTCGTATTTTGGAAGCTTTGTCTCTATTTAAAAAATTATGAAAATGAGTTTCCCTGTATGTTCTGCTTTTTACTATAGTCATATGCACTACACAAAGGTATTTGTTTTTTCCTTTTTCATAATATTACATTGTTTGTAAATATAAACTGACTCATAACACTAACACAAGATACAGTCTCTTGAACTTAGAAATACCAGCAAACACAATTATTAAAATGATTACCGCATGTGGGACAGTGATTTCCATGTAATTACAAAGCATCTACTATGAACAGAGTGCATTGAAGATGTGTAACATAGATTTTGTTTACCTTATACGGCATAACAGTGCAGTGGCGTGTAGAAATAATCTCCACTGCATTTTAAAGTACATATCCTTCATTTAGGAAACAACATGATTTTTTTGCTTTGTTCCCCATTAACAAGTCCTATCATCCATTGTTGAATATACATGCCCATTTACTGCTCATCGGTTACTGCTAGTTTGTTAGTGTTGCAATAAAATTTTAAATCAAACAGAATGAAGTCCATGGGCTATATATTTTATTGTAGCCTGGTGAAGCCTTACCATGATGGTGATGAAGGACATAGATGTACAGATAAGGTGCGCCTACCATATCAATGTATACCAATTAGCATGGCATATTTGGACTGTAATTTTAAGTTGGCAAAACATCTTATTTATAACAATAAATTACAATGTAATGCAAGAGAATTTAATGCTTTATTATATGTGCGGTGAAATTTGTAACAGTTTGAATCTGCACATAAAGCCTTAAAAACACCTCCATTATCGTTAAAAAGGCCTTCCTTTCATACATTTTATGGGCATATCATAAAAATAGGCAAGTATGTATCTATATATAATTATACATATAAAAAGAGATAACAAAATTGACAATGACAGATGTGTGCCTGGAAATATTTCCAACTGCTGGATGAACAGCATTACATGTAACTTGTAAAACAATATTTAATTGACTATCTATACTTTAAGTCAGTTTCTGTTAGTAATGACCTCAAGTGAAGAGAGAGAGAGAGAGAGAAGGAAGGAAGGAGAGAAAGAAAGGGAGAGAGAGAGAGAAAACAAATTAAAAATTTTCAAACATGCTAAACTGCATCAAACTTCAACCTACCAAGGAATATTTTGGATTTGACTAATACTACAGAAGTAGTAATTTTTACTTTCTCTATTATGTATAGCAACTAGGGGAAGTATTGTATTTTACCCAAAAATTCAATTCAACATTCGAATTCAATGTTGAGATTTCATTGGAAATATACATTTTGAGGCCCGCTAATCCCACTAAAAAGACATTTATAGAAAGAGGTCAGTGTCTGTGAACAGCATAACTGAAAAACGAAAAGCTGATTAAAAACTTGATATTCAAGTTCAGTATCGAGAAATCCACCACCCCAAACTAGAATTTACGTGTAAAATGTTTTGAAAATTTTGATTTTCTCCAAAATGGTTGTAACAATTTTATTACAATAATATACGTTTAAGATCTTTTCATGACAAATGAAAGGCTTATTTGAATTTTCTGAGAATATCCTCTGAAGTCCTCTTCATTCTGAAGGACTTTTGCATAACTGGTAAATTGTAAGAGATACACAAAATCTTACTACACAAAAAATATAGATCTCGTTAAAGTTCACAATTTATGACAAACACAAGATATTCCTTGTTATTAGTTTGAATTTTCAAATACTTTTCTCAAATGGGAAGTCATTGTTCATTTTTACTTTTGCTACCATGTAGCTAGAAGGTAGAGAAGGTATTGTATTCCACCCAAAAATTTGATATCAAGATTTCACCGGAAATGCATGTTTTCAAGCTCCCAGAATCCCCCCCAAAAAGTATTTTTAGAAAAATGTCCATGTTTGTGTGTGTGTGTGTGTGTGTGTGTGTGTGTGTGTGTGTGTGTGTCTCTGTCTGTGAACAGTGTAACTTGAAAACGAAAAGTTCTATAAATACCAAATTTGATATTTAGGTTCAGTGTCATCCAAAGATGCGACAAAAATATTTTCAAGAAAATCCCCCATTCCGAAATACCCTTTATATGGAACATTTTTTGAAATTATTTTATATAAAATGGCTCTAATGATTTTGATTAAAATACCATATACTAAACATATTTACTTGATGAAATATGTTGAATTTTCTGAGAACAGCCATATGAAGTTCTCTTCATTCAGGAATTTTGTATAATCTTGTATAACTGGTAAATGTTAGGTGATAGATGAAAATGCACTACACAAAAAATGTAGGTCTCTATAAAATATACAATTTATTTCAAATAAGTTCTTTTATGGCATAAGCCATTTCTGAGTTATCCATTACTAAAGGTTCAAATTGTTCATTACTTGGTCTTGAAGTTTTGTCAACAATCAGTTGTTTCTCGCAATCGCATGGAAACAGTATGGAATTTTAAGGCCAGTGTATAGTGTAGTTCTTAAACGTTTGACTACCATTCTTCCCTTTGCATCTGTAACAAAATGTGTAATGCACCTATTTGTGCAAAGGTTTATTTGGATTAAAATGTAGTAGATAGAAAAATAAGCTTTAGCAAGAATAGTTTGTATACCCAACAATAAAGGTAGAGGGAGAGAAAGTCATGTGAATGTATTACATCAGATTTTGTTCCCCCTCTTGACCATGCGAAGAGAACAGAAGTTCAAAGCCATTACACAACATCCTGCTCTTAAAAGATTTGACTACCACTTAAAGCCTACGGTATTCCCCTAATCTCATTGTACCTACAAGCACAAATGCATTAAGACAATTTCTGCAAATTAACATTCTGCAAAATTTCTGCAAAACTGATTAACATGAAGTAGATAGAAGAATAAGCGTTTGCAAGAATAGTTTGTACAGGACAGAGTAGAAAAAGTCATGTGAGTGTAACATCAGATTTTTTCTCTAGTAAGCTTTTGTTTTTATCTTATGATTTCACAATTATGCAAAATTCTACGAGAATGAAAAGAAATCAGGTTGTTTACATAAAATCAAGGCACAAATTTTGTCAAGTGAATGCCTCAAAACATGTGAGGGGATTTTCCTGTGATGCATGGGACAGTCATACAAATGCTAAAATGATGAAAAATAAATCAATGTTAAACTCTCATGTTGCTCTATCAAATTATTGGCAGGACATGTTTTGAGGGTCTATTGTCCCCATTCTCAACTTTCAGCTGCTGGTCGGCTAACTGGTGATTCCCTGATGATCTACTTCTTTGCTGGGTAACTGTAGCATCATCTGGTGTGGGGTTTGTGAATTCAGAGATTAAACAATCGTCTGCTGGAGGATATTTCGATGTACAAAAATTTTGATTCAAGTATGCCCTTTTCCGTAAGTTCAGTTCTACGCGGTTATGTACTGATTTTAACAACTTGAGCTTTTATTCTATATTTGATTTTCTTCCTGGAAGTGATTGGCTGTAACTGATTTATCTGTTTGTACCTGGTATTTCTGAAGTGAATCCCATCGAAAAGAAACCAGGCACACACAAAATGGACTGTTTAGATTGCAACAAAACATACATTGGAAAAACCAAGAGGAACACAAGCACAATACTAAAAGAACACTTAGAAATATTAAGTACAGTTAGATAAATCAGCCATAACATATCACTTCTGGGAAGAAAAAAAACAATACAGAGCAAAAAGTCAAGCTGCTAAACTCAGTACTTAGGCATGTAGAACTGAGTTTATGGGAAAGAACACATATAAAAAGTTTTGTATACTGGAACATCCTCCAGCAGATAATAGTTTAATCTCTAAATTCACCAACCCCACACCAGATGATGCTGCAGTTATACAGGGAAGAAGAAGAAGAAGAAGAAGAAGAAGAAGAAGAAGAAGAAGAAGAAGAAGAAGAAGAAGAAGAAGAAGAAGAAGAAGAAGAAGAAGAAGAAGAAGAAGAGATCAGGGAATCGCCAGTTAATCGACTGGCAGACAGAAATGGGGACAATGGGTTTAGCTACATCTTACTTACCAAAGTCTTGCAAACTTAGATACATCTAGCTTATAGAGGAGTACAACTATTTCATCTCAGCAGTGACCTCTGCGCTCTGAGATAAATCATGAAGCAAATCTGCTAATGAGATGCATCTCACTGTGTATGAATAAGCTGCATCTTTGTCTGACATGCGATACATATCTTGTATTTTCAAGACTCCCCAGTAGGCGACTCAGGTAGTAGAGAGCAGGTTGAAAGCGTGATGCCTGAGTTTATGATGGTTTACCAATGCAGAAGGCCAAACTATGAAGTATAGAGAGATTCTCTTGAATACAATTATAAAGATCTCTATCGGTTTAGGAAAGAAAACACGGAATGGTTAGGACATAAATTTTTCTTTTTCTTCTTATTTTTTCAAATGTTCTGCACCCATTAGTTGCACCTTTTTTTTTTTCTTTCTTTCTTTTCGAGTTTATATAAACCTCAATAATGTCTTATTATTCAGAAATACTGTTGTAGATTCTAAACATTTTACAAAAAGGAATTTTCCTTCAGTTAAGCAATATTTGCTTTCTGGAAGAGCATTGCATTTTTTTTATCCCTTACCATCTAACTGTATTTGCTTATTTCCATTGAGAAGTTTTATATTTTCTTAATAAATTTAATCTATTTAGACAGTTTATGTATTGGAATTTTGAATATATATATATTTTTTTTTTTTTTTATTACTTAACATATGTCCCCATTTCCTTACCAGCTATGCTGCTCTTTTTGCCTGGCACCCTGGCCTTCTGGCTCCTCTAAACATTCCTTACTACCTTTTATCCATATTTGCCCATCTTCTCCTTCCTCCACTTGCCTTTCTACCTTTCTTATCTCTCTTACTTTTCTACTCCATTTCTCTTTTACTTTCTTTAAGAACTCCCCCATATTCCTAATTTGCTTTTCTTCTTTTCTCGTTAGCATTTTAATTGCTACTATTTTCCTATCCATTTTTTCCCATTTTTCTTCCCATACTTGTCTCCATTCTACTAATTCTTTGCATTCTGACATATAATGCTCTGTACTTTCGCTATCGTCGCATAATTCACAAATTCCATTTTTTTTCCTCTTAACCCTCTCAAATACATTGCTCCTGTTCTCATCCATGCAAACGCTTCTTTTCCTGCTCTATTACAATAATCTACATACCCTTCTCTTCACCATTTCCTTTTTACTAATCTATAGAACCCTAGTGACTTTTTATTTTCTAAGCTTCCCCAAATCTCTTGTCTTTCTATATCCTCCACTCTGTTTCTTACTGCTATCCAAAAACCATCGCTATTTCTTTCTCCTATTCTCCAAATATCTCCCATTCCTATCTTCTCCATAATTTTTTCTACCCCTGTCCACCAGCTATTTTTATTTTTCATACTCTTTTGTTGTTCCATGCACATCTTTAAAATTTCCTCTTTATCTTTTCTCAAGCACCTAAACCAAAATTTTAATATCCTTTCCAGTATCACTCCCTTTCTTCTTGTTCTTCCTAATTCCACTAATGCTACTTCCCCTGATGCTGATCTTGTTAGCCCCAATAGCTCTTTACAGAACATTCCATAGCTCTGGTCTATTTTCCTGCTTAATTCAGATCCTCCCCAAATTTCTACTGCATATAACATTCTTGTTTCCACCAATGTTTCATACATTCTTTCTAGCCACTTAGTTGGCATTTCCAATTTATATTTGCACATCCTTACTCCTGTCATTGCTGCCTTTCCTTTAGCCACAACCTTCCTGCTATGCGCCCCCCATTCACCATTACTGCTCAATCTCACCCCCAAATAATCCATCTCCTTGACAACTTCTAATTTTAAACCCCCCATCTGCCATTTCTCTTCTCTTTTTAGTTTATTTCCTCTTTTAAATACCATAACTTTTGATTTATTTATATTTACTTTTATTCCCCATTCTTCGCAGTATTCTTGTATTCCGTTGACTGCTTTCTGTAACCCAATTACCGTTATAGCCCCGACCATAAGATCATCCGCATATAGTAAACCTGGTATCTCTGTATTTGCTATTATGGGGCAGTGCAGATTTTTTCCTTTCACTCTTTCTAATATGTCATCTATAAATTTTGAATATATAGTTTTTACTTTCTCTACCATGTACATAGTAGGTAAAGAAGGTATTGCATTCCACCCTAAACTTTAATGCCGAGATTTCACTAGAAATGCATATTTTGAGGCCACTGAATAAAAAGAAGTAGCTCCATGTGTGTACGTAGTTTGTGAACAGCGTAGCTCAAAAACAAAGTCAGATAAGGCACCAAACTTGGTATTTAGATTCAGTACCTTCCAAAAATGTGACAAGAAAATTTCTCCATCCCAAGCTATTCTTTACATGGAACGTTTTTCAAAATGTTTTTATCTTCTAAAAAAATGGCTAACAATTTTGATTATAATACCATGTAGTAAAGATATTTACATGACACATAAAATGTATGTCTTGAATTTTCTGGGAATAGCATGTGAAGTAGTCCACTTCATTTGGAAGGAATTTCATATAATCTCATATAATTGCTAAACATTAAGTGATAGATGAAAACATACTACACAAACAATGTTGATGTCTTTAAAACACACAATTTATTTCATATACTTTTTTTTTGTGGCATCAACCATTTCCGAGATATCTGTTATTAATGGTTTGAATTGTTCAATACTAAACCATTCTTTTTAAAGTCAGTTCTTTTTCAGTTGTTTCTCACGATGTCCTGGAAAGAGTATGAAATTTTAAGGCTAGCATATCACTATTCCTTTTGAATTTATAACAAAATGTGTAATGCATCTATTTCCAGAAAGGGTTATCTCGATTAAAATGAAGTAGATAGGAAAATAAACTTTTGTAAGAATTACTTGTATATCCACTAATATGCCATAGAGGGTATAGGAAGTCTTGTGAATGTAACACATCAGGTTTTTACTTTTTCTACTACATATAGTAAGTAGAGGAAGTATTATATTCCACCCAAAAATTTAATGTTGAGATTTCACTGTAAATATGCTTTGAGGTCCCCTGAACCCCCCCCCCCCCAAAGAAAAAGCATTTCTAGAAAAAGGTGAATGTGTGCGTGTCTGTGAACACCAAATTCAAAATGAAAAGTCGGATAAATACCAAACATGATATTTAAGTTCAGTATCTTCCGAAGATGCAGCATCCAAAGAAGAAAATCACCCCACCCCAAACTACCCTTTACATGAACAATTTTCAAAATGTTTGACTTTCTAAAAAATGGCTCTAATGATTTAGTCCTGTCGATTTTCAGTTGTGTTTTGCAACTGTAAGGAAAGAGTGTAATAGTAAACATACATGGAATTTTAAGGGCAGCATATAGCAGCCAGTTCCTAAACATTTGATTATTGCTATTCCGTTTGTATCTATAACAAAATGTGTAATGTAGCTATTTTTGCAAAAGTTTATCTTGATGAAAATAAGTAGAGAAATGAGCTTTAATAAGAATAGTTGTATACCTCCTAATCAACAATAGAGGGTAGAGAAAATCATGTGAATGTAACATCAGATTGTTTCTAAAGTTTCTAGCACATTAACAATTTGAAGTGATTTTTCAGATCAGAAAAATGATCTGAACCTTCACAGGACTTCCTCTACCTATGCTTCAACAAACTATTATTGCAGAAGCTTATTCTTTTATCTACTTCATGTTCATCGATAAAAGCATTTGCAAAAATTATTTTATTGCATATTTAGGGGATTAGGGAAGTACAGTAGGCTTAAATCTTTGAAGAATGGGGCGCTATGTGATGGCTTTGGAATTCCATTCTCTCTGCATGATGACGAGAAAAAATGAAGTGACTTTCTAATTTATAAAAATATTAAGTATTTGAAAATTCAAACCAACAACAAGGAACATCTTGTAAATGGTTAACTTCACAAAGGAGATGTATTTGAAATAAACTTGCACATTGATGAGATCTACATTTTTTTGTGTAATAAGATTTTATCTATCTCTTACAGTTTACCAGTTATGCAAAAGTCATTCAGAAGAATACTTCAGAGACTGTTCCTAGAAAATTCAAGACACGTGAAAATGTCTTAAACATATGGTATTTTAATCAAAATCGTTAGAGCAGTTTTGAGAAAATCAAATTTTTTTCGAAACATTTTCCATGCAAAGGGTAATTTGAGGTGGGCCGGTTTTCTTGAGTATCTTCATGTTACATCTATAAAAGGTATAGAACTTAAAAACCAAGTGTGGTATTTATCAGACTCTTTGTGTGCACACACATGCATGCACACACACATACCTGTTTCTAAAAAGGCTTTTTTTTGGGGGGTTCAGCGGGTCTTAAAACATGTATTTGCAGTGAAATCTCAACATCAAATTTTGGGCGGAATAGAATACTTCCTCTACTTACTGTAAAATACGTAACAGAGAAAGTAAAAATGTGCAAAATAAACTCTGCAAATTTCAGTGGCGTAGCTTGATACTGTGTTCTGGGTATACTAGATTTTAAAAATTGAATTTGTTAAATGATCCACAAATTCCCATACATTAGTGTTTCATAAAATAGTGTGAATTCTCTATTATGATTTGATTGTTATTATTATTAGTTTTGTTTTAGTAGTCATTAGCATCACTATTAATTGCCGAAATTGACTGAACATTCATTTTTAACCAAACTAGATTATAAAAATATAGCGTTAGGTGTAACTTTACAAAACACCACAAACCATTGTATGACTGTAAATCATGAAAAAAATGTGGGTACTCACTCAGATTTTCTTGTAATATAAGCTCCAGTCGGTGATTTTTATTGCAAGCTTTTCTTTTAATATTTTTAATATTTTATATTCCTTTTCCCCGCCAAAAAGCAAACATACAAAGCAACACACTTTGTTATGACGTAACTGCCAGTTAACCAATTAAATTTACTGTACCAGGATGTTTTAAATGTCTGTTTTTGGTTCTTTTCCTGGAAGACAATGCCAAGCTTAGGAATTGGTCTTTTGCCTTTAAGTTCACACTTTTTCTCATAAGATAGAGTTGGAAACTGAGTTTTTAATAAGTAATCGACTAAATCGATGGAACTGTCCATATTTCTAAAATCATAAATAAAACACGCACAATGAAAACAATACACAGGTTTATGTAAAATTAATACTTTACTGCACTGCACAGCTGCACGCACATAATGCTGTTCACCAATAACTGAGGAATGAAATCTTTATTTTACACTGCCTTGCCCTACTCTTGTCTACAACCCCTATTGTCCTGTTTTGGAACCTTGTAGAGAGCAGGTACACAGACTTCAACACCTCACTAAACGTGTTAAGTCTCTGCTGCTGCCTTTGTGCCCTTAATGCACAACAAAATATAGTATGTCTTCCTACAACGAGAGGTTGAAATTTAGTGGGAAAAACTATATAAGTTCACTCTTGATGAGACTTACACTCGCTCAGCCATCCCAGTCTCTACTCGACTTTGCTGCCGCATCATAGATTTCGAAGCTGCCTAAAAACGCAGCACTACAATCTGACACTTAGCAGTACGGTTTGGGGCGTTGGGGTAAGCAGCGTTGAAGGTGATTGTATTAATTAGTTTTTCATCACTTGTTTGAAGCTGTCTTTATTTATATGTTTAAAAATTTACTTAGTTTCTTGGCAATTTATTTAGGTAGACTCAGTCTCAAAGTCTACCCTTATGCTACGCCACTGACAAATTCCTTAACATGTTTCCTGAAGTAGGAAATTTAGATGGCAAGAGTGTACTGAATATTGGTCCACTGGTGTCCTGCTAAATATACCTAGCCAAAATTGGTTTGGGTCACATTTGAAGTGATTAGTCTCACTCTATAGCCTAAATGCTACAAACAGCTGCTTACTGGGTTGCCTACAAGAAAGGGGATTACTAATAGCGTATACTGCTGCAGCAGTTCGCCCCTGAACCCTGAAATGAAACCAAAAGAGTATTTTTTGTTAACAACTTTTAATGATTGAGTTCTATTTCCACCACACTTTATTTCAAACCAAAACAAAATAGCTACATAAACAATGTATTTTGCTGAAACATAGAACTATACTAACAGGTTACGCAAATAAATATTTACAACTTACAAAAACTCATTGTTGTACATGTTTCTCATTAAAATAGGTAATACACATTTGAGTTTGTCCTGGGCATTCCATACAGAAAGTACGGAAACCTTTTTTGTTTTGTTGTCTGCTACTTTTTTGCCTTGTTGTGCAAAGATTCTTTGGTAGCACAGGGTGCAATGTTGCATAAATCTCCTTGCTGCTACTTTCCCCAAAGTATGCACAGTTTTTCTTTAAGAAGGAGTGGCACATGTTGCATATTGGTCAGATGGAAGACAAATGACTCTGAATGCTCAAAATGACAGCTTTCTTTCTGGAGGTAAACTGCTCTTTTTGCTGTATAAAATCCAGGAATTGACTACAGCAGTACCCAATAGAAGCTCCATGTCAACTTTCCTCTGCCATTTCACCCCTTTTCTCAGTCCTGAGTAGTAGAATATCTGATTTCTAAGAACAACATTGTTTTTCATCTTGTATTCCAGTATAGATTTAGGCTTCATGATGACTTTCCCCTTTCTATTCTTCTTACCAGTGTCTTCAAGAGTGACTGTGTGTCCAGGTATTGTGGAAATCATCAAAACCCTCTTTCTCTCCATTCCAGTTAATTATTTTCACACCTTTCATATCCTGTGCTCCGCATATTTCTCCTCTTTTAAGTATCTTTTCTACTATATTTCTGGGAAATCCTAATTTATTGTTCCGTAGAGAACAGATTCCTCCATTAGCTTGTACACTAAAGAACTGCTGATGTAGAAATTATCTGCAAATAGAATGCAACCTTTCTCAAGTAAGGGCTCACACATTTTTAAAGTAATAGCTTTCATGTGGTCCATACCGCGAAGCTTTCCCTTGATAAATCTGCAAACATAAGTATACCTTTGGCTGTGCAGATTTTGTATAGTTTGACACCATACTTACAGGATTTATTAGGGATGTATTGCCTAAAAAGCAGCTTTCCTCTCCAAGGTATCATGATTCATCAATGACGATGTCTCCGTCAGGAGTTATGGTATTCTGAAAACGTTCCTGCAACTTTTCTATTAACATTTGTAATTTGTAGGTTCTGTTACATTCATTCCTAGAGGCTTCATTATTCACAAATGCCAACATGAGAGCAAAGCTAGAAAGCGATCATGGGGCATTGTGGCTTTTATGACCTAATTTTCATATAATAGGTTTTTGGACCTAATGGGATATTTCTGGAATTACATTAAATCCATGAGTACGACTCCAAGAAATCTGCTCACTTTTTTTTTTTTTTTTGGGGGGGGGGGAGTTTTAACACTTTCTGTGCTGCATATCTATTTGTTTCCATAACCATAGTTTGAAGCATTTTATTATATATATATCAGCAGGAATGTCAAAATTGGTGCAAACATTAACTACTGAATAGACATTAAAACATAATTATGTCTGCATCATTTTGTCCTATTGGACTCCCAGCTGGGTTGTCAATTTCATTACCATCATTGTCAGTAACATTAACAGCATTAGACATGTCATAATTTTCAACTTCTTGCTCTGCATCAGAATCATTGGTTAGATTTGTGTCAAATGTACTGCTATCTTGTGGAATGAAAATTGGGTCATTGTCAGATGCAGGAGAAAAGTCAATGTCACTTTCGTCAATTTCATTTAGGTAATAATTTATATAATATTCAATACCTGATTCAACTAATGGTGTGCTGGATTTTCTTTTTCTTGAGGTGGAAGGCATAGCTTGGCCCATTCTGACTGCAAGGAAAATGATGAAAATTATGTAGATCAATTCGAACATGGATTTTAATTTACAATAAGGCATTTTTACGCATTGTTTGTTTATGCAACTGTGACATCAGCTGACTGTACCAGAACCACATGTTAAGTTATGGATCAAGCATAGGAGATGCATCACTTTCACAAGAAATTAGTTTTATTCATCTACATCATCTTGCCCTTAGTATGGCTTCCTTCAGGAGGGAACTAAAGCCAGTGGTCCAGTGTCTAGATTTACAGCACGTAAAAGAATCTCAAGCCTGATAGAGGCCTCTGAGCAAAATTAATGGTCTTTCATGCCCAATATAGAATGGGATGCTAAGGACCATAGCAGTTAAAGAGCATCCATAAATTAAACTCAGTATTAATTTTCTAGCGATTTGAATCTCACACCTAGCTTTCGATAAATCTTACAAGTTGTAATATCACCCAATAGGTCCTCAAAACATGTTGTGCCAATAATTTGGTAAGTGCAGTAATATGAGTGTTTAACGATCATTTTCCATCATTTAATTATTTACTTCACTGCGTGAAAGCCCCAATGTTTTTAAATCATGCTGCCATCTTAATCCTAAACTAACATGGAGATATGGTACTGAAACAAGAATTGAAAAAGCCAAGGATTAGATATGGCATAGAAATGAAGCAGAAACAATAAAGGTATGATGTTTAGCAAGTACTTACAATTTTCTGGGTTTTTGACCTATGGTATGATGAAAATTTGTGCAGAAGGAGGAGAAGAAGAAACTAAAACTCATATTTGTACACTAAAATACACAAAAAACCACCAACATTCTATAATTCACAGTTCTTGTCTAGTCAAAATTTGAAGCACTTTAGACAAACTTCACTTCTGAGTTCAAGGCAGATAGGTTTTGCACACAGATTTTCACTTTGTCATGTGATCTGGGGCACAGTATACACCTGGAGTTTTTCTGGAGTTTTATTAAGACTCTTCTGTGAATTCATGTCTAGATCCCTTTCTCTCATATCTACTTCCAAAGCCTGTTCAATGATATTCCTAAGATTTCCAGACAAATTTGATTGTCAAGTCTTCTTTGCATATATGCAGTTGCTAGAGCACCAATGACCTCACGAAGGTACACTACAGGTTCCTCTTAAAATTTATATATTTCCATTCAAATACAACATCATAGAATTCACTCCTGCTTAGTCCAATATGCCATAGAAAAATCAAAGATGTCATTTTCTAGTTTTCCGAGCAACAATGTAAATATGCCCAAGTTGGGAAAATGTATCCCCTTTCATTGAATTATAAAATAGTATTGAAATGGCTTCTAAGTTTCTTCATTGGCATTCATTTATGCATTGCAGACAGGTGCACAATTCATGTTCCCTTTTAAGTGTTTTATTATCTCTGAACACAAACTGGGAAGACAGAATTTCTGGTTTGTTCTTCCTCATAGTGCTAACTATTGTCTATTTGTAGTGATTGAGCATTTTCTCAGCTAAGGGAGCCAATTTAAACTAGTTGTCCATTTTAGGTTTTGCCCTGTCCCATGAATTGGTCTACTAATTTCACAGACATATTGCAGAGGAATAGGATCACTGCTCCGCCTGGCTTCACTGCAAATATAAGGCATCACCTTCACCATATGAAAGGTCCAACTGTCACACACTGTAACTACTTTGAGACCATATTTGTCAGGTTTTGAAGCTATGTATACCTACACGCAATGGACAATTACCTCAAAATCCTAACAACTGCTCATTAATTGTGCAGTATTCATGTAGTATGTAATATCTCATGCAGTTTGAAATAAAGCAGTTCCAAACATCTCTTACTGGTCCAAGTTTATGCTGCAAGCTCTGATAGACTTATTGTCAGAGCATGAACAGTTTATCAGAAAACAGAACCGACTTTCACCCATAGCTGTCCTGTAAATTGGAGGGTCATGTGGCTATATCTCTGTTTTGGCAATAGCGCTATCACAACAGTTCATTTTCTGATTATTTACTTATTCGTTTGTACATTACACAGCCATAGAATTAATTTCCTCAGTAAATAGAATGCTCCAAGCTTGAATATTAGTTACTACCTTTTTGACTTCATCTTTACAACCTCGTAATCAAATAATTTTTAAATGCTGTATGACCGCAATATTTTTCATATATAGCCCTCTATTGGTAGTCATTCTTTCCCCACAATGTAGTGTGGGCAGCAAACTACTTTCTTCATTGACATCTAAATCTTCCCGTTCATCAACATGGGTATCTTCTTCAGTTTTACTATTTATTTCTGAATGCACTTCCACATTGTCTCCATTTCACAGTCCAAATGCAGTTCATCATTTTCACTGTCACTTCCTATCTCTAGCAAAGTTGCTTTAATCTTGTCCTTAAAGGATGGACTATCAGCTCAAAAAGTAATTTATTCTTATAAGTTACATAGTAAGGCAGTAAAACTCACTACTAAGTAAAACACTGAAGTTATTACCATCGCAGAAACTTTTTGGGCTTTCAGTGTAGACACGTCATATGTTTGATGATCCACCGATGTTTTGCTCCACTTGTGTTGAGCTTCTTCCATGGGCGGGCCCTCAAACATTATGACGTGGCCTACATCAGGAGCCCACAAAATTTCTGCAATAGACAACGGCCATGGAAGCCTGCATACCTACTAAGTAGGTTACCTGCTTCTTAGGAAGAATGCAATAGAAGAAATCTGCTGAACACTACTGCATGGAGAAGGACAGGAACCCAGTTGCTCATTATAATACCATTATATGAATGTTGTTAAGAGGAAATTCCAGGAAAGCTGATTTCTGCATTGCAAGGGATAGGAAAGTATAGAAAAGGTCAAGAGTCAATGCAGCAAACATTCCAAATTAGCAACAAATTTAAAAATGACTTGGGTCTGCACAGACCCCATATGTAGTTAAGGGTTTAGACTTTAACCCATTTTTTTTATACCAGTGGTACTGGTGCATTAACAGGAAAATACAGCAAGCTAATCAGTCTTGTTAAACCCAACTTCACAACTTCAACCTACATATTTTATCGCATCTACAGGTATATTCATGCAGCAGATTTAACTACAACTAGAGTAATGACTTAACAATGCTATCATTTACAGTGCTTTTCCTTCACACTGTGGCTACCGCACAGCTGCTTGCGCACCAGTCACCACACCTTGGACTTCCACCGAAACAGTTATAATATACCCCCAAACCGCCTTACGTTCCCATATTTATAGTTAAAGTTACAATGATAATAAGTGCATACTTGATCATAAGAGATGTTCAAAATGTTGCCCTTATCTATCCACACACTTTTGGCACCTTCTCAGGAAATTTTCATTCACACTGGAGAGTTCAATATGTGAAATTGAATGAATTTCTTGCCACATGTTTTCTTTTGGTTGTTACAATGTATGGGGATTGTTACATACATCTTAATTTTCATGTGATCATCAGAGTTT
Organism: Deroplatys truncata; assembly: GCA_030765065.1. NCBI lineage: Eukaryota > Metazoa > Arthropoda > Insecta > Mantodea > Mantidae > Deroplatys > Deroplatys truncata. The sequence continues at coordinate 178,435,763 of CM060975.1, read as the reverse complement.
GGTAAATTGCTGTAATTGGATTTTGCAAAATGATAAGTTGACCTATATTTAATATTCTTCTCTGATGAAGCATGGTCCCATTTATGTGGCTATGCAAAATAGAAGATATTGGAGTACAAAGAAAGCCCATTTTACACAAGAGATTACCTTGCACAATGCAAAAATTGGTGTGCACTAAATGCATACAGAATAATAGGAACTACATTTTTTGAACTGATCAGCACTGAATGTCAGTCTGAATTTTTCTAACAAGACTTTGCTACTGCTCACATAGCTGGTGAGTCATTATATTTAATTCAGGAAATGTTTGAAGATAGGGTAATCAGTAAAGAATTATGGCCCAAATGATACCCTAATTTAAATGTATGTGATTTTTATCTATGTATGTACTAATTGGCTATGATATGAATACATACAGTGGGAAGAAGAACTAAAGTTACAAAACAAGTGAGTGGCACATTGGAAGGACAATCAGGTAAAGAAAATATCTACGTTCCAAGTTACACTTGGTAACAAGGCTGAGGCCTGCACATGTATACCCCCGCCACTGTATCTTTGCACTTGACAGTTCGTGTGGCTTCGCGTAAGGTTGGCTACATTGTGGTTGCGACGTTGCCAGAGTGGCTAGTAAACAACAACAGCTGATTGTTCTCCTTTTTATCGTGTCTAAGCCACATACAAAAGTGTACGTAAGTAGTGAACGTCAATGAATAACTATTTTGTATTATTATTGTTAATTGAAAATAGCTCTGCATAAACATTGCAGCATATGTAGAATAAATTACGCACTTTTGACAATATAGAAACAAAATACAAACTTCCTGCTACAATGAGGAGAAATAAAACAAATTATAAACATGCCATAACAAAGTTATTTTCACTCACGTATTTAAAACTGCAATGGCTCAATTCCATCCAAATCCCTGTTGTCGTCGTCATCATCCTCGGAACCATCATTGTCATCATCATCTTCACCAAGGCATATCATCAATGTTCACAGTCTATTCCTTGTGCTATTCCTTGTCTATTCCGTCTATTTCTTGTGCTTTTCGTATTAGCTTATTCACATGATATACTCTTTTCTTCCACAAAGCCGCGTCCACCGTAGCCTTGTGAATAACAGTTCTCGTGCTTAGTCCAGAGCTGCTGATTTCGCTGTATGGCTTTATCAGCAGGAATAGAAGGATGGCCATGAAGCTTCATGTACTCCTTTTCCTGTTCAAAGAATTCCCGGGTTCTCCTTAATAGTTCCAATACCTGACTGTTTTCATTATGTGACCGTACATTTCCCTAATGCCTTGCCCCTCACTCCCCTCTGATTCCTAGCCTTGATTGTCAACAAAACACAGTGGTGCCCACCACCATATTCCTCCACCATCATTCATATCGTGGCTGGCTAGTATGTCTTTATTCACCGTAAGAAATGTTTATACAATTTCATGGTTTCATCAAACTCTTTAAAACTAATGAATACAAAAATATTAAATATGCTACAAGCAATACAATTATGAATAAATATGTATAATAATATATGCAACATTACAAAGTTGGGCTAAAATAGTCGTAAAATTCTTGCAAATTGTAAAAATATTGATCAATTAAAAACTTTGTAGTGTACTGAACCCTACAACTGAACAAGAAATGTTGCAAATATTTAAAGACTTAAAACCACAATACTCAGCAGGAATAGATGAGATTCCTGATCCCCTTATTAAAAAATGTGTTCATTTAATCGTTCAAACTTTAACTTATTTATGTAATGAATCTTTTAGCAGTGGAGTCTTTCCCACATGTCTAAAAACAGCTATTGTCAACCCACTATATAAAAAAGCGGAACGAAATAATATGAAAAATTATCACCTATTGCCATACTATCAGTATTTTCAAAAATTCTAGAAAAGCTTTTCCATAAGAGGCTTTTATACCTCTTAGAAACAAATAGCCTGTTATCTAGTGACCAACATGGCTTTACAAGTAACCGCTCCACTGAAACAACAATATTTTCTTTCATGTGCGAGTCCCTTAGGACTACTGATGAAAAAGAGCACATCTCAGCAATATTCTTAGACTTATCAAAAGTCTTCGATACTATGAACCATCAAAAGTTATTAGCATAACCAGAAAAATATGGAACCAGGGGGTTACCCCATAAGTGGATTAGTTCATATTTGTGCAATAGGAAACAGCTTGTTCAAATTAAACATAGAGAAATTTAGAACTAAAGAACTATAGACCAAATTCCCACGAAATGAAATACGGAGTACCAAAAGTGTCCGTACTGGGCCCAATACTATTTTTGCTTTTCATTAATGATTTTACATTAAATGATCCTTATGCTAAATCTTTTCTCTTTGCTGACGACACAAACATCCTTGTGAGGGCAAACGACAAGGAAAACTTTTTAAAATCAATCTACCAAATATAAGATAAAATAGTAAATTATTTTATTGACAATAACTTTATTATAAATATTGGTAAGACATTCATACAAAAAGAAATAGCGAATACCTAGCTCCACAAATTCAACTGTTTAATCAAATCATTGAGAAAGAAGAAACTGCAAAAATTTCTCGGTTTTTGGGTTCAAAGTAATTTAAAATGGGAAAACCACATAAATTATATAAACAAGAAGTTAGGTACAGCATGCTATATGATAAGAATACTAGCAAGATGTACAAGGAGAGTCACTGTTAGAACAGCTTACTTTGCAAACGTTCATTCTCTGCTACGTTACAGTATAATATTTTGAGGGGAGTCACCTGCAAGTAAAACATGTTTCATAATGCAAAAAGAAGATAGTTCGAGCCATGATTGGGGCCAGTCCAAGATGATCATGCAAACCCCTATTTAAAGAACTAGAGATACTTCCCCTCCCTTGTATCTATATATTCGAAATAACAATGTTCATCCATAAAATCAGTATGAATACTAATTCCCCTTTCATAAAAATGAACAAATACACCAGTATAACACAAGGCAAATCAGTAATTTACATATCTATCAGCATAATACATCTTTGTGCCAAAAAAGTATATTGCACTCCGGAATAAGGATATACAACAGCCTACCAGAATTTTTTGAAAAGAATACAGCAAAAAAGAAATGTCAAATACTTTTTAAAGGCATATCTAATCAACCACTATTTCTACTCAATCCAAGATTTCCTATCCAACGAAAATAATAATTAATTTCATGTATGTATATCCAATCTTGTATATCACACCTTTAATTTTTATTCTTTGTATTATACATATTTAAGTAATAATTTTGTAAATATTTTGTTAATTTTAGTTTTATGTGTCCAACATTGATTGTACTTTCTGTAGCTGACAATTTACTGGATCAAAAAATTACTTACTTCCTAAATTCAGCCTTGTTACTTTGACTTATTTTATTAGTAATTAAATTATTCATATTCACACTGTGCAAAATGGAGTTAACCTTTTTTGCTGTTCTGGCAATATTTAGATTTAATTTTTTTAGAATTTGTACCTATGCGGGAACTTGAAAAAATAAGTTGTATGCAACAAACCCCATACACTGTTAGAACTAAAAGAAAACATCAGGTGAGAAATTCATTCAACTTTGATTATTAAACTCCAGTGTGAATGAAAATTTCGTGAGAAGATGCCAAAAATGTATGGACCCTGAAGGACAACATTTCCAACTTCTCTTGATAACTTATTAGTATAAAATAAAATTGTTGCAATTCATGGTGATGCATGGGACAAAACATGTGTATGTATTTATATGTATATATCTATGTATGTATACTGAAACAAAATTTTGGATTTCACATTTACTTTAGAACATGGCTTTAGTAGGAAAAAAATAGTGGGGGACTCACTTTTATAGGACCCTTCATAAAGGAGGATACTGTTCATCAGTATGTGAAATCTCTTGCTTATGAAAGACAGTTTCATTTCTTACCTGTTATAATATTATCAACATTTTGTCTACTAACAGAAATTTCCTCTTACTTCATCCAGAGTCATTGATTAGAGGCTAGAATCATCTACTGACTTTCCATACAAACTACATATATACTATGTATAGAACAATTCTTTTAAAATACATTTTGATAAAAAATAACTATGTACAGCAGGTTCCAGCAATATTAAAAAAGAAATAAACTTAAAAAATAATCTGTCCCAAATATTTGGGAAAATGCCATTCTCCTGTATCCACCCCCAACTAAAGCACTGTTCTAGAACCTTAACATATATTAAGTATGAACAAAGTGGACTTTCTTTGCAACATCAACAACTTAGGGACCATTATATTATTAAACCTTCTATTATGAAGTATTTTTCATAACTTCCAAACTGTACACTGATGCAGTAAAAAGTCTATGTAATATGTTATAGCGACTACCTTTAGACAGTTTCTGACATTTTGGAGTGTGCACTTTTAATATGCATATTTATAAAAATTGCTGGGTATTTACATGTTATTTGTTGTGCCCCATCCAAAAAAATAAATCACTATTTTGTGGAGAATCACCCATGATATTTAAATAAAAATCCTTAAACCCATTTAAAAAAAAGCTGATGTGTTACACTCACATGACTTTCTCTCCTCTTGTACAAACTATTTATACAAACGCTTATTCTCCATCTACTTCATGTTAATCGAGATAAACATTTGCAGAGTCTATCTTATTGCTAATTTTCTTGTAGATGTAAGGGGAATATATATTTACAACGGCAATTTGGAAATACAGTAGCCTTTAAGCACATACATATCTCTTAATAGCTGGTTGCTAGGTGCAGCACCATTCCCTTTGCAACAGATTAATACTCTTTGCATATCCAAGACAAAAAAATGAATAACGAATTCCCATTTGAGAAAATAAGTATTGAAAAATTTAAGGGAATAACAAGCAATATCTCGAAAATGGTTCACTCAACAAAAAAAATGTATATGACAAATTGTGTATTTTAACGCGATCTACATTTTTTGTGTAGTAAAATTTTCTCTATCTCTTATGGTTTACCGGTTATGCAAAAGTCGTTCACAATGAACACTTTTGGAGACATTCCCAGAAAATTCAAGATATACATTTTATTTGTCATGAAAATATCTTAAACATATGATATTTTAATCAAAATCATTAGTCATTTTTGAGGAAATTAAAATTTTTGAAAAATCTTCCATGTAAAGGGTATCCTGGGGTGGGGGGATTTTCTTGAAAACCTTCGTGTCGCATCTCTGGAAGATACTGAACCTAAATACCAAGTTTGGTGTTTATCCGACTGTTCGTTTCAGACTCATGCTGTTCACAAACAGACATGATTCCAAAAATGCTTTTTTTGGATTCAGAGGGTCTCAAAACATATATTTCCGGTGAAATCTCGGTATCGAATTTTTGGGTGGAATACAATACTTCCCCTACTTACTATACGTAGTAGAGAAAGTAAAAATGAATAACAAATTCCCATTTGAAAAAATCAAGTATTGAAAAATTTAAGGGAATAACAAGCAATATCTCGAAAATGGTTCACTCAACAAAAAAAATGTATATGACATAAATTGTGTATTTTAACGCGATCTACATTTTTTGTGTAGTAAAATTTTGTCTATCTCTTATGGTTTACCAGTTATGCAAAAGTTGTTCACAATGAAGAATACTTTTGGAGACATTCCCAGGAAATTCAAGATATACATTTTATTTGTCATAAAAATATCTTAAACATATGAAATTTTAATCAAAATTGTTAAAGCCATTTTTGAGAAAATTAAAATTTTCGAAAAATCTTCCATGTAAAGGGTAATCTGGGGTGGGGGGATTTTCTTGAAAACCTTCGTGTCGCATCCTTGGAAGATACTGAACCTAAATACCAAGTTTGGTGTTTATCCGACTGTTCGTTTCTGAGTTATGTTGTTCACAGACAGACACACACACAGGGACATGTTTCCAAAAATGCTTTGCTTGTCTGGACACCGAGAATCCAAAAGTAAACACTTTTTAGACCTCCTAAAGATGGCAGATTAGAATTTTCTAAATGGGTGAAAGCAATTTCTTGAAAAGACAGGAAACTTTTTTATAAGTGTTTTATTTGTTACTCACACATTTCCAAAGAGCTTATTGTAAAATCTAATTCATTTCTGGTAGAGGGTATCCGAGTGGAAATACCAAGAGATAGGTGGACACTAAAAGTGGGGCAATTCCTGACATATTCCCGGGCTTGCCAAAATACTTATATGGTAATTTATAGAATCGGAAAGTGCCTGACAAAAGATCATTAAAAAGAGTAATCCTCAAGAGGAAATGTGTTCGCCAGAAAAAGAACCTGTTCCAAACTTTTGTCTGGAATAGAAACATGCCAGGCAACAGCTGACTAAACACCAACATTGTTGAAAATAAAAGTAAAGAGCCAGGATCACAATGTCACTCGACTGAGCAACAAATTGAAAATAGCAAATGCGAGAATTAATATGCTGGTGAAGCAACTGAAAGAGATGAAAATTAAAGCAGTTCAGGGACAGTTTGATTATCCTAAACTGAGCAAAAAGCAGAAATTGCAGACACAATGATAATAAATGCCAGTTAAAAAGTATAATGATTAAGAAATGGCAGTTAAAAAGTAATAAAGGGATGCGATATGACAATGAATTCCTTTTAGATAGTTTAGTGTTGAAAATCAAGTCCCCACAGCTTACAGGCATTGTATGAGACACGAACTGTTGCCTCTCCCCTCATAGTCCCATCTAAGGAATTTAGTAAAAGGTCTTAAATGCCCATAAGGCCTAAATACTCATTCTTTTGAGGCATTGAAAGCACTTTTTACCAAGGAAACGGAGGAAAATAAATGCTTAGGAACTGTTACTTTTGATGAAGTCAAGCTTAAAGAAGAAATAAAATTCAACTACTTTGAAAATTGACAGTTCTGTTGATTTAGGGGAACACACAACAGACAAGTGCAAGAAACAAATTGCAAATTAAGCATTGGTGTTCATGTTTGTACTATTGTTGTATCATTGGATTCAAGCTGTAGCTGTTTACATAAGTCGCAATGCTACTCCTGGCGATACTATCTATGAATGTCTGGAATTGCTTGGAATTAGTGGCTATGTAATCCAAACCATTTTGATGAAGGAAAATACGGGCATTTTCAGACGCTGTTCACATAATGAAATGTATAACAAACTACTTCCATGATTGTGTTTTATAACAATGAATTAATAAATTATAATATCTATTGAAGAGTATTCAAAATTGACAATTCTCCTGAGAATGTCAGTTTGAAAGTTTGCCACAAGCGGACTTCTGCCCATCTGGACCCCTCTTCATTTCAACAGATGAATGTAAAGCTTGCTTTACAATTGTTTAGCAATTCTGTGGCAAATGGAATAGAATTTTATTGGAAGATAAAGTTACATGGATTTGAAGGTAGCAAGTCAACAGAGACATTCACCAGAGATCTGAACAATCTGATAGATGTACTTAGTTAAAAAATTCCTTTAGACGGCCCGTGCAAGAACTCGAAAGCAGTTCTTGAGCAGTTATTAAAATGGAAAAATAGTCTTGCCCACAAAAGCAACAGACTCAGAAAGAACTCTGCAACCACTATGAGTTACGATGAAAGCACATTACATGTTTCCGATTATTTGTGGAAACAAGGATTTCACTATATTCTCACAGCAAAGTTTAATCAGTACCCACTGGAACGGCATTTTGGGATTATAAGGTTTCTAAGTGTGATGACCATCCATCAATAATAGACTTTCTTAACTTGCATATGTTACAGTGCATTTAGATTCCAGCAAAACTCTGTGTCTTCAGGCATTAATTGTGAATACCGAGAGGAATATTCTTTAACATCATATGCAAATCAGATGAAGATTTTAGCTGAAGATTTAAAGCAGAAGAATAAAGAGGAGATGATAAAACTAGAAAGTGCCATTACAATTCATTGCATCTTAAAGATAATGGCATGTGTTTCACATCAGATTGGGAAACATGTATCAGAGCTCACTACAAATAGTGCACCTAAGGAATGCTTAGTTTATCAGCTGGTTAGTTATATTGTTAGACAAGTAAATAAAGCAACAAAATGTGAACAATGCATCACACTCCTCTATGAAAATCCTAAAGAATAATAATATTTCAACTGCATTACTTAAGCAGGTGAGAGATTATAGTAGCGCTACAGGGAAAACATTTCTAACTCATCGAAAGATATCTTTAGTGTGCTTATGCAGGTGGAAAACATCATAGTAAAGAAACTTTTGTGTGAAAAAAAGCTTGTGGTGTGACTTATTTTATGAGTGTTTGGATAGCATATGTATTCATTTTTGTGAAGTCAGCTGTTGCAAGGAACACATGACTGAATTATTCTGAAACTAATGCTGCATTATATGAAATGCCGATTCTTCTTTTACATAAAACATCTCAGAACGGAGCTAAGGTCTTCCACGACAGAAACTGTCCAAAGTATCTAACAACTGATTTGAGATAAGGTGAGATGCCTATAGATTAAGGCATTATTTTGTTTAAGAGAGTTGTCAGCACACCTTTTCATTATGATTTGGTGTTTAATCATGTTCCAATTTTTAATATAAATATCTCTCTCTCTCTCTCTCTCTCTCTCTCTCTCTGACATGCATGCATGGACGTTTTCTAAAAGTAACATTTTGGGTATCTCAAAACATCAATTTTCTGCAAAATCTTGGTATAAACTTTTTGGGAAATGCAATGCTTCCTCCTCTACCTAAACATGCATAAAGGCATAACTGTTCCTATTTGAAATCTCCAATTGGCAGCAATTTTTTTTTATCTTGATAATGCCACAGGTTATATATACCCTATTGTTAGTCAAGGTTCATAATAATAATAATAATAATAATAATAATAATAATAATAATAATAATAATAATAATAATAATAATAATGTGATGGGACAATACCACTATTTCTCGATACTCAATGCAGATTTTTAAACACGATACTCAATGCTTACTTTACATAAAGCTGTAAAGGCGGGCTTGTTCACTGAATTATGTTTTTATTTTTTTTTTTATTTCTGTGTATAAAATCATGTAACCAATTTTGTAATGTATGTTAATTCCAAAATGTTCCTGTTTGAAATTCTCAATTGGCAGCAATTTTTTTTTATCTTGATAATGTCACAGGTCTTGTCCTATACAATACAGATTTCCATCACTGCTCCAGACAGACTTTAGATACGCTTATGGTGCTACTTATATCATTTAAGGCCAATTCATTATGCCTGCACCTTTTACCAAGATACAGTCTCATTACAGATATGGTTTCAAATTCTCCTGGTTCTAGAAACATTTTCCCAAAAGCAATACATCTCCTGTGAGCCAAAGCCTCACAGGAGCAAATGATGTGCTGGGCTGTTTCAGTTTCTTTCTTGCACAATCTGCAATCTAAGTTACCCTGAAACACTCCCATCATGTTAAAGATACTTTTTAACAGGAGCATATGCTGTGAGAAATGCAATAATTGTTCTCAGCTGAAGTCTGTTACATTTAAGCAAGCTTTCAGCTCTTTTCTTACATAGTTTTCTAATAAATAGTTTATCATATTTTGTGGAATTTTAAGCCAGGCTTTATGATGTTCTACTTTGGACCAGTTCTTAATAGTCTCTCTTACTAAAGATGTTCCTCTGGTCCAATAAATTGTGAAACTGCTCCTTGTCTTGCAAGTTTATCAGTTTTTCATTTCCCTCTTTGCCACTATGACCCTGCACCCAGTTGAGTTGAACTTCATTCTGTTCTGCCAGGTTTGTGAGCATGTTTAGGTAGTCCTGATGTTACCTTACAACTACTTAGAGCTTTAACCCTCCGTCAGGCGCGCGCTTTGGTGAACGCCGTTAGTCGCACGGGGCCTACTAGACTCGCGCTATATCTTTGTTATTGTTTGTATTTTTGTTTTCTTTCGTGTATTTTTTTTTTCCTTCCCTGTTTTTACCTTTATTTAGATTAAGCGTACAAGGTTTTCATTAGTAAGTATTATCTTACAACATAAAAAGTAAAAGCTAAAATATGAGTACATATACGTTATAAATTGTATTGAAGTATAAAGAAATACATTGCCATTTCCAGCTATACATACAACTTGTAATTTCAAATGTTCAGTTACTCAGAATCATCTACTATTTCACCCCTGTTTTCCCCGACTAAGCAACTATCGCAAATAATTTTAGTATGTTTGCTCAAACACAGGGGGGTGTTGCATTTCCCACAAGCATATTTAGTTTTGCAGTTCATTTTGTCTTTTTTGCAGGGTTCACATCGTTTCCTTTTCAATGTGCATAGCGGTGTATTTGACAATTCATCTACGCCGGATTCTTCAGGTTTATATTTTGTCAAAAGGTCTTTCAAATCACTGGGTAGATTTGATGCTGTTGCTCTCCTTTGTAGCTATTGCAACAGTAAAGCTAAAAATAATGCTTTCAAATACTCCTGCCTTGTGGAATATTTATTTTGGTTTCCAAGGAAGATAACCCTAGAATTAATACCTGCAATGTTCAAGATATGGTAAAAAATTACCATCGGCCACCTTCTCGTTCTGGCTACACTGTATGTAGCACATAATTTATATATTATATCAACTCCAGATTTAGTGTCATAATGCAGGATTATTTCAGGCTTTTTCTCAGCACCTTCTGATAACTGTGTGGATGAAACATGTAGACTTGAGAGCAAAACTACTGTTTTACCCTTTTTTGGAAGATATGAAACAAGCGTTTCATTTTTTGTGAAGCCAAATACGCTTTTGTACCGACTGCGATCTCTTGGAGAAGTGAAATTAGTGGGTAATTCTTTTTTGTTCTTTCGCACTGTACCAACGAAAGAAAGTTGTCTTTTGTGCAATTCATTCACCAGCGATACACTGGTAAACCAATTATCTGCAGTAACGTTTCGTCCAGTGCCAGAGATTGGTTCAGTTAGTCACAGCACTACAGCCTCTGCCGAGTTAGTTTGCAAATATGGTCCGTTCGGCTGCTGTCCACAATAAATCTCCATGTTAGTTGTATAAAACAGTTTTGTATCACTCAAACAGAATATCTTTATGCCATACATGTTTGGCTTGGATGGTATATACTGTCTAAAACCACATCGACCACAAAATGCCGGCAACTGTTCGTTGACAGTGACATTCCAAGAGAATAATAGTTTTGACAGTTGTTCAGAAACAAGGTAAACATTTCTCTAACAGCAGCCAATTTATCCAATCTTCATTGCTCCAGTCTTGAGCTTTTGTCATCAAAGCGAATACAGCGTATTAGAAAACTGAATCGTTTTTTGGACATAGCCATTCGGAATAGAGGAATTCCAAGATCATCGGTTCTCCAAAAATCATGAATATTCTGGCGTCCACCACGAAAAATTCCTGCCAGGTACAATAAGCCTAGGAAAGCTTTTATTTCTATTACATCTGTAGGTCTTCTGTCTCTTTCAAGATCAAATTTGTGCTGCACACTGTTACTGTAAGTATTTGAGCTTTCAACAATCAAATCAACTACATCTTTGGTAACATAAAAGTTCCAACAATCAATTTCCATTTTCGCATTTTTGGCAACTCCTACCACACCAGGAAGTTTGGTCAATATATTGTGAGCCCTTGTCTGTGTTATTTTCCAAGGTGTTTTTTTCCATTTTGTTCCATCTCTTCCTGTAAATAACAACAGAATGTATTGTCAATAATAATAATAATAATAATAATAATAATAATAATAATAATAATAATAATAATAATAATAATAACAACAATATCAATAATAATAATAATAATAATAATAATAATAAGAATAAGAAGAATTACTATGATAAGCATATGAAGTTACCTATAAAATACATGTTATCACACAAGTTGCTTTCGTCGTCTTCCTCTTCATCTTCATGGTCAGTTTCGGAATCTAAAGATCTCGTTTCGAGTTTATCTTCTGGATCAGAATCATCTGATTCATATAAATTGTCATCCACGGGCAAGGCATCATCATCATCGCAAAGTAGGTGATATACTTCTTCCAAATCAATCGGATTTCGTAGATCGTACCTTTTACTCGTATTCATGACGAAGCAGTAACAGCTCCTTGCAATAGCAAAGCAATATTGCACAAAAGCTAATGAGAAACAAATCTGTCAACAATATGTAACGAGAGCAGGCGCGCAGGGCCAGGTTGACCTGTGCGACACGTAACTGCTGATTAGTCATTCTTCCAGCCAAACAAATAAACAGATAAGGTTATCGCTGCAGCAAATAATCTTGCAAGGTGTAATGTTAGATGTCCTAGTCAGGCAATTGCATAGGTGCGTTCGTTCGAAAATTATAACATTTATATAATGCCAGGGGTCTCTCAGGCCCCTAGCTACTAATGGAGGGTTAAGTGCAGCCTGACTATCTGAGAAGATAAGAATCTGTTTAACAGCATGTTTTATAAAGCGTCTTTCAACAAGAGTGTCCTATCTTTAACATGTGATAGCTGCCGTTCTTATCGAGTTACGGCAGTCATTTTTTTCATGTGGTTACAGTTGTTATTGACAAATAGCCATGGAACGTTATACCATTCAGCAATGCGTAGAAATTGTGAAAATTTATTTCAAAATGGATCATCTGTTCGCTAAACCTTCCGTGTATTGTGTGAAGTTTATGGTGTGCATAATCGTCCCTGCGAGAGAACGATTCGGCGATTGATCTATAAATTTGAAAGAAGTGGTTCTGTCAGCGATAACAGAACGCCTGTGCATAATCGACGTAAGCACTCCAACGAAAACATAGAGTGTATGTTCATGAGAGTGTACGCGAAAACGGAAACAAATCAATTGTTCGTCGAGTGCAAGAATGGGGCTTTCGCCGACCACAACTTGACGAATTCTGCATCTGGACTTGAAGTTTCACGCTTACACAATGGTGTTAAGTCAAGAACTAAAGCCCAACGACCATAGGTTGCGCCGTGTATTCGCTGACTGGGCTATGGAGCAATTTGAAGCTAACCCGGATTTTTGTCGAAAAATCATCTTCAGCGACGAAGCCCATTTTTGGATGGATGGTTGTGCTAACAAACAAAATTGCCGCTATTGGAGCAATCATAATCCAATGCAGATTCAAAAACGATCACTTCATCCCCAAAAGGTTACTGTGAGGTGTGGATTTTGGTATGGTGGAATCATTGGTCCATATTTTTTCCAACATGAAGATGGAGAAGCTCTGTCAATGGAAAAAGACAGGACACTCCTGTTGAAAGCCCCTATATATGCATTGAATAACTGCATCAATTTGTTTCAAGAAACAGTAGCATATTCACCCAAGGGGGAAAAAAAAAGTCACAGGTTATATATCCCCTATTGTTAGTCGTCAAGGCTAATGATGATGATGATGATGATGATGATAACAACAACAATAATAATAACAACAACAACAAAATAATTTCTGTTTTGTGCTGAAATCTTTCTTTTAAAGGTTTTTCTATCCGTAGAAAAACAAATAGTAGCAATTCTTCTTTATTCTGCAATCTTGAAAATATAAACTAATGTATATTTTACATGAAACGCAACTAAAAATGTGTTATTAACATGTGTTAATGTGTGTACCACATAACACATGTATTTTTTCATTCTGTAATAAGTAATTAGCCATATAACACTTGGAAACATAGTAGTTTGTGGAGTAAACCTCTCTACTACCCACCCTCATAGATTAGCATATACATGTTTAGCATAAAGTTTTGACTTGCATAAACACAAACTAACAAATGTAAAAGAAACAATAAATATCTCCAGAGACTGTATAATCTCACTTTGTAAGTTCTGATTTGTTTCCGATGGACTCACATATTTTGGTCACTGAGTGAGAGTGAATCACCAAACCAGGCTATTGAAAAAATATGATTTAGTGTGTCAGCTAAACCAGCTCACTCACAACTGGAACAGAACACTGGTTGCTTGTAAATGTCTGAAACAATTGGAATGATTGCTGATTGGGGCATTTGGGAATTTGTTTTATTCTCAGAGTTCTAATTATACTTAAGTAATGAAAAGAGAATTTCTTTTGTTCCAAATCTTCTTTTATTGTTGTTGCGACTCATAGTTTTACAATTGCTTTGCTTTCCAATATTGGATATGAAAATATTTAATATTGAATTTATTACATTATGTTGAATTTTCACAAAGTAATTAAAAATGCTTTCTTGCTAGTCAACCAAGTCTCAAGAAATGTATTATTGCATTCTTGAATTTCACTAAATTTTATTAAATGTTTTGTAGTCGCATATTTTTGCACATATTTAATTCCTTTTTCTTTAAAACGAATAATTATTAGTCAGAAGCTGAAGCTTCCTATTCCTGCCCATTACATCTAATCTAGGTACTTATCTACGTGGAATTAAAATGATCTCTACACGTTCTTGTGGAGTTATACTTATGCTTCAGGGATATTTCCCACTTAATTAATAGCAATCCCATGGTATTACTTGCTCAGTCTCACTAAAAACACAACCACTTCTTTTTACCTAATAATTTCTCCTGCAATTTTCTCTTCTTTGATGCTATGTGTCTGGTGCATACAAAGATACAATGGCATCTCTTCTTAGCTTGTTGATTTCCTAGCCTTTAACAATGGTTTTCATTTTGTTGTATGCTTGCATTGTTAGTGTTCTTCACTTCTTTAAGCTACTAATCACAAATATTTCTATGTAGATATTCATTTAAATGATTGCTAATATCTTTTCATTCTTTGCTTGATACTTTGTTTTACAATATATTTCTTTATATATTTTATGAATTTAAAAAATTGTTACTAACAAATTTTACATAGCTTCAAGGCTTTCTTCTTCTCTTGACGTGATTCTACATAAATTTCAATTTTTTTTTTTTACATCTTTTGCATTCTTATAATTTCTTTTATACTCGGTCAAGGACTGTCAATAACTATAGTCCAGGAACTCTTTGGGCACACGTGTGAGGCAGTAACACAAAGTCTCAACTCTTTCATTCGTTATCTAGCATAAAGTTAAATTTACTTACTTTTACATAAAGTTACTTAAAAATTTAAAAGTATCGAAGGTTTATCTGAAAGTATTAGACATACTTCAATACCTCCAAATATCAAGAGTATAGAGGTCCCATCCCTATATTGTAGGATTCCTTAATTTGAATACAATCAAACATATATTTTATTGTGGTGGTATTTTGTAAGGACTTGAGTAAAACCACTTAAGTAGCAGCTTATTTTACATATGGCAGGTAGCAAACATATGGTTAGGGTCAAATGGTACATTTGCAATTGGTCATGCAAGTTGCTGTATGTAAGATAAACATGAGAATGCTTATTTCGCAATCTGCAGTACTGGTTATTCCCTCACAGATTCCCATTAACATAGGAATAAGTAACGGGTCATTGAGAAGTCGCTCCGCACCTCCCGTGTAACCAAGATTCCCCTAGAGTCGGGAATTCTGGTGGCAGCACTGGCTGGCGCAAGCTTATGGTGAAAATGTTTCACTGGTTAAGAAAACTGCTAGGTTCACTATATTCATGCATGAAAGGTAATGTAGAAAAATAATAAGCAAATAACCTGTTTAAAGAAGATGTTGAAAATGTTTACCATTTTCTTGAAGACAAATTCACTCGTTTTAACTTATTTTCGACACTGTAATTAATGTCTCCTTTGTTAAAGATGTTATGTAATCTTCTATTACCGTTTTCAGCTCATTGATTGTTTTTAGATTGTCCTTATAGACCGAAGCTTTAGTCGCTCCCCAAAGAAAATAATCTGGAGGGGTAAAATCAGGGGACCGCGGAGGCCACAGACCTTTAGAAATTAGTCTTTCCCCAAAAAATTCCACTAACAGTCCCATGGATTTATGTGATGTATGAGCAGTGGCGTTATCTTGTTGAAAAAATGCACCGTTCACTTCATCTTCATTTAGCTGTGAAATAAATGGAAAAAGAATATCCGAGCAATAAACATCTGAATTAATTGAGTTATGGAAAAAAATTGGCCAAATAATTTGAGAGCGAGAGATCGCACACCATACACCAATTTTCTCTGAATGTAAAGGGGTTTCCTGAATTGCATTAGGATTTTCAGTAGACCATACTCACGTATTTTGTGAATTTACGCATCCTGATAAGTGGAACCAAGCTTCATCAGTAAAAAATGTCCTATCTAACACCTCAATTCCATGGTGCAAAATAAACCTCTGAAACCATTCACAATACTGGGTTTTAATTCGTGGACGACTGATACCTTATATGGATACAAACCTAGTTCTTTTTTGACTGCTTTGTATGCGGAACCGCAAGAAATATCACATTGTTGGGCCAATTTTTTATTGATTTCTGTGGACTTTTAAGCATTCTATCCGATATATCTGATAGTTTTGTTTCTGTTCGCACACTGGGTCTTCCACTTCTAACAGCATCAAGCACGGAACCTGACTCCCGAAATTTGTTAATTAAATCACGCACAGCATTTCGGTGCGGTAGTTTTGAATAAGGGAACCTGACAACGAAATTTTTGTTTCACTTTCTCAGTATAATTTCCACATTCATTAAAAATATTTTCCACTATAAACACACATTCCTCTGTAGAATACATTGATTTTGCTGCAGGCACACATCAGAACTCACAGCATAGTATACCATACTAACCAGTACAATAAACAACTCGTGCACTCACAGCCGCTGATAACGTCGATAATCAACATCCCGTCGGACTCGAATGCGATAAACCTAGGGATGCCAACCTTTTATCGAGCGGTGGCCAGCAGCAAGGTGCGGAGGAAGTTCTTGATGACCCGTTATAACATAATGCTGATAAAATACTGAGATCAGCAAAGGCATAAATTAGGTGAAGGGGTGGCAAGGAAAATTTGCTTAACCCTATCCAATGTTTTCAACATAACATTTTATCCTCAATTACTTTCAGCATAAAACTGTGTTTTATATTTAAATTAATAGAGTATTTCTATTACAATATCTGTGCATTGTGAACTTTTCATCAGAATTACTCTATAATTACTAAGGGATTGGGTATACTGACAATGGAGATTTGGAGTGCCAATGTTGTAGTGCAGGTAAGTAGGGTTGCAGAGCAATGCTGGTGTTCACTTCCTTTGTTGCTCATTAGCTCAGGCAAAGCATTTGCAACATTATGGCCAATGTAATTGTATTTTAGCAGTCTCAGCAGACAAATTGTGGCATTAACTATTTGCAACCATTTCTTGCAATGTTTACGAGGGTAAGTCAATAAGTATGTGCACAATTATCTTAAATTTTTGTAGGTTGGCTGTATCAGTTTGTTCACACGTATCGGCATACTGTTCCTTCGTCTCTGCTTGTGGAGTGTTTGACCGCTATCAGTCCAGTGAGTGTTGCATTGTTGCACCCCTCACCGTTTGCACCAAAGAAGAACAGCGAGCGGTTATCTGTTTTTTGTTGTCTGAAGGTGTACCAGGAGAAATCCATTGAAGACTTTTCGCACAATATGGAGGCAATGTTTTACCTTGGCAAAATGTGTACGAATGGATTGAAAAGTTAAAAAATGGTTGGACAACTGTGAAGGACGAGGAAAGAGCAGGACGCCCATCCATATCCACTAGTGATGCCAACATTGAGCAAGTCCATACCGTGATTCAGAGAACCGAAGATTGACTGTCGATGAAATAGCAAACCATATCTTTTTTGGTCCACTTAAAAATGCCCTAAGGGGCCATCAGTTCACTACAGACCAAGAAGTGAATGAAGCAATGCATGCATGGCTTGCTACTCAGACAAAGAAACTTTTTTTTCTTAGGGCATCAGAAAGCTTGTGAACGATGGACCATTGAGAAACAAAGGGTTTACATTGAAAAATGAGGTAATTGTAAGTTTCTATTGTTGTATAATAAACTTAAAAAATTATGCGTGGATACTTGACTTGCCCTCATATCTCGTATGTTGAATAACAGAAAGTAAATAGAAAAATACAAAATAAAATGTTGTATACATAACTTTATAAGCTAAATAAGTCTTAAAGAAAATCATGTGATTGTTACACACAGGAAGGTTTCTTTTGTTTGTTTTTTCTATTAACCCTTTGCGAGCTAAAACCCATATATGGGTGACCTGTCCAGATCCTCACAAGCGAAAACCCATATATGGGTGTGCAATTATAGAGCTATTGTGGTTGGCTCTTCTTGCTCAAATAAATCAGATATGCTGCCAACAGATGACAGGAAATGTTCTTTCAGACATTGGTGGTTGGTAAATACCAAGTTTGCTTTGTCAGGAATTCCTCTCGTAGTTCTCACCAGTGAAACAATAAAGTGTGGTGTGTGCAACTAGTAAGCCAGATTTGATTTTATTTTTCAACATAATGGCATGAAAGAAAGCTTTGTTGAACAAAAGTGATAGTGAGTTGAAAGTTGTTCAGTGATTATGAAAGTTATATATGCGAAAATTCAGTTATTAGTGCAAGTGAGAGTGAGAGCGACACATGCGATACTGCAGACAACAGTGCACCTAGCTGGGCAGAGGTGAGTAATTTTGATCCTGACCCCACATCTACTATATCAGTGCATAATATCCAAAAGGGACCAGTACTTCCTTCTCATTTTGATGAGAATACTCTTTCCATTGGGCCAAAAAGCAAATAAAGAAAACAGTACACTTTTTGAGACTTGCATTTTGAAAGGGGATATATTATACATATATAGAGGAATCGTACATATGAAAGGGGAACCATACATATAAGAATTGTACAGTAATAATTTAATTCACTAACATGTTAAAACATCTAACATATCTAAAATATCAATATCTAACACTTGTACAGAGCTGATTGTAAGAAATGGGCGAGCTAGCAGAATTCCAAGAAAGCATAAAGAGCGTACCTTTCATCAAGCCAACAGGCAGGGAACCGGTAACGATACAGAGAAATAGAAAGAGACAGATAGAGAAAAGAAAGAGACGGAGATATGGAACTGGCTCCACAACACTACAAGATGGCGCTTAAGCGCACGGATCTGAAGCCACACATTCTCATACATGTTAAGGTAACGCGGTCTGAGAGCCAATAGGAAATGTCGTTACATTTTAAACGCAGAGGTGAGTGTCACTAGGCTCCCGTATATAAGGGCAGGCAAGGTCTGAGAGCCCCGACTTCGCTTCGAGATCACGGACGGACATCATCTACTAGAGGAGCTCCGAGACAAGAAAGAAAAGGCAGTCCGCTGCAAAGAAGCAGCCACCGCTGGAACGGCTCGGCATTGCCGCGGTAGCAATATCAAAGCCTTTGGCCAGCTCTCTGAGCTTGCGCACCACAGTTTAGACGAGTAGGGGAAACAGGGCCATAGCGAGCAGTCGAAAGCCTTGCTTAAGCGCCTCTCTGAGGTCTGACCCTCTGTATCCCCATGCTTTTTAGAGCTCGCTAACTGTCTTTCTCTTTTCTACTCTATTTTCCTCTATCTATCTAGTGTTTAAGCTCCCCTTTTAGGTCAGGATTAGGAGCTGCTACTGAATGGTCCTCAATCACTTGAGAACTTAAGAGTAGTCGCAGTAGTAGCATATTAGGCTTCTCATTTCTTCCCTTTGTTTCTTCTTTCTGAGCTATAGGAATGACGAAGGGAAACAAGACTGCGACGGCTACTAAGCCAACTCTTTCACCACCAAGGACTATGACAACTAGGAAGAAGGCTGCTCTACCTAAACCCACTTCCTCTACTCCTTCCTGCTCCAAATCACCAGCGCCTGAGCCCAAACCTATCACCCCTACTCCTTCCACCTCCAAGTCTCCGTCACCTGAACCTAACCCTGCTACCCAATCTCCTTCAAGCCCTTCTTCCAGCGCCACTCCGACTACACCTACACCTACTCCTGTGGTACCTTCTTCACCTACACCTGGCACTTCTAGGGACTCAGGACATGATGCTACACAGGAACCCTCCGCTTTCAATCAGGAAATGAGGTCAAATATAGCGCCAATCTTTGTGAACAAAAGCCAGGCCGCAACATTCCACCAGCTAATGCGTGACATAGACAAGACTTGCCACCTAAATAAGAAATACTTTATGAGTACAGCCGGTAACTCCGGTGACTTTTGCATAAAGACCTGGCACAATGCAGTTTCTAGGCCATTAGGGCCGTCCAGATGTGGAGGCGCAACAGGAATAGGACCCCCTGCCTATGTTCTTGATTGTACTGCAGGATACCACTCTGAATAGAAAAATTCTAGTCCTCCAGTTTCCTTCTCACTTTCGCGTTCACGTAGATGAATATAGGGCCGTCGCAGAGCCAAAACAATGCTCACAGTGCCAGCAATTCTAGCATGTGAGGCAGCAATGTAGGTCCAAAACCCCAACATGCGCTAAATGTTCAGGTCCCCACTTCTTTGGGACATGCACCGTTCCACCTGCGGAATGGTTGTGCATTTTATGTGGCACTAAGGGCCATGGAGCAACTTGGAGCGGTTGCCCAGCATACAACGATGCATGTCGCAAGACCATGCCCGTGGACAGCCTCCTAGGGATCCCCCAGGTTAGGCAGAACGGCAAAAAGCTACGCTGAGGCTGCCACAAATAAATCAGAGTGGCTCATTAGGAGCAGTAAAGGCCGGTCGCATCCAGCCCCAATAACTGAGCCCTCTGTGGTTGGGGACCCTCGGCCAACTGCCGAGGCTGACCCAATCAGCAACGAGCGACCCCCCCGCACAGAAGAAAAAGCAAACACTCCTCCAGTAAATGCAGGTCCCTCACAAGTGGGTGATGGGCCTCACCCTGAAACAAAGTCGCTCACCCCCGGGAAAACAACCAAACACAACAAGGACAAGGACCCTAGCATGGCAATGGTCACACTAGTGAAATCACTATGTATGTCCGCAAGAAAAGTACCACTAAATACAGTACTTCAAAAGCTCTGCGATACGATATGTGATTTTGGAACAGACCCTATCATCGTAGCTTACTTCATCTCAGACTTGCTGATACAACTTCGACAGCTGTAATCATGGGTATTTCTGACACGTTAAGAGTAATTTTCTGGAACTGCCACGGAATAAGGAAAAAGACAAAACATTTAGCAGATTTGCTACAAACACAATCTATACAATTAGTTTCATTATCAGAAACACACATTAACAACACAGATCGCCTATCTGTTCCAGGCTACAAAATTTACAGAAACGATCACGACCGCAGAGGAGGAGGAACCGCGATAGCTATACAGGCTAACATTCAACATCATCAAATTATCTCCGGACCTAATTCACGCCGAAACCACGGCAATAAAACTCAACATTGATAACACAGAAGTCGTAATGGCGTCCGTCTACAATCCCCCTGGGAACATAGAAACGGACGACTTAGACAAAATAATGAATTTAGGACCGAGAGTAATTGCTGCAGGAGACTTTAACTGCAAACATTTTCTTTGGAATTGCACCAACTCCAATGCATAAGGAACTAAGTTACTAAATTACATCAACAATAGGAATTACTTAATAACAGGCTCGGAAGAGCACACTTTTATACCCCATATGCCAAATCACACGCCAGACATACTAGATATAGCACTTCTAAACAATATACGCTACAACATTGACCTAGAAGTCATGCAGGAGCTCACTCAGATCATTTACCGGTCTTGATGACCATTAATGCACCTATTGCATTTAAACCGGCTCCACTAAGGCATAATTATAACGAAGTAGACTGGGAAAATTTCAAAAACACAGTAGATCATTACCAGGTCTCGGTTTTGGGTCAAGGAATTAGCAGACTGAAGTTGGGAGCGAATGGGGTTGAGTTGATGTCCTAACCCGGTGGGTGGGGTAGCACTTCCAACCTACAGGAAGTTGAGTAGCGAAGGTCGCTGTGGACATTCATATTGCTGCTTGTCCCTGGTTAATGCAGTCCCCTTACCTATTCGATATCCAGTGAATAAAGAACTATAGTTCTTTACATATTTATGTATTTACATATTCATTGATATTTTATTAGTATTAATTGCTCTTATTTATACTCCACAGTATTTTGAAACATGTCGAACCAAGCGTTCCCATGAGGATGCACTTATAGAGAAGTTTGGAAAGGAACATTTCCTCATCAAAGGAAACAACACTGCATAATGCAAACGCTGCAAAAAATACATCTTGACAGACAGATCTCAATTCATTGAAAAACACTGCAATAGCAAAATACACACGAAAAATGTTAAATTCAGCAATCTACAGAGATCTTCAACATCACAATTAAAATAGAAAACCAAGAATTTTATCGATATTTCTGTAGCGTGTTAGTAGATGCCAACATCCATTTCAACGAGATCGATAATAAATACATTAAAGCGTTTCTAGAAAAAATATATGGGTTCGTAATTGCACCGCTACAAAAACTGAATGAATCAAAATCAGACTGTTATTGGAAGTATGAACGCCAAATTAAAAAATGTGCTTTTGGCTTTGCAGATATGTGTGCTATTAAGGACGTTTTATTGGATTCGAACAATGAATACAAATCCACAAAAGTTTTATTCGTGTGATATCCCATTTTTTCGTTATGCACCTGTCACGTCATTTTACGAAGAATGAAGTTTTTCTAGCTATAAACTCATTTTAAATGAAAATAGATGATGTTTTTATTTGATACATTGCAAATGCACTTGTAATTCGCTGCAATGACATGTAAAGAAGTGTATTGTATTCATTTGCATTATTTGGGTTATTGCTTTATGTATTTATTTTAAATATTTAATGTATATGGTGCAATGAAGTTGTAAAGAAATCTATTTTGTGATATGTATATTGTTTGTACGGTTCTTTTTCTGTCATGGAAAATGGATATTTCAGAATGTTAAAACAGGTGCAGCCATGCAAAACTGTTATATTAGGCAATTAGTTTCCGTACTCGATACGCACTGGAAAATGTGACGTTTATTCTGTGCCCTACTGTGACTAGATGTCTACACGTTGAGGCAAGGGCAACCTGCACGCGTTATCTGCCATTCCACTCGAACTAAACAACACAGTGGTTCGTGTGCTCCTTACTTCATGCGTCTCGGAACCCTGAACCGAGGCCTGAACCAGAACTAGACCTTCCAGAACTTCGTTTACACAGAGTAAAGTACCAAAATATAATTTATAAGTTATATCAGTCTCAGTTGTTAAATTTTAAAGTTGCATGTTGCTCAGAAACAACAAAATTATAATCATGGCTGAAACATCCAATGCGGACACCCATGTAGAGGGAGAAGCCAGTGCTCCATCTCTGGGCCAGCATAATAATCACATACTAGTGCAATGCAAAACATACCAGATGAGGCCACAATTAATGTAGGAGATTCCAGACACAGCTCTGCCAATTTAATGCAGATGCTGCAGTCTATGCTCACATCAACATTGAGAGATGCGAATAGACAATTACAAGAAAAAATCATAGCAAATAGCCAACAAGTACAGGAAATGTTCGTAGCTAGCAATCAACAACTAAATAATGTACAGGAAATGTTAGAACAAATCAGTTTAGGGCAGGAAAACATTAAATCAGAGGTTTTAACATTAAAACAAGAGTTGCTAGTAAATAAAGGTGAAATAGCCATTTGTCACTGCACAGGTAGACACATTAACAGCTAAGAATGACGTACTGCAAAACCAGTTAGGGCAGGTAAAAGAAACCTTAGCACATAGCCCACAAACATTAGCAGACAGGGTAGATTCGGAATTCACAACAGTCAAGAAAGTGGTAACTGCGTCTCAGGTAGCCAATTCATATGAAATTAACACACTTAGAAATGTGGTCCAAACAATGAATGCAGTGCATGACAAAGACATTGATGAGTTAAGGAATTCTGTAGAAAGATTAGAACTGAAACTTACTGCAAGTCCAAGTTCACCCAGTGAATGCCAAAGATCGGCGGACACCGACAGCACTCCACTGTTACCGGCCGAGGCCACCAACAATGTACACAATTCATATAATTATGATGTGCATGCTAGAAGTATAACACCACCGGTCACCTGCTCTCATAACAACAGTAATCTAAATTCACACTTGCTAAAAGAGTTGTCACCTCCAATATTTAATGAGGTAAAGGGGGATCACCCAAAAGAATTTATTAGCGAATTGGAATAATATTTTAGACTTAAAGCCACTCCAGATGAGATAAAATTGTTGTGCGAAAATGCTTAAAAGGGCATGCACTGAAATGGCTGCATCTCACGTTGGGGGATTCTTTGTCATACAGTGAGTTTAAACAAGCTTTTCTATTACGTTACTGGGGACCAACAGAAGTTAACAAAGTAAGACTACAGCTCAACAATGGCCGCTATAACCAGAATATTCACGGCAGCTTGATTGATTATGTCCTCAAATTGGCACAAAAGAGCAAACAAATAGGGTCGCCACTAACAGACACAAATGATTGCTCTACTCATCAACCACTTTGACCCTCAAATAAGAAATGGTCTAATTGTTGCACAACCGCAAACAATTTCCAAAATGCTGGAGCTCATCACAGCTTTCGACCAGAAGCCCAGCACAAGCACCACGTGGCACACACAGAGGAGCATCTATACACAAGATGGCCACCAGTCACCACCATTTTCGGGGACCGGGGCAAGAGCCCCTCCATATAACAATAAACGGCACCCTACGTCACCAAGGACAAGAAATAGATTCCAGCCACCACGATATGAAAGAAGACAGCAACCATATCAACCCCATAGACACCAGAGGCCACAGGAAAGAGCAGCAAACATTAACCATATTCGCTATACAGGACGGAGCCATTATCACCCAGATAACCGCAACAATGGAGGCAGAAACTCGCCTGATAGAAACGTGCACCAAGGAAACCGTGACAGATGCCGGAGATATTCCAATGGATCAGGGAGACACAGTCCTGTACCCTCACAGGTCATAGAAAAATTAAAATAATGTCGCTACCCATAAAAAATGTTTATTGTACTGTGGCAATATCGAAAAGGGTAGAACAGGTAAAGCATCAAGACATGCTTTCCATTAAATTAGGAAACAAAACATTTAATGTAATAATTTTCTTAATTGTGCCACGGCTGCAACAAAGAGTAATTATTGGTGCAGATTGTTTTTTATGCTTGGGGAGCCATTATAAATTTTGAGGAGAAATGTATATCGTTGGAGCAGGGAGCTATTCAAATACCGTTCGACGAAGAAAATTTAAATAAAAACAGCAGTCCCACCGAGGAGGAAACCCGGCTTCACCAGGAGGAATTCTTTGTGGAAACAATCACGGTGCACAATGAATTTATGATCGACATTATCAATTTGAATAAGGAATCACAGAATATTACTACAGAAGGCGAGGACTGCGAAGAAGCAATGTCCACACGCAAGCAATTAACGAAAGGTCTGAACACTTTGACCTGTATATGCTGCATGCTGACCGGCTGCCAAGGGAGAAAAAACCGGTCCAGGCCCCGTGTCAAGAGGAGTTGAAAGCCGACAAAGAGCTCACGGCTCAGATAAGATGACAACGACCATGCGGCTAAAATAGCAAGAAATGAAGATAAAAATGAGAAATCAGCAAAAACAAAAAGGCCAGGAAGCAATGGACACAAACTTTGAAGGTTTTGTTCTAATAAGAAATGAGAATAAGAAGTCGTCAGTCTGGAGCAAGGAATATCATCGAATGTACCTACTGTACAGAGGGCCAGCGGAGATAACAGCCCAGTTTGGTCCACACACTTACCAATTAAAGGGTTTAGATAACAAAATTTGGGGTACCTATCATCACCAACTGTTAAAGCCGTTTAAAACTTAAACAAGTTCTTCTAACTCGCTGAACTTTCATAAAAAGTCTTATAATTTGTGTATATAGTAGGAATATTTAGGGTATATTTTATGTATAATGTCATGGATCACTTTTAACCGGTCACCGTTTATGTAAAAGTAGTAAATTCACCACGGGCGAGAGAAAAGAATTTGTGAAGAACATGAGTAACAAGAAATTTAAGTACATATTTATGCTCATTTCTGTATGAAAACAACTTTGACTCTTGCAAACAATAGTGTAACATGTGAATTTAATATTTATAATTTGTACATCAGTTTTGATATTCTAGGTATAAGGGTTCATTCATATAATTTGTATGTCTCAATAGCTAAACAGTAAATTTAATGCATTATGAAAAACTTTGTAAAATCCAACAAATATAATGAACTCAAATTCGAGGGTTAATTGAGAATGATTAAAACTTGTTTTTCCTATGTTACAACTATAATGTATTGTTAATGTCACATCAGAGAGCAGGCACCGCGGCCAACACTGTAGCATCTTAATTAGCTACACACATTTGTAATTAGTTATAAGCAGTGCACACAACATGCGTGTGAAGTGACCTAGAAATACAGGCAATCAAGGGCTAGTTCAAGTTAATCAGTGAAATAGAGAAAAAGAGCCCAAAAATACCAGTTTTCGGTAAAGTGGGAACAGCAAACTACAGTGAAACTACTTCCGAAAATGAAGAACAAAAAGTGTATTTTTTTCCTTTTCCTTGTGCTACTTACATAGCACATAAACACCACTCGTGCTGGACACTTAAAAACAATACGAATATGCTTCAAATTACAGCACAACTAAATTATCAATGTCTACAATATTGTACATACTTGTCATTACTTCTTTTAATGTTAGCTTTAAGCAGAATATTTGTGTATTATGCATTTATTGTGTTCTGTTTGGGAACATTCATCTATGTTCCAAAAATGTACGTTTTGGAATTTTAGCAACATAGGTGCGGGGCATTTGAAAGGGGATATATTATACATATATAGAGGAAATGTACATATGAAAGGGGAACCATACATATAAGAACTGTACAGTAATAATTTAATTCACTAACTTGTTAAAATATCTAACATATCTAAAATATCAACATCTAACACTTGTACAGAGCTGATTGTAAGAAATGGGCAAGCTAGCAGAATTCCAAGAAAGCATAAAGAGCGTACCTTTCACTAAGCCAACAGATAGGAAACCAGTAACGATACGGGGAAATAGAAAGAGACAGATAGAGAAAAGAAAGAGACGGAGATATGAAACTGGCTCCACAACACTACAAGATGGCGCTTAAGCGCATGGATCTGAAGCCACACATTCTCATACATGTTAAGGTAACGTGGTCTGAGGGCCAATAGGAAACGTCGTTACATTTTAAACGCAGAGGTGAGCCTCACTAGGCTCCCGTATATAAGGGCAGGCAAGGCCTCAGAACCCACTCTCTCTCTAACTGATCTTCAAGAATTCACGTCGACACAAGGTGCTACAGATACATGTGGGCACACAAGGGTGGGAGTGCGTGTGCAGAAGCTAGGCTCCTGACTTATTTATAGTGGTGGGATTACAATAATGGGAAAAGCTAGCCGCCCATAATTATTTCAATTGTTAATAAACTTCATTTATTAAGGGAAATTGCAGTGTATTTCTTAAACTTGCCTCATCCACTATAACCTGAGAATTACTAATTAGATATAGTTAGGAATGGAATATGCAACAACCGATGAGCAACAATAGCCAAGGAAGAACACTGCAGAAGACCATAACAACCCTGGAACGATGATTTCCTGCTACAAATGTCGCCTAACAACTATTTCCCGCTACAATTTCCAAGCCTCCCCTGCATCCCGATGTGTGTTACAAAACATAACACAAAAGAACACTTCTAGGAAACAGGCGCACTCTTTAAACTTTAAAATGTGTTATTCATATACTTTTCGGTGTAAATTATATTGCGATAAAACAAATCAGTTTCAAAATTATATATATATATATATATATATATATATATATATATATATATATATATATAAATACCCTGCCCTAGCTATGTGTAAGCTTCACGTTTCTATGAAAATTATAATTTATTATTATACCACCATCATTTTTACAACAACAACAACAATAATAATAATAATAATAATAATAATAATAATAATAATTCTTTATTGCTTGTGTACTTGTAGATACAGGTTAAAAGCATAGTCAAGACAACATTAACACTACGGCTTACAAAATTTCCTTCACATTCTCACAATACATACTCACATACTCACAAGCAAGCATACGCAAACACTCACATCCATACATAAGTGCTTACTCTATACTACAGTATTCATCCAGTCTGAACAATATTCCATTTACAAGGTAATGTTTTATACACACACACACTCTCTCTCTGTCTCTCTCTCTCTCTCTCTCTCTCTCTCTCTCTCTCATCTTCGTTCTTGGTCCTTGTATTTTTACTCTTCTTTGCTTAAGTTTTCTTCTGTTTTTCTTTGTTCACTTCGTTTCTTCTATCTTCACTTCTTTGGATTGCTCTCTTCCAAGCGTTAGCTCAAGCCACAACATATGGATGCCATTTTGAAGTAGTTTATATATTAGTATAAAATATGGATAAGCTATTAACAGTGACTTGAATTTGAAATTATATAGAACATTTGAGTTGGAGTTGAAACACTTAACATCACTTTGGTCAAGTTGTGAAACATATAAGTGATGTTAAGTGTTTCAACTCCGACCCAAATTTTCTATGTAGTTTATATATGTGGATGAATGGTTAGCCTCAGCATATTAATACCATTTGTATGTAAAATTAAATATTATTTTACTCTCTCTCAGGGTTCTGTGCAGCTATGGAGGTTTCTGGTACTAATTTATATTAGATTATTAAAAATAATAACAATATTAACAGTTGAGAGAAAAGTAACTATTAATTTTTTAAAACTATTATAAACGATTACACTCTGAATTACAATAATTCACAAATGAAATCTTTTTTTCTTTACAACTGATTCTTGCGGTTCACCTTAATACTTTCTGTATCTTATATGAATGTTACTTTTTGCGACAGAAATCTTTTTCTTTCTTTACTACTTCTTTACACAAGCTTTTAAACATGATTACTATTTATATTTACTTCTGCTTTAATTCCACTTGCTTTCTTGCAAGGAGATTACAACTTTACTAAAACATTTAAAAGTATAGGTGAGCTGGTACTGATTTACGCAAACAAATATTTACTTTTTCTCAATGCATCTCTAATGGAGGATTAATTATCTATTTGTCTATTGCAGTACCATTTCCCAAGCTGCATTTAAAATCTTTCTCCACACATGAATGTTTTGCAACCTATTTAACATGTTTGCCTAAGCATCTTCCGATTGCAACTCTTGACAATACTTTCTTCTTCCTGAATTATTCTTGCATATTGTCTTTCATTTGCTTGATTTCTAGGTTAGTTCTATTCCGACCTATTCTATTCTTCTTTCTTCCCTAACAATTATGTTCTATGATACATTTCACTTTTTGTTATAACTTTCATTACAATTTCACCTTTTACCTAACACTTTTCATTTTGAACCACAAGTATGCCACACATCCATTTTGTATTCTAATGTGCAACAATTTGATTATATACAATACTTTTACTTTGAAGCATGACATTATTATTTTACCTTTATGCTTCTTGATTTAATTCTATACAACTTTAGACTATGTTTCTAGAGTTTTTAATTTCTCTTTCTTCCATGTTTGCCTACACCTAATTTTCCTTTCTTTAAGCTATTAGCTTAAATGAATTACTTTAATATTTGCCTTATAGTAAATTTTTCGCTATGGAACATGTGGAGTAAACTAAAAGAATTATCATAACAGATTTGCATGAGGACACACACACACCCGCGCGCACGCCCACGCACGCGCCCACACCCACGCCCACACACACACACACACACGTGCGTTTCCAAAAATGATTTTTTTGGATTCAGGGGTCTCAAAACATATATTTCCTGTGAAATCTCAGTATCGAATTTTTGGGTGGAATACAATACTTCCCCTACTTACTATACGTAGTAGAGAAAGTAAAAAAGAGTTGCACAGTGGAAGATACAACAAATATCCATACAAGAAGCCATTATAGCTTTATCCACAGACCCTCTATCGACAATAACACAACAGGACCTCTCCAGCACTGCAAGTTTAAAGACCATCAAAGAAGTGATAGCCCTCTAGATGACCAGCAAAACTTCTGATAGAGAAATCGAAGAACAGAATTACCTACAAAGCCACACTGACAATCCAGTTTAAATGATCTTACAAGAAATACATAGTAAAATACATTACTTCATCCAAATTGCAACCTCTCCTAAATCCACCACAATGGCAGGCTGGCCATGGTCGTGTGCTGCGGCAACGATTTCACCTTCTGGAAATCCTTAGCCTGAACAAAATCCATACCTTGAATATAAAGGAGCAATGGTAGTAGTCACATGAATATCTTTACGCTCTATTCCTTTACCTAATTTCTCATTTAAGTTTACCCTTCCCTTCCCCTTTGTTAATCCCTGAAACATTTTATGCTCGTTCTTACAAAATATCACTACCTACATGAAAGTCTAAGTGGGACATACCTACATACATTACTTACCTTGTAATGGAAGCTCTTCTTGTGGGACTAGGCGAGAGATTATTCTTCCACTGTGCATGAAGTCCAGGAGAGAAGCACTGTCGCCCACCAATTCTGGTAGGTGATGGTGATGAACATACTGGAGGACATGCAGGTAAACTGAGATGTAATGGTTGATTTAGCCGCTTAGAATCTGGCCTGCCAGATTCTAGATTTTCCAACTGCAACAAGGATTATTTAAAGCATATTAAATAAATGCCCATTTTCCTTGTTTACACTGTAATAGTAATAATAATAATAGTAATAATAGTAATAATAATAATAATAATAATAATAATAATAATAATAATAATAATAATAATAATACAAATTGCACTGTCGCTTCATGTTGTGTAGGCATGGAATTTGGCCTTGCATTCCAAAGGAGCCCAATTTCAAATTCTTGATTGGGGTGAATTGCCTGAATAAGGTTCCCCACCCATTATTCTGTGAAGTTAAAAAAAAGCTTTTTTCTATATTTCCACTTTATTTTATTTGCTTGAAAAACAAACAACACAAACTACAAAAAGCATTTTAAGCATGAAACTATGTTAATGGATTGAGACATGCAGAGAGATTTATGTTTCACATATATAATAATGCCAAAATTGTGCAAGTCTAATGAAAGTACACCTTCAGTCTCTGTCCCTACAAAGCATTGCATCACATGCAGTGTTTCAGGATAAATCATTTAAGCATTTTACCTTTATAGTTTCCAAAGCAATACTGACATTTGTAATGGGTGTAACTTGTATAGAAGCATTCACAAGTAATATATATATATATATATATATATATATATATATATATATATATATATATATATGCAGCTTCATTACTGTCTGTAGATTCACTATGTGATCAAAAGTATCCAGACATGCCCACAAACACAAGGTTTTCATCTTAGGTGCATTGTGCTGCCACCTACTGTCTGGTACTCATTATCTGTGACCTCAGTAGTCATTAGACATCGTGAAACAGCAGAATGGGATGCTCCGTGGAATTCACGGACTTCGAACATGGTCAGGTGATTGGGCGTCACTTGTGGCAGAAGTCTGTACGCGAGATTTCCACACTCCTAAACATCCCTAGGTCCACTGTTTCTGATGTGATAGTGAAGTGGAAATGTGAAGGGACATGTACAGCACAAAAGCGTACAGGCTGACCTCGTCTGTTGACTGACAGAGACCACCGACATTTGAAGAGGGTCATATAGAGTAATAGGCAGACTCTATCCAGACCATCACACAGAAATCCCAAACTGCATCAGGATCCACTCCAAGTACTATGACAGTTAGGCGTGAGGTGAGAAACCTTGGATTCCATGGTCGAGCAGCTGCTCATAAGCCACACATCATGCAGGAAAATGCCTAACGATGCCTCGCTTGGTGTAAGGAGCATCAACATTACACGATTGAACAGTGGCAAAATGTTGGGTGGAGTGACCAATCACGGTAGACAATGTGGCGATCCGATGGCAGGGTGTGGGTATGGCGAATGCCCTGTGAACATCATCTGCCAGTGTGTGTAGTGCGAACAGTGAAATTCGGAGGTGTTGGTGTTATGGTGTGGTCGTGTTTTTCCTGGAGGGGGCTTGCACCCCTAGATGTTTTGCGTGGCATGATCACAGCGCAGACCTACATTGATATTTTAAGCAACTTCTTGCTTCCCACTGTTGAAGAGCAATTCGGGAATGGCGATTGCATCTTTCAACACGATCGAGCACATGTTCATATTGCACGGGCTGTGGTGGAGTGGTTACACGACAATAACATCCCTGTAATGGACTGGCCTGCACAGAGTCCTGACTTGAATCCTATTGAACACCTTTGGGATGTTTTGGAATGCCAACTTCGTGCCAGGTCTCACTGATCTACATCGATACCTCTCCTCAGTTCCGCACTCCGTGAAGAATGGGCTGCCATTCCCCAAGAAACCTTCCAGCACCTGATTGAAAGTATGCCTGCAAGAGTGAACGCTGTCATCAAAGCTAAGGGTGGGCCAACACCATATTAACTTCCAGCATTACCGACGGAGGGCGCCACGAACTTGTACGTCCTTTTCAGCCAGGTGTCTGGATACTTTTGATCACATAGTGTGTATATGTCACATAGGCACCATGCACTCCCAAAGTTTCTAATAAAGCTAACTATGCATATTTCTATCAAAATATCTATCATTAGTCTGCTTAATGTACAGCTAAGATCAATAATATGGGTAACTGGAAAGCAATCTCTTAACACACGGTGAAAGGAAAATATTGTTGGTTCTACATTGTCATCATGATCGTCATCTTATGGAGAGACTGATTAGTAAAACACAGTACCCTGAGCATAGAAAATGACACTTATAACACAATCACACCAATAAAGATTGATAACTCTCTCACTGGTGCAGAAGAACAAATTACGTGTAAGAAGTTGTGCATGAAAAACATTCAGTATTTTCCTCCCTAAAATAAAAATAAATGACGACAGGTTGCTGTCAATGCACACATGATAAGTTTTGATGACATACATTCAGCTGTTCAAATAGTCATAGCCAATGGCAACAATGTTCAACACCAGTGTCACAGTAAAATGATAAGGAAAGTTCTTAAATGGGATATTGCATATACATCACTTATGCATGTTTCTGCACAACACTGCTGCAACATTTCACTAAATGAAATCATCATAAATTGTATATCCTGAAAAAAACTCACAGCACACAAGAGATTTTTTTCACTTCTTCCCTGTTTTTAACCACTCTGGCCATAGTGGCTGTCCTGAATTTAATGCAGTTTTGTTTGGATTTTTATATTAGGTTTATAATTTGTTTTTGCTTTGAAAAATGCCCCAGGCTCTAAAGAGAATATAAAATACTTTCAACTAAAGAAAAACTCCCCATTACAACTGAGAATCAAACCCAGAACCTTTGTGTTGACAAGCCAGAATGTAGACCACTCATCCACAGTTATGAGAGCACTTATATTTTACTTATTTTAAGAGAAAAACAGACTTCTAAAATGAAAACTGTAACAAAAAGCATTATAAAATATGCATATTGGAATGATTCTCTTTCTTTTTTTTTTTTCTTTAACTGATATAGCTCACCATTTGGCTTTCATTATTTCTCATTTCAGATATTGCTTATGCAAGTGCAGCTGTAAATGAGCATATTTTAAGTGCAGAAAGAAACAGATGGGAATAACTTAACATTATTTAAATTTAAATGATTCATTTATTCATTTAAAGAAATTTTTTCAACGTTCGCTATATGGTAAAAAAACTTTGAGAAAACCTCA
The DNA here is from genome assembly GCA_030765065.1 of Deroplatys truncata. Lineage (NCBI taxonomy): Eukaryota > Metazoa > Arthropoda > Insecta > Mantodea > Mantidae > Deroplatys > Deroplatys truncata. The sequence continues at coordinate 178,402,049 of CM060975.1, read as the reverse complement.
TTTCACCAAGCGATGGTTGGACCCACTTGTTACCTGCAGGCAACCAGTGAATGGAATCTCTTACCTCCAATTGTAGCACAGTTATGAGGATGGTATGGAACAACAGGATCTACAGCTTTTATCATAGATCTGAAACATGTTGGGCATTGGAGATATTTCAACTTTAGTCAGAGTGAAGGCTTGGATTGGGCCGACTTAAAATCACCACCCCAGAGCTAGAAACTGAACCATGGAGCCTCACCAAGAACCCAATGAGCCACCCTCGTGTCTCTTTTAAAGAAATAACAATGGTGATATACAATGGCTTTTCTTACATAATATAGCATTACCTGCTTGTTAACTTCTGTTCAAAAAATGCATGTAGCAAAATTCTAAGCTTACATACAAACTAATATATAAATTGAGTGGTCCACTGCAAGAGGGGAGCTATGCCACTTCAACCATGAAAGAAGAAAACTAGACTTTTGTGGAATGCATCATACCATAAATATTAATTACAAACATGCCATTACAAGTTTATTTGATTTGAAACAAAAATATGAATAAAACAAATATTGATTTTCATAATCAAAGGTCTGCACTGAACCTCAAAAACACTGTCAATCAGAAACAAATATTTAAAAGTATAATTTTAATGTCTTCAACTTCTGTAAAGAAATTGAAATTGAGTTTTATTTATGGACGCTCTTTAACTACTATGGTTCTTAGCGTCCCATTCTATATTGGGCATGAAAGACCAGTAATTTTGCTCAGAGACCTCTTTATCAGACATAATCTTTTGCTGAGCTTGAGATTCTTGTAAACACTGTGATGCGCTGGAGGAGTGTATGATAAAATGGACATAAAGTCGTTTAATTTCGGAGAAGCTATTGGACAACCATCAGAATAGAATTTGGGAAGTTTTTAGAGACAGTGTGTAATAAATGGATGGTCACTGTCCATGTCTCGTTCTTGGGTTGACATCCTGGCATCTTCTTTAAAGTTCTGATTTAACTGTCAGTCTTCAAGATCAGAACTTGTATGTTATAAATTTAAACATAATCTGATCACTAGTTTCAAGGTTGGAATAAACGAACTGCAGTGGCATTGCTCCATTTTCCACTGAAAAACTCGAGAGAATAGATTTTCTTTAACTACTCAAGGGAGTCTCAGTATTGTCTGGAGCTATGCCACATTGAGTTTATTTATTTATGGATGCTCTTTAACTACTATGCCTCGTCCCATTCTATACTGGGCATGAAAGATTAGAAATTTTGCTCAGGCACCTCTTTATCAGGCTTGAGGTTCTGCGTTCTGTAAATCTATCACACAGGACCACCGGCTTTACTTCTCTTCTGAAGGAAGCCATAGTAAGGATTTTTACATCCAAAAAAAAAAATCCTTTGCCCTCTGCTGGGTTTGAACCTCAACTTCGGGAACTAGAAGCTAGTATGGTACCGCTAGACCATGAAAGACAATAGCTATGTGACATTCTAGTAATTCATGCACATGATACAAGGTGGCAGGAGCTGTCTTAAATACTAAAATGCTCATTTTTGCATATGTTGTGGCAGAGCTCCCTCTTGTAGTGGACCTCTCAATTGCGTAGTTGTCATATATTCTCTCTGAAACTATCATTCGAATGCTCACTTTATTTGAACAATGCAAATGCTTTTTTTAAAACAGGGATTTTTTTCTTTAAAGTTGTATGATAATGATCCTATTTTTATAAGGACATACACAAAGGAGACGCTGGTGCCAGAAACACCGAGCGAGTGAAGAAGACCATGTATGTGCTGTACGAACATGTGAGAGTTTTAATACAATAAACATACATTAACAGTTTTAATACAATATAAAAAAGTAAATACAGTGTTGTAGTTGAAAATATTCTCTCCCTCCCCCCTCTCTCTCTAATTAGTTAAGAGTGGTGATTGGTGAAAATACTGAATCAAAATTGGATAATGATAAATTACAAGGGATATCAAAACTAGTGTCATTACACATGTGCTAATTCGAGGTAATGGGGGGTAAAGGTACAACGGATTTGGGATAACTCGGACTATATGGAGCACCATAGGAAAGCTCATTAAAGGTAAAATGAAACCAATAACAAATGAAGATGAAGTTATTTGCTTTAAGTTTTTAAAGCTTTTGTATAGAAATAAACACAATATGTACATATATACATGGGGTTATTTTTTGAAAAAGTTTTAAGCTTTTTCTGCTTCAGGATACTGAATCGCTTTTGCGCAGCAATGCCATGCCATCGTTTGAGTAACATGGTATTGCCTCTGGTTGTTCTTTTATATAATGCAATGCCGCCTCCAACACAGCAAAACCCTCATTATGACTCATCTTTGGTAATCTCTCTTCAATGTCTTTCTCCTCACTTTCTTCTGTCGGCTCATTCAACATCTCAACAATTGATGTTTCCCTAAGTTCAAACTGTTCATCCATTCCGTAACTTACTTTCACTACTACCTGGAAGCTGTGCAATTAGGTGTGACATGGGTACATCATCTTCATCAGCATCATCATCGAATTCACTCTCATCAGTCGATTTGCTCTTTAAAATTTTCTTCCATGATTTCACAAGTGTCTCAGGCTTCACTTCATCCCATGACTCTGCTAACCAAAACACTACATCCCTCATGGTTATATTTTACAAAGTTAGTGATGTTTCCATCCTCTTCTTTGCTTGTAGAAGGGACTAATAGGCGGCATTGATACTTTTTTTTAAGAATTCCAAAGCCCTATGATCCTCGGTTGTATCAAACTTGTGACATTAGGCGGCAAAACCAAAGCCCGAATTCCATCACACCGCACTTTCTCTTAATCTGGATGTGATTCAATGTTGCCCATCAAATGGATTACTTTACTAGGCAAACCATTTTCCTTCACAAACATTTTAGTTTCCGGCACATATTCTTATAAAATCACTTCTTAAATATTCCTCTGTCCATCCAGGCATTTTTTTTGGTTCCCTTAAGATGTAGGCGGTGCAGACAAGGAAATGTCTTTGAGAGTTCTAGGCTTCGTGGACTTGTCTATGACAACAAGCTTTAATTTGTATGACCTAATGCATTTGATGCAGCAAGTACCGTCATTCTTTCCTTACTTTTTTGTGGCCAGGAGCATGACGTTCTTCACATGAAGCAAGCGTTTTAGGAGGTAACATTTTAAAGTTGAGCCTTTTTTTGTCACAATTGCATAACTGATCATTTGTGAGGTTTTCACTTTTTATGAGCTATTCAAATTTTTTACAGAAGTTCACTGCAGCTTCAGGATCACCAGAAAGCTTTTCTCCACAAATCTCAAGTTGTCATACACCATACCTATACTTCCATCTCTGTAATCAACCTTCACTCATACTGAAATAGTCTTCACCTCCTTTAAACTTGTGCTTTTTCTTGCAACATTGAGCTGGAAATTGGACTTCCCTTCTGCCTTTGTTGACTGAACCAGATAAAAAAAATGCTTCACTATTTTTTTTTTTTCTGACCTCCTCATACACTTTCTTTTAAAAGCGTTATTTGAATGCTTTGTTGAAGAATACTTCTCCAGTTTATCTCTGTTTCGTCGCCAGTCTCCAACTGTTACTTCCCCAACACCGTATTCCAGTGCAAGCTTTTTAATTGTCACCCCTTTACTCAGTCATTTTAAAGCTTGTAATTTCACCTTTAATGTTACAAATTTCCTCTTACATTTAACACTCATTGTTGAAACAAATTAGAACAAAGATGTACAGCCACTTCTAAAATACTCTATTCACAAAGAAGACTACAAACATACTAAAATAAAATATTTCTTTAACTTGACACATCCCTGTCCTGCTGTTTGGGTTACAAGGGATACCTTTCCTCTCAACAAAACATATGTTAACTATTAACGCTAGCTGCTTTCTTATAACAGCTGTCAAACATTTGCAGCCATAAACTAATCAGTGTGTTATTATTGCAACTGAAAAGTATTTCCAGTGGGGAATTTTTGCTACAATGTATGTACATATTATGGAAGGGTTTTCCCAGTTTTCGGCTGGTAAGTAATTGAAAGGAAGTTAATCCTTGCCACCAGGTAACACACACACACTATAGACGACAGGTTAGGGAGGTGTAAAATTATGTAGATATATATCAGTTGGATTTAACAGATCCTTGAATTTGCGAGACTCTACTGTACAATTTATCACCAGCAACTGAAATTTAAGAAGCTTTGCAGTTTCTAAAGCCAAAGTTTGTAATGTAAAAACTCACATCCAGATACCCTAATCAATACTCATGTTTTAAAATAAGCATACATGTAAACAACATGAAACTGGCTTTTGGATGCTAACAACTGGCCAGAAAATGTCTGCATGTGTCAATTTTTTCAGTTGCATCAAAAACTTCTAGTAAACAAATTGCAAGTATCAATTCTGTTAAACTAGGTCCTGACAACAGGAGATTAGTTATTAAATATGGAATTCAAGCTTTTTATTGAAATGCTCAAAACATACTAAATAAATTAAGTTATCTTATACCATTACTTGATGAATAAATGTTCATACCTGAACATTGGCTTTGTAACAAAGAGTTATCAACATTTAAGATAACAATACTGTAACTCAGCTGCTGCAGACAAGGGCACCAGCATGGGGGACATTGCCGTTTTTGTTAGATATGATGTTTTGACTCGTGGTCTTAGTTACTAGGTTAGAAATATCAACAAGCATGAATTTGAAATGTGTCATACATCTACATCTGAACCTTACTTATTGTATAATAAAACTTGAAACATGCAATGCTGATTTTAACCATTTCCTAGATAGACTCATTAATAGACTTAGTATAAAAGTCAAAATCATCTGTAAATGTTGTTCTAGCACACCTGCCTCAATATAAAGTCACCAATTTAATGTTGATTTTTGTTCTATTTCTATCACAATTGAAGACTTAAAAATATCATCAGCCTTTCATAGATTAGGCCATTTAACCCGTTAAAGTCTCAATCCATCTTCGCTTCAGTCTTCCTGGGTTTCTTAGGCCTATATGTAACAGTACTATTTTGGAATCCTTGTGTTATCCTTTATAAATGCTCTACTGAATTAAATTTAAATTCCTCCATTTTTTCCCTTGTTGAAAATATTTGTAATTGATTCCATATGTTCTGAATTCTTATTCTATCCAGATGTGTGTGTGTCCTATTAATGACCTAAGAATTTCATTTCTGTAACTTGTATATGGCTGTGGTATATTTTAATAAATTTGCTCTTCGAGCAGTGCTCTGGAAATCCACATGTTCAAGTACTGAAAATGTGCCTGTTCATAACAGAATAGATAATATCACAATACATGATGACAGAATGACAGCAAGTGTTGTTCCTACAATATTCTCTGACCATGATGCAATTTTATTTCATGCTTACATAACAAATATATTAAATAATAATTCCTATGCCAAAATAAGTGTCTCCCCATCTCAGCAACTTTGACATTTGTATATACAAATTTTTATTAGAAATATTGATTGGTTGCCCCTGAATAGTTTACAGGACACAGATAAAAGTAAATTATTTTATTAAACTCCTGGTTAATGAATTCATACTGTTTTCGTTGTCATACCTGCTAAATGTGCACCTAAACATTTTACTATCACAAAGGTGGTTTTCCACTGAGCTCTTAAAACAAAAGTATGTCTACTTATCTTATTACAATTTAATAAGTTATCATGGAATGAATAAATTAAAGAATGAATACATCAAACTTAAAAGTATTGGTGTTTTCTTTTCTTAGCAAAAAGCAAATATTATTCCACCACTGTAAAGGATTCTCACAACAAATTTAAGATGACATGATTGCTTGTATCTGAACCAGTAAATAATTAAAACAAAGTTGTGACTTTATAATCTGAATGAAGATGTCTTTAGTTGTAGTTTTATTGATCAAGTTGATACTAATGCAAATAAATTTGGTGGTAACACTGATTTTTAGAATATTTCTAAATAGATCTAATAAGCCCATGACCACATTTTATTTTAAACACTTTAGTGTTGAGGAGGTTTATTCAGCAGCAATGTTAAAGCTTAAAAATATCACTTAAAAGTAGTGCCTCAACTGATGTTTATGGTATTAGTTCTAAATTTATAAAAATTGTTGCTACCTTAATCTGTGAAGCCCGAACTACTGCTTTGATAATTGTCTTTTTCCTGATATCCTGAAATACAGCTAAGTTATTCCTGTACATAATAAAAAGGGGAAAAATCTTAGTTTTTCCAATTTGATGGCTTAGTAGAAACTAAACAATAAAAATGCACATTTTCTGTTTTTTTTCTGTAAAGTGAGAGCCTGTATCATCTACTTGGTAACAAAGTATATCTCTCCACATAGGCATTTCCGAGTTACAAACAGTCATAACTTCAAAATATGATTATGATTTCATATGAAAGAACGATATTAGCTTGTAAGAATTTTCTTAGTAAGGAATTGTAATGTGAAATGTAAATATGCTATGTTTGTTCACACTCATGCACAACAATGACAATGCTGATACCATGACTAGTTGTAAGGTTTGCCATTCTGTTTCCACATATATTTTGAGCAACAAAAGCTGTCTAAAAGAACAGAATTGAAAATTCAAGACGCCATTGCATTGTTTCTTTAAAAAATTAGAGCAAAATTATCAGTCTGCAAAAGATTCTTTCTCAAAACCTTACACATATCTGGATCTTATGTCAGGACTGTTCTATGGAAAGTAGATGAATACCATGTTGTTGCACAGGAAGGTAGATAATCATCATGTTCCAAAAGTAAAGTAACTAGAGAAAGTTCAACAGTAGATTAGGGTACATATCAACTCTACCTAAGACACCAACACATTGTTGTTGTAAATTTGCTAACAAGGCTTACCTTCCTCCAAACCTTTATCTACAGAAAATGTATAATTTATGCCATGCTAAGTGCCATACAGACGTGTGGAACATGAAAAGCTCTCTTTCTAGACAAATATTCACACCAGAATTTAATTTAGTTTTTCATGAGCCACTCAAGGGCATGTGTGATTTTTGGGCAAAATATAAAAAAATTACAGAAAATGAACAGGAAGGGAACAAGGGGTCATATGAAGCTCACCAGAGGCAGGAAAATCATGCCCGGCAGTTTAAAGAAGCTGCCGTTGCAAATACTTGTCATTTCTATCAGTTCAACATCGAAGTCTTAAGATACTGCCAACAAACGAAGGCAAAAAAACTTATGATCTACAAGAGGCAACTTCCACCTTTCAATCTCACATTATATAATGTAGCTTCAAGAAACACATGCAACTATGTGGCTTGAAACTCTGGCTGAAAGAGGATCCATTGAAGTAGTAAATTGCATTTATTCTTTACTTTAGAGGGAAGCTGACGCCAAAGAATTTGAGGAGCAAGCATTCAAAAGGTATTTTCTATAAAAAAAAAAAAAAAAAAAAAAAAGAGGTTACCCTATCACTGCATATTTGCCTTCTTTATGCCCATCTTGTATGATACTTGTTTCATCCAAAAGCATGTTTCAACCCATTGAAATTATGCATTGAAAATGCCATTTTCAATAAAAAAAAGTATTTCCTGAATAGCATGTTTTCAAGAAAAAGGTATTTCCTCTATTCAGGCAATCAGTTTTCACTCAATTTGATTCCTGATTGGTCAGCCATTTGGTTTATGCTCATTCTTTTAGGTTTTAGCGGCTGAAGTTTGGTTCTCTTTTCTTTTATATAATTGGAAGAAGAATTGGATTGAGTTCCAGTGAAAGTTTCATTGAATCGGCCAATTTCTAATGAAAAAAGAGCAGATGTAAAATTACTTGCAGCTGAATTTGGGGATTGGGAGAGCTTATCAGATAAACCAGGTGATGAAGAACCTATGTTTTTTCTTGGTATTCTTTGTTCAGAGTCTTTTCCTGCAAGATGGCGATGTGTGTGAGGTTGACGAGAAGTAGCTGGCAAAATATACTGAAGAAGAAACAAAAAAGACGAAAAATACAATAAAGGAACACACGAAAATGGAAACTCTACAGTAAGAGAAGGTCATACAAATGAAGATAACGCGAAAACTACGGAAGAGGAGAAAAATATAAAATGGAAATTAGCACATGGTTCGCAAGAAACGGAGACGATAGCGTCTCTTCAAAAGATAATCGAACTCCTAAACAAGGACCTAAAGAATGCTCAAGAAGAGATAAAAGCTCTAAAACAAGAAAATGGGGAAATAAAAGATCAGTTGCCACAGCAGAGTGAAAATTCGTCGTATGCATCGAAAACACAGAAAGGACTGGTAACATGTGATGTAACCTCAAAAATCATCAAAACCGCCAACAGATTTGAGGTGTTAAGTGAAGATGAAGACAAAAGAAGTGGATCAGCAAAAAGAAGAAATAAGTGAAGTGAATTAGAAGAAAGAAGAGAAAGCAGTGCTAAATACAAATGGTCAAATTCAATAGCAAAGGAAATGGTGCGGAGGCCAGCTGAACAAAAGAGTGAAAAAAATAAGAGGAAAGAAGATGCTGAAACGGTTGTAGTGTATGGTGACTCAATGGTAAAAAACATAAATCTAGCAAGAAATGATACAAAAGTGAAAGTTTTCAGAGGTGTAAAGGCCAAATATTTACTGAACATTATAAAAAGGACAATGAAAAGTACAAAGCAAAAGTAGTAGTGTTACATGTGACCACTAACGATGTAAGAAAGGGAAAATGTGCAAATGAAATTATGGAGGAAGTATACAATTCAAGTGTGTGTGCAAAAAAATGTTTTCCGGGGGCAACTTTAATTGTAAACGGTGTAATAAGAAGAGACTATAGTAAAAAGTTTATAAATGACATAAACGAGGAAATAAAATGGGCATGTAAGGCAGCAAGGGCAATATATGTAGGCCCAAATAGGCATTTAGATGAAACCTGTTTAGGAAAGGATGGATTTACATTTAAATAGGAAGGATTCTTATATTTTAAGTCAAATGATTAACAAGGTTGTAAATATATGCATGCAACAGGGAAACTAAAATACAGTTCAGATGATGGCAAAAAATATACAGAAGGTAATATTTTGCAAAAAGTAGATGGGGTAACAAAGGAAATAGATTCAGAAAAGAAAGCTGAAGTAGCACTAAATTAAAAAATGCAAAGGGGGTTTTACCTGTTTTCATCAAGATGTGCAATACATAAGCAATAAGAGAACGATTATAGAATTAAACATAAAAGAACTAAAACCGAATGTGATGGTGTTTACAGAGCATGGATTAAAATTAGAGGAAATAATAGTAAACAATTATGATGGATATAAATTAGGGGCATATTTCTGTAGATGAGAGCACAATAGTGGGGAGTAGTGATCTACATTGATGACTCGATAAAATGTGAAGAGGTGGATTGTAGCGATTTTGCAGTGGAAATGAAATGCGAACTAGCTACTTTGGAATTGAGATTAAGGGAAATAAAATTGGTAATAATTAGAGTATATAGATCTCCTACAGCAGAAATTTTTTTTTTATAAAACAACTGGAACATTTTATAAATTTAATCTCAGGAAAATTAAAATTCTCATGGGAGATATAAATATAGATTTTTGTAAAGAAAATGTTGATAAAATTATGCTTACTGAAACCCTAACTAGGCTGAATTTAAAAATTGGCATTAGCGAACCAACAAGAGTCACTAAACAAACAAAAACTTGCATTGATAATGTGTTTATAAATATAAGAGAAAATAAATGGGAAACTAAGGTTATTAAAAATGGAATAAGTGATCATTATGGGCAATTATTAAAAGTTAATCTTAAAAAAGATATACAATTAAATAATTTTGAATTTAAAGGAAAAATAAATAATGATAGTTTACAGAGTTAAAAAGGTTATTTATCTCAGGTTAGTTGGGAACAGGTATATGAAGCTGAAAATGTAAATGATAAATTTGAAAGGTTTAATATCTTATTACTGAAGGGGTTTGATAGCGAGATGCCCAAAAAAAAAAAAAAAAAAAAAAAAAAAAAAAAAAAGAGTTAAAAGAGCAAGAGATATCAAACAGAAAAAATGGATGACAAAAGGGATAAAAATTTCATGGGAGAGGGTTAAATTTTTAAATTCTTTGAAACCTGCAAATATGGGGGAGAGATCATTAATTTGCATTGAAAATTACAATAGAATATTTAGAGATGTATGTGAAAGGGCAAAAATGATGTATAATATGATATTGGTAGCAAAAGCAGAAAATAAGACAAAAACAATATGGAGCATAGTAAGTAAGATACATAACCAAAGTAACTCCAAACAAGTGGAAAATATAATAGTAAAAGAAAGTGATAGAGAGATAAAATGCCCTAGAGAGATTTGTAATAAATTTAACAATTATTATATAAATATTACAAATCAAGCAAAAAGCAATACTCAAACAGCAGGTTTAGCAGCCAATGTAATAGCTTCAAATGGGCAAATAAAATAGATGGGTATATTAGAAATATCAGAATAAAATATTTTAGAAGAAATCAATAAGCTTAAACCCAAAAAATCGAGCGGTTTGGATGAGTTCTCTAGCAAAATTGTAAAATACATTAAACATGAAATTTTCTAAAGTTATGACACATATTACAAATGCATCATTGATTCAAGCTATTTTCCCAGATATGCTAAAAAAAGTAATTGTATATATATATATATATATATATATATATATATATATATATATATATATATAAGCAAATATATAAGCAAAAAGGAAGTAAGACAAATATGGAAAATTATAAGCCTGTAACTTTTGTTCTACGTTCTCAAAAATAATAGAAGGGATATTCCTAAAGCAATTGCAACTGTACTTTAAAAAGCTTAACATAATATCAGAATGGCAATTTGGATTCCAAGAAAAGAAACCAACAACAAACGCAATAAATGAAGTAAATGACAATATAATTAATGCACTAAATAACCACGAACAGTAATAGCTATATTTTTAGAATTATCAAAAGTGTTTGATTGTGTAAATTATACTTACAAATAAATTGGAAAATCATGGGGTTAGAGGATTGGCACAAAAGTGGATACTATCACATTTTAAAAATAGAACACAGTGGATGGAAATAAATAGCTCGGGTATGATAGAAAAAATTAAATCTCATTTTCAAACGGTAAAACGAGGAGTCCGCAGTGTTCTAAATTAGGACCATTTTTATTTTTAGCTTATGTAAATGATATTTTTGAAATAATACAAAGAAATGGAGGTCTGGCAATTGGATATGCAGATGACATGACAATAATAATTAGAGGCAAGTCAGCAACAGAGCTGGAAACTAAAGCAAATGAATTAATTAAAATAATAAAACAGCACTACTTCTTAGGGGTAATAATAGACAAAAAAGTAAAATGGAAGCCATATATATCTTACATAATCAAAAAGATAAATAAAGGTCTATTTATAATGAGGCAATTAAGAAAGCATATGGATTATGAAACATTAAAACAAGTGTACCATGCGTTCATTTACTAACACACAAAATATGGGATAACTCTGTTGGGAAACATTACTGCAACAGAAGTCCGTCCGTCCGTCCGTCCGTCCATCCATCCATATATATGAAACAATAAAAATTATTTTACAAGAAAAAGAACCAAAACATCAGTGTATACAAAGTATAGTTTAAGAAATAATGAGGATTATTTTAGATCAATATATAGGGGAACAGTAAACAATTGTTGCAGTATAAGTATGGGTAAAGAGATTTATAACAAGTTACCTGTTGAAATAAAAAAACATCAATAAAACAGAATATAAACTAAAAGAAATAAAAAAGTTCTTAATAATGAATGCAAGTATTAATAATGAATTTAAGTATTGGGATATGTAAAACCTGTATATATGTACATAAAATTGTTTTTGATGTGTCCTTGAAATCTTGTATTTAAAGGATGAATAAAAGTATCTTATCTTAGTGTAAAGAAGAAGATAGAAAACCAGTTGCCCCTTGCCCAAGTGTGGATCTTTGTGATACCTGCACATCGGCCGTGCATCGCGTTGGACTAGAGAATAACTATGCCAGTTGTAATTGTCTGGAGAGTGATGTAGATGTCTCCATTTGAACAGTGTTATTGTCATAATTCCATTACATGAGGAATTAACAATGAAATTATATTCAAGCAAAAAGAGTTCTCTCCATTTCTCTTTTAATCACATAGTATTTTCTCCATTTGTTTCAAATTAAAGGGATTTTCTGCAAGTTTTAAAGTTAAATTTTAGGAAAGGATTGTTCTCTACATTTGTGATGTGTGTTATAAATTACATAGAACATCATATAAATCTATGTTTTATGACACAGTTCCCATATTATTCATCATTAAAAAGAAATAAAGTTTTCTTTGTTTTCTGAAAAAGTGCATTTGGTGGAGAAATTGCCTTTTAATTGTTTGCTCCTCATTTATTTTAATTCTAATATATGTTCTGGACAAAACAGAAACATCAATGTTTCTACTATGTTTATGCATGCTATTATATTGGGCATTCCTGTTATAATATATTCGTACTTTACAACTGGACACACGTATATGCAATGTGATAGTGTTTGTACACAAGCCTACCAATTCAACATGGTGAATGTTGGTAGACTGACATGATCTCATAAAGTAATTGTGTGAAAATAATGGTAATACAGGCAAATCCCATTCATCAGAGAAGTTCTATAGTAAGAATAACAGTCAAGAAACATACAAAAACAAAGGTGATGTCGGTAAAGGGAAAATTCCAAATAGATCCAACTGGGGAAACTGCAGTTCCGTGTCTATAAAGTAATTGGCATACAGGACGTCACAATATAGTGAAACAATAGTGCTGCTACATGTTGAACAGATCTCCATACAGCAGTCAATAAAATCACTGTTCTAGAGCAGTGGTGGTGAAAATGGGGCTCGCGAGTCATACTGCCTCGCAGGTGCTACTCCTTTTCTAGCTGTCTATTCATTTGTTTTCCATATGCTGCTGAGTGGTGTAGTGCATGTTGTGTATTTGATGACTCTAGGAAGAAAGGCATTTTTGCCACCCTTGCTCTAGAGGAAGAAAATACATCACTGAGAAAAAACAAAAATTGGCAGAGAACCGTGAAAGGATGCCAATTCTGGGACCACAAAAGAATGCAATTGCAGACGATGCCGAGTCTGCGAAATAGTAACATTTGTTAGCAATAACAGATTTAATGCTAAATGAAGTGGAAGAGGATGATACTGAAGTGCCAAATGTGAATCCATTTAATTCAAAAGTGCAGTGAAAACCAAGAAAATAGAAAACACATGCTGGTGTTAGATGACTCAATGGTGTCATTCTCCGTAGAAACATGCATGAACAATGGTTAGAGATCTGCTGCTTTCCTGGCATAAAAATATATTAACTACAATACAAAGTAGAACAGATGAACCTAAAAGAAATGGAGTCAGAAGTTATATATTAGTGCATGCTGGTAAAATAGTATTAGGCAACAGTGGGTGGCTGAGAAGTTATGGGTGAAATGATGGACATAATGTGTAGTATCCGGTCCCAGTCAAATAAGACAAAGATTATCATAAGTGGTATTCTAAGCTGGTAGGACATAAGCAGGAAAAAAATGTTAAGAATCAATCAGGAGCTAGACTGCATGTGTGCTACTACAAATTACTTTATAGTCGATGGTAACCTGTGGTTAAATGTTCATGACTTTGGGAGAGGTGGGATACACTTGAATAGGAGGGGTCATACGAATTTGGAGAATTGATTTGTAACACAGTAAGCTCTGTAATTAAAAAAAACTAGCAAAGATGAGGTGGAGTTGTACACTAATAGTATGATAATCCTAGAGAAAGGAGGTGGTTATTACTCTTACGAATCAAACAAGCAACAAAAATCACTAAAAATCTTGCTCAAAATGTAAAAAGTCTATTGAAATAAACTAATTCATCTAGAAACATTGTTATTAAGATGAACTCAAAGATGTTGACGTGATGTTTGCATCTCACAGAGTACTGGTTAAGAGAAATAGAATAAGTTGTATAAATATATCTAATTTTTCATTAGTTTCTAGCTACTGCATGTTAAATTAGAAATAGGGGTGGGGGTCATGGATTTTTGTTAAATCCAACTTGGATCTAAAAACCATAATGCAAGAGGTAATTGAAGAACAGCTTAAAATTGGTATGATGGAAGATTAGTAAGTTTAAAATAATCATAATATGCATATAAACAACCCTAGCAGTGATATAAACAATTTATTAAAAAGCTAGATTTTGTTACACAGAATGTCCCAAAGTTCATCGGATGAAATCTGAGGAATTGCTGAGGGGACCAAGATAAACATTTTGAAATAAGGAACTCATGGTCTGCAAGCATAATTACTGAGCGTGATGCTTTTTAGACATATTATATTTTTACAGATAGGTCATCACTAAATAATATGTAATATGAATACTCACTCAACAGTACTTTGAAAATTATGGGATTTTATTTTTGGTAAAAATAGCCTTGCTGCAAAAGTATGCACACCAATGACTGTTTAATCAAATGTTTAATCTTCTACAGCATGGCCAACTGATGTTTTGCAACCGTGGTTATTATTAAAAAAAAATGAAGGTTTGGGGTGATTGATTATTTGCTTCCAAGTAGTAAATAAAACTTACAGGGCTAATGTTTATTTTAAATACACTGTAAATTCAATATTATTAAATATTGGGAATGAATTGTTGGATATCGTATTAGGTAAGACTAGCATTTATTTACATTCTTTGTATTCAAAGAATACTGCTGTGAATTAGGAATAAAATATTATTAAATATTGGTATAGAAGTCCGAAATGTTTCATATTAGGTAAGGTTGATTTATTAAGCTTAATTAAATTACCAATAACAAATTAGGTTACTGTAATTTACGATTTTCTTGGATTATTGTTTACATTAGCAGGCTGAACGACTGACTGTGTGAAGCTACTGGCACACACTTAAAAATGTGTCCCCACACATTTGAGCATGCTGACATTCATTTTATTTATTGTGAACCTAGAGTCAACATGTATTTAGCTGCCTGACTATACATTAAGACATTCGCAGGAAGACACCAGCCTGGTCATAAAGCATTTCAGAGTGTCCATCAGCGTTTGTGTGATATTGATACATCACATGAACTTTCAGTTAGTGGTATGCTGATCTATAGTACATTTTAACCTATTGTGTTGTATTTTGAAGCAGCATTTTAACTTATATTGTATTTTGAACTGTTAAATTCAAAATGTGTCTCTCAGTCCCTTCTGCAATTCCTCAAATTTTGGCTGCTGACTTCTAGGGCACCCAGTATATGAACTTCAAACAGATTGTTGTAATATTAGATCTGAAAGTAGATATAAATACACTGCCATTTGTGAAAATTGCAATACCAAGAAAGAATTTCCCGAATAACTCCAAACTTGGTGGAAGTGTAGAAGAGTGCGCAAGAGTGTGATTAGGTTTGCAGAGAGATGGGGTACACGTAGGCCGAGCAGAACTCTCTCGTGTTGGTCCGACAAGGTCAGTGTTGTGCCCAGTGTAGTTAGTGCAAAGCTGTCAAACTAGGTGGAAACAATAAAGTGAGTACCAGTATGCCTCGTCGATGTCAAAGGGAGCCATATTGGCATGTGAGTGAATATGAACGGGGCAGAATGATCAGTCTTTGGGAAGCGGGTTTGTCATACCGTGACATTTCAGCTTGTACACGGCATGCTGCTACGACAGTGATGCGTATGTAGAAGCAGTGGATAGATGAAGCTCGTACGCAGCGAAGAGCAAGTACTGGAACCACAGAACATGACCACAGCACGGGATGACCGTCATCTTGTCCGCATGGCATAACGGACCATACACTTCATCCACAGTGTTGGCTTGACACTGGAGCACTGCAACAGGTGTGAACTTGTGTGCATCAATGGTCCGTCGCCGTCTGTTGCAGGTTGGACTGGTTGCATGCATGTGATTACATTGGCTTCCATTGTCCAGAAACCACAAGCTTCTCCGACTGCAATGGACACATGAACACCGTCACTGGGGTGCTGAGTGGCAAAATGTAGTCTTTTTGGACGAGTCCCGCTTCAACGTGTCCTACAGTGATGGTCGCATACGAGTCCACAGGCCACATTTCAACAGGACAATCCCCAGCCACATATTGCGAGGAATGTACAAGCCTTCATTGAAGAGCGATGCTTCTCTGGCCTGCACGTTCTCCTGACATGTCGCCCATCGAACATGTCTGGGATATGGTTGGTCGGCACCTGGTGCATCGCGGATTTGTGGGCTTAAATACAAACTGCGTGGAGGGAAATTCCTCAGGAACTTATTCAGAACCTTTTTTATTCAATGCCACGGCATTTAGCAGCTCTAATTGCAGCGCATGAAGGCCACACCAAATACTGAATATTAGGGCTCAAAGGTCATGTATAGATTTGAAAAGTTTATCATTTGTTATTTGTCATGTACCTAACCTGTGGTATTAAATTCATTGAATTCATGCATTTCCTTCTTGGTGTTGCAATTTTCACAAACTGCAGTGTAGTTAACATGGCAAAACATTATGTACAATGCTGAACTCAGTGTCTCTTCCCAACAGTGAAAGAGTCCACTTGTGTAAAAAATGGATATTGGTCTATTCTTGATCAGGTCATTCTGCACACTATGTGCTGAAGCTTTAAGGTGAGTAATAATTACTTCAATAATTATTATGACATGGGATTTTCTGATCATGATGCACAGATTTTAGAAATATTCTGTCTCTCATCTGCAAGAAGGAAGAGTATACAGGCACAAAACTGGGAGGTAGTTTAACAGTGAAAACATCCATTATTTAAATTCTCCCTTAAGGAAAGAATCATGAGAAAATGTATTAAATTGTAATTCAGTAAATTATGTCTACTTAGAATGTTGGAGCATATTTAACCATTACACTGGTCAACATTGATTCTGCAGTATAAAGGAAAATATGTGACTTTAATGGAAATCAGTGCCCTAATTTAAAAACTGAAGTTCATTTTTGGCTATCAGATCCAGTTTTTATATGTGCAAACATGTCTATGGTGCTAAATTCATTCAGCTTAGACACTTTACTGCTGCGTTTCATTATGTTATTCTAAATCTGTTGTTGATGTTCTTCCTAATCGGCTCACTTCCGTCCTCCCATATTACCCAGATTTGTGTTTATATTCCCAGCACTAATCAGTTTTGTTTTATGGATCAGGTCTGTCTTCTTGTGAGGTATTTATGTTTACATTTACAGCTACCATAGATCTCAACTGAGTTGAGCTAAAAACTTCTGCTAATATGCACATTTATTTTTTATATGTGTAGTGCTAAAATAAAAGTTCAAGTATGGCTTGTACATCAGGATTACGCAGGAGACAGCATCTACAAAGTCTTCAGAAGTTTTGCTACATTTGTGGATGTTTAAGTGTTTGACGGGAAGGTACACAAAATAGACTCACAAACAAGGAAACTACATTACTCATATTTCAAAGAGAAAGTTGGTGATTAGGATAAATCGTTCATGCCTCATATTGCATGTAACAGTTGTGTTGAAGGATTATGTTATTGACATGAAGGAAAACGGAAGGCAATGCTGTTTACCAAATCAATGACATGGAGAGAGCAGCAGAATCACCATGACGATTATTACTTTTGCATGTGTAAAGTTGGTGGCAAAGAAAATAAAGGCAGGAATTAAATGTTAAAATCTGAACTCAGCTACATGGCCTATTCCTCAAGTAATATGAATGAAGCAGCAGGTTCTTCAATGCCTAATGCTCACACTTGCAATGTAAATTCAAGTATGCCGGAACAGACTAGTTTATTGTTGGTGGTGTGGTGTTTGTGATAGTGGCAGTGGTGTGGTCTGCTAATTTGGCCGTTATAACAGGGCCGATATGAAATGCTATTATGAGGGGCACTCTAAAAGTTGTCAGCTTGACTCAAGAGATGTCATGAAAATCGCCAAATTATTATGATAGTTAAGTATCACTCTTTATATGGTGTGCTGTAAAGTTTGAATCCTATGTGTATTCACTTGTTAGTGATGATCATGTAAAGAAACTAATGTTAAAGTTAATTTTCTACAAAATGGATAAAACTGAAATAGAGATGTAAAAGTACTAATTTTGGAGGGATGAATCCCATCAGAAATACAAACGGAAAATTCAACATTAAAGGATTTTACCTGTTGATTTTCAACGATTAAAAGTGGGCTGCTGAATTTAAGCATGGCCGTCCAGTCAAGATGATGGGTATCCCAAAACTGCACCAACTGACAAAATTGTGAGAAAAAAAATTCACAATATCACACTAAGAGATCGTTGATTGAAGGTGCACTATTTATATGACATTGTAAAGATCTCAAGGCTGTGTCCACTACATTTTACACAAAGTGTTGATAATGAGAAAGCTTTCAGCATTTCTTAACAATGGGTCATAAACACAATTGAATGAGTGTTCAGATGTGTATAACTGCAATTCCAGCGAAATTCTGTGACATTTCATAAAAGTAGGCAAAATTAGGAACATCGCTCATAAAATACAACCTTGTAATTCTGAGCCAGTGATAACCAAACATATGGTGCCATTACCTCCATTATAAATGCTGGTAACTTCTTTCAAAAGAATGCAAGAAGGCATTTTTTATCAGGCCAAAATGATATTTTCATAAGTAAGTAGTTTATTGCCATGACCATAGAGTGCAGCAAACATCAACAAGTCATATAGAAGTTACATGTTAAAATCCATAGGTACTATAACATTCATCAATATTATTATACAATAGGATTTAATATCAGTATACTACATACTGATTTCTTTTAGGAATTTAAAGATAGACTTCATAAACTAGATGCTAAATTATTATAAATTGTTTGTCGGAATGTGCTTCGCTACTCTAAGCTTATTTCCGCGAAAAGCTAACCACTCCTCGCGCCAGCACCGCTCTCCGCACAAGCAGCCTAAAGTCTTCCGACGTTACAAGAGGTACTATAACACTGGGTTCTGTGATTGCCATCTTAGCTGCCAAATCAGCAAGTTCATTTCCATGCAAGCCAACGTGACCAGGCATCCAAGAACACTCCACATTAACGCCAGAAGCATATAAAACATGGAGGGCATCCTGGATTCGTTCAACAATGGGGTGGTAGTTGCACAGCTCACGAAGGCTCTGAAGTGCACTAAGAGAATCACTGAAAATGAAAGTCTCCCAATTTTCGACGGCGCACATACAATATGGCTCGGTAAATGGCATACAGCTCTGCACTATAAATTGATGTGCTATTATGGAAACCGAATGTATAGGGTTCGGTTCCATGAACATAAGCACATCCAACACCGTTGGTGCACTTAGATCCATCGGTGTAGATCAAAATTCCGCCAGTGTAACCTGAAAGAAATTCTAAAAAAACAGGAGTGAATACTAAACGTAGGCATTGTAGACTTCCGATATATCGTCATCCCAAAATCGACGTGAGATATCGGACGCAACCAAGGGGGGGGGAGGGAAACACCCTCTCCCCCTTAGCAAACAAGCTAGGCATTTCAATGTTGTGCTTTCTTAGAAGCTCCCGGAAACGAACACTTGCAGGTCTTGGATTAATGGAGCTATTCTTATAACGTTCGTCCAGCGCAGTGTGAGAAAAAGAAGCAAACATTGGATGTTGCGGCATACATTTAAGCGCACAGCCGTAACTTCCCAAGAGGGTTTCACGCCGATAACGCAGAAGAGGTTCTGCAGATTCGGCGCTGGGCTATGGGAAAAGCACCAATAGCCACTCGAATGCCCCATTATTCGAATGCCCCATTATTGACTCTTGTCTGATCTCCTCAGCACAGATGGTCGTGCTGAGGAATAAATGATACACCCATAGTCTATTTTTGATCGGACAAGTGCGCTATACAGTCGCAGCAAAATAGTCCGATCCGCTTCCCAAGATTTGCCATCCGCAAGATATTCAGAGAACGGTCACATCGCGCTTTCAACTGTTCTATATGTGATGACCAGCTAGGTTTCCTATCAAACGTCAACCCCAGGAATCTCGTCGAATCTGAGAATAGTAGTAAATCTGGACCGAATCGGAGCGAGGGTGGTAATCGTCTCCTACGGCGCCAAAAGTTCACGCAGATTGACTTCTCAGTTGAGAACCGAAAGCCGTTTTTAGAACCCCAATCTTGGAGATTATATAAGCATTGCTGCATACGGCGTTCCAAAAATGGCGTACGCAGAGTACAATAAACGGCAAAGTCGTCTACGAATAAGCATGACGATAACCCTGGAGGAACACATTTAGGGATAGAATTGCTATAGCAAACAGTGTAACGCTTAGTACCGATCTCTGAGGTACTCCGTTCTCCTGAACAAAAAGGCTCGAAAAAACCGAGCCAACCCTTACTGAAAACGCGGTCCTTCATAAACTCCTGAATGAACAGTGGTAAACCTCCACGTATATTTCAAGCGTGTAAGGAACGTAGTATCCCTGCTCGCCAACACGTATCATAAGCCTTCTCGATGTCAAAAAATATCGCAAATAATTTTTCATGAATCCGTTCATGATCTGTGTCGACAATCACACAAGATGGTATATGCCTCTAAAAACCGCACTGGGTGTTGCTCAGCAAGTTGCGAGTTTCCAACCACCATACCAACCGTCCATTGATAATGCGTTCCATCACCTTGCAAACGCAACTGGTGAGGGAAACAGGACGGTAGCTGGACGGGAGATGATGGTCCTTTCCCGCTTTCAAAATGGGTATGAGTGGCCTCCCGCCACTTTTCTGGAAAAGTGGCATCAACCCAAACACGATTATAGACCTCGAGTAGGAAAGCCTTACCTTCAGGAGAGAGCTGTTGGAGCATTTGTACTGGATATGATCAAGTTCTGGTGCAGATAGTCGCGAAGATGAAAGGGCGTGTTCTAACTCCGCCATGGTGAAGAGGCGATTGTAATCTTCAAGATTTTCTGAACGAAAAAGGAAAGCTTGAGATTCAAACCGAGTCTTAACAGGAAGGAACTCGGGCGAATAGTTATCTGAACTAGACCTTGAGCGAAAGCACGGCCAAATGTGTTAGCCTCGTCAAATACATCAACAACACCTCCTGCAGCTGTTTTTAGTCCGGCAATTGGCATATGAGTCGACTTTCCAGACACACGCCTTAACTTATCCCAAACGACAGAGAAAGGTGTATGTCGATTAAATGAAGCTACAAACTTGCTCTATGATGCCTTTTTGCTATCCTTTATAATATATCTAGACTTGGCACGCATTTTCTTGTATTCAATTAGGTTATCCAGCGTGGAGCGAACTAGGAAAACCCTAAGAGCACACCTGCGAGCACGAATGGCATTTCGGCACTCTTCCGTCCACCAAGGGACTGGAAATCGACGAGGGTTGGCAGTTGACCGTGGAATAGCTTGTTCAGCAGCAGAAAACATCTTCCCTGTGAGATGTTGGACCAAAACATCCACACAGTCGTGCTCATTGTAATTAAACATAGCCAACTGGGAGTAAAGATTCCAGTTGGCTTGATTTCAGCGACATCTAGGTAGGCATGTGGAACATATATCTTGTGTTAAGAGACTAATAAGGCATGGAAAGTGGTTACTAGAGTGCAAATCAGAGATGACATTCCATTGCAAGGAAACGGCTAACTGTGGTGAACAAAATGCAATATCAAGGTGTGAAAAAATGTTGTAGGAGTCTGAGAGAAATGTAGGCTCTCCGGTGTTCAGAAGAGCTAGGTTATTATTGTTCAAAAAAACCAGCAATTAATTTACCTCTCGCACAAACCCGAGGTGAGCCCCAAAGTGAGTGATGGGCATTAATGTCTCCTACCTACAGAAAGGGCGTTGGTAGCTGGGAAACTAGATATTCTAAATCAGGAAGCGAGAGGTCATCGGATGTTGGCAGATATGTTACAAATGGTAAATCGGATGGATGGCAGTTTAATTTTTATAGTCATTGACTGGATGTCATACTGTATGGATACAGATGCTACAAATATATCATCTCTCATAAGCACCATAGTGCACCCGTGCACAGGAATACCCTCTTCAGGTGTAAGATCACATAGTACTGGGGGTATACTGCCTGATTTGAAAGCTATTTTGCGGTCGGAGTTTAGTCTATTGTAAACATACGACCAAAGGCTCATACTTGTTGAGCAAAAGTTCAAACTCTGGTCGATGTGTTCTAATTCCACGGATGTTCCATTGTAGGATAGCCGTTAGAATTATAACGGGATAAGTTCTTTAATCGTAGAAGTTTACTACGTTGTGGAAAGCGGTGGTCGAATCAATTTTCCCTTTTTCTTTGGTGTCGGTCTAACACCTTTAACGGAGGATTTACCCTGCCTCTTTTACACTGTTGTTCTGACAGTGTGGGCAGAAGCCTCCTGCTCCATCTCCTCCACGGCGGAGGACCCCTTTCCAATAGAAAATCTCGGTTCGAGAACCTCGAACCGATTGGAAGCTGAGATCGGCGAAAATGTTGATCGCCGATCTGAGCGCTTCCCGGAAGATTCCTCTGAGGAGGATCTACGAGATGCTCATGGATCGTTTTTATCTTTAGGTGTTTCGGGTGCAGATGTATCGTTTTACTTTAGGAAGTCGGTTCTCACATAACTGGTCCTGAATTTTACTGGTGATGCTTTATATACTACGGGCTTGCCAGTCTTATTATTTGAGGTCGACGGTCTTGCTGGTGATTTGACTGTTGTGATCTTTCCAGTAACGGACTTGATAGATGTTGATGCTGTCGTGGGTGTTGATGTTGAAGGCTTTGGCTGCGTTCTAGCTACAAGAATGTTTTCGGAAATCGTGGCCCCGTTGATATCGCTGGTCTGAGTTGCGATTTCCCGACATGGTACCGGTTTAGCTGCAACTGAGCTATAGGTACCAGACTTCGGGACAGAAGGTTGGCGGATACGTAGAGGTTTCCGGGCTTCCGAGGACACTTTCTCGCTAACCCGGATCTCCTGGATCGCTCTTTCCTCTGCAAAACAGGGGAGATTCTCGGGCACTTGATAGATGTTCACCGTCGCAGCATTTAACGAACGTTGGGAGCAGTTATACATGCTCCATCGTGAGAGATATCTCCACAGTTAACGCGCGTAGATTCGCTAGTGTGCCCAAAGCGCTGACACTTATACCATCTCAGCGGATTCGGTATATATGGCCTAACCTCAATGGCTTCATACCCCGCCTTAATCCTTTGAGGGAGATCTACGCGATCAAAGGTAAGGAAACAAACAAAAGTAGGCACAAACTCACCTCTTTCTTTCCGCTGAACCCGATATACGCTATGCCACGCCTTATTCTTACAGATTCTCTGGAATCTCCTCATTGGACATACCGTCCAATGCACGGGTGTTTACAACTCCGCGCGAGGAGTTCAAGGTCTTGTGCATTTCGACACGGATCGGGTAGCTGGCTAACATATTTTCTTTTAAGATAGTCGCTGCCTGGGACTATCTTAAGTCGCGTGGCATTGCGACTTCTAATGCATGACTTGAAAGAACCAACAATTTTATCAAGACCCTTTTGAACTACAAAAGGGTTCACCGATGTAAATTTCCTTCCTTCCTCTGTTCTGTTTATAACTAAGTAGCAAGGACCACTACACTCTACTTCTTTTCCACAGGCTTTGTTTGTTTTGGTTATCCATAGCGATGACACCCTCCACCATTACAAATGTCTCCAATGGCATGCACATCCTGGGCGCCACCCCAGCTTAGGTGAGAGTCTTGGCCTGGACCTTGGTCACCTTAAGGTCTTACCTCCCAATTAACAGATAGAGGGACCCAATCGCCTTCAGAAGTTGTAACAGCTCGTGTAATGGCCCCTCGCCGGGACTGACCTTTATCAGTAGATACAAACACAGTCCTACATGATATTCAGGTGCTGGGAGTTACACATTACCCAGTCACCCCTTGCGACTTCCCTCCTCCGTCCCACGCAGCGGTATCCTCAGACTGTGTTCAGGGAGGTAACTAGACGGTCAAATACGGTTGTGGACCACAGTTGATTGGGCGTCTGGCATAAGCCCTCTCACCTCTTAGAGGAACCCAATCGAGAGTGTGGCTCGGAACACAGGGAGCCCCAATCCCGTACCTATTGTAGTAGGCCCCTGGGGGGTGAAGCTTGGTGTATGGATATAGCCATGTACAGGGAACTCAATATTGATATTGCCAATTTTTTGCTACTTCCGATTTAACTGGAAAACTAAATTTCTTTTTTTTTTTAAAGATTCAGATAGTTCTCTTCAACAAGTCCCCACCATAGGAAATAAAAGAAAAACAAAACAAAAAACACACAAAGATATTTCACCTTCCAAATTCTGTGTTCAAACTGGCAGCTCTCAGCTGCTTGACAATGTAACAGTCGATCATAGAAACCATTTAAGGAATGATTTAACCAGATTTAGGAATGTCTCTCATCACTTTCATTATTTGATGCTCCAGATCTGCTAAGTTATTCAATCTGAATAACTACTGACCTCAAATGGCCCCACAAAAGTCCAAAGGCAACAAATCTGGGGATTTTGCTGGCCATTCTATGTGACCTCTCCTACCAATCCATCGTTATGGAACAACTGGTTTACGTGCTGACGAACTTGCTGTCCAAAGTTAGCTGGAGCTCCATATTGATAGTCATCTTTGGATAGCCAATGGTTGACTGGGTATGGAAACAAATTTGCGATGGGGTACTACTTGATTTTGAAGCAACTCCTATTAGAGCTAAGTGTTTCTCTAAAGAAGAAAGGACCAATAATATGATCATGAACAATACCAAACCAAACATTAACTTTCTGTGGATATTGCATATGCTTCTCTTCCATCCAATCTGACCAGTATTGGCAGTTGTATCAGTTGACAAATCCATTCAGGCAGAATGTGGCTTCATCTGAGCATACAAATTGTTTTAGAAAAACTGTATTGCTGTTAATGAGCTTCATTATTACGTCCCAAAACTGCATTCTTTTATCAGGATTGTCCTCTGAAAGTTCATGCAAAAGTTGAATTTTGTGAGGATGTTGCTTGGCACTTTTTAGAATTTTCATCAGGAACTTTGGCTTATATTGGATCTTAACGCTAAATTTCTTGTAGATACTTTTGGATATTCTTGGACATGAAGGAGAGCATCCAATGAAGTATCCTCATCTGTTGCACTTTTCAGGTGGCCTGATCTTGGTAAGTACTTTACGCTTCCAGCTTCAGTGAAGTTTCTTACAATCCTTGTCTCTGTTGTATGTGGAAATGGAACACGATCCAGAAGCATGTCATTAAATAAATTTGCCTCTTTGGAATGAAATCGTTGCCTGTCTCCATAGCCAACCATTATTAACACTAGAATCCTTTCCTTTTCACTCAACATCAGATAGAACATTATTTAACACACCAGATGACAGATTCAAACCCATAAATCAATTATAAATTAGCATCAATAAACGTGTTACCATGCATATACACAAAGGACATTAAACATGTTTTCGTGGATTTAAAAAAAGGATAGCCAAATAAAAATGCTTTCATGGATATAAACAAAGGACAATCAAACCATAGAACGTACAAAAGAGAAGTTTTACTCCATTAAGCCTACACTGCTCTTTCTTCTTCTTCTACTACTATTTATTTATTTAGCAGCAATTGCACAGAAGTATCTACTGTAGGTTTTTGGTGAAAAGCTATGAAGAGTACTATCCAAATGTGTAAAAAGATATACAATGTTCAATTTAAAATAAGAAAGTTGCAGTCACTTCTGGCTAAACCAGGAGTGGCCAAAGCTAGTGAATATAATTTTTGAGTTCCCAGTACACCAAGTTTCATATTAATCAGCCACATGCTTCAAAAGAAATTTATGTGTGCAGGACTTTTAGCTAACTCTGTACTTATAATAACACTACAATAATAAAACATTCTTAAAGGCTTTTGATTTTGGGTGAATAATTGTCAACTAATGGGCCTGAACGGAAATAACATTTTCAACATTTTTGTTTTCATGTCTATATGCAATTCCTTTTCACACAAGAGTGGCCAAACAGATTATTATGAAACTTGATTTTATAATACACTTTGGGTTCCAATTAAAAAATAATATCTTTGTACAACGAGATATCTTGCTTAGAAGTTTTTGAAAAATATTACACAAAACATGTTTATAAGCATGTTTCTTACAAGTTATTTAGTCATCCTATCCAAATTTTGTAATTAATATAAGAAGTTATACAACATTTTCATTGCTATTATTCAGGTATACAAACCTATTACCATGGAAACAGCAAATTCGACTACATTGCGAATATAGGAACAGGGACAAGTTTGTGCAATATAAACCATTTTCTTACACTTTATTTATAATCCAGAAAATGTAGTGTTATTAATAATTGGCAAAACAACACTGCATTATATGTAGTGACAGAGAGTGGGGCAGACAGAGAGAAGCCTGCATTTCTTCAATAACTGGAGCAGAACTGTGGCTTTGATAGTACATACACTTCTTATGAAGTAATATAATCCACTTTATTAACTGTATTGCAGCACTGCTAAAATGGTTTGTGCATGCCTGTTACCACCACCACCACAGGAGTGGAAGCCGGGAAGGAAAGCAATGACCTTGTTTCTTGGTTGTTCAAATTCTGCATTGGACAATGGTTTCTTCTTTGGGTTTGGGTGCCCAACAACAAGAGTTACACAGATCTACACAATTTTTGCAAATGAAAACATTGATATTTTCTGATTCCTTACCAGAGGGAAGCTCTCAAACCACTTTAGTTTTGTTTCATCAGGCTGCAGTTTTTCAGAAATTGCTTTTGAGATTTTCTTATTTCTTACCAGAAAACTCTGAAACCAGCACTAGTTTTGTTTCATCAGGCTACTGTTATAGAAAACAACAGTTTTAATAATCTTACTCTTACAAGATTCTCTTAAGTACCTTCCCAGCCCTCGATTCTGTTTCCCGTTATGGTATGTACTTGTTACAGGTAGTCAAGGGATTACTGATCCGAGTGTTTATAACTGTCAGGTCCCTTCACATTGTTCTCAATAACAAAATAGAGGGATGGAATATTTTCCTTGTAAAGCTTCATTCATAAGAAATATTTTAGTTTGTAAATGGTCTGTCGACAGTCAGACGAATTTTCAATTCAAGTTAGTTTGGATGTGTGCATGAAAAATATCTTATCAACATCATTGTGTAAATACTCCCGATTCTTTCATATTTATAGTAGTTATACTCCACAAAAACAGAGAAGACATATAACAAACTTTTACAAAAATGCATATAAAGCTTACTTTGGCATGTCTCTTGGTGATTTGTATAAAAAGAGGGCTCCCCATTATGTATGTTCTTCATGTACCAAAAATATAAAACAGTGGCTTTATGGCAAGTGGAAGTCATTGGCATTAGGTATACCAATGGTGTGGCATGAACCTAAGACCACATTACAGATTGCTATTTCTCTTTGTGCCACATGGCTAGTATAATGAGAGAGAATAAAAGTGCTTTAAAATATCCCACTAATCTGGACTCTGCAATTCGTGCCATTCTACACAGTGAGGAAGTGCCTGTTCCTTTGTGGTCTGAAAAACTCGGTGAAAGCAGTTCAAGCTCTAGCATTGAAGATGAGCCATGATCATCAGCAGACATGGACTTTCAACCTACTGGTGAACTTCAACACTCAAAGTTTACACAGGCTGCCTTAAATGCTCTGGTAACAGATTTGTACCTACAGAAAAATAGCTCAGAACTTCTGGCTTTGAGATTAAAGCAAAAAATACAATGTGATACATTCACATGACTTTCTCTACCCTCTATTGTGTATTAGTGGGTATACAAACTATTCTTACTAAAGCTTATTACATTCTCTATTACATATACTAAGTAGAGGAAGTATTGCATTCCACCCAAAAATTTACTTAAGGATAAATGACTTTATTTATAACTTTGAAGGATATTAGTTTAACTTAACTTAAAATCTTAATAAATATACCGAGATTACACTAGAAATACATGTTTTGAGGCCCCCAATCCAAAAAAATCATTTTTAGAAAAAGGTCTGTGTTCGTGTCTGTGGACAGCATAACTCAAAAACAAAAAGTCGGATAAATACCCAACTTGGTATTTAGGGTCAGTATCTTTCAAAGATGCAACATGAAGATTTTCAAGAAAATCCACCCACCCCAGGCTACCCTTTACATGGAACATTTTTCGAAAATTTTGATTTTCTGAAAAATGGCTCAAACGATTTTGATTAAAATATATGGTTATGGTAAATGAAATGTATATCATGAATTTTCTGGGAATGTCCCCTAAAGTCCTCTTCACTCTGAATGACTTTTGCCTAACTGGAAAACCCTAAGAGGAGAAAATTTTACTACACAAAACATGTAGACCTCATTAAAACACAATCAATTTATGTCGTATACATTTATTTTCTTTGCAGAGTGAACCATTTCCAAGATATTCCTTGTTATTTGTTTCAATTTCCCAATACTTAGTTTTCCTCAAATGGGAATTCATTATTCATTGTTGTTGTTTTTTTTGTTCTTTTTTTTTTAATGTCCTGGACATGTAAAGAGAATGGAGAAAGATTTGACCATTACTTAAAGCCTACCATATTCCCCTTGCACCTACAAGAAAATTAGCAATAAGATAGTTTCTGCAAAGGTTTACATATCTTGATTAACATGAAGTAGGGGATAATAAGTGTTTGTAAAAATAATTTGTACAGGAGTAGAGAAAGTCATTGAGTACAACACACAAGATTTTTTTTTCTATCTACTACATTTTAATTCAAAATAAACCTTTGCAGAAATAGCTACATTACACATTTTGTTATAGATACAGAGGGAATAATGATAGTCGAATGTTTAAGTGGATGCTATAGATGACCTTAAAATTCCATGTTGTTTCCATGCAATTGCGAGAAACAACTAAATGTTGACAGGACTTCAAGAGAACGACCAAGTAATGAACAATTTGAACCATTAATAATGGAGATCTCAGAAATGGCTTATGCCACAAAAAAAACTTGATTGAAATAAATTGGGTATTTTAAAGAGATCTACATTTTTTGTACACTATGTTTTTGTCTATCGCTTAATGTTTACCAGTTATACAAGATTATACAACATTCCTTCCGAAAGAAGAGGACTTCATAGGTTATTCCCAGAAAATTCAAGATATACATTTTAGTTCTCATGTAAATAACTTTAATATGTGGTATTTTAATCAAAATTGTTAGAGCTAATTTTTAAAAATAAAGAAATTTCCATAAATGTTCAATGTAAAGGGTAGTTTGAGATGTGGGAATTTTCTTGAAAATCTTCGTGTCACATCTCTGGAAGTACCAATTTGGTGTTGATCAGACTTTTCATTTTTGAGTTATGCTGTTCACAGACAAACACACAGACCTCTTTCTAAAAATGCTTTTTTTGGATTCAGAGGGCCTCAAAACATACATTTCCTTTGAAATCTTGGTATAAAATTTTTGGGTGGAATGCAATATCTTCTCTACCTACATGGTAGATAAAGTAAAAAGCATGTTAGCACCTGGAACTTCTATTACATTTTACAGATAGTGGGATAAGATTTCTTACCCTTCTTCTCACATGCTAATATACTGGTGTTTTGTAACAATATAGCTGATGTTCTTAATGCTATGAATTCCTCATATGAACCTCATGAGTGGAGACCTTTTTGATAGTTCAAAGACAAGTTTAAAGATAGTTCTGTTGCACAATGGAGATTTACTACTTCTATTCCAATAGGTCATTCAGTTCTTTAAAAGAATCATACGGTACTTTGAAAGTTCTGCTAGAGAAGGTGAAGTATGTGGAACACAAATGGAGTGTTTGTGATGGTCTAAAAGTGATTTCTATTCTTCTAGGCCAGCAAGCAGGATTTACTAACTATACCTGCTTTCTTTGTGAATGGGACAGTAGGGCTAGATCAGAGCATTGCACCAGAAAAAATTGACCCAAAGGAGCAATTTAGTTCCTGAAGAAAAAAAATGTCCTTTCAATGTCCTTCTCCCACCACTACATATTAAAAGGCTTGACGAAACAATTTGTAAGTGTTCTGAATAAGGACAATTTCTTGTTACAAAGTTTCCACAGAAAACTGAAGCTAAGATAGCGGCAGCTATTTTCGAGGGGCCCCAGATTCATGAACTTATGCATGATGAAACCTTTCCTCAGCCAATCTCTGAGTTAGAGAAGTCAGCATGGTTGGCTTACAAAAGAGTGACAGAAAACTTTCTTGCCAACAAGAAGTCTGAAGTCTGAGAACTATAAGGAAATTGTGGAGGAAATGTTACAACATTTTAAAAAGTTTAAGGTGTAGAATGAGTGTTAAAGTGTATTTTCTCAACAGTCATGTTGATCAGTTTCCAGCAAATCCTGGTGCTATGAGTGAAGAACAAGGCGAGTGATTTCATGAAGACATTAAAACAAGAAACCCACTACCAAGGCCATTGGGATGATGTGTAAATGATGACCAATGGTGGAGCATGATCCTTTTCTGAGTGTTAACACCACTCTGGTTTGTAGAAGTATGCATTAAAGAATGTTTATGGATAATTAGTATCTAAAATAAACCTGCATTTTAAAACGCACCTAAGCCCCGACTTATCTCTGGCTCCTACATCTTGTAGGTCAGCTCTACATGGTGATTCTTGGCAGCACAGATTTCTATAACAGAGTCATGGAACTCTGGATTCTTCTTGCAGTTTTTCAAGAGACTTTGCTCAATCAAAATGAATGACAATATAGAAAACCTTTCTTTGTTTGGGTGTTTCTTAAATAAGTTTTAATTTGTTTCATTGCTGAAAAAGATCTCCCCACAGAGGCACTAGTGGCAGGAATTGTCAAAATTAGAGAGTAAAATTTAGCAAATAAATATGTTTAGTAATTAAGTATGTGTAAAGTTGTAATATGTAGGGTTTCTTGAACTCGCTTGATGCACAAA
The DNA here is from genome assembly GCA_030765065.1 of Deroplatys truncata. NCBI lineage: Eukaryota > Metazoa > Arthropoda > Insecta > Mantodea > Mantidae > Deroplatys > Deroplatys truncata. The sequence continues at coordinate 178,371,110 of CM060975.1, read as the reverse complement.
TGGCTGAAGTTCTGTTTTGATTATCCCAGTATTGAAATACTTGCCATATGTTTCTAATAAAGACTGGCAAGACCTTCCTCTGGTATAGAGGAAAAGAGGCTGTGTACTATTCAAACTTTTCAAAATCCAAAAGTGCAAGAAATTTCAGCTTATGGAGTTTAGAGAACCGATGGTTTATGAACTCAACCACTGTATGCAGTACTTCAAAATACAGTCTGTAGCATGATTATTTTTATCGTTTGCAATATCTGCAACTCACTGCCTTTTAGCTCAAACTTCATATTCATTTGTTGAAAAAGATTAGTAGTCCTTTAAGTATTGCTCCCAAAATAAATCAAATTTATCACATCTGTCATTCAGGAATCTCTTGAATTCGACTTTGCAATACAATACTTTGTCAATGATTTTGCTTTGTAAAATGCTAAATAAGATTTTAACTTGAAGTCGAAATGAGAATAAATTCAAAATCAAAAGGAACTCAAAATCATGAAGTGCAGCATAAAAACCGCTTGAACAGACTCTTGTTTAACCATCCCATCCTTCTGTGTCATTAATACTTGATTTAAATAATTTCTTCAGGCCCTCTTTTACTTCCAAAATTACTTCAACCAAATGCTCTGAATATATCCAGTGTGTTGGAGCAACTGATGGCAAATGCTTAGTGGTAAAAGCATCAAATGCAGCCTTCCTCTTTGAAGATCTTGAGAAATAAGCTGAAAATCCAGACACAGTTCCAAAGAATACCTTGCATTTCTTAATTCCACCAACTGATTGTTTTAGTACTAAGTTTAGCTTGTGAACGTAACAGTGCACAAATAAAGCTGATTCATACTTTGCAAGAATTAATTGTTGCAACCCATTGTGTGATCCAACCATAACAGAGCACCCATTTAAGTTTGAGTAACCATTTTGTCACCAAGCTGAAACTCATTTATTAAACTTTTTAAAAAAAAAAAAAAGAAGAAGTTCAGCAAGAGAAGCAGCAGCACAATTAGTACTTACATCAATGAACCTAACAAAGCTCTCTTGAACATCATCTTTTGTAACACAGCACAGAGGAAAGCTGAGATTTGTGTATTACATCAGCATCCTTATCTTCTATTACTGCAACAAATGGGGCTTCTTTGATTTCTTCTTTTTATTTTATTTAAGAGAACAGCTGAGAGTGAATCAACTCATTCTGTAATGTCATGAAGAAGTGCCAGTAAATACAGTAGAGGTTTCTAAGTGGTTCCGTAATCTTTCATCATTCACTCTGTAATGGTAGTAATTCGACATTTCCTCTATTGACTGAGTCAGTCAGTAAACCATGTTAATTCAAAAATAGCATTGCTAAAGTTTGGCAGTATTACTATAGAGGAGTCCCTAAGTCTTGTCTTCAAAAGGAGTCACAACAGACACAATGAAAATGTCAAAGCAAACTGATATGTAATAAGTTGCTTAATAGATGCTGTGTGCCTTTTGACAGAGCAAGAGCTGTCGTTTAGGGGCCACTTAGCTGTTAACACCATTGATGCCTTTTGTGGTTCAAATATTTTTTTCTGTTGAAGACAAAAGGCAAGGCCAACAATATCTGTTTTTTGTCAAAAAAGCTTCTGCTATAAAATGAATGATTTAGTAAGTTTTCAATAACAAAGTCACATTTATTCATCATCATAGTTTCTTCTTCAGTGAAGCACACTGGTAAAACACACTATCACAACAAAATTTCACAATTCACATGCACTTGCCAGGTGTTTGCATTTACAATTGGGCAAACATGCTTGTGCTAGCACAAAGCAATATGAAGTATGCTGCACTATCAACCGCATGCTCTGTGCAAGTACGTTCCTGCTGTTCTCATAACTCTCACATTGGCTTACTTGATAAGGTAAACATGATGTGGTGTATGCATTTTAGCCACCTGACTTGTTTAAAACAATTTCCATTGAATGCATTGTTTACATAAATGACGATTAATATTTTTATTATTTTAATGCATTATATCAAAACATAACTAATAAATGAGCTGCATTATTTATCGTTTTTGAACTGTTAGCCAGGCTAACACGGCAAACATTGACCCTCTGCCACTAATGATGGCTGATTACTATTGGTGTTTGAAAAATGACACTAGTGAAGGACATGTCAGTGCTTCAAAAAAAATGAAGCTTTCTTCTCCCCAACAATGAAAAAGTGTAGAAATTCATAATTTTTGACACATACTTTTCATTTTTCAATATCTTTGTTTATGTTTAAGTTAATTAAACCTACAGAAACAGTTTTGTCTTAGCTTTAAGTGTTTAATACATTTGTAATATTTCATTGAACACCTAAGTACCTACATTAATACATTTGATTTGATTTTGAATGAAAATCTAGCCCAATACAGCAAAACTGAAAACAGATTTGAATCTAGAGCATTCATATGTATGTGAAAAAAATAAAAAAAAGCAATAATATTCTTGGTTTGTTTGTTTTTTTGCTTTCTCTGCTACATATAGTAAGTAGGAGAAGCATTGCATTTCACACAAAAATAATGATACTGAGATTTCACCAGGAATATATGTTTAGAGACCCACTGAATCCAAATAAAGCATTTCTGGAAACATGTCTGTGTGTGTCTGTCTGTGAACAGCATAACTTAAAAACGAAAAGTCAGATAAGTACCAATCTTAGTATTTAAGTTCAGTATCTTGCAGGGATGTGACACAAAAATTTTCAAGAAAATCCCCACCCCTAACTACCCTTTAATGGAACATTTTTAGAAAATTTTGATTTCCTAAAAAATGGCTCTAATGATTTTGATTAAAATACCATATATTAAAGATATTTACATGCTAAATAAAATGTATATATTGAATTTTCTGATAGCCTATGAAGTCCTCTTCATTTGGAAGGAATTTTGTATAATTTTGTATAACTGGTGAACGTTAAGCGATAGATGAAAACATACTACATAAAAAATGTATATCTCTTTAAAACACACAATTTATTTCAAATAAGCTTTTTTGTGGTATAAGCCATTTCTGAGATATCCGCTGCTAATGGTTGAAATTGTTCATTTCTTAGTCATTCTTTAAAGTCCTTTCAACATTCAGTTGTTTCTAGCAATTGCATGGAAACAGTATGGAATTTTAAGGTCAGCATAGCATTCAGTTCTTACACATTTGACTTGCTGTTCCTTTGTATCCTAATGAAATGTAGCTATTTCTGCAAAGGTTTATGTGGATAAAAATGTAGTAGATAGAAAAATAAGCTTTAGTAAGAATAGTTTGTACACCCACTCTTAAATGATAGAGGGTAGAGAAATTCATGTGAATGTATCAAATCTGAACACCTGTGTTATCTACACAAGAAGTCCAACCACCATTGGCGTCAGAAACCTATCATAAAAACTCTCATTGACCGCACTACCTGCGTCGGTAACATGCTTTGCATTAAATCACATCCATCATGCTCTACAAGCTAAGGGATAAGCAGTGAACAGTTATATGCCCAATGGATAAATGGGGATACAATAATTGCAGCGACGACAGGGTGTAGCCGTAGGATCTGCGCGCCTAAACTCGAATGAGAATCCAGGATACTACACATTCAACTCTGTGTATTAAAAAACCCTGAGTCTGTAAGTTTCTTAAAATTTCATACCTCCTACTTGCATATGGAGTAATGTCCCAATAATTGTTATGGAAGGGAAATATGATTAGTGTAACTAATAGAAGTTGAAAATGGATCTAGTGCCTGTTTGCCTCCAAACACCTCTAAATCACCCATAATTCAATCACAGGAAAAACAAACAGAGGTAGGCAATTAATGTTCAGCCATACAACTTCAAAGTAGCACAGGTAGTGAATATAACATTTTTCGGATTTTGTTAGACGAACACCTTATCTGCACATGTCAGCAAGTTGTATCCAAGTTAAGATTATTTTCAATAATAGGATAAAATATAACCCGAATCTTGGCATACTTAAAAAGTTATGTTGCACTTATACAAAATATGTTGACATGGAAGGATACTGATTGGAAGAAACAGCAGTGACAGGCATTTAGCTTAGTGCAGAAAAACTTAAAATATAAACAACTCTGAAAAACAGGATTGTAGTAAATCTGTGTTTAAAGAACTAGAAAATTAACACCACTTAAGTTATATTTATACCATTGTGTAGTAGTAATAATGCATTTTAAATAAATCTAGTGATTTATTTGTACTTAAACTTTATTTAAGCTCAATATTAGTGTATACAAACATTTGTATGGTTTTAATAACTATGATGACAAAACGTAGGCTTTCCCGGCCGGAGTTAGTATAACTGGAAGTTGTTTCCAGGCTGTTTTGCTGTGGTCTGCTGGAGATAGATGTCCAGACATTTCGTCTACAACTATGGTAGACATCTTCAGTGGCGCTGTCGAAGTCTTCTAGGAGAAGGTTGCGTTGCGTCCTTCCAGAATAATTCTCGGGAGTAAAGGTTCCAGGCTGTACAACAATCTATAATCTGTATAATAAATTTCAGATACCACATATAGAGTTGAGTCTAAAAAACATTAGACGACATCGGTCATCGTTTGAAGACTCCCCCCCCCAGAAATCATTTAGGCGTCTTTCACAACAGGCAGGAATTTTGCATGGCTCTGTGTAAAATGCTACTAAATTATTGAAGTTAAAACCATGCAAAATAACTCTCCAGTCAGCTGATCCTGTACATTAGCATACATTTTGTGTGTGGAGTCACAATAGTTTATGCAATAGCATAAACTAGTTCTGGCAATCTTTCTTGATTTATCAAAAGCTTTCGACTGTGTTAACATTAAACATCTATTGTCAAAATTGGAAAACTTTGGGATAAGAGGCATACCGCTAGAATGGTTAAGTTCATACTTGCAAAATAGAGAGCAATGTGTTGAAGTAATTCATAATAATGGAGAACAACTGAAAAAAATTAAATCAACATTTAAAAGCATAACACATGGAGTGCCTCAGGGTTCAAAACTGGGACCATATCTATTCATTCTATACATAAATCACTTATTTAAAATAATACAGGAGGCAGGAGGTTTAGCCATTGGGTATGCTGACGACACAACAATAGTGATAACAGGTAAGACGGAAAGAGAAGTACAAGATAAAGCAAACTCTTTATTAGAACTAATCAGAGCTTACTTAGAAACATTAGGAATGGCACTGAATGCAAACAAAACTGAATGGATGCAAATTACGATTAGTAATAAAGCACAAAGTAACATCACATTAGCAATACAAAATAAGAAAATCTCCCAAGTTACACAGACAAATTTTTTAGGAATAGTCATAGACAATAACTTAAAATGGCACAAACATATAGAAAAGGTTAGTAACAAAATTAATAAGGGCATATACGTATTGAAACAGATAATTCAAATTATGGATAAAGATAATATACTAAAGGTTTATTATGCATTTGTACACTCGCACCTAAATTATGGGATTATTTTATGGGGAACAGCGAGTAAGAAAAATATACTGAGAATATCTAGGCTACAGAAAAAAGCAATTCGAATAATGGAAAAACTTCAAAGGGAACAATCCTGTAAAAGCAGTTTTAAAAAACTAAAAATCCTCACAGTACCATGCTTATATATATTTGAATGTCTTAAGTACATAATAAGAAATCACACTGAAGAAAAAAATAGGAATATGCATGGGCATAACACGAGAACACAGCAGAACTACTTTAGAAATAGGCTAAGGGGATCATTAACTTCCAAAAGTATTGGAAGTGTTGCAAAAGACCTATACAATCATTTACCTCACCCAATCAAAGAACTACATGAAGAAGTGAAGAAAATTAATGCAATAAAGACTTACCTGATTAAAAATGCTTTCTACTCAATTGAGGAATACAAAATGAAACAAAATCTGTGAGCCGTAACTTGGTCTTATAACATTAATCTTCTGAAATTTGTGTTTAATTAATTTTAGGTATTTAATCAATTCAATATATCTATATCTGTTCAGCTTTGTACCAAATACTACTTGCTTAATCAATAATGTACATATATGTTCCTAACTGTGTAAAATTACTTGGTTAATAGATAAGGTAAATATGTTTTCTATCTTTTATAAACTTGACGATGCTTTGTAAAAATGTTGCAAATGGCAGAATGAAACTGAAACTGAAGCAAACTAGAACCATATTTAATATTCTTCCTGGACAAGGCCTGGTTTCACCTTCATGGAGCTCTGACAAACCTATTATTTTTCATGAAGTACCCCTGGCAGTGTATTGTGCGCGATGAGTGGAGAACGAATTATAAGGCCCATTTTTTTCCAAGTAACAGTTGACACCCCCACATATATGAATACAGTTTTGCCCCTTGTTTTATAGAGAATTAGCGGACAGGTAGTGTGCCTTATCTTTTTTCAACAACATCCTGCCTTAACCCATATAGTCGTTATTTAGATGAGAACAATTGAAAGTGTGTTTAAGATGAACAGAATTATTAATAGAGATTTGTGGCTATCTCGGTCCTGTAATCTAACTCCCTGTGACTTTTATCTTTGAGGTAAATTAAAACAGAGAGTATACAAGACAAACCCACACACCCTGGAAGAATTAAAACAAAATCGCCAGGAAACTGCCAGCATTTTGCAACACAAACTACTGCAAGTGCTGGATGTTTCTTAAAAAGGTGCCAAAAAGTGTATGGACTGTGGGCCAGTTTCTGCACCTCCTTTCATAATGTTGGTAAGTAAAGCCTTTAAACATAGTTAAGGAAATTGTATACTTGCATTAGCATCACTCAGTGATAGCCGCAGATGGCAATGCACACTGCTATTGCAAACCAGAAAAACACAGCACAGCTGGTTCACTGGGTCTTCCCGTATATGTGGATAATGCAAGTGCTGTCAAACATGCAAAGAATTCATAATTTCAGAAAAGATCTAAACATATTTATGTATAACACTATTTTGTAGCTAACTGAGATAAAATTAAAGCATATTGATAGGCAAAATCAGTTAGCTAATATACTTGTTCAAAAAAAATTGCAACAAAAGTTGCAATATAAATTAAGAATTATGTATTCAAAGAGAAAGAAAAAATATGTCAAAGTTAAAACTAAGTGCTTATCTAGATGTATATCAGTGGCTTAGGAGGAAGTATTAAACCTATACGCCTACTGTATTATATGGCCCTTAGCTCTGTTGATTTTGTTTTGTTGACTTGTCATCATATAACTGGAAGCTATTTCCGGGCTGTTTTGCCGTGGTCTGCTGGAGATATATGTTCCAGATGTTTCGTCTACAACTACGGTAGACATCTTCGGTGGCGCTATCAAAGTCTTCTAGGAGAAGGTTGCGTTGACGAGCACTTGACGAGCTGAGTGCATTAACACATACGAATCATACATAAATACATGCTGTGCAATAGTAAACATATACTGAGCCTAATTTTATTGTGACTAAATACAGTTCATAATAATAAGTAATTCATAACAACTGCAATACACCGAATCTTAACTGAGTTATACTGCATCACTGCAACGCAATACTGCAGAGCTAGCATCAGTAGCATGATCTCGATTGCAGCAGCAGCAGTGGCAGGAAACACATGTTTACACACCCAGTGGAAAAACATCACGTAGGTGCTTCACAGTTCATTGGGTCTCTTGGTAGTATAGATATCTCTGATTTGAATGTCTGAATCCTTGAGTAAATGTCTTTAATAAATCAATTCTTTGGCCCCTTCATTGCCTGCAACAAATTCAGGGGTTACTGCTTTTGTAATTTACTGATTCAAGAAACAGCAGTTCCACCATGTGTTATCACTACATCACTAGTTCAATGCCTGGTCCCCAGCAAAGTCTGCATCATAAATGCTAACAGCTTCTTTTCATCAAAACAGGAAACAGCACTCCATAAGCAATGGTTTCACAATGATATTTACATATTCTTTTAATTTCCAGCAAATTAGCCTTTGTAGGAGATTGCAGACTCTCAACGTGGATTCATGAATAACAGGTCAACCTAAATGGGCAATTATTAACTTCTTATCGGTCACTTTGAAATCAGGCAATCAAAAAGAACATCTGATGTGTTACATTTATGACCTTTCTTGCCCATTATAGTTGAGTTTTATTTCATTTCAACGCAATATTCGAATGAAAGCCTATTTTTCTATCTACTTCATGTTATTCAAGATGAACTTTCGCAGAAATATTTATATTACATATTTTGTTGTAGGTACAAGGAGAATAGGGGAAAGGTCATGTTTAAGAGTGGCCACTGGCCTTGAATTTTACTCTCTTTCCATAACATCACGAAAAATAACTGAAAAGCCGTAGAACTAAAAATGACAAAGTACTGAAAAATTCAGACAAATAATAATAATAATAATAATAATAATAATAATAATAATAATAATAATAATAGATAGCTTGGAAATTTATTCCACAAAAAGGATATTTTAAATAAATTGTGGGTTTTAAAGAGTTCTTCATTTTTGTGTAGCAAGTTTTTGTCTATCTCTCCAGATTTACAGGTTATACAAAATTATTTCAGAATGAAGGGGGCTTCAAAGACTATTCCTAGACATTTCAAGATATGCATGTTATTTATCACGAAATATCTTAAAATATGCATTTTTGTCAAAATCATTAGTTATTTTTGAGAAGTTTCAAAGTTGCACGCAAAGGGTACTTCGTAGTGTGGGAATTTTCTTGAAAACCTTTGAGACGCATTTTTGGAAGGTGTGAACTTAAATTCCAAGTTTGGTATTTATCAAACATTATGCTTTTTAATTATATTGTTCTGTATATCTATCTATCTGTCTCTCTCTATCATCATGCACGCACACACATATATGGATCTTTTACTAAAAACACCCTATTTTTTGGATTCAGGGGGCCTCAAAACGTTTCTCTGGTGAAATCTCAATATTGTATTTTTACTAGGCAAGTGGTAGAGAAACTAAAAAAGTATCAGAAATATTTCTGGCTTTAACTAAAGCATAAAATACCACTTAGAAAATTACTGAATCATTGGATAAGGGGATTAGTGAATAAATAGTTAAATTCATACCTTAATAATAAGAAAACAAATAACAGAAATCACACATTAAATGTTTTGGATACTGTCATGGACTTTAATTCTTGTGTTGAAATAATAAAACATGGTGTAGCACAAGAATCTTTATATTAAGGCCACTTCTTATGTCAAATCAATAGAAACACCCATTTTGCAGATGATTGAAATTGAGTTTTTTATTTATGGACGCTCTTTAACTACTATGGTCCTTAGCGTCCCATTCTATATTGGACGTGAAAGATCGGTAATTTTGCTCAGAGGCCTCTTTATCAGGCTTGAGGTTCTTTTACGTGCCATAAATCTACGACACGGGACCACCGGCTTTACTTCCCTTCCAAAGGAAGCCATGCTAAGGATTTTTACACACGAAAAAATCCATCGCCCTCCACTGGGTTTGAACCTGTGACCTTGGGAACTAGAGGCTAGCATGGTACTACTAGTCCACAGAGGAAGATGATAGTAGTATATTAATTGAAGGGGAATGAAACACAAAAATGAATATTTAATTCATTACCCTTGTTTATCTGTCATCAGGAATAATTAGCAACACATGCAGTCTCAGAGTTACAACAAATTACAAAATCACCAGAAAGAAAAATGCAATGGTGCCCAATGGAGCCGTGTGATACTATAGGATTAATAGCTCTAGCAAACAAAGTAACACTCAACATCGAGCCTTGCAGCACACCATTCTCCTGCCCAAAGCCCTTGGATAAAGATGAACACACCCTCACTCAAAAATTATGGACATCCATAAATTGCTTCAAAAACATAAGAAGACTGTCCCAGAAATGTCAATGGATGAGATGGCAGAGGATAACCATATTCCAGATGGTATTACAGGCTTTTTCCAAGTCAAAAAACACAGCTATGTTTTGTTGTCTCTGCAGAAAGGAATCATAGATGTGAGTCACCATTGACACTAAGTGATCAATAGTAGCCATTTTGATCATTGTCAAATACCACATTGTACAGGAGTTAGGAGAGCATAGCTTTCAAGGCACCTATTAATAGCTTAGCAACCATTATTTCCATTACTTTATAAATGCAGCTTGTTACTGAAATCGGTCAATAACGGGTAGGTAACTGGGGTCTTTTCCAGGCCTAAGAATAGAACTAAAATGGATTTTCACCCCTAAGATGGCAAAATGTCATGAATGAAATGCAGTTAAAAGTCTCTAAAAGAAAATGCTTACTAGTGGGAGGTAAGTGTTTAAGCATTTGTGCATGTATAATACCATTTGGCCCAGTGGCAGTATCAGAAGTAATCGACAAGGCTAATTCCAGTTTGTATAATGAGAAGGGCAGCTTATATTCAAGATTCAGGAATAAATTCAGAAATTAAAACCTGATGACTCTACTGAGTCCTTGAAAACCAAGAATTGGGTATCATATGGATTGCAGAATGAGAGGCAGAAGCAAAGGCTCCACCCAGGGAATTGGCTATATGATGGAGATTAGTAACAATATTGCCATCCACAGAAAGTCCAGGAACAGATGTAGTAGGTTTACCACAAATACTTCCGATTTTATTCCATGCTCAAGAGGAGGTGGTGCATCATGACAAAGTGATCCCAAGAAGATTTCTTGCACTGTCTTATTATTTTTCCAGCCTGAGCACATAATGTTTTAAAGATGATCATATTCTCCAGTGTCAGATAATGCTCAAACTCTTTCAAGGCCTTACCAGAGGCCCGTATATCTACATGATATTCCTCCATCAGAAAACCAGAGTACATCATCCAGCAAATGACATCTGAGGAATAGAAAGTTCAGCACTGTCTACTATAGTATCCTGAAGGTTTTGGGTTTGTGTACCAATACAAGGAAAAGAGGCATTGTTATTCAGGATTACAAGTTCAGAATAAAGACACCAATCTGCTTTACTTAACACCCACTTTGGTGGGCAAGTAGAGGTGACTCCACAAACAACCACATGAAACAAAATAGATAGTGGTCACTGACACAAATATCGAAGCTAAAGGCAATTGCAAAAGACAGCAAGCTGTGGTGCACAAAAGGAAAGATCAAGAGAAGAAAAATAACTAGTAGAATCACAAAGGAAGCCATGAACATAACTAAATTATGGAGGTCCGCAATTGCAGCAATCTTTTTACCAATACGACACTCGCGGATGAGCCCCATAAAGAATAATGTGCATTGAAATTGCCTAGTATAATAAATGGTTGGGGAAGCTGGGCTCTGCAGTTATGTGGAAGGTATAAAGAGCAAAGGATGAACAAAAGATAATATGGGGAACCATAGCTTGTAAATCTGTATTTAGCTGAACAGGAAGCAGTACACTTTCTTAAGGACTAATATACAAGTCCCACCATGGGCATGGCTGCCACTAGGAGCAGTTACATAATTCCTGAAAGTCATATAGCGATGAAAGTGCATGTGGCCAATACGACACAGTTTAGTCTCTCTTGAAGACAAAATCAAAAGTTGTTAAGTAGAAAGCAGGAGTTCTAGCTCTTCCTTATGGGAATGGTAACCACACAGATCCCACTGCAATATGGCCATTAGAAGTAAATGCGAAAAAGACTAAAAACAAGTGAAGGAGAAAAAAAGAATGTGGAAATGCTTAATAGAGTCTGCCTCTATACTTTCAATCTGTTTCTAAGCATGTCAATTTTTAGCACTCTTCAACCTTAAATACCAAATTCTTCTTCCTGTGGCTTGGTAACAAAGTGGTGACAGCAGTAGTTGACTTTGCTGCAGTTTTTTTTTTTGCAGCTTCTGGATCACTGTAGAAAAAACTGTTCCTGCTGAGATGTTCATAGTGGCTGGAGAGGAAGCACTGAAGCAGTTGTGGGCAACAAATCAGAAAAGGGGGGCATTGCAACAGGAGAAAGTGCTGGAGAAATGTCCCGATCCACAGCACTTATAGATGAAGAATTTGATTTCTTAGATGCCAGAGATAACAGAATATGAAATTGTAGCAGAAGCCCCTGGTGTACAAGAAACACACAGGCTAACTTTCCAAGATTGCTGGATGCCGATAGCAGGAAGCGTTTCTTTTACAAACAAGCCATTATAAGTGTAACACAAGAAAGAAATTCAATTTGAGAATCTTAAGAACATAAATCAACACTATTTGTCAAGAAAAGTTTCATAGGACTAAAGCATTTAATAAACTTGGCACTTAGTTAAAAGAGGCACTGCAGGTCACATTTAAAAAGTGTTGAAGGGTTTGCTATAGTATACACGAATGCTTGGATATCTATAGATTCACAGTTTTGCATTACTTAATGTATGTAAGTTCTTATGTTCTGTATCTTTAAGTTAGAAAGATGTGCCTGCCTGCAGTTATAAATACCAACCTTAGGCATAATTAAATAACCATGTTATAAAAAACAGACTTTCTGTTAAATTCACTACTGAGTAGTAATATTTTTGCAAAAACAAAGAAGATAAACAACAAAACAACAAAAACTACAAAACAATTTAAAAAAAAAACATCGGGAGTGATGTTCTATGGTATGGAATGAGGATGTTGATAGAACGCTGAAATGGACTTCTGAAAATGAGCAGCTAGGATAATATATAGAAATAGGTGTGATAGGAATAATTTGTAGAAGCGAATAGAGAAAGTCATGTGAAGGCAGCGTTACAGATTTTCTCTTTTTCTACTATGTACCTTCAGTCAGTAGAGGAAATTTATTTGAAGTATGTTTTTCGTGACATCAGGCATTTTAAAATTATCCATATTATTGGTTTGAATTTTTCAACAATGTCTGTTTTTTGCTGTCACTATTCAGTTGTTTCTCACAATGCCGTTGAGTATGGAATTTGCAGGCTAAAATATATAAACCAGTTTTTAAACATCTGAGTATCGATTCGGTTTCCTCTATCCCGTGTACCATTGACAAAATGTGTAAGGAACTATTTCTGTAAAGGCTTAGGATTGTATCTCATTTAATTTATTTATCTGCCAATTAAAATTACATCAATTCATGACATTGTCAAGAAAATGCTAAGTACAAAAGCAGTTACATTATACAATTAAGTTCTATCTACATACAATCCTCAATTTACTACCTATTACAAAAAAATGTATGTACAAAGTTTGTCCTTAAGCTAATATGTACAGTTTCGTCTAATAGAAAAATTTAACAATGTACCAACAAGTCTAACAATACTAAACTTTAATATTTTATAAACTCGTCTATTGAATGACATCCCTGAGCCATGTATTTTTTCGCTCTCTTTTAAATTGTTTAATATCTTTTGTTTGTTGAATATGTATTGTAGTTTATTAAAAAAATATCAAATGGCAATAGTGGGTTTCATCTTGAACAATTGTAGTCCATGTGAAATTACATGGAAATGTGTGCTACCTCTAGTGAAATGGTCGTGAATCTAGCTGTTAATTTTTGTATGAGTTTTATTATGTTTTAGATACTTATTACCTCAAAGATAGAATATTTAATTTTCTGAAATAATTTCTGCAAGATTCGCATGGCTCTAAACCATCACCCTAATTGCTCTTTTCTGTGGTATAAAAAGTCTTTTGGTGTACTTAGTAGTGCTTTGTCCTCAAACTGTAATACCATTTATAAATGTGGGTGTATTAATCCATAATAGCTATTCGTTAACATGTTTCAATGATTTTTGTCATTCTTTTTAATAAGAAAATACTTGAACTTACTTTGTGCAGACTTTAACTATTTGTTTGTCTCATGTGAAATGTTTATCCAGTATTATTCCTAAAAAGTTAAAATTGTTTACTTCATTAATTTCTTCATCATTTATATTAGCATTTAGTTGGGTTTCATTTCTGTTTTGATTTGTCTGTAAGTTCATGAATCCTGTTTTCTGTATGTTAATATGCAGGTTGTTTAGCTTAAAAAAATTCCACAATTTGTTTTATATTTTGCTTTGTATAAGTATCTAGTTTCTATAAGCTTTCACCAGTGTTTACTAAAGAAGGGTGATCTGCATTTGCAATAATTTTCCCATTTTGTGTTAACGGTATATCGTTTATATATATATTACGAATAGCAGGGACCCTAATACTGAGCCCTGTGGTATGTATATTTGAGTGGTACTCCCTTTATTTGCTGATTACTTTTATGCATAATTTTAACTTGTGTTCTGCCACCTAAGTATGAACTTATTAGTTTAAATGGTACTCCGTGAATCCCACACTGCTGTAGTTTATTTGGTAATATTTCATAATCTAAGCAATCAAAAGCCTTACTTAAGTCCATGAATATGCAACTATTTTGTTCCCTATTTTCTAAACTATTGATAAGATGTTCAACTACTTCTATTATTGCATCTTTCATTGATCTCCCTTTTCTAAAACTGTGTTTAAAGCTATTTAAAATCCTGCGTTTTTCCACAAATGTTATGATTTGATTAGCAATGATTATTTTCATTACTTTTGAGTGACGAGACCAACATTATTGGACGATAATTCTATGTTGAGTGCTTATCACCATTTTTATGCAAGGGTTTTACAATAGAATTTTTTTAAATAGTTGGGGTATATTCTTATTGATATACTTTATTGATCAATTCTACTGTCATCTCGATTAACATGAAGTAGATAGAAAAATAAGCTTTCATAAGAAGCTATTTAAAAATAAACAATAGAAAGTAAAGAAAGTCATGTGAATGCAACACATCAGATTTTTAGGGAAAGGTGCGTGCGTGCGTGTGTGTGTGCATGTGCGTGTGTGAACAGCATAATTAAAAAATGAAAAGTTGGTTACACACCAAACCTGGTATTTATGTTCAGCTTTTTCAAAGGTTGCAAGAGAAGATTTTCAAGAAAGTCCCCCCCCCCACCACAAACTACACTCTGCATAGAAAAACATGTGTTATTTTTTATGTTTTTTAAAATGGCTCCAACAATTTTGATAAATATTTTAAGTTTAACACAATCGCAAATAACATGTATAGTTTGAATTTTCTGTGAGTAATCTGTAAAGTCTTTTTCATTTTGAATGGCTTTTGCGTAATTGGTAAACCTTAAAAAGGCAGACCAAATCTTACTATACAAAAAAGTGTAAATCTTATTAATACACGCAATTTAGGTCAAATAACTTTTTTGTGGTGTTAGCCATTTCTGATATATGTTTTGTTCTTTGCTTGAATTTTCAAACTTTTGGGGTGATATGCACAGTCGTTACCTTGAGGATGCCTTAAGGTTACTTTGGCGGTTTGCAAGAATTTCATATGCAGAGCATTTAATCCTTAAGGCCAACTTGAGACATTGACAAGGAATAGTGAAGGCCAGCTGAAAGCAAATTTTGTCATCTCCTTAAGGATTCCTTCCCTGGGATTTTACACAAATATTCTTAACCACATATTGATTGAGTTTCTCGATTTTATGTAGGTATGGAACATGAACTACAATTGCCTAGGAGATATTTGCGAGACCACAAAACCTCTCTAGAGCATTTTAGCATTTTTAAATGCTACAGATTCGCAAAGAATACTGTAACAGAAGCTATTTTGTCGTTAGTGCAATTTCAAGAACAGAGGACACAACAAGGTCTACCAGTTCCTCCAATTCATCAAATTCTGTGTGCACTCAGATTTTATGCAACTGAGGAATTCCAGGTAAATATAAGTGTAATTAAAACATATTTGTTAAGTTATTTCAGTTATATAAGGAATTTAAAACATTGTGTTCATGAAGTTATTTCAGAATAAACATGTATAAAATGTGCATCAATTTGATATCTGAGCAATGTGGTTTTCAGCTCCTTGCATAGTATAGGATATAGGTAGTAAAATGGATAGTGTACGAAGAATGTTAACAGTAAATGGTTTGGTTAGGTTAGCTTGTCTTATTTCAAATTTGCTGCTAACTTTTTTTTTTTTGGGGGGGGGGGAGGATGTTTACTGCTCATGAGCTGTTTGGCTAAATGCACACTTCTAGTCTGGTCCAGCCAGTTTTAGTTTATATGTAAAAATATACTCCTAAAATGGTAGTGCTGTAAAAGCCATCTTTAAAAGCCTTCTTTAATGTGCTTTTAATTGGTAGGTATATTTTTGGCATGGCTCTGTTATTAAGTAAGTCTTAATTTATTTTGAAATATATCTAATATTTTACGATAGTAATAGGTGCAGTTTCCTTGAGTTTGTACTTAAGATAAACGTATGTTTCAGCTTCATCATTTATATTTTCAGATTGTTCTTGGAGATCTTAGAAGGATAAACCAGAGCAAAATGAGCCACATTATCAAGTGAGTGTCTGTCCACTGGTATGGCACAGAACTTAAGACAGTTTATAAAGTTTCTCTTAACTGAACAACAGTATGGCAACAACACAATCTTGATCTATGAAGTCTCCCAGTTTCCAGGTGTAACAGATAATAATTATAGTTAGTAATGACTAAAACAGGGTAATGACTTATTACTTTTTATTAGCCTAATAAAGCAGCAGACATTGATTATGATAGGAGATACCAAATATGAAAATAGGATACAAAGGTAAGGGCATAATATAAAATTTGTTCAAGCATAGATGATCACAATTCTATAAGGAAGCATCTCATAAAATCAGTTGCAAAGTGAAAGCTCAGCTGATTTGTGGGCCTCAGATGGAGATCATAGACATTGTTTCATGTTGGCCAGGATCAACACATGATAGCAGAATTTTTTAAAACATTGCTATTTGTCAAAAATTTATTCATGGTAGAGTACATGGAATTCTGCTTGGAGACAATGGTTACCCACAACCCTACCTTTACACTACTATACTGGATCATCATGTAAGAACCCTCAGCGAGACGAAGGTAATTTCCAGTTGAATACTTACGTATTATAAGAATAATACACGGAGGGGGTAAGAAAGTCTAAAATATACATATACAATAGTAAGGGATTCAAAGTGTATATTAAACACACCATCTAGCTTTGATTGTATATTTATTATTATATTAGTAAGACATCTGACATTTTCAATTTGTCTGAATTTTAAGAACTTAGATTATTACATTAGCTGGTATACCCACAGATACTCATATTTTAAGATAATATATCGCTGTTCAATTTATACCTCCCTATGTTTCAGACACCAAAACAAAAATATAACTTTACTAGAGCTACATTTTTGTAACAATAGGTAGTAAAATATAACAATTTGTGCCTTTAATTTCAGATACAACAGAGCTCACAAATCCACCAGAAATATAATAGAATGACTCAATGGAGTATGGAAACAAAGATTTCCTTGTCTAAGGAGAAAGTTACTCGCAAAAGCAATTACTACACAAGCAATATTTTATGCATGTGCTATTTTACACAGTTGGCATTCTGAGGCAAGATTACTTCAAGAATGTGGAAGAAGATCCAGTTGAGGGTGTACCTGTGATCAATGTCAATGCTGTACAGAATCCATGCGGAAGTATTCTCAGGCAACAATACATACGACACTTCAACTGAGCATTTTACGTAACAAAGATCATGGGCAGAACCAGGAGAGGACAGCAGCTACTATTCATTTCTCATTTCAGGAGTGTACATTTAGTTGTTGTTATTGTTATTATTAATTTGTTTTTTTACAATGTTTACATCTTCTGACAGTCAAATACATTAAACTAGACATCCTTTTGTATTGACAGAAATCATACAGTCCTATCTCATTGTGCATTTTATGACATAGATGAATATTTATAAGTAATTGTTAATTTTAATTTTTAATGTTAAATGACAATGCCAGAAACTATGTAAATAGTCTATTGGTTGCAATAAATGAATTGAATTGTCTTTCTCTTAATTGTCTCTCCTTCATGGTTTCCATAACCCCATTCGAAAGCAATCTTCGGTAGCCTATATTGATCTATATGCAACACATGCCCATAGCATGTTAATTGTTTCGTTGAAGTATCATATAATAAGCATTTTTTAATGCCCATTTCCTGTCTTATTTTTCCATTCGTTATTTTACGTCTTCTAGATATTTGAACAGAGTGGCATCAATAATCCATTTCCAATGCCAAAAATGTTTGTTTGCATATATGAATTACCATATTTCTGAATCATACAAAATTGTTCTTTTAAAATAGAGTTGTAATTTTTTTTTGTTTCTCTTATTATTTGGGAGTCTACACATTATACTAATGCAAATACTACGTGAACCCGATTGAGCTTAAGATCATGATTTAGATTGAGTCACACTTTTTTACACTCACCTTCACTAATTAAAGTTACATAAAACAGAAACGTTTTCAAGGGCATTCGTCCTCATCGTCAGCGACTAGGTACACCAGGCAATAAAGCGATCAAATGCTATATCACAATGCTTTCTGGAATTTTTTATTACTGTTTCTGCTCCTTCTGTAATTCACTTCCATCTCAGTTTCTTCTGAATTCATAATTTCTGCCATTGAAGTTAGGAAGTTCAAGCATTTTCATATTTTTTTCAAAGCATGTTATTGATATGCTGATAAATTATTTTCATGAATTATGAATTTTCTAGTGGTCTGAGTGATTTTTATTGGGCATATAATTACATATTTATACTGTTTTAAGTAACTGCATCATATTTAGTAAACAGCATGTTTATTTGGCATATTTTAGCACTCAAACGGGAAATATTTTTTAAAATGAATTATTTTTTTTTTTTTTTTTTGTTTTTCTGTGAACTGATGCTAATAAAAGGATCCCGTTTCACCCTCTGTCAATGTCACCAAGGCAAGTGATTCATGATCATTGATCACATGAAGAGTGAGTGATGCAATGCTGGTAAGAACCATGTGATAACTTGCCTTTAAAATAGAGAAATCCCCGCTGTACTGGGAAATAGATTAAGCAATAAGGCAGTGTGTTGATCGAGCAGCCACTGCAGCCAGTTTGTTTGTGACATTTGACAAGGTGATATGAATACATACAATATTAAAAATGCCAAAGGTGAAACCAAGTAATGCGAGCAGACTTAGGAGTTTACAAAGTTAATTTTCTAGTGATCTTATTAGTACAGATGGTTAGAGTCTTATACTGTAAGGCATGTGAAAAAAATATTGGGAGTGAAAAACTGTTTCAGGTCATTCAGCATATTAATACTGCAAAGTACAGGATTGTGAAAAAAGTGAAAGTGTCCAACGTCTACTAGTCGAGTGTATGGGAAGTAGAGTTACACAGTTTTCATATGACCTTTGTGAAGCATTCCCAGTAGCTGACATACTGTTATGGAAAATAAATAACCCAATTTTGCGTAATTTTTTTTAGAAAAGTACACCAAGCAACATGTGCCTGACCAAAGTACCTTACATAAAATATACATTCCTTGTTGTTACAACAAGGAAATTGTCTACTTTGCAAACTAAGTTAGCAAATGAGTTTTTCTGGATCTCAATAGATGAAATAACTGATGTAGAAGGACGTTTCATTACAAATGTAATAGTGGGTGTTCTAAATCAGCAAGAGGCAGGTGTGTCCTATCTCTTAACTTGCTCTCAGTTAGAAGTTACTAACAGTGCATCAGTGAGTCAACTTGTGATTGACTCTATGAAATTAATATGGCCTGGTGATATAAAATACAACAATGTACTTTTATTTTAACTGATGCAGCAAGCTATATAATCAAAGCAGGGAAAACACTAAGAGAAATTTTTCCTAAGAGCATTCATTTAACTTGCCTTATTCATGCCCTTCATCGCATTGCAGAAACAATTATGTTATGTTTTCCTAAAGTAGATATGTTAATCTCTAATGTGAAAAAAGTGTTTCTTAAATCTGCATCTAGGGTCCAGCTGTTCAAAAAGATGGCGTCTAATATTCCACTATCACCTAAACTTGTTTTAACCCATTGGGGGAGTTGGATAACAGCTGTATTGTATTATGCTAAACATTCAGCGCCAGTCAAAAGAGTTATTAATTCATTAGAATCGATGATGCTGTTTCAATTCATATAGCACAGAATGTTTTTTCAGATGAAGAACTTGAAGGAAATCTTGTCTTTATATTAACATATTTTTCCAATATGCTTGCAGCAATTAAATCCCTGGAAACAACAGGTATTCCCTTAAATCAGTCATTAAATGCATTTAAAACTACCATTTCTGGTTTGGTGTCCATTCCGGGATGTAGGGCAGAAAATAAACTATGTTCTTTTAAGGAACCCTGGGTATAAACAAATCTTCAAAATATGAGACATTCTTGGAGGAAAGCCCTTAGGGATACCTGAAGATTTCTTTCTTTCTGTGGAACAACTATCAACTTTTAAGTATGCACCAATATCCTCATGTGACAATGAAACAAGTTTTTCAAGATAAAAAGTATATTGGGAGACAACAGACGAAGATATACCAGGAAAGTCTCCATCATGCAGTAGTGGTAAATTGTAATTCATCTCTCATTTTGGATATGGAGTCATGTGCATCTACTTCTCAGCAATAAATGTAAGTTTGCATGCGCACATTGTCTTTAAAATATAATAATTTTTAGGGCATATTTTGCACATTTTAAGGGCATATTTGCATGCATATTACAAGAGTTTTTAGAGCATGAACTTCCTAATCCTGGTTATCAAAGATAAAAGAATGTTTTATATCAAAGAAAGCGGAAGGCTGCCAATACAACATATAGGTTAACTCTAAAATGAATTGCAATAAATTGAAGTATGACAATTTGTAATGCGAACAGATGTGAGCACATGAGAAATTAATCATGTAAAAAGACAATAAAAAGTAAAGCCTAATCAATCCAAGTCAAGTTATTAAACATAAAAAAATACAAAGGCAATTGCCATGTGATTGGACTTCAAACCAAAGTTGGTCACAATGAAGATTATTGCACTAATGCGATAATCTAAAGCTTTTAGCTCAGTGCACTGAGTTAGAAGTTCTACTTTTAGACTTTGCTATCTAAAAATATTTTATAACATGTTTCTGGTGTATCTACCCTTGAACATTTTGTTTTGAAGGAAATAAGTTATTAACACCATAATTAGATATTACATCAAAACTGTAAATAAACTGTTTATTTACTAAACTTACTATAAATTTGAAACAGTTGTTGGCAACATTAATATCTGGTTTAGTTTGAATTTGCATGCAATTAATTTTTATTAAAGCAATAATGAAATTAATTATTTATTGCTATTATACGTTTCACCATTTTATTAGCTTATAATTAAATCCATTCTCAAGGATAAAATGAAAAATATGGTAAATACTTGAGTTAATGTTATCTGCGTTGATAAATCTTAAAGGCTAAAGTTGGCTAGGGACTTTTAGCACAATGTTTACAATGTTTCTTCAAAAAAGCAATTCCAAAGCTAATGAACTTTGAGCTAAACAAGCTTATAAATACATAATTTTCTTACAAGATTGTACATAGGTAATATCCATATTGCTTTACATATTATATGAAACCAATATTACATAATGTAACATTTTTTATCCAGCGACTGACATGTCGACCAATCAAAGATAAGAAAAGAAGAATTATTGGGGACTGGAAGGAGGGGGCTTATACAAGGTCATCATAAGTCGCGGGAAAACCATGAACTGAAGATGTTTCTAACATTGCAGACAGTATAGTTCCATAATTTACGAAGCATGCAAGACGGTTTGTTTATGTGATGATAATAAAGAGTTAATTGAGTACAATGCAACTATTCAAGAGAGTATTGATAGTAAAGCATGAGCTTCAGCATATTACAAAAGAAACTAATATTTTGTTAAAGATTGAAAATAAACATTCTTTTGATTATTCATAATAGTAGAACCTTGGACTCCCCATGACCTGAAAATATATTATACAACATGGCAAATAATTAAAGATTGCATCGTTCACAAATAATAATTAAATTCTATCAACAAGATATCAAATTCATATATTCGTTTAATACAAAGTATCATTTCAAAGTTTCTGCTCTGATTTTTGCCAGTTTTATGTATAATGTTACAGAAAACTAATAGTCAAATCTACTTAAATGTTATAATAAATTTGTCATAATATCAAGTTACTATTCTGATTCTTGCAGATTGTTTGTTGAAATTAAACAAACGAGATTGTTTAAAATACATATGGAAATGGCTTACTGTAAGATGAACCTGTTTTAACCAGAATATTAACATGAAGTTTTAACGAATGTAATATTTCCTATTACTTTCTTAGATTTGGGGAACAAGTTAGTCTGCCTCCATGTGGTGTTCCCTGGGTAACACTGAATGGACAACACAGGCATGCTTCCCAAGCCAAAAAAGTCAAAAGAAGAGCACTTCTTAGTGCTATTTTGGAATGCTGGTGGAATAAATCAAAGTAAAAAAAAACCATGATAGACAATCTTTTAAGAGACAATGACACAGATGCATTCATCATAGCTGAAGCAAATATAGATCAACAAAAGGAAAAATTTTATCAATTTTCAAAATACAACACAAATATATTAGAAAAACAGACAGACAGATAGCAAGTGGTATACTTGCTGGCATTAAACAATGCATAAATGGAAAACATGAAATTGTAAAAGAAATGAACCAAGATGACACTTCTGAAATAATAACAGCTTGTAAACAAAAAAACAAAAATCTGATGTGTTACACTCACAAGACTTTCTCTACTCTTGTACAATCTATTTTTACAAACGCCTATTCTCCATATGCTTCATGTTAATCGAGATATCGAGATGTCAATCTTATTGGTAATTTTCTTGTAGATGCAAGGGGAATATGGTAGCTTTTAAGCGATAGTCAAATATTTTCACGCTGGTTGCTATGTGGTGCATTTCATTCTCTTTGCATGTCCAGGACATAAAAAAAATGAATAACGAATTTGAGAAAAAGTTATAAGTATTGGAAAATTTAAGGAAATAACAAGCAATATCTCGAAAACGGTTCACTCAACAAAAGAAATGTATATGACATAAGTTGTGTACTTTAACCCGATCTACATTTTTTGTGTAGTAAAATTCTGTCTATCTCTTACGGTTTACCAGTTATACAAAAGTCGTTCACAATGAAGAATACTTTTGGAGACATTCCCAGAAAATTCGAGATATACATTTCATTTCTCATGACATTATCTTAAACATATGATATTTTCATCAAAATCGTTAGAGCCATTTTTGAGAAAATTAAAATTTTCGAAAAATGTTCCATGTAAAGGGTAGTCTGGGGTGGGGGGATTTTCTTGAAAACCTTCGTGTCGCATCTCTGGAAGATACTGAACCTAAATACCAAGTTTGGTGTTTATCCGACTGTTCGTTTTTGAGTTATGCTGTTCACAGACACACAGACACACACACACACAGACATGTTTCCAAAAATGCTTTTTTTGGATTCAGGAGGTCTCAAAACATGTATTTCCGGTGAAATCTCGGTATCGAATTTTTGGGTGGAATGCAATACTTCCCCTACTTACTATACGTAGTAGAGAAAGTAAAAAAATATTAAAAATCTATGGTATCTACAGTCCACCCAATAACGATCACCTTAACCTGGACATAATTGATATTGACAATAAAACAATCATAATTGGTGATCTTAATGGACATTTTCCAAGATGGGGCTATACTGGCAACAATAAAGCTGGTGAAATTATTGAAGAATTTGTAGACTCCAACTTAATGAAAATTTTGCATAGGGATGAAGACCCAAAAATGTACATATACTGCTCAGGACAGTCAACCAATCCAGACATTGCTATCATATCCACTGATATAGAAGATAAACCTACAAAAAAAAAGTAACTGAAGATAGTGGTAGTGGACATAGAGCCATAATAACAAAAAAAGATCTAAATCATCAACCGTCTAGAACAATGGAAAAATAAGGCCTAAATGAAATTTCAAAAAGGCACCTGGGAAGAGTATAAAACAACAACAAACAAACTTTTCAAAGATATTAAATTGGAACAAAACATAAACAAAGTGGTGAAAGAACTGAATGTCACAATTCTAAAAGCTGCAAAACAATGTATCCCTAGAGAAAAAATTCATAAATACAAACCCTTCTGGAATGAACAGTTAGCACAACTTAAATCGAAATGAGATAAAACTAGAAAAAAAGCAGAAAGGACACAAGACAAAGCAGATGTTATAGAATGGCGGAAAGCAAACACACAGTTAAAACAGGCTACAAAACTGTCAAAAACACAGAGCTTTATAGAATTTGTAAACAAACTAGACTATAGAACAAATAGTACTGAAGTACATAATTACATCAAATAAACAGAGGAAACCAACAAAATCAGCCATTAAATATCAATAATAAAGAAATATACAAGGATAACCTTAATAGCAGAAAAATTAGCAACATACTATAAAACTAGTACTACATTAAAAAATAAAACAAAAAAACAGAATAAATACCTAGGAAATAGCAACCTTGAAGATACGTCTAACTTTCAAAGCATCTTCAATGAGCCATTCACACTCCCAGAAATAAAGCAAGCAATAAGGACACTAAAAAATAAAAAGAGCCCAGGTCCTGATAAGATACATCCAGAGCTGCTCAAGAATTTAGGACATGAAGCACTCAATACTTTATTAAAAATTTTCAATAAAATCTGGACAACCAGAAATAACATCCCAGCACTGTGGAAAAAAGCAAAAATTATACCCATTAAGAAGAAAGGAAAACCAACTCAAATGATAGAAAGCTGTAGACCAATATCCTTAATTTCAAACATAGCAAAACTCTTAGAAACAATGGTAGCTACAAGACTGACATATCATCTAGGAACACAAAATCTATTAGCCCCTGAACAAGCTGGATTTAGGAAGGACAGCTCAGCAATACACCAGGTTGTAAGACTCTCACAGGATATAAAAGAAAATTTCAATAATAATAATAAGACTACTCTAGCACTGTTTGTCGACTTCAAAGATGCATTTAATACAGTATGGCGAGAAATGCTACTATACAAGATGAAGACATATGGCATATCAGGCCATATGCTAAACTGGTTTTAAACGTTCCTATCCCAAAAATGGTTTGCAGTACAATATAAAACAGTCACATCTAAATGGAAACAAACAAGAGTTGGACTACCTCAAGTGTTACAAGTTATTCTGTTCAAAATATATAAACGACTTAGTAGATGTAACTAAAGAAAATAGGTAACATACAAGTAGGAATGTTAGCTGACGACGTAATAATATGGACTTCAGAAAAGAACATAAGATTTCAATTTCAATTTATTTTCATCCATGAGAACATCTACATGTTGTGGATTCGTCAAGTACAATAATTATTTACAATTGCAATATTTACAAAAAACCACAAACAACAATAGAGAATACAATCATAACCCTAGAACAGTGGTCTAATAACAATAATATGGAAATAAATACAGAGAAAACCAATATCAACTGTTCACAATGCAGCATAAAATAGAAAATATATGCCTGCAAATCAACAACAAAAAACAAGAAGCAACTACAACAACGTATCCAGGGATAGAATTAGATCAAAAACTATCAATGAAAGAACATGTTAACAATGCAACGAATAAAATCAACAAAAAGAATAACATTTAAAACGTTTAGAAAGAAATAAAATGGGGTGGAAACATGGACCTCCTTAATAATACATATAAAAACATATATAAAACCTAAACTATTATATGGAGAACTACTAGCAACAGTAAACAAGAGACTTAAAAGTAAGCTGGGAATTTCACAAAATAATTCACTAAGAATAATAACAGGAGCTGTAAAAACAACACCAATTACAATACTATAAAGCTTCACAAAAAAAACATGGCTATAGAATTGGAACATGAGTTGAAAGCAATTATTCTAGCATAAAAACTGCAAGTCAATGGAAACAGATACAAGTGGTACCACACAGCAGACACTATAAGTAATTCAAAAACTCAAATAAGTTTCAGAACATATATTAATAACCTAAAATAGAAGAACATAATTACAACAAATATAACAGCAACAGAGGTAACCAGTCCAAACTTACTGATATTGATATACAATATCAGTATGACCTGATGTATACAATACACAAACAAAACAATATACAAGATGAAATGAGAGCCATAGCAACAGCTATGGAAAATGAAAGATATCCAGAAAAATAATGGCTCTAAATATATACAGATGGATCCCTCCTCAATAAACAAATCTGATGTGTTACACTCACATGACTTTCTCTACTCTTGTACAAACTATTTTTACAAATACTTATTCTCCATATGCTTCATGTTAATCGAGATATCGATATGTCAATCTTATTGCTAATTTTCTTGTAGGTGCAAGGGGAATATGGTAGGTTATAAACGTTAGTCAAATATTTTAAGAGATGGTTGCTATGTGGAGTATTCCATTCTCTTTGCATGTCCAGGACATTTAAAAATGAATAACGAATTTGAGAAAAAGTATAAGTATTGGAAAATTTAAGGGAATAACAAGCAATATCTCGAAAACGGTTCACTCAACAAAAAATATGCATATAACATAAACTGTGTATTTTAACGCGATCTACATTTTTTGTGTAGTAAAATTTTGTCTCTCTCTTATAGTTTACCAGTTATGCAAAAGTCGTTCAGAATGAAGAACACTTTTGGAGACATTCCCAGAAAATTCGAGATATACATTTCATTTGTCATGAAAACATCTTAAAAATATGATATTTTAAACAAAATCGTTAGAGCCATTTTTGAGAAAATTAAAATTTTCGAAAAATGTTCCATGTAAAGGGTATCCTGGGGTGGGGGGATTTTCTTGAAAACCTTCGTGTCACATCCCTGGAAGATACTGAACCTAAATACCAAGTTTGGTGTTTATCCGACTGTTCGTTTCTGAGTTATGCTGTACACACGCACACGCACACGCACACACACGCGGACATGTTTCCAAAAATGTTTTTTTTGGATTCAGGGAGTCTCAAAACATGTATTTCCGGTGAAATCTCGGTATCGAATTTTTGGGTGGAATACAATACTTCCCCTACTTACTATACGTAGTAGAGAAAGTAAAAAAACACTGCTGCAGGAATATGCTGTAAACACTTTGCACAGTATCTAACATTAGATGAAACGTCAAACGACTATGATGGAAAATTAACAACTTAAAAGCAGTATTACAGAACATTCTATATAGACCATACATAAAACAAAAATTAGTCATCTTATCAGACTCAAAATCAGCCACAGACAGGATAGTAAATTACAATAATAAAACAACAAGAAATATTAAAGAAATAAGAAGCCTAATTAAAGCAGTTTAAACTAGAAATCATGTCACTCTACAATGGATGTTGGACTTTTGGGCAATGAACATGCGGATCAACTAGCCAAGAAAGCTGCAATACAACAAATAAAACCCCGTAGGACAAGTAGAAATAAATAAACAATTAAATAACATTAAACAACATTTCAAATGACAGCAGAGACTTGATGAACAAGATAAACTAAAAGAAAAAGATTATAAGAATATTAAAGATAGAGTTGATATACAAAAAATCTGATGTGTTACACTCACATGACTTTCTCTACTCTTGTACAAACTATTTTTTACAAACGCTTATTCTCACATCTACTTCATGTTAATCGAGATAAACATTTGCAGACTCTATCTTACTGCTAATTTTCTTGTAGATGTAAGGGGAAAATACATTTACAAGGGCAATATAGAAAAACAGCAGCCTTTAAGCACATACATATCTCTTAATAGCTGGTTGCTAGGTGCAGCACTATTCCCTTTGCCACAGATTATAACTCTTTGCATATCCAAGACAAAAAATGAATAACGAATTCCCATTTGAGAAAATAAGTATTGAAAAATTTAAGGGAATAACAAGTGATATCTCGAAAATAGTACACTCAACAAAAAAAATGTATATGACATAAATTGTGTACTTTAACGCGATCTACATTTTTTGCGTAGTAACATTTTGTCTATCTGTTATGGTTTATGAGTTATGCAAAAGTCATTCACAATAAAGAATAATTTTGGAGACATTCCCAGGAAATTCAAGATATACATTTTATTTGTCATAAAAATATCTTAAACATATGATATTTTAATCAAAATCATTAGAGCCATTTTTGAGAAAATTAAAATTTTCGAAAAATCTTCCATGTAAAGGGTACTCTGGGGTGGGGGGATTTTCTTGAAAACCTTCGTGTCGCATCCTTGGAAGATACTGAACCTAAATACCAAGTTTGGTGTTTACCCGACTGTTTGTTTCTGAGTTATGCTGTTCACAGACACACACACGGACATGTTTCCAAAAATGCTTTTTTTGGATTCAGGGGGTCTCAAAACATGTATTTCCGGTGAAATCTCGGTATCGAATTTTTGGGTGGAATACAATACTTCCCCTACTTACTATACGTAGTAGAGAAAGTAAAAATGCCAAGGAAAACTGCAGTGGTCTTATTTAGGATGGCAACTGCCCACAATTGCCTTGCAGAACACCTCTACAAGATACAATGCCTACCTACACCCAAGTGCACTCTCTGTGAAGAAGATATCATCCTGAACAAACAGCATCTTGCCAAATAAAAAGTGATAACTTACATACTTTATATTGGGAAGCCAGAGGGAAAATGATGCAGATGAAGTAATCCTTAGTGCCATTGGTGAACAACAACAACTTTCTAAGATTTATATAAATTACATAAAACCAAAATCTGGTGAAATTTAATGTAAATATCATCATTTGCTGGGTAGCATTTACAAAATAATTAATATTTGCTATGAATAATCTTAGTAAACCAAAATTGAGAGGTATAGGTTGTATTAAAAGATGGGGAATAGCAACTCTGAGCATAAAACTTGATACGTTCATAGTAACAAATCAAGCTACCATTTTGGAAATAATTTTAGGAGTGTTCTGAAATCCAAACTGGTTATTAATGTTTAAATCCCAAAATTATTTAGTATTATTGCTGTCTGATTTTGTTTATTGTAAGAGAGGCCAAATTTTGAAAACAATGGAAAGGACCATAATAGAATGATAACCTGGGCAACAAATTTTTACTTTCAGAACATTGTGCAAACTTTGAGATGGGACTTAATAAATTAGATTAGATTAGATTGTATTCTGTGAGTTCACTAGCAGCCATAAAGGTTGTGAACATAGAACATGTCAAGGAAATGCACAAAAATTACATATAAACATAAATATTACACAGAATAAGGAACATTTGAAATAAAATAGACACATACTATATGCATGTCAAGGAAATGCACAATAAAGTTACATATATACATAAATATTACATAGTATAAGAACAATTAAAATAAAATAAAGACATATTATATACAAAATGAAACAAATCAAGTGTAATTTTGTACAGAGTTGAATACCTCCTTACTGTTATAAGGTTAACATATGTATAGGCAAGAACAGTTATTTTAACATTCACTAGGATTTTACCTTTGTTTGTCCGATCATTTTGTTCTATTTGATTTGTAATGCATAGCATTTACTGTCAATTCTTAATATACATACATTTAAATAGCTTCATTAATTCTAGAGCAGGCATCAAATATGACTGGCAATTGTCATTAATATTTACTAATACTACTTACAGAGCTATATAACTATTATCATCAGGATAATTTGTCATTCAGATAATCTTGTACAGAATAATATGGTTTTGAGCATAGGTACTCTTTAACAGCAGTTTTAAAGACATTGCTTTTCTCTTAAGATCATTAGGGAGAGTATTAAATATTTTTATGGTCTCGTAATATACACCTTTCTGGAAGCAAGAAAGCTTTGCACTGGGATGATGGATGTTACCCTTTTGTCTAGTGTTTATCTCATGAATCTCCATGTTTGTAATAAATGTGGTTCGATTGCATACATAGAATTTTAAGATTGAAAATATATACATGCAAGGTAGGGTTAATATCTTCAGTCTTCTAAAAAGATGTTTGCAATATATTTCAGGTATGCTGAATCCAAAGCTGCAAAGTGTTTCCTTGTATCACGTCAGGATTTTTGGCAAAACAGAGATTAGGGTAACACTCAATTCACAAATTCAGTGGTTTTAAGACATACTTCTTATGATGTTTTAAGCAAAATAATAATACATTCATGGTTAAAAGTAACTAAATATTGCAATATTCTCAATTTTAGGTATCTCGTAGAAGCCATAAATTTATAAACTAGAATTAACATGTTGTAAATTAGAAAATTGTACAAATTGTACAATGGTAACCATGAATATATATTACTATACATATGAAAAACATGAAGAGCACAACTTAATATCTAGTGATAAAGAGTATAGTTTCATCTTCAGCAATCAATGTTACCTTGTTTTTTTTGCATGTAAAGTTTCTTCTTGTTGGCTTCCTTTTATAAACACTTTTAGGACTTTCCCTCTTCATCATGCAACAGTAGTCGTTGAGCATTGTGGTGTTCCACCTGCCTTGATATCTTGTTTCTAATTCCTTGAGATCTTGGTGGAATCTCTCCCAATGTTCTTCAATGCAGTCCCCAAGATTCTGGGGAAAGTAGTCCAAATGAGAAAGTAGCATGTGGGCCTTGAGACTCATGTTACACATCCAAATTCCTGAACGTATTCGAACATTTTGTTTACCAAGTGTTTGTAATCTGGGTCCTTTGCGTTACCTAGAAACTTTGTAACAACGTCTCGAAATTATTGCCATGCTAACAACTCTTTTGAATTCATGTCATTTTCAAAGTATCATGAAGCAACTTTCTGATATCTGGACCTGTAAATATACCTAATTTCACTTTTGCATTGCTTAAACCTGGAAGCTTTTCGCTAATGTACAAGAAACATTGCCCTTCCTTGTCCAAGGCCTTGACAAAGTGTTTCATTAGCTCTAACTAATTTGGAGAGGAGGTAAGAGAACATCAGATGCCTCAATAAGACTCTTCTTCTCAATGTTTTTTGAGCCAAGAGTCGATTGTCTTCGGGGTCATTCCTTCCTAATCCAATGCTGTGCCTTTGCCTGACTGTCCCATTTGCAAATGAAACATGGAAATTTAGTATAACTTAACACTTGACCCAACAAGAGGGATATAATTTTAAAATCCCTACACCTGGCCATTTATGTTCTTGATATTTTGTCTTAGTGAACAGTAATTCCAGATTTTCATACGACACTCTTGAATCACCGGAACTGAAGCATACATATTCCCATTATGAGGGAGGACATTCTTCAAACTGCATTTTGATGCATCAATAAAAAGTCTCCATTCAGTAGGGTCATAATTACCTAAGCATCACTTGCTGGATATTGTTACAAAATACTAGTTCATTTTCTTCTGAATAATAAGGTGCAAATTCTTGTTCATGTTTTCTGTACCAACCATATGTCATCTCTGCATTGAGCAAATTTTCTTCATGAAACTTGGAACCCAATATTTCTGCAGATTCCTTTGAGAGCCTAAGATCTCAAACTAAATCATTAAATTTTGCTTGTGTGGAAGGTCTGGAGATGCTTGAAGCATCGTCTGGTTCGTAGTGACTACCTACTTAACCACATCAGATATCTGATTCAGATGTAGAGGAGGAAAAAGTGTCTGATCTTTTTGGGAGGGACACCTGGACCATGGGGTGTGGGCAAAATAGGAGACGGAATATTTGGATGTGTTAAGTTCTGCCTGTTTCTTGCATTACGCTCTCTCAGATTACAGGAGCAAAAATAACTGTCTGTTCCATGGTTACTTTGTGTGCACCATATCATAGTCATCCCAAAGGACAATGTTACTCTTTTTCTGCTGATCTATTGTTGAAGTTGTTCGGTACACGTTCTACATACTTTATATGGAGCCCACAGTATGTTCTGGTCGCCAAGCTCTATGCCAAAATAAGCACAGTATGCTTCCTTAAAAAATGTAGTTATGTTCCATCGCTGCTTCATAGGAGTAAACTGTCTGCACACATTACAGAAAATGTCAGGACTAATTTTGCACCCTTGATGCAACATTTTGATGTTTAACTCACTAGTGCTCATGGTCATTCAAGGATGGTTGAAGGTTGTACAATGCTGTCAAACCTAAAGCATAAGAAAATACAAAAGTAGACTTAAAAATAAACATAAATTGCAAGTGTTGTAAAACAGGAGTTTTCATAAAATTGCACATAATAGAAATTTGTAAACTGTAATTTCTGAGGAAATGTGATGTAATAGGGTTTTTTCTGAGTTCAAATCTGTATTCTGTGGGGAAGTTTCACCTTAAAAACGTTTTCAGAGGTTCCATGCAATAAAATCAGTGTTGCCCAGTGTAACAGTTCAGATATTTGTAAGATACTTCAATTTCAGCCTAACATATCATTCTTCCTCTGACAAATTAGCGAAACCAAAAAACAATGAATCAGCCACAAGTAAACTAATTTACACTTTAAACAATATCCCAATGGTAAAGTAGGGCATCTGCAGATGCAGACCAATTACATGTAAAAGATCATATAATATGATTTTTCACAAGTGAAGGGCATAATGAAAAAAGGGGCTAATCAACATTTAACAAATTTTTCATTTTAAAATTTATTTCTATGTACATCCTACTGTTTGTCAAATCTGGGTTTGTAGTAAACTGTTTACAATTGCTAATTTAATAGTTAACATGTTGGTAAGGTGTTATCAAATAAAACTAATCATACAATTTATTAATATTTAATATGTTGGTGAGGTATTATCAGTGACAAAACTGATCATTTTGATGGAAGAAGAAATATCACATAACTATACTTTTTTATGGGAAAAGGGGGCTCATTACATGAGATTATTGTTAAGCACTTTGTGACAGCTACAATTATCACCCATTTCATGAGACTGTAACTTTCGTCTTTTACGTTGCACATAAGCTACCATACGATTTTCGTTTCTTTGTTTTAGGTTCCATAACGCCTTTCACTTCTGAAGAATTAATTTTATGAATAAACACTAAACAACTGAAAACAAAATCACACATCTCACAAAAATATTGTATCCTTCTGTGTTCATTATAAAACAGAACAACAATGAGTTATCACCAGCTGCTAATTGTTGCATATAGGCAGGTTAATGCAATGCATGTGAATCTCCTGGACACGAGAGAGAGCAATGAGCTCCTTCTTTCACTGTAAATAAGGTAAGAAGGTTCTCTCAGAGGGACTGCAGCTTTATATCACACTTCAGCTGGAGCCTTCTTAACGTACCATTAACAAGCAAAAGATGGTGTTAATATCTCAATTTTGGCAAAAATTGCACTGAGCCCCTTCTTTCCCTTTACCGTTCAAGTAGTTATTAATTTGGATGTGTGTGTGTGTGTGTGTGTGTGTGTGTGTGTGTGTGTGTGTGTGTGTGTGCGCGCGTGCGTGCGTGCGTGCGTGCGTGCGTGCTTGCGTGCGTGCGTGTGTGTGTGTGTGTGTGTATGTGTATCTGCTTTAAATTTTGTGCTATACCTTTTTCACTATAAGCTGAAAAAGGAGAAATAAACAAAACTTAAATGTATCACTCCGCCAAGTGCATGACAGCACCACGTGGAGGATGATGGTAACTAAGACCCACAAGAGGAAATTGCTTCAGATAGAATGCAAATACAGTATATTGCGCAGCTTAGAGATCATTAGCTTTTAAGCACTGTATGTCTTATTCCTATATTTTGCCTTACATCCTAAACTTCTAATACATAATACTAGAGTAGACAAAAGTTGTACCTGAACAATTCAGCATCTGTGTGTAAAGGTACTGGATTAAACTGTTCTTAACTTCAGGCTTTAGAAATCATTCATTTAATGACTAATATCAGTATACCACTTTTGCTTTAATCGTTTATGGGTCAACAAGTTAAGAAAATGATTGGCACTATAGGTCAAAACACAACAGAAAACAAATGCGACGCAAGCTATCCGACCAACAATTCTGCATCACTAACAAAGAAGTTCAATTATTGCTAAACAATGACAACCACATTCATTGTCGATTAAAGGTGGGTATTTTTCACAGAATTTGTTAAATGCATTTAACACAATTGTCTTCTTTCCATTTCCCACCTTTGTTTTCCACAGTGGCAAAGGATTCTCATCCAGAAACGAACTGCAGCGCCTGCGCATAGCCTCTTAAACCCTTTGCTATAATGGTTCATTTAGTTATAGGTGAATCTGAACAAGCACATTTAGTTTCACAAACTGAACTGTTACAATAACGAGTTTTTTAAATTTCTCTGCACGAGAATAACCACAAAATGTTACGATCTGAACCAAACTGTTTTTTTTGTAGAGGAAGAGACGACATGCTAAGCGGGAAAAGTTGTAGTTTGCCACCAGCCAATGAGGTGCAGTCTTGTCACGTGGTTTTGTTTACTTCTTTCAGCTTATAGTGATAAAGGTATAGTTATGCCCTAATTAATACATTTGCTTTTTTTAAAGTGTCAGTTCCACTAAATGATTTCCTCCTTTCTTCTCTCCTCTGCCTTGAACGCCTTTCTCTTCCTTTCCTCTTCCCACTCAAAAGTCTACTTCCTCATCTCCCTTCCTGGTGTTTTCTGCTCTCTCTTTTGCATCTTCTGCAATAAGTTGCAGCTCTTTCTCCCAGAGGGACTGCAGCTTCATATCACACTCTAGCTGAAGCCTATGCCTTTTTATCCTAAGTTCCAATTCATCTCCACAAGGCTCTCCCTCATATGGTATTTTCTTGGAGGTGTCTGTGGTGGGGATGGAAGAGTTTGACCTATACAAGTAGATGATTCATTAAATGTTATTATTTGCAGTGGAACAGGCATCCACTGTGATATCACTGTTTAAATTATTATTGTTACCTTCTTCTACTGTGACAAGAGCATCTTTGCCAGTAGATACATCACATGACATCTGTAACACATCAATACAAAAAAATCAATGCATTTTTGAAAACAATAATAAACAGTAGATAACAAAAGTAATAACATCACAATTCATTTTATATATAATAAATAATCTGCTTTAAATACATCTGCTTTATTGGTTTCTTAAACTACCTTGTGAGGAAAAACCGACGACAGTAGCAGCAGCAGTAATAGTTGCTGCTGTAAAAGAATTTAAATTGGTATGTATATAGGCAATATGAAAAAGGTAAATTATTTTGAAATATTTTGTCCTCTTGGTGAACCTAATTCAGCACTTAAATTATGAGATAGCATTTGAGATGCACAACTCCATAAAAATGAGTAACGGTAACATGCATACATTAAAGTTACATAAGGTTACCATTTTTAAAAATTATAATTGAGAATAATTAAATCCCTTAGCTAAAATGGATTACAACTCATTAAATTAGAACATTGTATTAATGACTGAAAATCTTATTTTCAAAATAATTATCAGCCTTTCTCTTCAAAGCAATAAAAGGTAGCAATCAAGGTATTACAAATTCTGTGATTTGACAGTTTATTTTGACAAAAAACTGTATAGTTACCATATTTAAATTAATTACCTTGTGCATTAAAACTGCTACCTGCAGCTGCAGTGTCAAACACAATTACTAGTGTTGGTGTCAATAAGAGTGAAAACTTTCAAGTAATAGTCATTTAATACATCTATCTATAATCATCTATCTATATACATATATTAATAATATATCTATTTTGATAGAGCACATTTTCCCTAATATTTAGAATAGAAAGCATTATTTGTTTTGCAAGAATACGTATTAAGTGCATGATTGGGTACCTGAAGGTGGTCTGATAGCATCACAGTTGAACCAGAACCCCACTACCGGTCTTCATGCCATGTCCCTCTTCTTTTTGGTTTTATTTTTAAACTGGGCCAATCTTTGCTGAAATAAAGAAAAGAAATTGAATAACGATTACCATAAATATAGCATTGTTTAATTTGCATCAAATAATGCAATACAACAATGCATAATTAATTCAAGTAGTAGGGCTGCTTTAAGAAGTGAATATGGATTTACCATGTTTTCATGGAGTATTCAAATGAGTAGATTTGCTATATTATTATATTTTTGAACCTGTGTTTTCAGGAGAGATTCGAACTTGGGTTCTCTGCATTACAAGATATAAACGCTGTCCATGTTCTAGGAAAGTGGGCTCGATACATACTGAAAAGAATTGAATATGGAAGTTAAGGTTCGTAATTAGTTATTTTTGGCCAACATTCAAATATAATTACTTTGGTGTACCGAAGTTGTTTTGAATACAACACACATTTTTATAAAACCAATCCATATTGAATACCAGGTGCATTCACCTTGAGTGACAAATCATGTTGAGCCCCCTTTTTTTTTGAAGATTTAATACAGTAAGTATATTTAAAAAATGTGAATACTCTATGAAACTATAGTAATTGTATATGAATAAATTTACCAACAAATGCCACTTAATATTTGCAGTGGTTGTAATACAGACTTAACCAAACTTTTATTTCCTTACCTTAGACTGTTAAATTGGTGTTTAATTTCCTACCATGCCACCTTCTTCTTAGAAATGCTTACAATAACTGTCCTTTTGTCTTCAATGATATTCTTCTCTTTAACCAAGTCGATTGTAATGGACTTTTCCTAGGGAGAAAATATTTTGTGAGGCATTTCTCCTACCATGCAGATTGATTTGCTTATTACTTATGTTTATGAATATTTCCTATTGGCTAAAATTGATGTATTTATATGAGAATTATGAACACTCAAATAATTTCTCGAACATTTTCTGAGTATTTCTGAAGGACTCACTCAAGGCATCCTCAAGGCTATGGAATCCTTCAAAATCATCTTTGCATACGAAATGACATACTTCACCTATTCTTTTCCTTACC
Organism: Deroplatys truncata; assembly: GCA_030765065.1. Lineage (NCBI taxonomy): Eukaryota > Metazoa > Arthropoda > Insecta > Mantodea > Mantidae > Deroplatys > Deroplatys truncata. The sequence goes on along the minus strand of CM060975.1, from coordinate 178,334,419 downwards.
TTAAGGAATCCTCAAGGTAACAACTGTGCGTACCGCCCTTATACTTTTTAAGTGGTAAGTCGCTATTCATTTTTTTTTGCCATGGTCATGTACTGAGCATGTAATTTCAAAGCATTTACATAGAATTTGCTTTTTACAACATATGACTATCGCTTTAGCCTACTGTATACTTCTTATATCTACAACAAAAGACATGTATAATGAAAGTTTAAACCAGTTAACAAGAAATAGAAGAATGAGCATTTGTGAGAGTGGTTTATACAAGAGTAGAGAAAGTCATGTGAACGTAACACATCACATTTTTTAAATTGTTCTTTTTTTCAATAAAGTCTCCCTTGCCAACATGCACATAATCCAGTGATGCTCCATGGCATTTGTTCCATTGCAGAAAACAAATTCCTCAAGACCTGCAAAATAAGTCTAAACTGACAATTTGGACAAAAATTTCCCTCCACCAAGGAACTTTTAGGGAACAAGCAAAGTCTCATGAAGGTAAATTAGGGAAATAATGTGGATGTTGCAGCAAATCATAGCCCCACTTTGTTGATTTTTGCCAATGCAACAAATGTGTAGGTCTATGTTGAAGTGGTATTTGTTGGTAGTTGGAAGATGCTTCATGTTTATCTGCACAACGTATGGAAGCCAATTTGTCGCGGTCACTTCGTGTTATCTTATTTCTGAGCGCCTGTTATTGTTTTACTACTTTGAATGTTGGGTTCATTGTCCTCCGGCTAGCTATTATTTCTCAGTCGAGCAAATCTCTTAAACAGGGTGTGTAAATGGAAAGGATTTGTTACTGAAAGATAACACTGATAAAAGAATTTGTTTTTACACTTTTATTACCGTCACAATTAATTAAGTTCACATATTGACTCTTGATACACGCCAGACTGGAACTGTTATATTTTCTAATATCATTATAATCACTTATTTACTGCACATTATTAATTCGCGTGTTTCACATTTATAACAAACTTTAAGACGCGAGAGATTCTGTAGAATTGCGACGTGTAACTCGCACGATTCTGATGAACTAAGCGACGTTTAACTTCTGAATGATTCTGTTGGACTCAGCGACGTGTAACGCGTGGATGATTTTGTTGAACTGGGCAACACTTGCCTCTGGCTTTAGCTTTTTATACTCCCACACCCCGATATGCCTAAAGATAATAACCAAGCTGCTATTGGTTAATAAAGCGCGCCAACATTAGCGTCTATATTTATATCCAATCAAAATTACGAACGCATATGCTTTAGGGAAGATGTTCCCTCCATTTCTCAGAAAAGCGCGCCAATCTGACGTCATTTGCTTGTCTCTAATAATTGATAAACAACTCACCCTCTCGCTCAATGTTACCCGCTCTTATTGTCAGTTTCAGTGAGGCCGTGTAAACTTATTTCCTAACAATGCTTATAATTAACAAACATCTCAAATCAATGTCATAGAATAATGCTTATTTACACTACAATCACTCTGGCATTTACATTATTGTGATACAAATTACTGCGACAGATCCCCCACCAGAAACATAATTATAAATATTTACAACTTTTTGGAAATTTTATAATTGGGTTTTTAGTCTCCTGAATCTTGGAACACACAGTATTTATCACTTGCACTTAACACTGCACATGCATTTAACACACGTCATACATTTTTGCCTTTTTCTCGCCACTATTTACTGGCTCTGGTCTAATATGTTTATGTACATACATCTGACATGACAATTTTTTTTATATATAGCAAATGCTGTACGCTGAAATATTTAGGTCATTATTACAAAATGATTATAATTTCTTAGATTATTGACATAGAAATTTATACACTCAAGATTTTTAACCTGGTTCATCTTGTAATTTTTGAACACATTTACCAAAATATTCATCCTCTACACAAATATATTTACATCTCTTAATTCTAGACACAATTTCACATTATCTGTGTGCTACATAAGTATTTGTTTTAATTATCTTTACCCTTTTTTTTGTTGTTTGTACTTTATATTCAAAATACTATTTGAATTATATCTATGTACTTTTACTTTAATATAACATTAAGTTTTCATTATTACATGCTTCATTTCAAATGCTGTTACAGTTTTACAGTTTATTAAGAAAATGTTCTTTTTCCCCTTTAAACATTTATTTTTGTCCAAAATTTATTTCTCCTTTCTTATGACATATATACATAGTTAACCCTCTTACATTCCAATAGTTTGTTATGCAGTTTAGCTTTAACTATCCAGAATCTACTTTTCATCATCTTGGTCCTTTTTTTTTTTTTTTTAGCAGTCATGGCTATTCCCTTTCCTGGATCAAATTGTCTATGGCTAAACATTACTCGTAGCTGTATCGTAACCTTCCAAAATCTGTTCATAAATAACCTCTTAAAGGATTCATATGAAATTTCAACCCTTGATACCATTTGTAACCAATCTAAAGTTTTCTGGTCCAAACCTCTTTTAACAACTATCATTTTCAATTCTTCCGGTATCTTTTTAATTTGAGAGTATTCTGACAAGTCTGTAATAAACTGTACTGGATTGGAGTTTTCATTTTGAACAGCTTGCTACTTGTTAATTTCAGAAGATAGTTTTTGATTATTTATAGACAAAACTTTAACTTGTTCTTCGGACAACTTATTTCTTTGTGTTTCCGAATCCTTCTGAATTTCACATATCTCCCCTCTGAAATTAACTTGCACCTGAATTAAATCTGCATTCGTAGCCTCCTTCATCTCTCTTAGCTCACTTGAAATGCTATTGATTCGGCTACCTAACTCTGTACATTTTACGTCAACATGTTCAAACTTAGTATTAACCTCACTTTTTTGGTTAGATATTTCCCTGCACATGTCTGACATTTTCTTTGAAACTTTCCCTATCTCATTTGCTATCATTTCCTGATTTTTATTTCTCATTCTTATCATACTACCATCTAGCTCCATAAATTTCTTTTCAATTTCTTCCCTGTTTTGTTCTAAGCTCTTACCAATATCTTCCCTTAATTCCCTATTATTCTTTTCCATATTCTGAGTTAGTTTTTGTTCTAATTTCTCATTACTCTTACCAATATCTTCCCTTAATTGATCTGTAATACTCTTACCAATATCTTCCCTCAATTCCCTCTTATTCTTTTCCATATCTTCTCTCAATTCCCTATTATTCTTTTCCATATTCTGAGTTAGTTTTTCTAATTTCTCATTATTATTATTCATATTTTGAGTTAGTTTTTGTTCTAATTTCTCATTATTCTTTTCCATATCTTCCCTGTTTTGATCTATAAAATTTCTCAGCATTTCCATAATCATACTAGCATCAAAATTAACATTTCCTGCTATTCTATTCTTACTTTCTTCACTAACATTTCCTCCCTCAAATCCTACATTGTTTGAGCTATTTTCTGTAACCTGTATTGAATTACATCTAACTGTTACATTATCCCCTTCCATAATTGTTTCTTCAATATTCTTCGTAGACATTGTTTTCTTAATCCTACTACTTCTCAAGAACATTTAATTTCTCACAATTTTTTTTTAGGATAAAAAAAATTTACAAATTTCTAACCTTTATGATGCTATCTGATGATGTTGCTTTGCTGTCCAGCTTCCTGCCCCTCTCTCCTAGATGTATATGTTGCCTCTGCGTCGTACTGCGATGAATCTGCGTCGTCTCGCTGTTTTGGTGTCCTGTAGTCGAATTCCCCTGTTGTCTTCTATTCTCGTAATTACGATGTCCACTCATCCGCGTCGTAGGTCGTTCTTGTGGTTGTTTCTGGAATCTGCGTCTTGTAGTTAATTTCACTGCTCCATTCGCTCCACGCCCTGGTTCCTTTGTACCTTCCTGGTTATTTCGCCCTTTCCTGGTTAATTCGCCCCACGTTCTGGGTGCCAATTTGTCGTAGGTATATTTGTTGGTAGTTGGAAAATGCTTCATGTTTATACGCACAACGTATGGAAGCCAATTTGTCGCGGTCACTTCGTGTTATCTTATTTCTGAGCGCCTGTTATTGTTTTACTACTTTGAATGTTGGGTTCATTGTCCTCCGGCTAGCTATTATTTCTCGGTCGAGCAAATCTCTTAAACAGGGTGTGTAAACGGAAAGGATTTGTTACTGAACGATATCACTGATAAAAGAATTTGTTTATACACTTTTATTACCGTCACAATTAATTAAGTTCACATATTGACTCTTGATACATGCCAGACTGAAACTGTTATATTTTCTAATATCACTATAATCACTTATTTACTGCACATTATTAATTTGCATGTTTCACATTTATAACAAACTTTAAGATGTGAGAGAATCTGTAGAATTGCGACGTGTAACTCGCGAACGATTCTGATGAACTAAGCGACGTTTAACTTCCGAATGGTTCTGTTGGACTCAGCGACGCGTAACGCGTGGATGATTTTGTTGAAGTGGGCAATACTTGCCTCTGGCTTTAGCTTTTTATACTCCCACACCCCGATATGCCTAAAGATAATAACCGAGCTGCTATTGGTTAATAAAGTGCGCCAACATTAGCGTCTATATTTATATCCAATCAAAATTACGAACGCATATGCTTTAGGGAAGATGTTCCCTCCATTTCTCAGAAAAGCACGCCAATCTGATGTCATTTGCTTGTCTCTAATAATTGATCAACAACTCACCCCCTCGCTCATTGTTACCCGCTCTTATTGTCAGTTTCAGTGAGGCCGTGTAAACTTATTTCCTAACAATGCTTATAATTAACAAACATCTCAAATCAATGTCATACAATAATGCTTATTTACACTACAATCACTCTGGCATTTACATTATTGTGATACAAATTACTGCCACAATGTCTTGACTCTTGACTGTCTTGACAACTCACTGTCTTGATGGAAGATGAATTTCTTCTTTGTTAAACCCAGCTGTTTTACATGTATTTTGGTATGCAATTGGCCCAGAAGAATACACTCTGGTGATAGATTTTCAAGGGGGAAGATAATCAATTGGCAGCATAGGCATCCCAGAAAACATGTGTCATGATCTTCCCAGATGATTTCACACTTTGGTTTCTTTGGTGCTTCCACTGTATACACCTTTTTGTTTCAAGTGTGTAGTAGTGTATCCATGTTTCATCATTTGTTATAAATTGATACATAATGTTGGTGGGATCTCTCTAAAAATGAGCCAAACTTTGCCAAGAGGTTTGCACTCTGATTCAGTTATGATCTAGAATCAGCAGTCACAGCACCCATCTTGCAGATATTTTTTTCAAGCACAACTTTTTCTCTCAAAACATGAAACACACATTCCCCTGAAATATACAAAATTGCTAAACATCTGGACACCTTCATTCAAGAATCCTAGAGGATTATGCTCTGCACTTTATATTGATGATTTCTGTTGTCCTGGCAGATTTCTGTCTTCTGCAGTATGCATCATGTTCCAAGCTATATCTGGGTTTAAACTATATGATCCACTTGAAAATTGGTGTAAATAATGGTACAGAGTGTCCTAGAGTGTTTGTAATATCGGTAAGGTTCTGTTGATTTCATCCCCTCCTATGAAATACTTAATAACCAAATGTTAGATATTTGCCATGTTTCCATATGCACAATGGCAAAGTAACAAGCAGCTATGTTTATTATGATTCTTGAACAATCTCTATTATTACACACTAAAAACATTCCCCATTAAATTAGAATGTTTACTGAGCAATTGACAAAAAGAAAAACATCCTAATTGCCACAGATTGCAATACTGATCTGTATAAAACAAATCTACATATAGAGAAAACTTAAAAATTAATCCATTGGTGAATATCAAGGTAATAATATTGAATGAATGAGTGAATGAATGAATTTATTTATTTATTTATTTATATATATGCACAGCTTTTAATAATTTTTCATTTGTCTAACCTAAACTATGTACAAACTTAATTAACCTTGTTGCTATCTCAGTTTGCATGGCACCCAGGCCGTTTGCCTGCCTGGTAGCTCTTACAGTCCCTTCCCCATAACTGTCCCCCTCCTTCCCTCCATCTTGTTTTCTTGTACTCCTTGCTTTCCTCGCCCATTTTTCTTTTGCTTTCCGTAAAAAAACTCACCTATACTTTTAATCTTCCTTTCTTCTTTTCCCATCAACATTTTTATAACTACAATTTTCCCCTCTATTTTTTCCCATTTTTCCTCTCAAGCCTTTTTTCCCATAATCCTAACTCTTTACATTCTGTCATGCAATGTGTTATACTTTCTTTCTCGTTGCACATTTCAAATATTCCTTTATCTCTTAGAAATATTGTTCCTGTTTTCATCCCTTCTTGTTACATTCTCTACTATGCAGGGGAAGTATTGCATTCCACCCAAAAATTTGATACCAAGATTTCACCGGAAATACATGCTTTGAAGTCCCCTGAATCCAAAAAATAAGCATTTTTATACAAAGGTCCAAGAGTGTGGATGTGTGTCATGTCTGTGAACAACATAACTCAAAAATGAAAAGTCGGATAAATACCAAACTTGGTATTTATGTTTGGTATCTTTCAAAGATGCGACACGATTTTGAAGAAAATCCCCCACCCCAGAGATGAAAAATTTTGATTTTCTCAAAAATGGCTTTTAATGATTTTGATTAAAATATCACATATTTAAAATATTTTCATGACAAATGAAATGTATATCTTGAATTTTCTGGGAATGTCCACAAAAGTCCTGAATGGCTTTTGCATAACTGGCAAACCATAAGAGATAGACAAAGTTTTTCTTCACAAAAAAATTTAGATCTCATTAAAACACATAATTTATGTCATATACATGTTTTTTGAGGAGATATTCCTTGCTATTTGTTTGAATTTTTCAATACCCATGCTTTTTTTCAAATGGGAATTCGTTATTCACTTTTTTATGTCTCCAAAGAGAATGAAATGCTCCATATAGCAACCAGCTCATATAAGATTTGACTATTGCTTATATATTCCCCTTGCACCTACAAGAAAATTAGCAATAAGCTTCTGCAAATGTTTATATCGATTAACATGAAGTAGATGGAGAACAAGCATTTGTAAAAAATAGTTTGTCCAAGAGTAGAGAAAGACATGTGAGTGCAACACATCAGATCTTTCTTGTCTGTTACAGTAATCTATATATGGTTCTTGCCCCAGTTTCTCTTTATTTGTTTATAAAATTGTAATGATTTCTTGTTTTCTTAACTTCCTCATATCTCCTGCATTTCTAGGTCTTCTATTCTGCTTTTTACCAGTTTACCTCATCACTTTCATTCATTTCTTCTAGCTTCCATATGTCTCCCATTCCTACTTTACCCATGATTCTTCTTATCCCTGCCCACCGATTATTTGAGCTTTCTAGCATTCTTGCTGCTTCATGCATCATTTTAAGATTTCTCCCTCTTCTTTAACCAAACATCTATACCGAAATTTTATTATTCTCTCCATTACCATTCCCTTCCTTCTTGTTTTTCCTAGTTCTACTAAAGTTACTTCGGTTGGCGCTGATCTTAGTAACCCTAATAGTTCTTTACAGAACATTCTGTACATATGATCTACCTTACCACTCCTCCTCCAACCCCCTCTTTAGTGCACATTCTTTCCAGCCACTTGGTGGTCATCATTTCTAGCTTGTATTTACATATTCTTATTCCTGTCATTGGGGCCCGCCCGTAATACTATTAACAACTCGTATGTCAGTATTCTGCAGAGCCATGGCCTTGAAATCAAACATAGAATCACAAAGTCCTCTAGATCACATAATAACAAATAAAACATATGAACAGAACGATGCAGAATTTAAATGAGCTGAAAATGACATATAAATTTAAAATGAGTTAAAATCAAATTAGAATTCTAATTTCAAACAGATGCACAAGAAATGACAAATGTATCATTATTAAAAATTGTAAATTAGGAATTGTTGAAAAATACAATATATATATATATATATATATATATATATATATATATATATGTATATATACATATATATATAAGGTTTAATACTTATATGGAGAATGCTTATATAATAAGAAAAATCTGATGTGTTACACTCACATGACTTTCTCTACTCTTGTACAATCTATTTTTACAAACGCCTATTCTCCATATGCTTCATGTTAATCGAGATATCGAGATGTCAATCTTATTGGTAATTTTCTTGTAGATTCAAGGGGAATATGGTAGGTTATAAGCGATAGTCAAATATTTTAACGCTGGTTGCTATGTGGCGCATTTCATTCTCTTTGCATGCCCAGGACATAAAAAAAATGAATAACGAATTTGAAAAAAAGTATAAGTATTGAAATATTTAAGGAAATAACAAGCAATATCTCGAAAACGGTTGACTCAACAAAAGAAATGTATATGACATAAGTTGTGTATTTTAACGCGATCTACATTTTTTGTGTAGTAAAATTCTGTCTATCTCTTACGGTTTACCAGTTATGCAAAAGTCGTTCACAATGAAGAATACTTTTGGAGACATTCCCAGAAAATTCGAGATATACATTTCATTTCTCATGACATTATCTTAAACATATGATATTTTCATCAAAATCGTTAGAGCCATTTTTGAGAAAATTAAAATTTTCGAAAAATGTTCCATGTAAAGGGTAGTCTGGGGTGGGGGGATTTTCTTGAAAACCTTCGTGTCGCATCTCTGGAAGATACTGAACCTAAATACCAAGTTTGGTGTTTATCTGACTGTTCGTTTTTGAGTTATGCTGTTCACAGACACACACACACACACACACACACACACACACACACACACACACACAGACATGTTTCCAAAAATGCTTTTTTTGGATTCAGGAGATCTCAAAACATGTATTTCCGGTGAAATCTCAGTATCGAATTTTTGGGTGGAATGCAATACTTCCCCTACTTACTATACGTAGTAGAGAAAGTAAAAATCTATAAAAATGTCTTTAACATAAAAAGAATGAAGAAACAGAAAACTGAATAACACAATTACAGAAAAGACTTTAACAGAAATGAACAAAGACATTGCATTTGCAATATTTACACAGAACAGGAAATTAAATACGTAAGTAAAAGTGAAAACTGAGACAGAAACATGTTAAAGAAAGAATTTATATATATATATATATATATATATATATATAATTTACTTGTATTGAAATGTAATTTGTTTAGTGTAAATAATTTGTATACATGTTATAACTTATTCATTACGCTTAGTAACCAAGTAGAGAGTAAACAACATTCAATTTTTTTTTTTTTTTTAACTACTGAAAAAATTTTCAGAAGAAGCTGAGCAAGGCCCAAGGAAATTATTTTAAATTGCACAGCATATTACATTGTAATTTATTCTAAAAAACATCTACAAAGAGTAATAATAAATTGAAGTACGTTAAAGTTGAATCATAAATTGTAAATATTGTTCTACAATAATTTTCAATTGTCAGAAAAGGAAACAATCACTTTTCTGTAGATTTCATCATTATTGATATTTGTGATTTACATTATCTTACCTTTTCTCAAACATGTTACAAAAACCTTGAAGATAAAAGAATACTCATATTCACTACTGAGCTAAATGTATTTAAAATAATTTAAATGTGCCGGATATACACATCAAATTTAAACTAAAGCTTCCGCACAATTCATATAACCTTATGTTCGTTAGCACTAGTCAACAATCACTAATTGAGCTTGTATACCGCCAAGAAATACTTCTCCCCATCAAACGGATGCAATAATACCAACTTAGTTATTGGAATGACAAATACAGATTGAAGTAGAATATTTGTTGGTAGTTGGAAGATGCTTCATGTTTATCTGCCCCACGTATGGGAGCCAATTTGTCGCGGTAACTTCGTGTTATCTTTTGGTGAGTGCCTGTTATTGTATTACTATTTTTAAATTTGGGTTCTTTGTCCTCAGGCTAGCTATTATTACTACTCAGTCGAGCATATCTCTTGAACAGGGTGTACAAGCGGAAAGGATTTATTACTGAAAGATAACACTGATAAAAGAATTTGTTTTTACACTTTTATTACCGTCACAATTAATTAATTTCACATATTGACTCTTGATGCACGCCCGACTGAAACTGTTATATTTTCTAATATCATTATAATCACTTATTTGCTGCACATTATTAATTCGCATATTTCACATTTATAACTAACTTTACAATGCGAGGGATTCTGTAGAATTGCACGACGTATAACGCATGAACGATTCTCTTAAACAGCGTGACGTATAACCTTTGTATGATTTTGTTGGACTGAACGACGTATTACCCGCGAATCCTTCTGTTGGACTGAACGACGTATTACCCGCGAATCCTTCGTTGGACTGAACGAAACCTGTCTCTAACACGGAATTTATACTCCCTCACCCTGATATACCTAAAGATTATAACCGAGCTGCTATTGGTTAATAAAATGCGCCAACATTAGCATCTATTTTTATATCCAATTAAAATTTCGAACACATATGCTCTAGGGAAGATATTCCCTCCATTTCTAAGAAAAGCGCGCTAATCTGACATCATTTGTTTGTCTCTTCTAATTGATAAACAACTCACCCCCTCGCTCATTGTTACCCCTCCTATTGTCAGTTTCAGTGAGGCCGTGTAAACTTATTTCCTAACAATGCTTATAATTAACAAACATCTCAAATCAATGTCATACAATAATGCTTATTTACACTACAATCACTCTGGCATTTACATTGTTGTGATATAAAATACTGCCACATATGCCCACTAGAAACATAATTATAAATATTTACAACTTTTTTTGGAAATTTTATAATTGGGTTTTTAGTCTCCTGAATCTTGTAACACACGCTATTTATCATTTGCACTTAACACTGCACACGCATTTAACACACGACATATATTTTGCCTTTTTCTCGCCACTATTCACTGGCTCTGGTCTAATGTGTTTATATACATAAATGTGACATGACAATTTTTTTTATATATAGCAAATGCTGTACCCTGAAATATTTAGGTCATTATTACAAAATGATTATAATTTCTTAGATTATTGACATAAAAATTTATACCCTCAAGATTTTTAACCTGGTTCATCTTGTAATTTTTGAACATATTTACCAAAATATTCATCCTCTACACAAATATATTTACATCTCTTTATTCTACACATAATTTCATATTATCTGTGTGCTACATAAGTGTTTTGCTTTAATTATCTTTACCCCTTTAAACATTTATTTTTGTCCTGAATTTATTTATCCTTTCTTATGACATATATACATAGTTAACCCTCTTACATTCCAATACTTTATTCTGCAGTTCAGCTTTACTTATCCTGGATTTGCTTTTTTTTTTTTTCTTTTTTTTTTTAAGCGGTCATTGCTATTCCCTTTCCTGGATCAAATTGTGTATGGCGAATCATTACTTGTAGCTGTAATGTAACCTTCCAAAATCTGTTCCTGAATAACTTCTTAAAGGATTTATATGAAATTTCGCCCCCTGATACCATTTGAAACCAATCTAAAGTTTTCTGATCCAAACATCTTTTGACAACTATCATTTTCAATGCTTCCGGTATCTTTTTAATTTGAGAGTACTCTGACAAGTCTGTAATGAACTGTACTGGATTGGAGTTTTCATTCTGAACAGCTTGGTACTTGTTAATTTCAGAAGTTAGTTTTTGATTATTTATAGACAAAACTTTTACTTCTTCAGACAACCTATTTCTTTGTGTTTCCGATTCCTTCTGAATTTCAGATATCTCCCCTCTGAAATTAACTTGCACCTGAATTAAATCTGCATTCGTAGTCCCCTTCATCTCTCTTAGCTCACTTGAAATGCTATTCATTCGGCTACCTAACTCTGTACATTTTACGTCAACATGTTCAAACTTAGTATTAACCTCACCTTTTTGGTTAGATATTTCCCTGCTCATGTCTGACATTTTCTTTGAAACTTTCCCTATCTCATTTGCTATCATTTCCTGATTTTCATTTCTCATTCTTATCATACTACCATCTAGCTCCATAAATTTCTTTTCAATTTCTTCCCTGTTTTGTTCTAAGCTCCTACCAATATCTTCCCTTATTTCCCTATTATTCTCTTCCATATTCTGAGTTAGTTTTTGTTCTAATTTCTCATTACTCTTACCAACATCTTCCCTTAATTGATCTGAATTTTGCTCTAATTTCTCAATCTTTTGAGTTAGTTTTTGTTCTAATTTCTCATTGTTCTTACTAATATCTTCCCTTAATTGATCTCTAAAATTTCTCAGCATTTCCGTCATCATACCAGAATCAAAATTAACATTTCCTGCTATTCTATTCAGTCTTTCTTCACGAACATTTCCTCCCTCAAATCCTACATTGTTTGAGCTATTTTCTATAACCTGTATTGAATTACAGCTAACTGTTACATTATCCCCTTCCATTATTATTTCTTCAGTATTCTTAGTAGACATTGTTTTCTTAATCCTACCACTTCTTAATAACATTTAAATTCTCACAATTGTTTTTTTTTTTTAGGATACAAAAAAAAATTTACAATTTTCTAACCTTTCTGATGCTATCTGATGATGTTGCTTTGATGTCCAGATTCCTGCCCCTCTCTCCTAGATGTATATGTCGCCTCTGCGTCGTACTACGATGGATCTGCGTCGTCTCGCTGTCTTGGTGTTCTGTAGTCGAATTCCCCTGTTGCCTTCTATTCTTGTAGTTACAATGTCCACTCATCCGCGTCGTCGGTCGTTCTGGTGGTTGTTTCTGGAATCTGCATCTTGTAGTTAATTGCACTGCTCCATTCACTCCACGTTCTGGTTATTATATCCCTTCCTGGTTATTTCGCCCCACGTTCTGGGCACCAATTTGAAGTAGAATATTTGTTGGTAGTTGGAAGATGCTTCATGTTCATCTGCCCCACGTATGGGAGCCAATTTGTCGCGGTAACTTCATGTTATCTTTTGCTGAGCGCCTGTTATTGTATTACTATTTTTAAATTTGGGTTCTTTGTCCTCCGGCTAGCTATTATTACTACTCAGTCGAGCATATCTCTTGAACAGGGTGTGTAAACGGAAAGGATTTATTACTGAAAGATAACACTGATAAAAGAATTTGTTTTTACACTTTTATTACCGTCACAATTAATCAATTTCACATATTGACTCTTGATACACGCCCGACTGAAACTGTTATATTTTCTAATATCACTACAATCACTTATTTGCTGCACATTATTAATTCGCGTATTTCACATTTATAACTAACTTTACAACGCGAGAGATTCTGTAGAATTGCGCGACATATAACGCGTGAACGATTCTCTTAAACTGCGCGACGTATAACCTTTGTATGATTTTGTTGGACTGAACGACGTATTACCCGCGAATCCTTCTGTTGGACCGAACGAAACCTGTCTTTAGCACGGAATTTATACTCCCTCACCCTGATATGCCTAGAGATTATAACCGAGCTGCTATTGGTTAATAAAGCGCGCCAACATTAGCGTCTATTTTTATATCCAATTAAAATTACAAACACATATGCTCTAGGGAAGATATTCCCTCCATTTCTAAGAAAAGCGCGCTAATCTGACGTCATTTGTTTGTCTCTTCTAATTGATAAACAACTCACCCCCTCGCTCATTGTTACCCGCTCCTATTGTCAGTTTCAGTGAGGCCGTGTAAAACTTATTTCCTAACAATGCTTATAATTAACAAACATCTCAAATCAATGTCATACAATAATGCTTATTTACACTACAATCACTCTGGCATTTACATTGTTGTGATATAAAATACTGCCACAAGATCAAGCAATTACGAGTTCCAATGTATGGGGCAACAGGATGATTAGATCCAGCATCCAGTATCTGCAGAGACCGAGATTCAACTTCAAAAACAAATCTAAAATGAAAACATCTAGAGGTATCTATAACTCTGAAAATATTTCAAAATTTAAAGAAAAGTTACACAATACAACTTGTTCATTTGATCCATTCATTCTGTTGACACAAACTACAACTTTTTTAGAGAATTAGTAAACTGCCACAATGAAAATTTTCCAAAATTCCAAATTACTCAGCTAACTAAAAATACTCACTAGAAAGGTGCACTAAAGGTATAAGAACATCTAGTACATGCAAAAGGTGTATAAAGCTACAACTAATTTGGAGTTTATTCAATATTATAAAACATATATAAAATTTATAAATGTGTAATCAAGAAAGAATAACAATGGGCTATTGAAAATTTTATTAAAAATGTAGAAAACAAAAGCAAGGCAACATGGAGAATAATCAAGGGGGAACTGGGACTAAATAACACTAGTAGTGATAAGATTGATACAGTAAATAATGTAAAGGCGGGAGCATTAAATAATTATTTTGTTGATATAGGGAATCACATTCGGGAGGTACCTTCATCTAGGCAAGATTCCAAATCAGTGCTCTTAAAAAATAGCTACATCATGTTAACACCCTTGTTCAATTACACTAATGTCTCACCAGAATTAATTATAAAGGAAATAATTAAGTTATAAGCAAAAAAACTCAAAAGACTGGGATGAATTACCTCTGTTTCTTATCAAGGAAATAAAATGTGAAATAAGTGTGCACTTAATCAAATAATTAACCAATCCCTATCTATCAGAATGTAGTATGCAGTTGTGGAATTGGTTCATAAAAGTGGAAATATAGGCTTTAAAAATTTTTGGCCAATCTCTGTTCTCCCAATTTTTTTTAAACTATATTTGAAAAATTGTGCATATTCACTCATCACATATCTAAAATACTTTTCTAAATTAAATAATTCCTAACATGGATTTTGAAAAAAATGCTCAACAATATCCACTTTAATAATCTGATCACTGATGTTTTACACACAGCGTGCTCTTATATGTGATAACTCAAAAGCTTTCAACTGTGTGAGTAAGGACATAATATTAAACAAATTCTTCCATAACTTGCTGCTGTTTGGTGTGTTGCAGGTAGTCTCTCATAACTTGCAGTGTGCATTTTGTGTGTTGCAGAGAGTATGATTTAAACAACATGGAAACACAATGGTCCGGTATTCATTCCAGTAATAAGCTGAGATGGTGTTTGTGTGATGGTGCAGGTGTAAACAGTCAAGATGCAGCACGGATGTACCAAGTCAAGTATCCTGGCAGACAGCACCACCCACATCACACAACATTTGGAACCATTTTTCGGCATTTGTGTGAGCATGGGTCCTTTGAGACAGACAAACCTTCAGAGCTGCCGCGGACTGTCCATGCACTAGATGTGAAGGAACATGTTCTCCATGATATTGAGAACAATCCTGGTACACGCTACAGTCAGTTGGCCTGCCAACATTGTGTAGGCTAAAGGATGGTTATCTGTATCCTACATGGCAATTGCTATTACCCCTATCACCTCCAATGTGTGCAAGAATTATCATCGGCAGATTTTCCTCCAAGGGAAAGATTCTGTTGCTGGTTTGTGGAACAAGCCATCATTATTAAGGGATTTCCGTCTTCAGTTATCTTAACCAATGAAGTGACCTTTCATAGAGATGGCACCTGCATAAAATTGAGTTTTATTTGTGGAGGCTCTTTAACTGCTATGGTCCTTAGCATTCCATTCTATATTGGGTGTGAAAGACCAGAAATTTTTACTCAGAGGCCTCTTTATCAGGCTTGAGGTTCTGTTACGTGCCGTAAATCTATGACACGGGACCACTAGCTTTACTTCCCTTCCAAAGGAAGCCATGCTAAGGATTTTATGCCCAAAAAAGTCCATTGCCCTCTGCCGGGTTTGAACCCACGACCTTGGGAACTAGAGGCTAGCGTGGTACCACTAGACCATGGAAGGCAACAATAACCTGCATAATCATCTGTGGGCTGCAGAAAATCCTCACAGAAAGGTTAAAGCATATCATCAGCAGAGATTCAGCATCAATGTTTGAGCAGGGAATATTGCCAACTGCCTACTTGTACCAGTTCTCTTCCACAACACCTGAATGGAGAAGCGTATCTGGACTTCCTACAAAACACACTGCCTACATTGCTGGAGAATGTGCCTTTGGCATTATGATAGGCAATGTGGCTGCAGCATGATGGAATGCCAGCCCATTTCCGCATTAATGTTTGCCAACACCTCAACATCATCTTCCCCAGATGTTGGATAGCATGTACATGACCTGCTCAGTCACCAGACCTACACCCCCTGGATTTTTACCAGAGGGCATCTGAAAAGCATTGTGCACAGTGAACCAGTTCCTGATGTTCAGACCCTTCAGCAGCATGTCCACGTAGCTATGACAACATTCAAACACAGCCTGGAACATGAGGCAATCCATGATGTGAGATGTGAACACTTGCATTGGATCCCATGGAGGTGGAGGCCACTTTGAACATCTATTGTGACATGGATGGGATTCAGGCCATGTACTGTTTGATGTCGTTCTTCAGTGCCAACTACCATGGAAATTATGCCTTTCTGGACACGAGGTGATAAAAACTTTTGTGTTCCATTTCCAATCGGGTATTTGTTGGTGGACTTCAAACTCATCCTGTACATTTTAAAACAGTAATGTATGCAGACGATACATCTATTTTACTGAAAGGCACAAACAATGTTATATAATGCAACAGAAATCCTGATCCATTTAAAGAAATGGTTTAGCAGTAATGGATTACAACCACACACCTCAAAAACATGCATTATGCATCTCTGTACTCAAGACAAACTACATGTAGATAATATACCTAAAAACCAGACAGATGCTGCAAAAATATTAGGAAGCATGTAAATAAATAACTACAATGGAACAATCACATTCTTATATAAACAAATTAAACAGAGCTTGCTTTAATACGTGTTGTATTACTCAAATTATCAACCTGAAAAATAGAAAGTTGTCTTTTTCAGTTACTTTCAGTTTATGATGACATATGGGATCATACTATGAGGCAACGCAGTGGGGTGGGATACCACCTTCAAGTGCCAGAAAAAAAATTATATGCATAATGTCACAGGTTGGACCAAAAGAATCATGCAGGAATCTATTAAAAAAAAATAAAAAGCTAACATTACCAACACAATACCTATATGAATTAAATAAATGCATTCAAGCAAATTTTGATAAATTGTACAATTCACAACATCAGCATTGTCACAGAACCAAAACAAAGCAATTTAAAACCACTCATGCATAAGTTAACATTATATGAAAAAAGTCCACTTTATGCAGGAATAAAAGCTTATAACAAACTGCCTACTCAAATCAAAACTATAAGGATCAAAAACTCTTTAATAAGCAGCTGAAGAACCTACTATTAGACAAGGCCTACTACTCAGTAGCCAAATACATGTGTATAATAATATACAACCTTGTATTCATTATGCAAATAGTAGTATGCATCAAGACTTAAGTACAAAAGGGTTACCAATGTATTGATTCTACTTATACTGAATTCCTGTAAATATTTTATTGTAAATGTATCTTATAACCTTGGTCTAACTTTCTGTTCGAATGTATTTTTCTTGTTTGTTTACAACCTCACGAGTCACCTGTTTACGGAACTTTTGCTCAAACTTAAATTTAAGTGTTTTGTGACAATAAAGCACCTTACCTTTATCTTATCTTACTGCACAAATGTTTCTATGAAAGATAGCTGTTTTCAAAACAAAACTACTTCCGAAATGTTGCTGCAAACTGCGAGTCACTCTGAGAAGCTCTTAAATTACCCATTTACATTTAACCACTGAAAGTTTTCTTAATATATTTAAAATAACAAAGTCAGTTATAAAATATGTTAATTGCTGGATGCCAAATAAACATGAATGAATTCAACTTATTGCATGGTCATTCCTTTCATCCATTATTACATATCCTCTTAAAAAGGATATGTTTGAACAAAATTAAAGCAAATGCCTGAGAAAGATTAAGTACGTATTTCAATATTAATGAAAGCTATTTTGGGCACTTACAAATGGAGTTTTCTTTCAAAGGATCACTCATTGATTCTGCTCAGATTTCAGGATGATCTAAGCCAAAAATAAG
Source organism: Deroplatys truncata (assembly GCA_030765065.1). Lineage (NCBI taxonomy): Eukaryota > Metazoa > Arthropoda > Insecta > Mantodea > Mantidae > Deroplatys > Deroplatys truncata. Next base: position 178,316,416 of record CM060975.1, on the reverse strand, counting down.
CAGATTAATGCTGAGGGGATTTGCTATCAGCTCTTACTTAACAAGAAACTGCCTTTTGAAGTTAAAGGCCAGCCTAAATGTCAGATGCCTTTTTGGAACTACAGTAAAAATTTCAGATGGAACTTACCTTACAACCTGCTGGGGAACCGGGCACTATTGTAAGATCTTCACAGGACTGTGACATCTGCATGGCTGAATGCAGTTCTTTTTCATGAGCTGCTTCTCTTCCTGCAAACTCACAACTCTCTTCCAACCTAAGCTGACTAACACGAGGTGTCAATCGAAGAGGGCCAGATGAGGCCTGTAACAAAAAGATGTAACAATAATGCAAGCAGAGAAGCTCATTTCAATACCAAAGTGTAACAAATGCTTGCTATAAGGGCTAATTTATTAACATATACATAGCTCTATCACAGAAACAATATCAATATGGGTGGCCGAAGTGGTTATGATTGAACAGGTGGTTCGTGGTTCAAATCCCACCTGGACCATCCTCCTTAACTGAGGTTTTTCCCAGCTTTTCCTCAGTCCTAATAACTGGCAAATGCTGGGTAGGTATGCTAAACTTAGGCCTGAAATAACTTTAAAATTTACCAAAAGTAAGAAGCCCTATCAGTTTTCAATGTCGTACAAGATTTAAAACTTTCGGAGCTGATAGTCTACAATTGACAAACTTGACTGATAGTTGAGACTTATCAACTCAATACTGATTCAAAATTGTATAATTACTGCTCCACTTCTAACCTTCCCAGCACAGACCTGAGCTGAACAGTAATGAAGGTGGGGCTCTTTTTCTTAATTTCTCCACCACATGGCTATAGATAGTGGTAGACAGAGAAAGCATTGTAATGTACTCAAAAATACATTTTTAGAAAAAAGATGTGTGTGAATAGTAAATGCAAAAACAAAAATTTGAATACATAGCACAGCTCATACTTCAGTTCAGAATCTTTCAAGGATACAACACGAAAGTTAGAATACAATTCCTTCACCTCTAACAACTCTTTACAACATACAGACAATTTTGTTGGTGTTTTATTTTCTCAAAAATGACTGTAATTATCTTGGTTAAAATGTTGTCTAAGGTAATGAGAAATAACATGGGTACCCTTAAATTGTCTATAAATAGCTTGTGAAATCTTAATGAGCCTGATGAATAAAAACAAAGGAATTGTTTGAGCTAATTGACTTCTAGCAATAGAAAAATCTAAACAGCAAAAGCTTGAAGAAAGAGCAAAAGCTATAACATAATATGAAGAAAAAAAATAGGATTTTGCTTGCACTTTCTAGCAAAAGATAGCAATTGCTTCATTTACACAGTAGTCAGCTGGTTTTGGTTACTGTTCTCTTGGAATGGCATGGTTACTATTCTCTTGGAATGGCATGCTTACTATTCTCTTGGAATGGCAGGAGCCAGTTTGCCAACAACACAGCTTCACAAGGTTTTGCATTGTTGACAATAATTATTGTTAACTTCTGAATGTTGACTAGTCACAGCTGTCTTTATCTGCATCAAAAACATTGATCTAATAAGCATATCTAGTGGCTCCAGTGATGAATGTGAGTTTGATAACGCATTGTTATATGCTGAAAAATGAAAGAGATCGCAATAGGGAAAATTTCCAAAATATATGAAGACTAATTTGGAGAACTGTACAGTGCAAAACAAATTATTAGTAATATGAAAATGGAAGTTAAACACAAATTCAATATGAATGCAATTGGGAATAAAAGGGTTGTGTATAACAAATGGGAAAACATGTTTCTGGAGCTATTGGACTGTCTGAATAATCCCACCTTTAGTAGAATTCTGGGTAAGTACCGTTTCATTCTTATTTGTAATAACTTTGATTATTTCACCGGACTAGTTTATACTAGTTGGTAATACCAGGATTTTATTTTAGGAGCTGTATCTATAGGAACCAGTCCTCAGCATCTGTTTCTGTTGAGGTCATTAGCAAAGGGGAGTTTTCACCCCATCTAGTTAGAAGAAAGGGACAGAACTACCTGAGAGGAAACAGAGGGTATGACAAGTGAATTGCAGCACCTCCTTATACTTGAACAACTTAAATTAACTTGTATGCAGCAGGAGGAAACTTTGATGTGCAGATCAGTGACAATGATATTACAAAAGAAGCAGACTTTACTTATGAGAATTTTTAAGTATAAGTGCACGAGTACAGAACATATTGAATATCACAAAACAAGTTGATTGTAAAAAATAATAATTGTTGTCATTGTAGTCACAATCTTGGATATAAACTTAGAGCATTTCTGTAATTTCACCTCTTCTTTGAACACCTAAATCACTAAGCACATTTCCTGCAATGAAGCATTCTTGTACACCTTGCTCTTCCCCTACAGGGGAAGTTTGAAATATATATACTTAGCAATATTGTGGAGCACAGCACAACAATCTTTTCGGAATATTATGGATATCCTGTCTCACTCTGTACTGTAGAATAGGAAATCTCAATTTCCACTATCCATAACACCTTTCAATAACATCCACTCCTTGCAGAATGTGCAATTGTAGCCTCTTTGCTGATCGGTTTCTGGGTTCTTCCATGGGGTCATCAGTCAGAACGTATTGGGTAGCCTTCATCTCCCAAGAGCAAAGTGTTGGATGTAGAATTCTTCAGCACTGTATATGTTTCTGAATTTTTAAAAATTCTGCTGCTTCCTGGTCACTGCACATCTATGCTAGTGAACATCTCATTAGCATTGCAGATTGCCTGTACATTTATACTTGGAAATCCCTTTTGGTTGAGGTACTCCATCACCATGTGCTCTCATTTTTGGTATATGCACTTGGGTACAATCAATTACACCTATGACAAACAGAAATTCATTTCTTTTAAGAACACCTTTCTTCAGTCATTAAATTCCTAAATTGAAATTGAATTGAGTTTTATTTATGGACGCTCTTGCACTTGGAAATTTAATCCATGTGTTTGCTTTGTCCAGTATTTTAACAGTAACTTCTTTGATGACTTTACTTACTGCTCTCTAATGAATACCTACTTCTACTCCCGCACTATTCTAGTAGCAGAGAAAAAATATGTGCCTCAAAAATAGTTTGTGATCCTTGGAAGAAAGTGCACTACTACCTTTCCTTTCTCTCGTGCCTAGGAAGTACTCTGCTAGCCAGTCCATATTCTCTTCATTAAATCTAAGCATTTTCCTGTTATCCTCAAGTGCAGCACTTTGTATGCCTTCTTCTTGCGGATATGCATAAAAGCAGCCATGCTGAACTGATATCTAGCACTTTCAAGCTCCTAATGCCCTGGCTTAAGAATTTTCAAGTAAAAGCTGGTTATGAAAAGCTATTGCTAAACATTATTCATATCGTGCTAAGCAATTGCTTGTGTTTGTTCTTCACCCTCAATTATTCCTACTGAATTTTGTATAGTTTTGTTTAAATGGGAAACAATAAGCAATACACAAAAGCACTACAGGAAAAATGTAGAACTCATTGAAATATAGAATTTATATCACGAAACTTTGCATTAACCAGTTTTGAAAAATTCATCATATTGTGTTTACATTTTCCCATGCTGAAGTCTACATCCATGAATGTCTGATCCTGTGCAATGATCTTTTTCTTTTCTACATGACCTCATGACAAACAAAACCAATAAACAATTCATCATCATTTCCACATCTTGCTTGTAAACATTGCAGAATAAATGTACCCTGTGCATAATAATTTGAAATTATTTCTAGGCAAACATTTGAATTACGATTTAAGGTAAAATGTAAAGAAGAATAAGTTTTTATACGAACAGTATAATACAGAGCCTCTAATTAATGCATGCTATACATTAGCATATCCTAGTAATTGAAACATAAATTATTATTCCAAATAATTCAAAATGGAGTCAACATCTTAGCTGCCATTCCATTTGTTGCATTTTGTATAATATTTATCTGCTTTAATTACTAAGATAAACTAGTATTGTTACAATCCCTCAAATGATAAAACCCTTATTACAACAACAAACATTCCATACCTTTCACCTAGTTTGCCTATAAAAGTCCTCGAGTCTAATGGATGTGCCATATTTATCTGTGGCTGATTCAAGGCCTTCAGCAGGTAAGTCATCTTTAATACCTGAATTTTATTCCATCTCTAATTCTGATTGTTGCTTATTCATGTTTACAAACTGTAATGTATTTTTCCTGTTTCTGCTTCCGGAGTTTTCAGTAGCAAGTTACCTGAATGGAAATGTACTTGTGTTGCAAATCACAAGTTGTCTGTTAAATCCTTAGACTTTACATTTACATTTTTGTTACAACTTCTTGTACAATTGTGTTTCACCACAATTCTACTATTTGTCTATGCTTCTCCGATTACATTAGGTGTAAACAACCCAGGGATCCATCATTACAAATAACTTCCAAAATTACAGCAGAAAATAAGAGGGATAGAAATACCTTTAAGTACACAAGTGTTTTAGATATACTAGTTATACTATTTACTGCATCAGGAGTTTGCTTGGTATGTGCATGCCTGCATCATCATTAATGGGGCATTTGTTTGTTGCATATGTGGCCTTAACTTAAGCCAAAAGGGTTGGAGTCAACATTACTGATTCTACAACACAATTAAATTGCAACATGATTGTTATTCTCAAAATCAGCCTTGCTTTTAATAATGGTGTGCTCATCTTCTATATGATTTGTGCTCTAAGCTTGCTCTGTCACTCAAAAATAGGTGTATTCTACTTATGAATCCCCTTACATTTATATGCCACCTTCGAAGTCTAAGATCATATTGGCAGCTTTCCTTTGGAACAACTGCTCATCAGCAATGATGTTCCCTTGTTTATTATTCTGTTAATTCTTGGCAAAAAAAGCACGCGCGCGCACAAACACACACACCTACCCCCCACACAACACTCACTCTCTTACTTCCAGACTCTAGGGAGGACTCGAAACAAGCCTGGCTAAACGAAAATTCTCGTCCTCCAGCCAAGAATTGAACCTCAGACCTCTGGATTTGGAAGCTAGTATGCTAACCACCAGACCACAAAGGCAGTCTTGCATGCTTGCTTTCTTTATTATGCAAACTACAGTTTACACTCAACATGAGGTTATTAGTGCATGAAACATACATTATGTTTTTATTATATGGTGGTAAGAATCTGAAACAAATTTCAAAATGTATTAATCTTTCTTTCAAATCCTTTTTATGTGCTCTATAAGCTTTAAAATAGTTTTCCAGCTTTAGAACAGAAATGCGGACAGAAATAATAGGACACCACAGCTTTCAAGATTGCCGTGCTTACGTTCAACATAATTCTTTGGCAAAGCTTAGATCTTCTTCCTCTTCCTTCCTGTCAAGTATTACGCCATATGGCCTGTTATGGCCTCACAGTTGCATTTTCAATTCAAAGTTTCTTTGGACAACCAAACGATCTCTTCCCTTTTTGACAATATTGAAGTATGGATTCCATTTGTATGCATGCGATGCAGATGATTTATCCATTTGTTCTCGTAATGCTGTATGTGATCAATTACAGGTTCTAATTGTAACTTTTCCATTATTTCCCCATTAAGTTTTTGACCCCATTTGGTATATCTTGCTGTGTATTTCATAAATTTCATTTCATTAGCAGTTATTCTACTTTCATCTTTCTTTCCTAATGTCCATGCCTCACTGCTGTAACAATGTACAGGTCTTGCATAAGCGGATTCTAGTATGTCTTTGTAATAATGCACATTTAATGTTTTATTCCCATTGTTTTGGTGTATTTAGAAATCTTAGGGGAAATGTCTGCTTTATCAAAAAAGATAATGAGTATCCGAGATAAGTATATGAACTTGCTCTAAGATCCTTTAATCCAAACTTATATTCTTAGGTATATGGCATTTTCTACAAAAGGATTTTTGTTTCCTCTGTATTGATTTTCATATCATACTTTGTCCAATTTTGTTAAAATTATGTACAGAACACTGTAAATCATCTGCAAAAACGTAGTAGTCATAAATTTCTATCGAGTTGTATACAGGCATGAGGCAACTGTTTCCATTCGCAAATTATTTGATTCATATTGTAACTTTGTCCAATTCTTCACTGCCACTTTATTATGTTCTCGTGACTTCACTAATGTGATCTAATTCGATTTTGCCTGTCACTTCAGTTTTCTTTGTGATGTAGCCTCTTCTTCCTGATGATTCATCTGTAGGGGAGTCGAACAAGATCTCTCTTAATCTCTTGCAGCAGCAGCACTCACTGTAGTCACAAAAGTCATCACAGCATATTTTGTTGCACTAGAAACACTCTCATTAATTCACTTTGTAACTTGCATGAGTGCTCACTTATACAGCTGTTGGAAATTTCCAAAGAGTTTGAAAAACAAGGAGAAGGGAAACTTCTAGAAGATAGTGGTATGCGAGAGCAATATGATACTTATACAGAGAGAAAATTTGATGAACACACCTTTTGAACCTGCTTGGAGAACATTTCAACAAAACTCAAGATATAAATTCAGCTCTATAATCCAAACTGCTATTATTGTTATGCAACCCATGAGTGTTTTGTACCAGAATATTTCAGAAGCTTGAGCCAGCATTACGATGGATTTAACATAATGTGACAGTCTTATACTGTATTAAATGGAGATAGTTAGAATTGACTTTATGCGATGTAACTTAAAAGTTTGGCAATGTCAAACTTTCCTTCCCGTTACATCAAGTTTGATTTCACATGGTAATTATAACCAATCGGCACTAGCTCGAAGTAATAAAAGAACTATCAATCAAGAGTCATTCCCATTACCTTAAGTGCATGCCAATTATACCTTTAGTTTACCAGCATTTTCATATCACGTTAAGTAAAGTTCATCGTAATCCCAGTATTACAGGTGATCTTATAAATACACGTTCACCACGTGTTTGGGTTGTGTATTTCATTGCGTTATTAGAGAGCTTTTGAGGTTAAGAGCAAGGTACCTACACATATTGTAATGTATGTGTGTGTATTGTCACGTTGGACACATTATTGCTGTATAATAATATTGTTGAACTGATTGTTTCATTTGCGAGTTTTATTGTCCAGCATGGCACTTCCTAGTCAGGGGGGCTGAATGCAATTGGGAGAATAGCCTTATTTGATAGCATGGGTCTAGCAGTAGCGTCCTGCATGGGGGTCATTCGTGCGTGAGTCTTCCATGTGTCAGGATGTGTGTGTAAGAGTACCTTTTGCCATGTGTATGCGTGCGGTATCTTCCCCAGTGTTTTGTTTGTAACCTTTTCGTGTACCATGTAGAGCATCAAGGTTTATAATAAACCTGGGCAAAATGTGAATCCAAATGTAATTATTTATAAATACTCCATGCCCGCTTTCAGTTTTGTGCAGCAAGTTCTTGGGTACCTTTCTGGTTGCCTCTGTCTACGTCCCCCAATGGTAACTAAACTTAATATTTTAGCTGCAAACCTTTTGGCCTCACCCCGGTATATAACATTTTTTGTGTGAGTCGCCGGGTATGAAGTGATCACATCACTGTGAAATTTTGTGTGTAACACGTAAGAGTAAAAAAAATCTTTTTGTGTGCACATGGTAGTTATATCTGTGGTTTAAGGTAAGTTTTTTTTGTATGTGTGTGAAGGGTTTATTTGTGATCTGATTTTGCTTAGTGAATTTTGTTTTTATGTAGGATCGCAGCTATGTGATACAATTTCTTTTTAAGGGTTGTCGTATCACATGTAAGGTAGCACGTTTTGGCTTTGTAACTGACCTTATACAGAAATTCTAAATAATTTCAAAGTGTGGCGTGGCGATTATTTCTTTGGGTTAGCAAAATTTTATTTTTTTCCCTCTATTTCGGCCCTGGAAAACTTTTTCACATTTACTAGACTAAATTTTTGTATGTGACGGTTGTGTAATTTTGTGGTGCCTCTGCATTGTCTCCTTTCTCCTTCTATCCCCTGTGTTTCCCCTTCCTTTCTTTCTCCCTTTTCTTCTTTTTATCCCATTCCTGGTCCCCACGTTGTTTGCTGTGTGTACGAGTGTGTCTGTGTGTGTGTATGGTGCAACTGTTTGTTAGCTATGTAATCTCATTGCTTTATTAATTATTATTATTATTATTATTATTATTATTTTTTTTTTTTTTTTTTTCCAAAGTACTTAACTTCTCTTTAGGTTTGAGGACCACACTCCTGCGTTGAGTTATTTTTTTATGTATGGTACTGTGTTTAATTACCGTAGTCACCTTTTAGTTTTGCCTGTTTGGTTTTCTTTTTTTTAATTAAATTCCATTTAGTAACTATTTAAAGCGCCCAGGACAGTGAGTTAGCGACCTATAATCTGATGAATATATTCTGTATGTGAGCAGTTTCTCAGGTATTTCTGTGAAATTTCTGGATTTTGTATGCCTGATACAACTACATTAATCTTTCAAATGTAACTATTGCCTCATGATATTGACATGTTTATGTGTGTTATACCATCTTGCTACTATATCTTATGCATCTGCTAATAACTTGTTCTAGTGAAATTATTCAGGGTTATGAATCTTGCTTTCTTATGACACTTTGTCACTTTAGTGCATTACAACTGTGTTCTACAATCTAAAATTTCTGACCAGTGCTCAGATTGAGCCTTCTTTTCTTCAGTCACAGTTTACTGTTTTGCTTTTCAGATAATATCAGCTTTATTTTTGTGTGATTCTAACACAGGCATGGCTAGTTTATGCTAAATACTAGGCAAATTTCTTTGTTATTCACCTTGCTACTTAGATTTGGTTCATAACAGTGCATTTAACTTTTTGAACTAATTTTTCGCCATCACATTACTAATTTTAGCATACTGTCACTTTGTGTGCAATTGTACTACTGATTTTGGTCATATTTAGCCTCATTAAGCTTATTTGCTTTTGGCTTCACAATATGACTAATTTGCTTTCATTGCACTGTGATATGGTACTATAATTCTTTGCCACTGTTATATCTGTTTCTGTGAATGTTACTGGCTTATACTGCTTTATACTGAGTGATTAATTCACCTGTGTGTACCACTGGCTTGCATATGTGATTTATTGCTAAATTCTGGCATTGTCTATGGAAATTTACTTTTCTTATTTTTAACTGTGTTGTGTTATAAATGCAAACCCAACCTCTCTTACAGCATTGATATTTATGCATTTTCCTCATACCTACTTTTGTTTCTGATACAATAATATTTTTACATGGTGTATGTACCTCATCTTTTTCTTACAGCTACTGTTTAATTGCATGCCTGTATTTTATTAATTCTTTTTGCCTACCTTTTTGTGTTAATACTGTGCTATCTAGTTTCACCATGCCAAAGAGAAATAACAGACAACCCTCATACATGCCTGTGGAAGACCACCCTCCTACGCCTTCTTCTGGTGCTGGGTCATCAACCTTGGTGGCCACCAATAACGATTTAATTCAACTTGTACAAACAGTTGTTCAGGGTACTGTGTCTGCTAGTCGACCCTTTGTCGAACCCCCTTTCTTTCATGCTGCAGTAGATAATCCTTTTGATTTTCTTAATACATTTGAAAGCGTAGCTTCTGCTAATAACTGGTCAGATTTGCAAAATGTTAAGTATTTGCCTTGTTACCTTAAAGATACTGCTATACAGTGGTTTCAGACATTTTGTCACAGGCATCCCTCTCATGATTGGGATAATCCTCTTTTCTTACAGCTTTTCAGGTACAAACTACAGGTCATGTTGCAACTCTTTCACCTTGGGCTCTACCAGATGGGACTACTAACCCATCTCTTACAGGTCATTCACCTTTGCCTGCTCTTCTAGCTCCTCCTACTAATGATGTTGAAGTAGGTAGTTGCTGCTACGTATTGAAAGTCAGTTTGTAGATGCTGTATTATATTTCTTTTTGAATTGCTCAATTTTAATTTACCACCTCTTAACAGCATAAAATTATCTTAATTACAATATATTTTCTTAACTATCTTTACAATTATTATATATGTAATACTGGAATTTTCTGACTTTTTGTTCTGGCTGTTACAGTAAACCTTTTTATTCCGGTGCTCCCTTGTTGATTCTTGTTGAATTGTTGACTGCGTGCCCCATACTCCTGAAAGAATTGTTGCTGTCCTTGGATGATGATGATTTTGAAGTTCTGAGATGAAGTCTTGTAATTTCGTTGATTCTGGTAGTTCTATGTTGTTCGTTGATCTCTTCTTTTCAGATGATGTCACCAGTTCTTGTCTCTTCGAGCCCCACGCTGGGCACCAATTTGAAGAAGGTGTTTTGTTGGAGTTGTTTTAGAAGGCTCCACGTATGGACGCCAATTTGAAGTAGAATGTTTTGTTATAGGAGTTTGCACCACGTATGGACGGAGTTGTATTATGTTTCAACTGTTGGGGAGCCGAACACTTGAAGTAGTTGCAACCACACGTATTGTAAACAGTTTCCGGTAGCCTTCACCCCAAATGTATTTTTAGGTGGCCTTTGCCCCAAGTTTAAAAAAATATTAACTTTGTAATTTGACTGTTTCTTTAGATATTATATATTTACAAGGGCTGATCAACAAAGACTGAGACTGATTTTTTATTACAGATGTTTATTACTCCAATTCAATGTTTACATGATCTTTTTCAAAGTAATCCCCTCCTACTTCAATCCACTTTTTATAGTGTCTCTGCCAGTCCTTGAACACGTGCTGCAGACCATTCTTTGTCAGGTCCTTGAGAATCACCTCACTTTTCTTGAGCACTGCTTCAGAGTTCTCAAATCGAATACCCCTAAGCTTTGCCTTTAGTGATGGGAATAAAAAAAGGTCACAGGGTGCAAGATCGGGGCTATAAGGTGGATGTGGTACACAGGTAATGTTGAATTGAGCCAGAAACTGCATGACTTGATTTGCGACGTGAAGCCGTGCATTGTCATGATGAAGTCGCCACCCAGTCCGAGAAAGCTCTGGTCGTTTCTTCGCAATGTGCTTCCTCAGTGTAGCCAATACTGACGTGTAGTATGCTGCTGTAACAGTAGTGTGAGGGGGAACTGCATGCTGGTAAATCATTCCATTACAGTAAAAAAATGTGATCACCATCACTTTCCCTGCAGATGGAACAACTTTTGCCTTTTTTGGTGTTGGAGAACCTGGCGATTTCCACACTGTGCTGGCTTCTTTTCCTTCAGGATCATAATGATGCAGCCATGACTCATCACCGGTAATAATCAATTTAAAAAATGCAGAATTTGATTGCGCTGTACTGCTCCTCTCTAATCACCTCCATTGTCTGGTATGCGAAATGCACGTAGGGTCTACAAAATAGAGCATTACTACCAACCTACCAATACGCGAGTGCTGCCACCTACCAACATTATACATAAAAACCTGCTCTTTTCAAATATTTATGTTACAGATACGAAACTATCATGGAAGCTACAGGAAAAAATCAGTCTCAGTCTTTGTTGATCAGCCCTCATATACTTGCCTCGGCTGCGTCAGTATTATTGTTAGAGACATGGAAGTCTTGGCAGGGCGTGATGCGACAAGAATGTAGGCTTACACAGATTATAAGTTTTAATTCACTCCTTTATATTAATCCTTGACACAAATTAAATAGCACTTCACTGATATTGAGAGCTGTGAGATTCTTTTATTTAATATGTGTACTTTTTAATACATATACTATTTTCGTCTCACGAATATGTATTATATTTCTCGAGGACGCATCACGCATCCAGTTACAAACACTGTCCGCAGGCAACTGACTAGATTTCAACCATCTAAACTTGTAAATATCTGTATTTCAAGTCTCTGATTGGTTATTTTTACTCCAATAGAATACTGCATTTAACTAAAGCTTTTTCTGGTTGTTGATTGGCTATTTTTTATAAACTGCCACTAAAATTACATTAATGCTTCCAAGAATCACAAATAACATTTAAACTCTCAAACTCATTATTGTCTCAAGGTTACCTTATTGTTAGCAATGTTTAACTTATTTCTCACAGCTCCTACATTATTAAATTACACAATATATTCACATAACATTATTGAACATGTTTACAATAATATAAGCATATGCAATGACTGTTACATACATTTTATTATTTATTACATACACATATTGCTTCAAGGCGGGCTGTTATTAAATTTACATATTATGTAACTTGACTAAAATCATTTAAGTGTTAAAAACACTGCCTCAATGTCACTGAGTTAACTGCAAAGGTGGACCAGTTGGCTAAACAGTTATATGCCATGAATACATCTCATCCTGAGAGGAACTGACCATCATCTTCCACACAGAGAGGACAATGGCAACCACGTTCACCACCTCCAGATCGGTGCCAACCCCTTATTTGTTTTAGGTGTGGCAAATCAGGGCACACAGCAAGATAGTGTTCACAGCAGCTGCCCCAGTCAAAATAAAAATGTTAATTGCTCTTTCTCTTACAGATAACAAATTTTTGTTTGCTTATTTTTTCTATGTATTTTGTTGTGACACTACATTTTGTTTTGAGTGCTAAATTAACATGTGCTTACAAAGATTCTTTAATATGATCTTTCCAGCTTTGTGAGGGTATTTTAAATGTTGATTTTAGGGTCATGTTTTTTTTTTTTTTTTTTTTTTTTTTTTTTTTTTTTTTTTTTTTTTTTTTTTTTTGTTTTTGTTTTGGTGGTCAAGTTCTTGCTGAGGTGCCGATGTGTATTTAGCAAGGCATGTTCGTTGCTGTGTTGCTGTATGTCCACGTAATGTCTGTTTGTCTGATGCACTGTTTGAGTTTGATTGCAATTGCTATACATGTTTACTTGGTGTTCCCTACCGGAAAGAGGGAAATGGTCATTGAATCTTCCTTCTGTCCAGTAGCAATGTTATGCCCATCACTACATGTTTATCTGGGTGATGGGCATAACATTGCTGCATGGTCATGAAATCCATAATATGCCATAATGTTTACCTAAAACAATTTCTTTCTTTTGGTCAGATCTAACTATTTTCATTTCATTTTTTTTTTTTTTTTTTTGGTGTCTGTTTTATGAATGTGTTTTTCAGAATCTATTGTCCGGGGCTTGGTCCACACTCCAACCATGGGGGGATATAGGGGGATATAATTATGTATCTGTGAAAAAAGAGTTCAAACCAGCCGCTTGCGAACTGCACATAGAGCATTCCTTGGGAAGTAGATCCTTAGGATATTTGGTGATGGTTCCTCTACCTATATTTGATCCTGTAATTAGTACAGCAGGGACGATGGATTTGTGCCAGTGAAGACTGGGTGTGCAGTCGTTTAGAATCCAGTTGCCGAACCTACATTCTGGGTCATGCGCAGTATACTGAAATGGCCAGTATCGTGGAGAGCTTTGACCATGTAACATCTGTCTTCTACCGCTTCGGTGCCAGCACATTAAGCTTTTACAAGTTTTAGAAACTCTGATTGTTAATCACATTGGTGATCAGTGTTTTGTATCTTGTGTATATGTGTGTGCACGTGTACATGTATTTTCTTCTTTAGACTAAAATGCCTCCCATTCAAAGCAAACTTGGTGGAAAAACACTGCACAGCCAAACATGTGGAGTTGTTAATAACGTCCATTTCTTCATGAAACGGGAAGCAGCTTCTGGTGATATTCTAATTCCATTGAAGAAAGTGCAAGAGAGAGTGAGTGCAGCAACAAAAGTGCCTGAGAGGACAATACGTAAAATAATTAAAGAAGGGGGAACACTTGAGGGACAAGAAACATCCTTTGGAACACCTGGAAAGGTACATCGTGTACCATCACAGACATTGATGACTTTGATAGGTGTGTGATTCGGGAAAAAATTTACAATTTTTAAATTCAGAAGAAAACCGTACCTACTGTCAGAAATCTGCTCCTGAAGCTTAAAGATTCCATTAACTTTAAAGGGGGAAACGCAAGTTTAAAGATTATCTTACGTGACATGGGTTTCAAGTGGAAGAAAACAAGGAACAATAAGGTCTTGTTACAGGAAAGACATGAGATAAGAGATTGGCACATGTCATATTTGCGTGCCATAAAAAAGTTTAGAGACAAATGAAGGCCGATTATTTATGAAGATGAAACATACCTCCATAGATGCCACACAAGGCAAAATAATTGGAGCAATGACAGCACCTCTGGTTTATTAGCACCTGTTGCAAATGGACCAAGAGGAGACAGTGACAGTAGTGAAGGTGAGGAAACAGAAGAAAACGAAGAAGAGGAAGAACAGCAACACGATGACGATAGTGAGCTGTTAGGTGTTAAATATTTGCCAGATGATTAGATATCTCATTGATAAAACCATGGGTGAGTGTGTGCGTGTTGGAAGAAAGAGAAACGAACTGGACCACAATATTTAAAATGATTTATATTAAACTGGTGTTCTGTGAGGGGTGCAATACATTCTTCTGTGAGCAATGCGATCTCGCACTCGCCCGTAGAGACGTCATTCTAGGAATGAACAATACGGTGAGTCACATGATAGCATACTACTTTTTTATTCTTTTGCCGGTTTATTTTCCGGGGTTTATTGTTTTACTGTTTGTTTACCATTTCCATACACCACATTTACACAAACACAAACACCCATGCCCAAGGCGCGAGTCGAACCTGTGGTCCTCTACGTGACGAGCACCAATACCAAACACACTAGCCACCATGGCCACGAGGACCAGGCTAACTTGCTTCATGCTTTGCTAGTAAAGCCACAAATCCATCGCCTCAGATTTTTCTTTTCCTGTAAATTAAAACGTTTGTGAAATCAAAAGAGTAGTAAGTACAAGCTGTGTCTGTGAAATATAGCCGTGCTGTGTTCCGCTCACCTCTTCTAGCAGCCAGCTGCCAGCAAAAGATGTGACACTTGGGCATAGACTCCCCTCAATGCGTGAAGAAAGAAGGTCACAGGCACAGAAATATCGTCGCTACTGTATGTAGCTAAATTGTAGTTTGCTAGTAGGTTGATCTAACAATTTTTTTTCGTTGAGGATGATATTATTTTTAAATTCTTAGTACCAATATCTCAATGTGTTTTGGTTCTTACTTGTATTAATCTCACAGTAATATCATTTCAATGGTCAGATGTCCTTGTAAAGCATCAAGAGCTGTAAGTTTTATTGTGTTGTTAAAACACTAAAAAAAATTTTGGCATTGAATTTTCACTTGGTGCTACTACTTTAAAAAGTATTCATGAATAGTTGTTAGGCATATCCAAAAATTGAGAGCTCAATCAATGTATTTTTTTTTTTTTTTGGTTTTTTTTGCAAGGCCTTGCTCTAGGTTTAAGTTTTATTAGCTTTGTGTGTCCCCTGCCTTTTGTTTTGTAATATTTATTTTGTATATTTCTTTCTTGTATATTGTGTCCCTGATGCTTTCCCCAAATCTTGTTCCAGTCTGTCGGTAGCCCCAGGAAACACTCCCTTCCACAGAAGAGTACAGCCCCAGATCGTCCGGAGAATGGTGGTACTTCCCTCGCCACACTCGCACAGGTTCTAGCTTCATCTACGACCCTCTCACCATGGCAGTCTATGGGGGCGTTCTCCCCTTGGGTTGTCTGTGCCGGCAGGGCCCGTCAGTCACAAGCCTATTTCCACAAGTGTTCCAGCAAATTCATCTGTGGCGCTGTGGTGATTGAGTGGTACAGTTATCCGTGTGATAAGTTTATCCATCTTTTCTTCGGCAGGTGTGGTTCAGTGGTGGGAAAAGTTACCGGACAAAGCAGTGTTGCTCCATTCTCAAACAGTACGTTGTGAGATACTATATATGTACAGAAGAGGAGTTATGAACTGGGTGGGGGGGGGGGGTCCTGTGGGACTACTTCATCATAAAATACAATCATTCTCTATCTGGGGATTCATCAGGGCTTTATATTTGTAATCCTTGTATGTTCACTATTGTATGCTTATATTTTCTTGTATTGTTCATTTCTTTTTTCTTCAGCAGGGACGCCTCACTATTGTGAGTGGGAGGAGATGCAATGTATGTTTGTGTAATGTCGTGTCGGACACATTATTGCTGTATAATAATATTGTTGAACTGACTGTTTCATTTGTGAGTTTAATTATTGTCCGGCGCGGTAATTCCTAGTCAGGGGAGGTGAAGGCAATTGAGAAATAGCCTTGTTTGATAGCGTGGGTCTAGTAGTAGCGTCGTGTATGAGCGACATTCGTGCGTGAGTCTTCCATGTGTCAGGGTGTGTGTGTAAGAGTGTCTGTTGCCGTGTATATGCGTGGGGCATCTCCCCCAGTATTTTGTTTGTAACCTTTTTGTGTACCATGTAGAGCATCCTAGTTTATAATAAACCTGGGCAAAATGTGAAACCAAATGTAATTATTTATAAATATTTCATGCCCGCTTTCAGTTTTGTGCAGCAAGTTCTTGGTACCTTTCTGGTTGACTGTCTACGTCCCCCAATGTTTATGCCGCGGTAACTAAATTTAATATTTTAGCTGCAAACCTTTTGGCCTCACTCCGGTACATGAAAATATAAATATATACGAGTGTTGCAATTCTTCTTCACTTTTACAAATTTCCCACACATTGTGTATGTAACTGACTGCACGCATGTTACTATTTTGTGCCCATCCGTGAATATGGTGAATTTTTCCAAAATCCAAAAGGGTATTTCTCCAACGTGCAAGTGATCTGCGATGTAAAATGAAGATTGGAAACATTGTTGCCATAATTTTAAGCTACTCTTCAGTATGTTTCCCATCGCTCGAATTATTAAACTCCTCAATCATGACTTTCAAGCATTTCTCTTCCAGCATCTTTATAACACGTTTTTTTGCACTCATATTGTTTAAATGGATTTGCTTTATATCTACTAACAAACCTTTATCTCTTTAATTGATGTTTCTCCCCTTTTCCTATCGCACATATCCTTATTCATGATCGCACCAAGTAAATTGCGCAAACAAAACAATACCTCCGGGAGTAATGAGCTCTTACTTCCGTAGTCTTAACTAAAAGAGTAAATTGTAATTGAGCTCTTTTAAAGCTACTTCCGAAGTAAATTGCTCATGTAATAACCTACTTCCGTAGTGGGGACTTCTTTAGTAAACGTTACTTCCGAAGCAATTTACTCCAACATGTGCACACCACCTTAAATGTCCTATATAATAGAAAAGGGCAAGAGCAAAAATGTACAGCCAACTACAGTGGCACTAGTGGAGGAATGGACGTTTCAGGAGTTAAACAAATATTTCAGCGGTCTGAAAAGTACCATAAAGTGTGCTACACTAATTACTTAGAAGATGGTGACACTAAAGCATATAATGAAGTTGTAGCACTACACCATATGGAGAAAATGTAAGAATTGAAAAAACTGAGTGTGTGGGCCATATCAGAAGAGGATGGGTTGTCGACTAAGAAAACTGAAGATTTATTCGAGGGGAAAAGTTCTTAGTCATCGAAACAGTTGGTGGATACCATTGGGAGCCTGCAGAGGCATTATGGTCTTGCAATACGACCAAATCTAGAAAGTGCGGAAAAAATGAGAAAATCAAATGGGCAGTTTACTTCCATCATTGTCGATAAATGACAACCCCAATCATAGCTTGTGTCTAGTTGGTGCAGATAATTGGTGTAAATATAACAAAGGACTGGTCACGAGAGATAAATATAACCATCCTCGTTTGCCACTTACCATAATGGAAGAAATAAAACTAATATTTAGGGACTTAGCACATCCTGATCTAAAAAAAAATTTTTACATAGCCAAACCCAACACATGAACTAGTGTGTCAAATGTGTGATATGGAGTCACATCCCTAAAAATATATTTGTAGGAATTAATACCTTGCATTTTGGAGTATGTTGCTGTGGACACCTACAATGAAGGAAACACAATAAAATGTAAAGTACTGCAGTTGTTAGGTTTAGGTGCTGGACCAAACACTTTTGCTGAAATGCAGCGAATAGATGAAGAGTGACTTAGGAGTGCAAAATATAAGCTTTATAAATTCTTTAATCAAGCAAAACAGTTCAAAAGAGGTGCCAAAAGACAGAACTGGAAAATGATTCTGGTGAACCAAGATATGGTGCACTCTAATTGAGGTTTCAACTTTGGAGCTCATTTCCCTTAAGTTCAAAATTTCCTCACATAAGGAACATTGTCTCAGTTGTTAATTAATATTTTGATCTGAAATTTTTAGGAGTTGGTTGTGTTTTACATACACTAAAATATGGGTTTTGAAAATAATTAACATTTGGCAAAATTTTATTAAAGAAATATTTACTCTAAAATGTAGGGGAAAAATTGTCACAAAAAACAAATTATTTTTCAAAAACTGTTCCAAGTTTTGGAAAAATTGTTATTTCAGCTATAAGGATATTACACCTACATATTGTAAATAGTTCAGTTTTCTGGGTTGTATAGTTGCTAAGAAAATGCTCCTTACATAACACATTTTAACATTGTCAGATAGTGCATTCCGTACCCCCTTAACTGATGTTACTATCAGATTGTCTAGGTGGCAGCAGCTTCAACGGATGTACCAGCAGTTTTGGTGAAGGAGGGTAGCTGATTATCTCCATGCTTTGCAGCAATGCACAAATAGCAACTCTCCACCTGCAATCTCCAGTCTGGAAGGATAATCTTTAAAGGAAAACAACATTCCACTTCTTCAATGGCAACACGTGAGATTCAGGAAATCTTTCCTGGTGCTGATGAAAGGGTTCAAATCATCACAATGAAAACAAGGAACGGAGCAGTCAAAGGTTCAATTAAAAAAGCAAGTATGCTACCTGTTCTGACAGATAGTTTACTTTTTTTTCTTTTTCAGTTTGTGTGAGATAAACTATTTTGAAACATTCCATATCTCAAGGAGGACGGCATGTTAAGGGTTATACTGCAATTTGTGTTGGCAGCAATTGTATTAATGTATTCTGTATTAATAAGGTATTTGGTAAACAAATGTTTTTATAATGTACTGGAGAGAAAAGATTTCTTGTGCAATAAACAATCTTCTTGCAAAAGGTAGCAGGATTTAATGTTATTTTTTCAAACATGCAGAAAGGAGGATTTCTAGGCATTCCTTTATCCGGTACTGGCTTCACTAAGTAGCGCCATAGCGTCAAAGTTTGCGTGACGAAGTATGGAAAACAAATTCGTCGTGGCACCGCAGCCCTGAAACTGTGAGGAAGCTTCATGTCATAGACGCACTCCATCTCCAGGCTGGTCAAAGAAATCAATAAGATGTAGCGTGCAAAGCTGTCCGCAGCCGAAAAGTGGCAATTTATTACATATAAATTACGACGGTATCTGGGCCTTATAAAACGTGAGGCAACCATATCAGAAACGCGATGATGAATTCGACGATGCATACGAAGACGTGCCATTGAAAGAGGACCGCAACACTTTAAAGTGAAAACCTTCTCGCCCTTGAGAAACGTAAACGTCAACTCCTGTCTCCCAAGAAACATAGACGTAACTCGTCTTACAACTTTCGCCGGCGAAGGTGGCAACCTTTGCACAAGTAAAGAAGGAACAAGCCTTGTGCATATTCTTAATTCACTGAAGTATTTTCGAAATATGCATGGACTGTGCCACGTAAGTCAAAGCTAGGCAAAGAAGTCGCGCAGGTGTTACGGAATTTTTTTCCGAGCGCGTTCCCAACGTGCTGCAAACCTATTAAACTACCGATTTCACCAACAAAACATTTAGCGATGTGTAAAGAAACACGGTGTACAGCACTACACCAACAAAAATGGCAAAGCCAGCTTGGTGGAGCGCTTTAATGCACCTTAAAAACCAAGATACTGAAATATTTGATGCACAAAAATAGTTACAAATACGTGGAGGTTCTTTAGGCTCTGATAGAACCATTGGAGATGGCGCTAAGGCACGCCAGCGCATTCAACATTGAAGTGTACTGCAGTTCGTACGCCCCCAGGTGCCTACCCAAAAAGGATAGCCAAACTTGGAAATCACGTGGGCATTTCGAAACGAAGTTCGATAAGGGCTACTAGCAAAATTGTTTCATATTTGCAAGTCCTGCACGGAGTCCGGTAGTATTAAAGCACAAGCTCTTGTCGTAGAGGACACAGACGGGATCTTCTACGCCGAGGAGTAGCAAAGGTTGCTCTTTCAGAAACGTTCAAAGTAAACCACATCGTGTATACTAGAAGTCGCGGTCCAACAAGCAGTTTTCTGTCAAGTGAAATGGGTATCACTCCATGTTCAAACCGTAAGCCCAGGCTTCGATCGCTCATTTGGTATGATTAAAACCTTCACCCTCGTGAGCATGCATCCATGGACCATTTCACCCCAACATCACGGAAAGTTTTTCGAGCATTTTACCGGAGAGAATGATGTTATAGGGAGAGTGGGAGATGACACTGCAAAAGAAGTACCCCGTCAAATTTTACAACGTTGTAAACTGTCACCGCCAGGTAGTAGGAACCAAATACATTTGACCAAGGCCCCCAGACATTACAAATTTAGCCTGCATATACCTCAAGTCATTGTGCACAATTCCAAATACCTGGTGAACGCCATCAACGTCATCATAATCGAGCATCTGTAAATGGAAAACTTCTCTGCGCGTACAGCGACAAAAAAAAAATAAATAAAAAAATAAAAAGGTAAGCGTAAATGCCTATGTCACTCATGAATAATCCTTGACATTCTGTCAGCCGAATTTGTAGGAAAACCACTTCTCCTCTCGGCACTTAGGTACTGCGGAAAGCATGAGCGATAATAGCACAAATCGAAGCAAAAACCCAACCCTAGACCCAAACCAAGTCCGACGAGCATGCTGTTTAAACCTAGGGAGAGCACCATAACTCCCATTGGTGCGAACGGTAGGAGAAGAAAGCAGGTTGGTAGGATCTACCCAATCTGACACGCTATATGTAATCCGCAGTTTACTTTTAACCCCGGCTCTGGTCAAGATGCTGGGTTTCTAATCTCAAACTAACGGCGTGCTTCAGAAAAACACAAAACACCCGGTAGATCCACACAAGGGATTTCCTTACGAGATGTTCATCTATTGCAATTCCATCGTCCCGCAAATAGTAGGTGACACTTTTGGGCGCTTCGGTGGAATACCGGAAAATCAATAACATCTAGATGACCGACGAAAAGTGCTCTTTTCCTCAAGTGGGACCTCTTATGCAACAGGATTTCAAGACCGTCAATATAAATTTAAGGAATGGTTTCGGCGACCTGTTGCCATTTGCTGGAGGATTTTCCTATATTATGGTTCTGTTTTTACACAAACAGCACTAATGGATCGGCACGGGTGACGGTTAGACCACCGACATTTCGTTTTCTAAGAGGTCAGGTGCTTTCAAAAAGGAAGCGGCCTGTTTGTCGCTCCAGGCTTCTTTTAACCCTAAAAGCCATGGAAAAACAGGCAGAGTAGGCGCAGACGTGGCCGGCTCCGGGAAATCGTCCAAGGCGAGCGAATGAAAATAACGATTCCATTCTAGACAAGGCATCAGGCGCATCAAGAGAATAAAACCCGCCAGAGGTTAAAAAACGCTATCTAGGCCAAAATACAGTAGGCGAAAGGTTCGAGACGTTTTCTCGTAATGACCGAAGCAACCGTTCAGATGCAATCCGAGCTCGACCTCATTAAGGACCTTCTCGTTCAGATAAATGGTAAAATATAGACTCGTGTCCCTAAACACTCCAAATACCACCACGAAAAATGCTTCGATTACGTTTCATTATTCAGGCAATCTGAATGATCACTTCGGCATTCCTACGTGGTATTTGAGCTCTTCATGAACACTGTGGATCACGAAGGAAAAGCAATCATAGACGATGATAACTCACCTTCGTCAACAATGCCCTCAAGTCTTCTGTTTCAGGAACTAGATGTGTCCCTTGGCAACATGTTTTCTATGCCCCAGCCGGGCTACTCCTACAGGACGTACCTCGAAACTTTGATCAATTACACCGATGATGCCATAAACACCCGATTACAATTCTCTCCTTGGAAAAAGGAAACGTCGGGCATTACGGACACATTTTGTGCCAATCAGGGCATTTTCTGGTGCTATCAGTACACCAAGTACAATCGTGCAGTTATGGGTTGTCTCTCCAACGCGCTTTTTAGGCAAGAAAACCTACTCAACGCCAGTCTCCATCATAAAATTTTCTTTCCTTTTCCAGCTTTATTTCTTTACTCAAAAGAAGGATTTTAAAGATTTCCACGAAATTCAAACCGCCAACCTGCATCTCAAGAACGAAGACTGTCGCCCACCATTAAACTTCAGACTTCAGGTGGTGTTGGTAAAGAGCAACACCAAGTACCATCTCAAGGACGTTAAGCTTTTTTCCTCAGCATCCCCAAGGAAGCCAACAACATGCCGTATAACGACGTTTTCATAGGACAAATCCCCAGGAAAGTTAGTCACTATGGTGACTGACAAGGGTTACAACGGCAAAAGCTATACCAGAAACCCATACTGTATCCAACATGACATGAATTCGTTTCAAATGCACGCCAACGTACATTTTACTTCCAACACATTCAACCCAGTTTTGGGAATGGAGATTTCAAGCAGTACCGTCGTGCCCTGCAGGTTGGCCTCGGAATTCATTCCAGAGGCGAAGATCACTCCATTTCTAGACGGCAATGCCCTTACAGCAACGTCATAGTCTTCTATCTCACTGCAGACATGGGTGCTGCTGCATCGTCTCCGGGCAAGACAGATACGACGCCTAAGTATTAGGTTCGCCAGACAATTGGAATAACCTGACATTTTTCTCGTGTTGGCGGAAATACATCGCACCGTAGAAATCGATTCCAATAGTACATTTTAGTAACATGAACAAATTTGTAATATCGTACACATTTCTGGACTATTAATCTCAGGTAGTTACAGTGATGTAATTTTGCAAGCACGTAAGGCCAATTTAGGATTAGTTAAATGACTAAAGCTTTAGTTTTTCTCTAAACTTGATGGTTTGCAATTGGATAAAAGAAAGAAATGTAAATATTGTAGAATGCCCCTCTGGTTTTAGACTCTATTAGACGGGATGTAAGAAATGCAGAGAAAAATAAAAAAATATCATGAACATTTTCATAATTAACTCTTTCTGCGCACATAGCTACGTAGCATGTACATGCTCTTGCCTTGACCAGCTACCTTTTGTGTAGATGACTGACTCATAACAGCACCAAACTAACCAAACACTGGGTCTGCATATTTGTCGCTAAAAACGGACACGCGGAATATTTTCACAGTTAAGGACTTAATTCGTTTTCCCCACATATTTTTAAGTTTATCAGCAGAGTATGCGGTACCAATTGTTCGCACAATGCCAGAAGGCTGCAAGGTGACAACATTATGCGTTTAAAATAAAGAGAGTTGAAGGTTGTTACACTAAATCACTAAAATGTTCTTACTTGAACGCGTTTCGGGAGACGGTTTGCTCCCATTGTCAGCATGTTTTCAACTGAGTTTGCCGATTATTGTCTGGGGAATGTGTGTGGCTAGTGGTGTTCTCTGGTGCTGGGCTGATGAACCTCCAAAGGCTGCTGGGTGGCGGCAGTTCGAAATTCATTAGGTGATTCCTGTGTTTGACGATATGTATTTTTTCCCAGATACCCAATGCATTGATGCTGTTGATCGGTTTTAAGAGTTTTAAGTTCGGAGTGATATCGTGGTTTGAAGACCAGAAATGATGTGCTACTGCTGATTTATCTGGCTGCTTTTGGTAAATGCATCCCATATGCTCTTTAAGTCTTATTTCAAGATTTCTTTTGGTTCTTCCAGGTTGCAGTCATTACAAACAATTTGATATATACCAGCTGATTTATCGTTGGGGATAGGATCTTTTGTTCTGTTGCATAGTAGTTTGTGTATATTATTGTTATTCTGTGGAGACAGGGTGACGCTGTATTTCTTGAAAATCCTTTGAAATTTATATGTCCAAGGGTGATAAGTGAATTTCCTATATGCTTGTGGTTTTTGTTGTCTGAGTAGTCATTTGTTGGATTTATTCCGTCTTTCAAACTTTTTTATCTTCTTATCTATTGTTTTTTCTGGTATCCATTCATAGTGGCTATGTGAATAATATGTTGGTACGAGGGGCAATATTTATATTTTGAGCCTAATAATTAAAACAAAGTAATTGCTGGTTTAAAACTGCTTTATAGTTTTCAAAATATTTTCCTTTATGATCAATACACTTTTGCATCCGTTTGAGCCATTTGTCAAAGCATTTATTTCAGTCTTCTTGAGACACCTCCAAAACATGGTTTTTGAAGGCATCAACGGCTTCCTCTGCCAACGAAAATCGTTGTCCACACAATTTATTCTTGATGTTCGGAACAAAAAGAAGCCATTGGGTGTCAAATGGCGGATGACACATCAATTCCATTTTTTGAGCCTTCAAATACTCTGTTGTTAGACGAGATGTGTGTGCGCTCGCATTGTCTTGATGAGCGATCCTACGGTTCTTGTTGGTTTTCCTTACCTCACCGAAGTTGTGTACCATTCGGCATTGACCGTTTTACGTTCCTCTAAAGGCACTGTTGCCACATGGCCAGTTTTGCTGAAAAAGCAGACGACCATTTGCTTCGAAGTGCTTCGAGTCCGAACAACTTTTGTTGGATTTACTTCATCTTGAAACATCCATACAGTCGACTGCTTTTTGAGTTCCGGCTCATACGCATAGATCCATGATTCGTCACCTGTTACAATCTTATATACGTCTTTTGAGGCACCGCCATTGTATTTATTGAGCATTTTTGCACACCAATCGACACGAGAATCTTTTTGAGATTGCGAGAAATTATGTGGGACCCAACGAAAGCAAACCTTCTTCACGGCTAAATAATCATGTAATATTTTATATATGCTGGTGGAACTAATGCCTAGGGTTACCTCAATCTCACAATATTCGCATGACGATCTTTCGTTATTAGTTTTTGCACAGCATCAATGTTTTCTGGCACAACTGATTTTGGACGACCTTCACGAACTTCATGATTGAGCAAACGCGGCCACGATTAAATTCATTATACCAGCGTTTCACAGTGGCAAAGGATGGAGCTTCGTCGCCAAATGTGGAAGTTAGTTGATCGTTGCACTCTTGTCTTGATAATCCACATCGAAGGTCGTAATAAATCATTGCACGAACTTTTTCACGAGTTAATTCCATGTTTTTGTTGACACACAATTTTCAAGTTAGTGTAAACAAAACAAATGACGCTCTATTGACAAAATGTTTGAAGTAGATTATGGTAAAAAATGACAAACTTTCCATTGGAAACGTCAGATGGCACCTTCAACATTCAGGACTGGCAAGGCTCAAAATATAAATAATGACCCTCGTATTCTTTCTGGTATTCCCCTTTCTCCAATGGTGTATGTACTAACCTGTTTGTAATACTATTTAAAATTGCATGTTTGTGGCTTGTAGCTATTGTTTTTAATATAATTTTCTCACACAGAAGACTGCAAACCACACATCGTTTATCATTCCTCACACGCTAGCAGCGTGTTATGGATAAGCTTATAAAATATATGGAAAAGGACTTTAAAAAGTATATATACTGTCACAGAACGAAATGCTTATTAAGTATTCGAAAATGAGTGCAAAATGCAGTAAATACTGTAAAAAAGGGGCGAAAAACTTCAAACAAAATGCCATAAAATTCTTGTAAAACATAGCGAATGAACATTAAAACAGGACCGAGATGCTATAAAACGTGTGAAATTCTTGTTGAAATATACTAGAATGGTTTCAAAGCATTCAAAATATTCATAAAAGAGCCCAAAGTCTTGATATGATGCCCCACATACCTCTATCAGACCTCGAAATGCCCAATCCTCCGTCCAAATGCCTTCAAGGTGTGTAAAATACTGTAAAGTACTTCAAAATGCCCCTAAATACTCTAAACGTGTCGCCTCTCCCGAAAATATCCGCTACACTGCCTAAAATATATTTGAAATTCCCTAAAACCCTGTACCAACACCCTGAAAATAGCGGCTCCATTGTCTAAAATACTATCAAAGTACCCCTAAATGTTCCTTTAGTGTTCCAAAATATACTAAAAGCATATCTCAGTACCCGAAAATAGCTGTATCCGTGGCTAAAATACCCTCGAAATGCTCTAAAATGTCCTACAATACCCGCTTCAGTGTCAAAAATACCTTCGAAATACCATCAAAGTATCCCTAAATATTCCTAACATTGTTCCAAAATGTCAATCTGCAGAAATAACTGCCCCATCGGCTAAAATGCCTTTTAATGCTCTAAAATGCATGACAATATCTCGCCCCAGTGTCTAAAATGTTCGTAAAAGGGCTGAATTGTCTTCAAGGCATTCCAAATATACTCTAAAATACCTGTTCCAGTTTCTATAAAGTCTTAAAAGTGGGTACATTATCTTCAAAGACCTCTGAAATGTAGCAAAATAACCAAGTAAACCCGTCCCAGAGACTGAAATGCTCGTAAACGTGCTTCCGAAATGGCTATTTCAGTGTCTGAAATGCCTGTAAAACCGCTCGTAAAACTGGGAAAATGCTCGAAATACCTGTACCAGGGGTCTAAACGCTCCATATACGTGTTCAAGATACCACCAAAGTATACCGAAATGCCTATAACGGTCCCCAAAGTTACTAGTTTAAGGAACCGCTTAGCTGATGTATGGATCCGTTTAGGCTCTCCATTTAGACCATAAGATTGGTTATTATGGGTTATATGTTAGCTTTGCTAGAATCCGTTAGGTTACGTTGGGTTAGTGTTGGATATCTCAGGATAGGTTTAGGTTGTTGTGTGCGAGGTTAGGGTATGCGATGGTAGATGATCAGAGGATGGTTAAGTTAGACATAACCACCATTGAAAGTTCGTACATTATACATACGTCGTACAGCATATACACTGAATATACCCAACAACGAACGTGCATAACCCTACTTTCTATCTGAATGAACCCTGAATTATTCTCAGAACCACCCCGGACACCTCCTATCCTCCTTAGCACCTCCCGGCGTTTTCCTTATCTTTTCCATGTATCACCATTCTCTGCCCCTCAAACCCACCTAGCGTAACATTTCACCTCATTTTCCCTATATTTTCCCATTATCACAATTTTTCTATGTCAGAACCGCTCTATACATCCTATTGATGCGACACATGATTTTTAAGAAAATTCCCCCATTCTAAGCTACCCTTTGCGTGTAACATTTTTCGAAATTTTTGATTTTCTAATAAATGGCTAACGATTTTGGTTATAATATCATACGTGAAATATATTTTATGACAAATAAAATGCATATCTTGAGTTTTTGGATTGGAAATTGGAAAGTTTACCTATGAAGTCCTCTTCATTCGGAAGGAATTTTGTATGATCATGTATAGCTGGTAAACATTAAGCGATAGACGAAAACGTACTACACAAAACATTTAGATCTCTTTAAAACACACTATTTAAAATAAGTTTTTCTGGTATAAGTCGTTTCTGAGTTATCCCTTATTGAAGTTAGGAATTGTTCATTTCTTCGACATTCTCTTTAAGTCCTTTCAACATTCAGTTTTTAACCCGTAGCCTGGAATATGTGTATTTTGTGATATAACCTGGGATGTAAGATAGTTTCTACCCAATTATAAAAAACAGCTCCTTTGAGTAATATGTATATGGTATTTGACAATTTAAAGAACTTAAAAGTAAATATGACAATATTGAGCACTAAGATTCCATTAGTTAATTGCTTCAGAGTGAACATAAGCTGTACTGAAAGCATATTGTTACTTTGACAAGTTAAATACAATTCATCCTAACGTAAAGAAACGCAAAATAATGAATTAACTTTGACCAAAATAATGTTAAACTTCTCAAATAATAAAGAATACGACACAAATTATCAAAGACAGGACTCCCATTCTTGCAAAAGGTGTCAGATTTTTTACAGGCAATCGCAACAAGCATAATTTCTACACTCTTCACATATCGGTGCCTTGCATACAGAACAATTCTGTTTTGTTTTCCTGTCGTTGCCACGAGGACACTTGGAACATCTTACGTATTTTACTAAATCCTCCTGACGTGTCACTGGATGACTTTTATTCAAGACACCAGACATGCTTACTCGAATCTGCCGTGGAACTTGGCTATTGAACATCCATCTTGTAAGATGTGGTCCCGTTAAATGCTTTGTCAGCGACT
This sequence comes from Deroplatys truncata, assembly GCA_030765065.1. Lineage (NCBI taxonomy): Eukaryota > Metazoa > Arthropoda > Insecta > Mantodea > Mantidae > Deroplatys > Deroplatys truncata. The sequence continues at coordinate 178,288,329 of CM060975.1, read as the reverse complement.
TAATGAAGTCAAGTCGAGCTTTATTCCGATGTGGATGAATAGCCAAATAAATGACTGATGAATTCACAAGTGAAATGTTCAATAGAGCACAGAAAACTGCAGGAGGCCATCTGCGAGTCCTGCGGCTGGTGGAATATACTCTACATTTCCCATCAAGAGCATTCACTCCACCTTATAAAAACCAATAATTTCTAGTTTTTTTAGTTTCCTCTGATACTTGAGCTGCATGGTGCATAGAAGAAACCAAGATTACCGGTTTAGTATTTTTAGACACACGAGATACTACTGTTATGCTTTCATGGGAGGAAAGTACCTGTCTCTGATGAAGAGAAACACTTTTGGAATATCTCGTTTGTTTCCCTTGAGCACACCTATATAAGTTAGATTCTTCTTTTGTAGCTCCTTCATTAGGGTGATGGATGAAAACCCGTAATCGGCAGTGATGTCACGATTAGTTTCTGCAATAGGCTTGCAAAGCCTTAGTACAGCCAGTGCTGGAATGTCCAGATGTTTTTCTTCTTTGGTTAGAGTTTCAACATCGCTGCCTTTTCCACTATATATGTATCCATTAAAAATAGTGTGTTGGTACATCATTCAAAATCATCACTTTAAGGCCATACTTTCTAGCCTTTTTCGGCATGTACATTCTATATTTACATCTTCCTCGAAATCCAATGAGCATTTCATCTAAGCATGCATATTCGCCGATTGAATACGTTTCTGGCAGTTCTCAACAAACTTCTGGAATATCCATGAAATGGCTACTGTTCTATCAAATTGTTTCCTAGCAGCCCTAGTATTGGCATCATCGAAACGAAGGCAATCTAAAGTTACACTTATACGTTTCAAGAACATTATACACCTGAATATCTCCCGAGCTGTACCATCTGCTGCAAACATTGTTTCTAAACTTTCATTATTTGATTTAAATATAGCTGAAAAGAACAAAAGTCCTATAAATGCTTTCAATTCTTCAAGATTTAACTATTGATATTCACTGTGGCTTGGCTGCTTTAGTCTGTCTCTCACTTTTGCAACCACTACCTCCGCTAGTATTTCATTTAAGAAAATTACTTCCCAAGCATCTTTCTCTGAGCTATCTGAAGAAAGTGTTTTCCCTGCACCAACTACCCCTGGTGCATGTGTAATGATATTGTGTCTCCTCCTTCGGTTGTTTGTTGCCGATTCCTTTGTACACCATTTATGTCTTTTTTCCATAGTAATAAAGTGCATGTTCATTATTTTCCATTGATGCAGCATGCTCTACGTTCAGAGAAAGGCATTTTCTTTGACGGCCCCTAATCTGCACTATCATCATATTCAGTTGCAGTATTATTATCATAATCGCATACCAAATCTGGATCAAAATTACCATCATTGTCACCAAATTATCTCTTCTGCATGCATAGTATCTCATATCAGTAGTTATAAAATGCTGTTTCAAGACCACTTAACATACAGGAATTTTCAATGTATAATAAAGCTAATTAAGTCTTCCCCTTCCAAGCCCAGCGGTACCTTTTGGTGGCAACGGAGGTAATAAATATTGTAATGTGTAATGGAAATATTAACAGGTAATTAATTACAGCTATGTTATTAAGGTCCTCCATCCCTTGTCGAAAGGGACAGTGAGTGTAATAAATTATGCTTTGTAATCACGCCGCCACAGAGCAGACGCTGTTCTCCCCTTCCCCTTGTATTCCACAGTACCAAGCAGGTGTGCATCAATCACCTCCCCCTCTGCATTGCATTCCTGCTTTTTATACCTGCGGCTCCTTTAAACACACACCTACGCTATAAAAAAAGCCAGACGGGGATCATACCCTAACCCAGCAGACCAAGCTTCATTACCTGGCAGACAAATTTTTTCCGCTTGAAAAGGAACATGTGCCTTCCTTATAGCCGTCGGCATCGCACCATCCCTACCCGCAGGGCAAACTTCATTACCGTGCATCCGTGTGTATCATTCTTGCAGAAAAATATCTTATTCACAAAGTTAACGCTAGTACAAGTCCCTTTAATTGAATGAAAAAAATAAAACTTCAATGTTTAATGACTACAAAACTAAGTGACTTAAAAATGTGTAACGTATATCATTACCTATAGTATCCTTAGGTCCGTTTCTGAATGTTACTGCAAACAAAATTTGAATGTTTAATTGCTGATGAAAAATGATACATAGACGGATAGGATAAAAAAACAATATTATAGCATTACCTGGATTAATGAAAGGCGTTCTCAGATATCCAGAGGTCCGGGTTCGAGTCTTAGTGCACTGAAACTTTAATGCTTAATAACTATTAAATTAAGGAACATAGGCGAGTAGAGTAAATGATAATTTTATATCATTGCGATGCTTAATGTAGGATATTCTTAGGTATCCTAACGTCCTAGTTCATAACTTACTTCTGCGAAACTCTAATGCTTAATAAATATTAAACTATTGGAGCATGTACGGACAGATTAAAATATATTTAACAAATATAATTATTTATATTATACCCTGGTGTATCGCTACTGTATTATCACTTATATCTCCTGAATGAAAAGATATCGAACGATGCAATAAACAGTAATTAAGCCCTCGAAATGCGACGCGTTATTGACATACTGTTCCAAGTTGGCCGAGATGGCCGGGTTCGAATCCTAGAAGTGATTACAAATTCATCTTCCAATACCTCCGGAAGTAATTAAGATAAAGGCGACAAATAAACCTTATTACGTTTATGTCATTAGGTAGTTTCTTGTGAATATATATTTAGGTACCTGACATCCTGAGATCGATCCTTAATTTCGGAAACTAAGAGAGATAGAGGGGTGGACCAAATCATGATTGATAGTTCCTATGATGGACAATTAATACTGCATATAATTGACAATCAGTAGTTCCTAGTTTGAATCCCGATCTTTCAATGACTTCCTTAATTTTCCTCTATATTCTAGAATACAACACATAGGTTGCTGCCGTAACTGCACCAGCTCTTTTGTAACATGCCAAACTAATATTATAAATAATTTGTTCCTGGTGTTCTGGGATCGAATACTGATTAAATTAAAAATTGGCTTACAAATGTAATAGCTCATGACATAATTTAGATACACATAACATAAAAAGTAAACAATACCTAGTACCGAAATATCGTTATGACAAAAATTACTTTAACGTCCTCAGATTGAATCCCGAAGGGGTGAATTCATATATCTTCAAGACTACAAACACACACAGACACGCATACTCTCACTCTTGCATACACACATACACTCTCACTCTTACATACAAATACATACCCACACACAGGCATGCATGGAAACATACTAGCTTTCCTTATTTCTTGTTAGCCCTCTGTCTTTCTTTCTGGTTTTCTAACTTTCTTCTTGATCTGCGAACACCCAAAAATATAGATTCACACAAACAACAGATTCTAGAGCTTCATCCAAGCACGCAAACCTGCACAAAGTTCTAAGGACACGCCCCTATATTTGTGCAACAAGTATTGCAATATAAGAGTTTAGACGCTTAATCACCGTTTTATTATTAAAATTCAGTTTCCAATTGATCTAAAAGTTCCGTGCTCCCTCTACAAATAGGGCGACCTAGGGTGCTGGACTTCATTGTGCTAATTAGTCTTGAGGTGTTAACATCGTGTTCTCTCCAAGAATAATCAGCTATCTAAAGTGTTATCAGGGTGAAGAGGTCTATATTTCCTTGAAGAAGGATTAATACCTTATTACATCACGAATAAGGATGAATCTGAATATATGGACATAATTCCTAATGCATCAGGATACTCTTGAAGTAAATGCGGGATGAAATTCTTCCGAAGTTATGACAAGAGAAGGCATCAGATGAGCTGCAAGAAGATCTTCAAATGCAAGCATTGTAATCTATCCTTCAATTATGGTTATAAGGGCCAACGGCACGAAGATGTATGTGTAATAAGCAGTCCTCGAAAGGAAAGCAGATTGGAGCCTACTAAACATCAGTTATCAACAACGGAGGACTGTGATATGAAATAATACGAGACATCGTTCAAAGGACTATTGAAATCGCATTTTATACGATGCGATTCATGTAAGGACCTGAATATGTATCTACACGAGACAAAAGGGATAATCCAGGATGTACATAAAGAGCTTGGCATTCACAAGAGTGTGAAAATTAATCTGCTTGTTTGAGTGCCGATTTGTAAACAGTATCGGAGAAACCTGTGACAAAACGTTTAAAACACGGAATCATCCTGTGGTTCTAGAAACGGATCTGGACTCAACCTTGGAAGCGAAATAACAGAAATTGGTTACTGAAATGGAGGTGTCGCAGCTTAAGGGTAGCAACTGGGCCCTGTTTGCTGTGGAAGGGGTTCTACTTCGTATCAACAAGAACAACCCGTCACGGGGAAGTAGCTACATAACACTACCTCCGTCTGTTGAAGCAAGAAAAGCCTACGTAAACAACCAGAACTATACAGATGAGAAATGCTTCATGTATTCTGTACTAGCCAAATTCTTCAACACCAAGCGTCCACGTGTCAGCAAATACAAGAAACTTCAAAATAAACACAACTTCAGCCGTTTCTTACCCAACTCCACTTTCTCAAATATCTAATTTTGAGAAGCTTAACATTTCTATCAACGTTTTCGGACTGGATGAGAAGCACGAAGTGTATCCCCTAAAGGTTGCTGAGACTGAACTACCTGAACACCGTGACCTGTTGCTATTAAGTGACAGTTGTGGAAAACATCACTACGTATATATATAAAGAATTTTGAGAAGTTCGTTCGACGTCAGAAAACTAAATGTAAAGAACGTGTTTATACCTGCAAGAGCTGTTTTACATATTTTAATAATCGATATGGGCGAATTGGACTGGAAAAAGTACAAGAACGTGCAACCAACTGTAATCAACATGGTGTTGCAAGGGTAGTTATGCCTACAAAGGAGAAATCCAGTGTACAATTTAAAAATTTTGAAAGGATGTTGTAACTACCTTACGCTATCTATGCAGGCTTTGAAAGCATCCTCGCTCCATGTCATACATGTATTCGCAATCCTGAACCTTCATATACAACCCCTTATCAGCATCATGTACCTATGAGTTTGTGTTTACGTGAAACCTGCTCAATCTGTTGAACACCTTGAAATGATCTTCCTAAGCATCCCTAAGTATATCGGGGTGATGCTGCTGCTCAGAAGTTTATGCTATACCCGAGATCTCTTGCAAAAAATATTGATAATATACACAAATCTGCCATGCCTCTGAAACTTACAAATCAATAGCAGAAGGATTTCGACTCTTCTACGGTATGATACTTGTGTGGAAAAAAACTTTACTGAAAAAACTACAAAGTATGCGACCATGATCACATCAGTGGTGAATATCGGGGAAGTCTACATAATGAAGGTAATTTAGCCTGCAAAAAACCTAAACATATTCAAGTCTCATGCTCAACCTCAGTGGGTATGACTCCCATGTCATTGTCAAAAAATTAAATTGGGTTTTATTTATGGACGCTCTTTAACTACCGTGGTCTTTAACGTCCCATTCTATATTGGGCGTGAAAGACCGGTAATTTTGCTCATAAGCCTCTTTATCAGGTTTGAGGATATTTTACATGCCGTAAATCCACGACACGGGACCAGCGGCTTGAGGCAGCATATTAATGCCTAAATGATATTAATTGTATTTTTTATTAATTAAATTCAAAAACAGCCCACCTAGAAGACAATATGTATATAGTTATTATATAAATTGTATGTAAAGTCATTGTACATGCTTATTTTTATTGTAAACGTATTAGTAATAAGTAAATGTTTATATACTCTAATAGTGCAAAAACTGTGAGAATACTATGTTTTAGGATGTTAATAATGAGGTAATAATGTAATTATGGTGACAATAATGTGTCTGGAATTTTAAAAAAATACTGGTTATAAGAAAAGATCGGTAATAACGTAATTTCGCTTACAGTTTGTAATTAGCCAATCAAAAGTAAAGAAAGATTTTTAGTTTGAATACTTAAATTCTATTGGACTAGAATTAGCCAATAAGAGAACGGCATTACCCAAGCTAAAGGTTTTTTACCGTTGAATCTAGTCAGTCTCGGGGAAGATGTAGTACACAGCAGACGTGAAAGTCTCGGGCAAGATGTAGTACACAGCAGAAGTGAAAGTCTCGGGCAAGATGTAGTACAGAGAGACGTAAGAGTCGCAAACATGAAGTTGTGGGGAGTAGATGTGAAAGTCGTGGGTAAAAGTGCTGTACGGTGTAAATCATAAAATGTGTGTTCATCGCCAAAAATGTATTAAGTGCTCACAGTTTTATTTTATAAAGTGTTGTGTTTATAAAATGTGCATATATAAAGTGAAATAAAAAGAAGTAAAAATTAAAAAGTAAATTGTGTGGCGTCTTATAATTTGAGTCTTATCACAACCCTGCAAGAACTCGTGTTTCTATAGTGCGACTGAAAGCAGCCGAGGCAAATAACTTTAATAATATTACGTAAAAACAAGCATCATCTTCACTATAAAGTTTGGCGTCCTAAAAATCAAGCATCAAAGTGTATCTCCATACGTACTCTTAATGATATTTACGGAACCAAAATTGCCTTCTTCAAAATGGCTCCCATACCTGGGGCTGATAAACATAAAGCACCTCCACAACCTAAATTTTATTCTTCAGGCTTTACTTCCCATTGGAAGAAACCCATGCTAAGGATTTTTACGCCCGAAAAAAATCCATCGCCCTCCGCCCGATTTCTTTGTCAAGGAGCTGGGTTGTACAAGTGAGGGCGTGGAGGTAATTCCTAGCTCTGAAGAAAGCTATATCTCATTCACCAAGGATGTAGCAGATATAGAGCTTCGGTTTGTGGATAGCTTTCGTTTCCTCAGTACAATTCCCAAGGTCGCGGGTTCAAACCCGGCGGAGGGCGATGGATTTTTTCGGGCGTAAAAATCGTTAGCACGGCTTCCTTCGGAAGGGAAGTAAAGCCGGTGGTCCCGTGTCGTAGATTTACGGCACGTAAAAGAACCTCAAGCCTGATAAAGAGGCCTCTGAGCTAAATTACCGGTGTTTCACGCCCAATATAGAATGGGACGCTAAGAACCATAGTAGTTAAAGAGCGTCCATAAATAAAACTCAATTTATTTATTTTCCTCAGTACAAGCTTGGATAAGCTGGTAAAAACTCTAACAATCACCTAAGGCTCCTACAATAGCTTAAATGAAGAAACTACTGATACTGACTACAATCATGCTAGAAATGTATGGGAGCTGTTTAATGTGAGAAATCTGGGCGAGTACAGCGACCTCTACTTAACATCAGATGTTCTTCTAGCTGATGTCTTTGAGACATTTAGAGATCAAACCCTGAAAACACACGAAGTCGACCCCTCTCAGTATTTCACCTCTCCAGGACCTACAGGGGATGCTATGTTACTGTATACTGGAATTCAGTTCGAATTGTTACACGATTATGATCAGCTACTCATGGTGGAATCCGGCATAAGATGAGGTTTATGCCAAGTTTCCCATCGGTATGCAGAGGATAAAAACACTTATATGGATAAGTATGATCCGTCGAGACCAACCCAATTTATTACATATGAGGACGCCAATAACCAATATGGTTGGACAATGTGTGGCACATACCTTATGGAGGATTTGGGTGGGTTTCACCTGAAAATATTGACTTAGAAACACAGCAAGAAAATGATCATCATGGGTACAAATTAAAAGTTGACATAGAGTATTCTGCAGAACTTAACGATCTACCTTTCCTGCTTGAGTGTATGAAGCCAAAGAAATCATCTACAAAGAAACTGATACCTCATCTTGTTTCCCGAAAGAAGTATGTAATACATTACGTGACTTTAAAGTAACCTCTTAATAATGGGCTACGTTTGAGTAAAACCCATCGTGTGCTACAATTCCGGCAGTCACAGTGGTTAAAACCTTATGTGAAATTTAACAACACGCTACGACAACAAGCTGCAAATGATTTCGAGGATATCTACAAGCCCTTTAAGAACACCATGTTTGGAAAAACTATGGAGAACCGGCGTAACCGTATGGATATACGACTGGTGACAAATAAAACTCTGGAGAGAAGTCGATCGCCAAGCCTACGTTTATCAATAGAACCAAATATGCTGCTAATCTAGCTGCTGTACATATGACCTCTCGTCAGATTGTCTTCAACAAACCTATATACATTGGTATGAGTGTGTTGGACATCTCCAAGACATTAATGTATCATTATCATTACGACGTATTGTTGCCATATTACGGAGCTGAAAACCTGAAGTTTATGTATGTGGACACTGATTCATTCTTTCATTGTGTAACTGAACATGTGTACCAGGACAAACTACGTTTTCTTGAGCATCTGGATACAGCTGATTACCCTTTCAACCATATATGCCGCTCTACTCAGAATATAAAGGTGTTGGGAAAATTTAAAAATGAGACTAATAGCAAAGTCATCCTTCGCTTTGTTGGACTAGGACCTAAGATGTATGCATTAGATATTCAAGGCTCGACGATAAAAAATTAAAGGTATAAAACGTAGTACTATTAAGCAGTACATTACGTTTGACAGCTGTACAGACTATTTTAAAACCCTTTAAATAATAAGAACGTGTATGAATCTGATCCTATCACGAGAGCAATCACATTGGTTCCTTTTGATGATAAGAAAGTTATTATCGAGGATGCCACAACTACCTACGCATATGAACATTATCGTATTACAAACACTCCTTAAGTGAATTTTCTCCTACAATCTTAAACAATTGAAGTTTACTCATATGCTGTGTATACACCTAGCAGACAACTGGTGAAGAAAGAGGATGAAAGGGGAGGCGTTTACCCTGCCATTAGGAGCAAATTCAAGTGTTAGTCTTAAGCCTAGACAAAGGGGAGAGACGCCTACCCTTACAATCCTTGTCTAATGAAGCAATGATTCAACTGATAAAGCTGCTACACTTTGACGAAAATGTAAGCATATAAAACAATAAAGCTGAATAAAACTATAACTCCTCAACCATGTTGATGCGCAAGTTTATGCTCCTTCTATATAACTTCACTGTAACCCTATACACTGTTTAACGTTCACCGTCTCACACACTAACTGTTTAACATATTAAAGTTTGTAATTTTAGAAAAAAAAGGATATAGAAGTGTTGTAATCTGTGATACTATATGAATTACCTGTTAAATTACTTAAATACCTGTCATACTACCCGGGTCATTTTAAAATTAACTTAATTAGCTCTGGTACAAATCGCTAATCAAAATTATCACAAACACCTGTGATAGTACTCTGATCACTCTAAACACCAACAATACTCCTGAATTGTCTGTGAAACCATACGGAGCTATACATATCTAACTACAAAATCTGATCGCCTGCTGAATGCTGGATGGTGCTAGCCTGGAGTAGAGCGGTCACGTTTTTAGCGAAAATAGATTACCTTTTACCGAGAGTGGGTTACCTTAAAGCGAAAAGGGCTACGTTTTAGCGAGATTGGGTTCCTTTTAGCGACAGTGGGATACGTTTTAGCGAGAGTGGGTTACCTTTAACGAAAATGGGTTACGTGTTAGCGTCAGTGGGTTACCATTTAGAGTGAGTTACGGTTTAGCATGAGTAGGTTACGTATTGGAGCTGCCTAAAATTAGTGCTCTAACAATGATAGGAAACAGCTCTCCGTGATGATAGCTCCCAAAGTCGCTTTCAAAGTCTAGCACCTCAATAGGCAGCGAGCAATCTTGCTTCACAAGCTCCATCGTAGTAACTAAAATAAAATAAATAATGCTAATGCCCGTAAGCAATGACAGAGTATAAAAGAACTCGCCAATAAAATCAATTAGTATACCATGAAAGCCTACGAGGTTAAGGTCGCAAGAGGTTCCAGTTTAATTAAATCTCTCATTAACCGCCTGCCATTTGAAGCACACATGCCTGGTTACAGATACTGCAGACTTGGAACAAAGACAGAAAAAATATTAATGAGAGGAGACCCTGAAATCAACCCCTTAGACGAATAGTGCAAACTTCACGGCATTGCCTACGCTCAGCGTAAGTACTTTGGTTCGAGAAACATTGCAGACAAGAACTTGGCTGAAAAGGCGTGTTAAAGAGTGCAATCATCTGATGCTATATTAGGCGAAAATTTGGTAGCGCCACTAGTAACAATTATGAACGGAAAGGTGGATGTTGGTGCTGGATCGAAGAAGAAACGGGGAGGCTTTTAACCTCTCATACCAATTATTGCAGATCAAGGGGCCGCCGCTGGAGGTGCAGCACAAATTGCTACAGCCGTAAATAAGAAAAAGGCTGCAGATACACAACTTGCCGAAATTATGCGACATAACAGAGCAAGAGGGAAAGGCCTTCGAGTGAAGAAGAATAAGGCGAGGAACACCAAAACAAACAGGAGGTAGAGCAAGAAAGGGAATTCAAAAAACTCTGCAGAGGGCTATACTTGTCCCGGAAAAGCATCGAGTAACATCTATCTCCACTTGTATGCACCACGTTTAAAGATTCCTGATTATACAGGTGTATACATGATTGATCAGCTACCTTCAAGACCTCGTTAGAGAGAGAGAGAGAGAGAATTATCGTCTATCTCGATACTTCAGAGAATGAAGGCACTCATTGGGTTGCTGTAAAGAAGGATGGTAACGTGTCATTTTATTTCGATAGCTTTGGAAACTTGAAGCTTCCAAAAGAGATAGAAAGGTATCTCAGAGGCGTTAAGGTACTGTATAACATTAAGAGGTTTCAGCTCAGTCATCTGCGGGCACTTGTGCTTACAATTTCTACCGCAATGTGTTGCATTATTGCTGTTAGCAGCAACGAATCTGTTGTTTCATACATGAATCCCCCTCTTCAGATAGATCCAAAGGGACATTATGAGATTGCTGTATTGAATTTTGAAACCTTGTATTCCATTCCCAATGTTGATCACAGTAATAATCAATTTCATAACACACACAATGATGAAATTAAGGTCATTGATATACCAAATGGAACCTACGAGATTGCTGATATTAATGAATACATCAGATAAGCTAGGGGTGGATGAGAATGTCTTCTTTATTAGACCTAATAATAACACCATGAAGACTGAAATTAAATGTCCTTACACCGTTTATTTTTGCAATGATCGTTCTATCGGATAGCTCTTCGGCTTCAGAGACAATAAAGTTATTCCAGCTAATAAGCTGGCTGAATCTGATTTCCTGGTGAATATATTTGAGGTGAGCATCATATGAATCGAGTGCAATGTTGCAAGAGGCTCTTTCATAGACGGTAAATTTGGACACTCGATCTACGATTTTTTCCCATCTGTTCCGCCTGGATATATTTCTCAAGAATCGTTAAATCCAATTTACCTACCGATCATAAACACCAATGACATAGAGCAAGTTAGTCTTCGTGTGGTTGACCAGAACGGTATTGTCATTGACTTTAGAAACGAAGATATAAGCATAAGACTTCACATACGTTGCAATGACAATATATTTTAGAAGTCAGCGACGTCGAGGATATAATAATGGAGTGATTCGACGACCTCGTCATACTCTGCCTTTGGCGCTCAGAGGGTTAACATCGCGCAGTCAACAGTTCCTCCAGGCATTGGGCTTCAGAATCCTATTACCATGGTCATCGTCAATGTTTACAAGACACCATGATTCGACAAGATCACCAAAGACGAGGAACATGCGTTTTTCTCGACATTAATGATGAGATCCCTTGTCAAGGTGACGATTGATATACATTACCTAATCGAACTTATCTATACATCGAGGGAAGTATTACTAAACCTATGGAGCAGCTACTACTGCAAAGCTTACCAATAACGCTATTGCATTCATATTTGAGGAAATTCAGCTGGATACGAAGGCCTCAACTATTGATCGAACCAGAAACCCCGGGATCACATGAACTTTAGGCAACTATGCTGCTCTCAACCCAATGGAATCTGTCGTCTGCTGAATGCTGGATGGTGCTATCCTGGAGAAGACATGGACATTGTAAATGCAGCAAATGGAGCCTTAAATGCTATAGTACCGCTTTCAAAACTTCTGGAATTTGCTGACAACCACAAGCAGCTCGTACTCAATAGCAAGTTTGAGTTGGTGCTGATTGGATCCAAGGATTCTAAAAACTGTATTATAGCCCCTCAGTGTGAAGAGAATGCTACTGTTAAACTTGTACGAATCGAGGGAAGAATATTTGTGATTCGACTTTCTGATGCTGAAAAGGATGAAATCCTCAAGATTGTTAAATAGAACAAGCCGCTGTTTCTCTCATTTAGGGCCATGGATCTGCATACTCAGCCTGCTGTGCCGCAAACTAAATCATTCACGTGGAATGTCGCCACCACATCAAAAATTGAGAAGCCGAGGTTTGTCATTTTGGATGCTCAGACTTTAAGATCGAGTAATCTAAAGACTGTTCCCTTTTTGATCATTGTAACGTAACTAATTTGAGACTTTATCTTAATAGTGAATCTTATCCCTACCATGAAATAAATTTGGACTTTGGAAACTCTAGATTTGCATCATTGTATATGTACTCAAAGTTTCAAAACTCTTATTAAGAAAAAGAGAATTATCCTTTATTGAAGAGAAAAGATTTTCTTAAATTTGCGCCTATATTTGTTATAGATTGCTCGCATCAACCAGAGGAAGTTGTAAATGGAGCTGTAAACATCAGAACAGAAATTCATGTCAGTGCAAATATCCCTACACAGACCGCATTGTATTGTTTGATAATTCATGATAAAGCATTTACATACAACCCTCTGACTCATGTAATGCAACTTTTATTTTAAACTAATCACTGTAATGTAAGGATTTCTTTCTCATTAGGAATGTAAGGATTCTTGAATGAAGTAAAAGCATACCTTCAGTCTTTTTATTATTTTTACCACACAATTCCAGTACTTTCCTCCTCCAACTCCTCGTTCCTGCATATGGCGTTACACTTGCAACAGTTAGGTTACCTAAATGGTAATGTATACACGATTCAAGTCTTTTAGTGTGCAAATTTCATCACTACTTAAAAGTATTTCACAACCATTTACATTAGTGTTGAAAAATCTTATTTTGTGCTCTTCCATATAAACAATGACATTATAAAAGAAAACAATATTCTCACAATATTCCACTCGCGGGCACTTTCTCGATTGGAGGAATGCTTTGTATAGGAGACACTCTCGAATTATCTCCCAGTCATGCACTGTCATGTATACAAATTTGTCTGTGTTTCTCACTATAAGCACTGGAAGGTCGTAGAAGAACCCTATCTTAACGTTGTGGCTTCTCGAGATGTAGAGGTCTAGGCGCCCGCTTCTTGCCTGCATGTTTCTTGGGGGTGTCGATGCTGGTTATTCTATCCGTCAAGAGCGCCAACATCCTTTCTTGAGCTGCTAAACTGTGCAACTTCTTGATGCCCTTACACTGCACAATGAAAGTCTTAGAAACGAGCATTTGGAAGTGTACGTGGCCTGAAAAGAATTACACTTGTTAGGCAACACGGAAAATGTATTCTCTTATAATGTAATGTATGTAACTGAATTCAAAAACATATGACATTGGGATTTTATGAATTTTTTTATACATTCTATAGTAGGCATTTTATATGTAATATAAATGGAAGCTGTTTTATTTATGAATTTTTGTTATTGTAAAATATGAAAACATTGAATACTTAAGTTTGGCATTTCTACATGCCTTCGCTGTAGATACAAGACAATTTATATATCTTAAATTTCCCCATCTCTGACAAACCATTGTATATCAAATATAATCTTCCTGGCATTTCTGCAAGCTCTTCGACGGTTATCAAAGTATATCGTTCAGGCAAGAACACTTGGCAATTGCGGCAGTATCACCTCCTGTCCGATATTGTTGTGGTTTTTAATGCCCGTTGCTTGCGGCTTACCTTTCTGCGGCCTCCGCGTTGACTACAGATGTTCGAAGTATGCTGGTTTTCTGCATTTTTTATCCTCGGCTAGCTGAAGTAATTTCTAGAATATGTGAGAGCATGGACTTTTCCTTGGTAAAGGAAGCGTAGATCTCGGGTGGTGGTAAAGGAGAGAAAATAGACGTGCTGTAGTTACTCAAAGACGACACTGCAGTTTCTTTTATTTAGCTACTTCTGGTGGTACACAACACTGGTATTGCCGCCGTTAAAACACTGTCCACTGCTCTTGAAACATGGCGCGGATATGACGCGAAGTTTACATATACTTATTAGATCTCTTTACGCGTAGCGATTCTTATGTGTGTTGCGAAAACTGTCTTTATTCACCTTTGGCGCGGTATCTCTCAAATATCCTGCAGCATCTCTCCCTACCTGTAGTTTAGCAAACGACCCCGAATTTGTTCCTAGCACATCCATCTATAGTCGCAGGTTTCTTGGGCTGCTTCATTTCCCGTTGGTCCATTTTAGCGCCACTCAACGCGTCACACTATTTCATACAAATTTACAGGGATCTCATTGGTCCAAGTTTAACATAAATCGCGGCTTTTCCTAATTTTACCCTTAAGCTTGTTGTCTCCCTCACTTGGTCACGGCAAATTATCGAACAAAGGAACAAAAGCTCTACGCCCTCGCTGTACGAACAATGCCCCTGCTACCAGAGAGACATCATAAAACTAAACTTTTTGCCTTCGAAGACACTATTCCTGCAGCTAAAACATCTCGTCGTGGACAGTACTTTAACATAGCGCTTAAATTCTTTACATTTAAACAATTTATAACTCCTCTAATATTAGTAACCTAAATACAGACATATCGTTAAATCACCTTCTTGATCTACAAAGGCAGTAAAAGTAAAATATATGTACATAGCATGATTTAACATCACTAAAAATTAATTAATCAAATTATTAATAATTACATATCTCGGGCTCGGCCTAGAGTTGCCGTTTCACAATCCCCCAGCGAAGATGCGATCCTGGTACCGTATCTAGTTTGAGCTCTCATTAAGATCTTTATTTCATATTTAAGACGCATTTCGAGATCTTGAAGTCGCCGAGCCGGTAGGAAACTGCGCGCTTCAGCCACCTTATTAAGTCTATCTGCTAAACACTCTGTAACAGACTTTGATCATGAATTTTTTCAATTATTCAGGTGGAAAGACAAGTTATGATTTCCATTATGTTAGAACTAAAGTGTATGTGGGGGTGTGCATGTGTGTATGGGCATGTGTGTGTTGCTACATAACCGCGGTTTTTGTAAGTATGTTTATGCCTGTGTCCGGGTATGCTCGTAGGTCTTCGTACAGATTCGGGTGCTTGGTAGAAGTGTTAGTTTTGTAACAAAGCAGTGGTTTGTAAGTATCTTTATGTACATAGATGCAATTGGCGTGTGTATATGCATCTTTGTGCTCGGTGATGTTCGTAGGTTCGGGCGCTTGGTAGAAGTGCTAGTTTGTAACGATCATCTATGTGCAGAAATCTGTGTGATGGTGAATGGAAGAAGGGTGCGTGTAGAAATCCCTGTGAAGATGAAAAAGTGAGTAGGGAAAAACGGACGAGTATTAATGGAAGAATAGGGTGTAGACGAGAGTGAAACAAAGACGTAGAGAAAAACATCGTATGAATGTGAATGGAAGAGCGTGTAGAAAAAAATCGTGTAATATTTAATGCTTTAGGATTAAAGAACTATTTGCACCAGCAATGAAAGCTCTACAGCTTTTTAAAAATTTAATTTTGGAGGATAATTGTTAAAAATGAAGTTCAGATAAAAATGATACTCTTGCACAGATTCATCTTTCATGCACTGTATCGTTTAAACAAAATTAAATGCATTGTAATAAAAGTCAACACTGATTTCCCTTTATGTAAAAACTCATTCACATTGCATTGTATTAGTGACGATAAATGCTGTGTAGAAATCAATGACCCCCACTTCTTCTTAAATTCAAAAAAAAAAGCCTCACGTTTTTGAGGTTCTTTAAAATTTTAATGTAGACTTAATAAGCTCACAATGGTTCTAGCAAGCTTCGCTAGCTGTTTATATTGAATCCTAAAGCCCCTTATGGCGCATGCGCGTCTTTGTGTAGGCGTGTTTACATAACACGTGATTATTGCATTCAATGGAATTATCACCTGCTGCGCATGCGCAGAGGCTCTCAGCATTTCTATACCTAGTTGTTTCAATTCTCCCCACTCTCAGAGAGTATCTCTATAATGCCTTTACACAAGCTATAAAAATGTGTTGGGATGAGTCACGTGAATGTGGTAACCGAAAAGAATTAGATTTTGCTAGGCTACAGGGAAATGAAACAAATATTTCTTTGAATTCTGTAAACACAATAACTTCCAATGTTAGCGTATGTCTGTATATGTGTAGTCTTGGAGATATATGAATTCACCCCTTTGGGATTCAATGTGAGTACTTTAAAGTAATTTTTGTCAAGATAACGATATTTCGGGACTAGGTGCTGTTTACTTTTTATTTGACGTGTCTGTACAAATTATGCCATGAGCTATTACATTTGTAAGTCAAGTTTTAATTTAATCAGTTTTCCAACCCAGAACACCAGGAACAAAATGATTTATATTAGTTTGGCATGTTAAGAAAGACCTGTATGCAGTTACACCAACCTAAGTGATATATCCTAGAGTAGAGAGGAAAATTAAGAAAGTCATTGAAAGATCTGGATTCGAACTAAGGACTACTGATTGTCAATTATATGCAATAATCATTGTCCATCATAGGAGCTATCAATCATGATTTGGTCCACCCCTCTATCTCTCTTAGTTTTTGAGATAATGGAGATTTGAAATTAAGAATCGAACCCAGGATGCCAGGTACCCAAATGTACATTCAAAAGAAACTACCTAATAACAAAAACGTAATAAGGTTTATTTGTCGTCTTTATCTTAATTACTTCCGGAGTTATTGGAACATGAACGTTTAATCACTGCTAGGATTCGAACCCGGGCATGCCGGTGAACAATATGTCAATGACTCGCCGCATTCCGAGGATTTAATTACATTTTATTGCATCGTTCTATATCTTTTCATTCAGGAGATATAAGCGATTAAACAGTAGTGATACACCAGGGTATAATATAAATAATTATATTTGTTAAATACATTTTAATCCGACCGTCCATGCTCCAATAGTTTAATATTTATTAAGCATTAGAGTTTCGCAGGAGTAAGTTACGAACTAGGACCTCAGGATACCTAAGAATATGCTACATTAAGCATCGTAAGGATATAAAATTATCATTATTTACTCTACTAGCCTATGTTCCTTAATTTAATAGTTATTAAGCATTAAAGTTTCGCTGCATTAAGACTCGAACCCCGACCTATGGATACCTGAGAACGCCTTTCATTAATCCAGGTAATGCTATAATGTTTTTTTTACCCTATCCCTATAAGTATCACTTTTCATTAGCAATTAAACATTCAACTTTTGTTTCCAGTAACATTCACACACGGCCCTAAGAATACACCACGGTTTAGTATAGGTAATGATATATGTTACACATTCTTAAGTCACTTAGTTTTATAGTTATTAAACATTCAAGTTTTGCTTTTTTCATTCAATTACAGACTTGTACTAGCGTTAACTTTGTGAATAAGACCTATATTTCTGCTAGAATGATACACACGGATACAGTAATGAAGCTTGCCCTGCGGGCAGGGATGGTGCGATGTCGACGGCTAAGGAAGACGCATGCTTCCTTTTCAAGCGGAAAAATTTGTCTGCCAGGTAAGGAAGCTTGCTCTGCGGGGGTGGGGTATGGCTCCCGTATGGCTCTTTTTATAGCGCAGGTGTGTGTTTGAAGGAGTCGCAGGTATAAAAAGCAGAGAACGCAATGCAGAGGGGGAGGGGATTGATACAGTTGTGCTTTCTTAACGCACGTGCTTGGTACTGTGGAATGCAAGGGGAAGGGGAGACAGCGTCTGCTCTTTGGCGGCATGAATACAAAGCATAATTTATTACACTCATTATCCCTTTCGAAAAGGGATGGAGGACCTAAATAACACAGCTGTAATTAATTACCTGTCAACCTTTCCATTAAATATTACAAAATTTATGACCTCCGTTGCCAACTAAAGGTACCAGAGATGGGCGTGAAAGGGGAGACTTAATTAGCATATAAATTGAAAATACCTACATATTCAGTGGTCTTGAAGCCCCATTTTATAACTACTTATGTGGGTATATTCCATCCCAGCCCATAATCAAAGCAGTGTATTTTATTATTACTCACCTCTAAGAATACAACAGTCACCCTCAACAATTAACAACTAACTGATAGAAAGGTAAGGAGAGGTGCTGCTGTCTTGGGAAGGCGGATAAAGTAATTATTGCAGCATGTGTGTAAGCTGAAGTGGAATATACCCCAAGTTCAAAGTTGCGGATTAAGGCCAGTATATAGCGCATTGTTCTTAAACATTTGACTATTGCTGTTCCCTTTGTATCTATAATGAAATGTGCAATGTAGCTAGTTCTGCAAAGGTTTATTAGGATTAAAATGAACTAGATAGAAAAATACACTAAGTAAGAATAATTTGTATACCCAATTATAAACGACAGAGGGTAGAGAAAGTCGCTTCATATCAATCGAGACAAATACAATGCCGTTTGTGAAAATTGCAACACCAAAAAAGAATTTCCCGAATAACTCCAAACTTGGTGGAAGTGTAGAAGAGCGTGCAAGCAATAAGTGATTAGATTTGCAGAGATGGGGTACACGTAGGCCGAGCAGAGCCCTCTCGTGTCGGCCCGACAAGGTCAGTGTAGTCAGTGCAGAGCTGTCAAACAATGTGGAATCAATAAAGTGAGTGACAGTATGCCTCGTCGACGTCAAAGGAGCCATATCGGCATGTGAGTTGGAACGGGGCAGAATGATCGGTCTCCGGGAAGCCGGTTTGTCATACCCTGACATTTCGGCGTACAGAGCATGCTGCTACGACAGTGATGCGTGTGTGGAAGCAGTGGACAGATGAAGCTGTACGCAGCGAAAATCGTGTACTGGACAACGGAACATGACCACAGCACAGGATGACCGTCATCTTGTCCGCATGGCCATAAGGACCGTACAGCTCCATCCATAGTGTTGGCTCGACGCTGGAGCACTGCAACAGGTGTGAACTTGTCTGCATCAACGGTTCGTCGCTGTCTGCTGCAGGTTGGAGTGGTTGCATGCATGCCATTACGTCGGCTTCCATTGTCCAGAAACCACAACCTCCTCCGAATGCAATGGGCACGTGAACACCGTCACTGGGGAGCTGAGTGGCAAAATGTAGTCTTTTATGACGAGTCCCGCTTCAAGGTGTCCTACAGTGATGGCCGCATACGTGTCCGGTGGTACCGTGGTGAGCGCAACCTGGAAGGCTGCATTGTTTAGCGGCATAACGGACAAACACCAGGTTTAATGGTGTGGGGCGCCATCGGTTACAACAACCGATCTCGCCTCCTACGAATTGAGGGCACTTTGAACAGCAACAGGTACCTAACGGTGGTTGTCGAGCCTGAGGTACTCCCTCTGCTTCAGGCATCTCCACAGGCCACACTTCATCAGGACAATGCCCGGCCATATATTGCGAGGAATGTATAAGCCTTCGAAGAGCGACGGGTACCATTGCTTCCCTGGCGTGCACGTTCGCCTGAAATGTCGCCCATCGAACATGTCTGGGATATTATTGGCCCGCACCTGGTGCGTCACGGTCTTCCAGTAACAAGTGTAACGGATTTGTGGGCTCGAATACAAACTGCGTGGAGGGAAATCCCTCAGGAACTTATTCAGAATCTTTGATTCAATGCCAGGGCTTATAGCAGCTCTAATTGGAGCGCATGGAGGCCACACCAAATACTGAATATTAGGGCTCAAAGGTCATGTACAGATTTGAAACGTTTATCATTTATTACTTGTCATATACCTAACCTGTGGTATTAAATTTATTGAATCCGTGCGCTTCCTTCTTCGTGTTGCAATTTTCACAAACGGCAGTGTATTTGAAGAAATGGTTTCATTACACATTTTGTTGTATGTATAAGAGGCTGGAACTATATTCAAATATTTTAACACCAGATTTCTATATGTTGGTTTGAAAATGCCGCGTTTTTGCATGGCATCGTGAGAAACAAATAGATGGTGACCAAGCACTTAAAAAATATACATATAGGAGGATTCAAACCAAGAACGAATACCTCAGAAATGGTAAATGTCACAAAAAATATTCACGCAAATTGTGCATTTTAACGAGATGTACATTTTTTGTGGAGTAAGCTTTCTTATGGTTTACCACTTATAGAAACTCATACAAAATTCATTTAAAATGAGGGATTTGCACAATATTTGCACAAAAGTCAAGAAAAGCATACATTTTATTTGACATGCAACTATCTTGTGTGGTATTTTAATCAAGTGTTTTAAGCAGTATTATTAGAGCGAAATCATTGCAAGTCAAAATTAGCAGGGAATCTTCTATATAAAGGGTAGTTTGAGGTTAGTTTGAAAAAATTTGGACCAAACACACATGCACGCATGCATGCACACTCGTTTTTCTTTTCTAGAAGTAGCTTTTTGTTTATTTAGTGCATCTTAAAATATTTATTTCTGGTGAAATCTCAATATCAACATTTTGGATAGAATCCAAATCCAAATTCCTACCTCCATAGATACGTAGTAGAGAAAATAAGAAAACGAAGCAGAACTCAAGACTACTCGTTCAATATCTATATATCTCACAGTACATGGAATGTTTGGGGATGCTCATAACAATACCAAATTACCTACAAATGATCTTTTATTGAGTGAATATTTGGTATTTCCTTAAATATTTGTGTGTGTCAAAACTCCATTCACACTAACAATATTTATGCACACATTACGAGTGTCAAGTTGTGTTATTGAAAAAGCAATGAAAATAAGAGCAAGGAAACGGCAATTATTATGGATATGCGAATGAGGTCGGGGGACATACCAGGATATCAGATTTTGAAATTCAAGAAGTGAACATGTTTCTAAGTTCCCAAAATACAAGTCTCATTATTGTCGCTCCAAAACAAGAGAAGATTATTATTTAAGTTGATGCAGTTACTTAAATGTAAATAATGATTGTAATATGAATATGCATTTTTATGTGACATTGATTTGAGATGTTTATTGATTGTAATTATTGTGGGGAAGTAAGTTTATACCGCCTTACTGAAACTGACAATAATAGCGCAATAATGCAGCGAGGGGGTGAGCTGTTTATCATTATTGGAAACGAGGAAGTTACGTAATGTTGGCGCGTTTTTTCCTTGAGAATCTTCTGGAACGTTTCCCTAGAGCATATGTATTCATAATTTTCATTGGATATAAAAATAGACGCTAATGTTGGCGCGTTTTATTAGCCAATTGCAGCTCAGTTATAATCTTTAGGCATATCTGGGTGTAGGAGTATAAAAAGAGTAGGTTAGAGGTAGAACCCGTCAGTTCATCAAAATTCTTTGTATACTACACGTCGCATTCCCGTCAGTTCGTCGAAAATATTTTGTATGATACACGTCGCCTTCAGTCCAGCAGAAATATTACACGTCGGCTATAGATTCACAAGTTACGCGTAGCAGAATTATGAAAAATCTAAAGTGTTGTAAAGTTAATTATACAAAAGGTTGAAGTACGTGGATTAAAAGTGATCGGTAAGAAGTTATTATAACAGTTTCAGTTTGGCGAGTGTCTAGATCAATGTGTCAATGTGATAGTGAAAGTGTTCGACAATAAAAGTATAAAAGAAATTCTTTCATCAGTGTTATCTTTGGATAAAAGATTCCTTTCCGTTTACACAACCTGTATAATGAGTAGTACTCGACCCAAAAGCTAGCCGGAGGACAAAGAACCAAAATTAAATAAAATAACTAGCATTTTTTTATACAAAAAAACTAATACTGCCGCAAATTGCTAACACCAGATGGAGCTAACAAACCTAACAAATGAATGACGTCACAAGATGGCTTCAACGCGTGAAGTAAACACAAATACAAAAACATTATAAGAAATACACTCGCAAATTGGCTCCCAAACGTGGGGCTAAATAAATAAATACAACATAAAAACCGTCGCAAAGTCCAGAAACTATAACGTATGTATTACCTTTGCTGCAAGAACTATGACTATCATGTTTGTTTTGCTAAGTAACAAAAAAAAAAAAAAAAAAAAAAAAAAAAAAAAAAAAAAAAAAAGCGTTCTAAATTCAATCTGACATGCAAAAGCGTAAAAAAGAATATAAGCAATATTTACAAGGGCGTATCATTTGTGAATGTAACGCATGATTTGCATGCCCTGACATTTTGGAGGAAAAATAAATATAACAACTACTGTCCGTGAGGTTTAAGTTGTCGTGTCCCTTTTACGGCCTGTATTACGATCTCCGGTTAAGGTTTGGGGTAAGATTTACCTGAGAGTTACGTACTGCGACTGTATTACAATCTTTGGTTAAGGGCTACCCGGGAGTTATTTTTGGAGGTAAACTAACCACCACCTCAAGTGGTGGATAAAGATGATACCTTGGAGTTAACTCGTATTTCCGAATGAAACATGGCGTACCACCGGCAGAGATTGATTATTGAGAGTGATTCAGAATATATTTTCAAGTTTTTGGAAATGTTATCTATACATTAGAATAGTTCACTCCAACACCCAGTCTTAAATATTACTGTCAGGGCGTAAGGAACTAACCATTGTGCTTGGATTGTTTTTGGAAGGCCAAACATTTTAGGTTAAATGACAAGCAGTGTGGGCAAAGGTAAACGTATTTTGCGTGTTAGTTTATATTTAGGTTGGTTTTTAAAATTGTCGAATGGCTTTCTACGTTAGTTTTAAGTGATATTCATGAAATGTTTGCATCAAAAGACTATGGTTTTCGGTTATTAAAGTGATATTCGTAAAACTTTTACGTCAAAACTCTTAACACTATTTTTAACGAAACTTTGAAGTGTGGCATAGCTTTCCAAATAGAATAACCAAGGAACGGTATTAGAAAGATGCAACAAACTTAAGAATATTGTGTTGAACTTAAATGTCAGGCAACATGTGTAAATCCGAATCAACATTAGAATCATCGATGTTGCTTTTCTATAAATATAATAGCTTTCGCGAACGGAAAAGCTAATAAAAAGGTAATTATAACTATTGTTTACGGTATCCTATTGTAGCTCAGTAATCCAATAACGTACTAGAACCGCATCTTGTATACTCAATGACAAGTATATAAATTACATTTTAGGTTATGTTCATGTCAAGATTCTCTAAAAAAAATCTCCAAAACCGTTCACAATCTATAATAGTCTGTCCGCTCGCCTTGTTACTAATGACCAATAATGACGCTATAATGTTGCAGGTTACCACGAGATAGCGTTGTATAAACAGTGAAATCACTCAGAAAACTATTGCCAAGGAGAAATACATATCTCTTTGGTGTTGCCAACTTCTCGCCCAGCATCATAAACCTTAGGGTTACCAACCATCGGTTGATATGCGTTTGTAATACGCGGCAATGCATCTAACCTTCAGGTAGCGATAACTGATAGGTTACAAACCATGACTTTTAACCGGAGATCGTAATACAGGCCGTTAGACAGAGAAAGGAATACTCACCATCTCGCTCTCGCTCTATGGTGACGCAGGCAAAGCAGATACACCAGCCAAACAAGCATCAGCGGCGGGATGCCCCTCCTCCTCTCCGACCGGTTGTTGTTCATTCTCCGATTCACCATCAGAGACTTCAAACGAATATTCGTACTCATCTTCCGATTCCGATTCTTCTAAATTTATGACTAATCTGTCCGTAATTTCATCTACCAAACCGTCTTTCTCCCAGTAAAACTGTTCAGTGCTTTATACATGCTCACACGCCCTTTTCCAGTTGTCTGGAGTCACTTTTGTAATCGCATTATCAAACAACGCTTTTACATCACCACTTTTAAATGAAATATTATGTTTGGCAACATCGTTCTTGACTTGCGCCCATATAAGTTCTATAGCGTTAAAATCACAGTGATAAGGTGGCAACCGTACTATGGTATGTCCATGCATTTCTGCTAGTGTATCTATTTCATAAACTTTGAAATTGTCTTTTTTCAATTTAATTAGGTCATATAGCACTGGTTTTGTCGCTCGGGGATCAAACTCAATATTTCTATTACGGAGCCATTCCTGCATATGGGATTTGAGTGAAGATGAAGTGGGTGCTTTATTAATTTCTATGGAATGATAAGGGACATTGTCCATAACGATGACACTATTAGAAGGAATGTTAAGTAGCAGTTTATTAACAAACCAATCCTTGAAAATATTGTTATCCATTTCTTCATGGTAGTCTTTACTGGATTTTGACTTAAAAGTTAGCAAGGCATTAGGAATGAACCCTGTTGAACATCCAGCATGTACAACTATAAATCGCTGTCCTTTGCCTATTGGTGTTTTAAGAGGGAAATCATTTTCATCACCGTTACACTTCCACACCTTATTTCTCGTATGGTTTATATTTACCCACGTTTCGTCAAGGTACACTATAGACCTACCAGTAGCCCTCAGTTCCTTCATTCGTCTTAAAAACTGAAATCGTTTAGAAACAATATCCATTCGTTCCATTAAAAAACGTCTTCCTTGCGAATTTTTGCTATAACTGAAATTAAGCTTTCTAAGAATTTTTCTTACCGACCACACGCTTCCTTTCAGTAAGTCTTGAACTTTTAAAGCCTCATAAATGTCCTGCAAACTAGCCAGAAAGTCCGTACGATATAGCGAATAGATTGTTCGCTTAATAGCAGCTGTCGTGAATGAGTCTATTTCTGTTTTTTGCGATCTCCTATTCGAGCGCTTCTTGCCTGGAGTTTGCAATCTACCGCCACTAGCTTCAGTATTTTTGTGTTCTTTTAAAATTCGTTGGACGGAACGAGCAGAAATACCTGTAGCAGCAGCAGTTCTCTCAACTATACTAGTCACTGAAATAGTCGGCTTTCCACATTTCAACGCGTCACATTCATCACTGAAGAAACTGTGAACTTTGACTACCATTTCCCTACCATCTGATTTTAGAACTTTCCCTCGAGACCCAATTTGAAACAATACAAATACAACCAAAACTACTAGAAAATAATTCAACATTATATCCATATGCTGTAACACTAAAAACATCTTGCGTATCGTGTAAAACACAAAACACCAAACTCACAGTTTCGCAGCTCATACGCCACTGTAACCTTCAGTCAGCATACAATAGAAGCGGGAGGGATACGAGCTTCTGCGGGTCTGGAATTTCCACAAATCGCAAGAAAGAAGTGGTTGCTGTTCCACCCCCTGTTCTAGACAAGGACAGCACTCTGTGTGAGACAAAGACAGTAGAAAACCTGCCAAGTTAAACCTCACAGAGTCTAATTTATTCTTGTATATTGCCGGATGCGCGCGCGCGCGCGCGCGCACACACACACACACACACACACACCGTATTTACCGAATCTAATGTGTACCCCTTATTTGAAACTTAAAATGGTTAACAAAAAAATCGAATGTAAAGCGCATCAATGACAGAAAATAGGTAATAGGTATTTTATTTAAGTGCATTTAATACACCAATGGATTTATCGTATACATAAACCATCAGATTATAGAAATGAAAGTGCGCAATTGAAAGGTGACATTGTTAAAGAACAAAATTAGTGTTACGCCTGTCTTTCGAACCCTGTTGTTTTGTTAACTTCCTTTGTCCCCTTCTCAGTAACAGTGTAATTCCACGGTATATCCATCAGCTTTGCCTATTTGCCCCATGGAATTTTTTTTTTCTTCCGAAGTGAAATGACATACCTCTGAAACGTTTGTAGTTTGTCCTCAAAATCTGCAGTAAGCTTCTGGCACATTGTTGTACAGCGTCTTAGAGATAAACCCGTCCGGTGCATGAAACGATCCACACATCCAAGGCTAGCCTTAAACATTTGTTTTGGAATGCCAAGAACTTCAGCCACCTCTTTAGCTTTCTTTCGCATAGTGTCACTAGTCACAGGTTGTCTATTCTTCCTGCTTTCACGCACAAATTCCAACACTTTTTCTTCAACTTCATGATGGACTTTGCGAGGACCCGTAAATTTCTTCCTACTAGCTTTAGTAGCAAATAATGCCATTTCTGTTTTCGTCACAAGCGAACTTCCTTCCTGCCTTTCTATTACCTTTTTTTTCCGCATAAAGGATTACTTTACGCTTTAAAGA
This sequence comes from Deroplatys truncata, assembly GCA_030765065.1. Classification (NCBI taxonomy): domain Eukaryota; kingdom Metazoa; phylum Arthropoda; class Insecta; order Mantodea; family Mantidae; genus Deroplatys; species Deroplatys truncata. The sequence continues at coordinate 178,262,096 of CM060975.1, read as the reverse complement.
AGCATCATAAGATGTTTTTCTCTGTTTGCCCTTGCCCTCCATATCGTAACTAAAAACGCTCAATTATTATAGGCCAATGGTAAATGAGCGGCTAGCTTGTCACGAGTTTCCGGATGCATGTTAACTCCAGAAATCCATTGTGACGTAATAAACGAAAAATGTGAATGAAGTTACTGGCGTTCTACGGAAAGGATTTGCACTGGAGTCTAATACGCCAGCGATACTAATACGCACCACGGTTTTAAGTACTACATTTGGTCAAAAAGGCTGCGCATTAGATTCGCGTAAATACGGTATATACTGTAGAAGTATATAAATAACTTTCAAATATGGTTTGAATTCCCTCCTTAGAATTTTAAGTGCATGTAATTCCACACGGCTTTCCTGATGTTGAACCCCATCTCTTCTGTGATAGTTATCTAGCAAAACTACTGCAGGCAATTGTTGCAATTGCTTTAGGAGGTAAAGCATTGAAAATGTCAGTTAACTTGGTATATTTTATGGTGATGTTTTTTGTGTTAGTGTTACCAAGTCAATTTAGTATTATACAAACATAACATGAGAAAGAAAATGCCTTTGTGTAATGCTGTAACTTGAAAAGTAAACCATAAAAGGGAATTTATTTGTATAATTTTCAATAATAAAGACGAATTTCCAAAAAGATATAGGATATGAGTAAATGTTTGCAAAAGAAAGAAGAAAAAAGAATTGCCTGCTCCAGAAAGAAAAAAGAACATGGGGATTCATTAAAAGGTAGCAGTAAAACCTATATGGTTGGCAGGGGGTTAGTATGAATTACCAGGATTATCAGCCAAATATTTAGAATACTCTTATGAATTTAAATTTCCCCAAAATTATTGATTTTTGTTGTTCAAAGTGGTATAATGAAAGGGAATTTGCAAAAGGCTACTCCTGGCAACACAATGATAGGCTTGCAAAACAGGAAATGTGTAGAATTTAAACTTTTCTCTCCGACAGACATAAAAGTATAAGATATCTTAAAAGTTCAGTATCCACAAGTTGAATATGAATAAATTTGATACATGGCATGTGTCTAAAGTGTAATAAAACAAATTAACACTGTAGAAAAAAAGTTCTGATGTGATACATCCACATGCCTTTCTTTACCCTCTATCGTTTGTTAGTGGGTATACAAACTATTCTTACTGAAGCTTATTTTTTTGCCTACTACATTTTAATTCAAATAAGCCTTTGCAAACAGCTACATTCCACATGTCGTTATAGATACAAAGGTAACAGCTATAGTCAAATGGTTAAGAACTGGATGCTATATGCTGACCTTAAAATTCCATATTGTTTCCATATGCAATTGCGAGAAACAAGTGAATGTTCACAGGACTTAAGAGAATGGCTAAAAATGAACAATTGAAAACTTGAATAATGGGTATCTCAGAAATGACTCCTTCCACAAAGAAAAAATCTTATTTGAAATAAATTGTGTGTTTTAAAGAGATCTACATTTCTGTTTTAGTACGTTTTCTCTATCACTTAAGGTTTACCGTTATACAAGATTATACAAAATATCTTCTAAATGAAGTGGACCACAGGCTATTCCCAGAAAATTCATGATATGCATTTTATTTGTAATATAATCTTTAATACACAGTGTTTTAATCAAAATCATTAGAGCCATCTTTCAGAAAATGGAACATTTCAAGAAGTGTTCCATGTAAAGGTTAGTCTGAAGTGGGGGATTAACTTGAAAACCTTTGTGTCACATTTTTGGAAGGTACTGAACCTAAATATCAAATTAGGTGTTTATCCGACTTTTCGTTTTTAAGTTATGCTGTTCACAGACACAAATCAATACACACACACACACGCGCGCGCGCGCGCGCGGATAATTTTCCAAAAAAAAAAATATTATTCAGGGAGCTTCGATACATGTATTTCCAGTGAAATCCCTATAACAAATTTTTGGGTAGAATACAGTTCTTACCCTATTTACTATATGTAGTAGAGAAAGTAAAACATACACAGAGCTGATGGCATGGAAAGCCAGCACATATAACATTTATGGTGGGCTGCACAAAACTAATAAGAACCATACCACTTTATTTGAAAAATTCTCATCTAGCTTTCGTCATATAAAAATGAACATAAATGATTAGAAATAATCAGGTGAACATCACAATTATTGGAAGAAGAAAGAAAGAAATTATGAATTAAAGGACAGTCAAATGTCTACAATGGAGTGAAGAAAATTACTTTGGATAGTACCTTCTTGAAAACTTTGGTTCATATTCGGCATTATACACATACTGGCAGTTTAGAAAGTTATCAGAGTCTTCACTTTGGAAACAATATATTTACATAACTGCTCCACCCTTGCTAACTACCTTTCACTCCTGCTCCGTGATTCGGCACCATTCCATACATCACAGTAGTGACCCATTTGCGAGATATCTTTATAATTTCAATTCAAGAATAACTCCGGTGTGCTAAACCTGGGATAATAGATCAGGTTATCTCCAGGGTGAGAACAAGTATAATTACACAATTTCAGCAACATTCAATTACCTTAACTGTTTTACTTCCATGCAAGCGATGCCAATTTAGGATACAGCACAACATATTGAAATTACTTTAACTTGAAAATTTAATAATGAAGTGAATATTACCCCTTTAGTATGGCAGAGGAGACAAATACAGTTGAAACCAATGATCATCCTTTCCATGGCATCCTGCTGGTCTTCTGATGTATAACCACATGGATATAGCCGCCCTCGGACTGCAAGCAGTTTCCTACGTGAAATAATAATCTTGTAGTGTAGCAAACGTGCAAGTCCCATTTGATCCAGGGCGACTGCTCACTGATGTAAGCATATGCTAATTTTACTTTTCTACCATACTCGCTAGATATGAAACTTCTTGTGACATTATTTAGACTGCAATCGTTACAAGCATATGCTAATTTTACTTTTCTACCATACTCGCTAGATATGAAACTTCTTGTGACATTATTTAGACTGCAATCGTTACATGAACGCCGACACAATGCTCTTTAACTGTCGTCAAACTGCTCAACGTGAGCATACAGACTGAAGTGTACTGGCAGACTTCCGTGTTGTTAATGTTCAGTGTTCGAAGTGAATTGAAGGCAGGTAATGGAGTCAAGGATGCGGTTTCTGCAGTGAACTGCCTCTTGTTTCGCCCAACCTATGTAATTCATGACGACGTGACTTTACATCATCACATAACTTAAGATTCACGATTACAGCACTGGATCACAATTTCATTGTATTAAAAATAAAAAAGTAAAAAAACAACAAAAACAAAGGACTGGTGTAAAAAATCAGTAGATATTCTAAAGCAAGCAGGGGTTGCCAAACTTTTTATAATGGGTCCACATTAACTGTCTGATGAATCGTGGGTGAAGCCACATATGTTTGACAGGCACAATAAACTTGCAGGTACGAGATAAAAAGAGCAGACTAGTGTTCAAACACAGTGCTTTATTGCATTAAAATCTTACTTACATATTAATAACTGATATAATTAAATACTTCACAAATGACCAGTCTTTCATTCGTAGTATCATGACTAGGCATAGGAATTCTTAAAACAGTTGGCTTCAAGTTACTATACTTAAACCATTATCACTAAAAAGAATGTAAACAATAGAGGCCAAGCGTCACTGACAGGCAAATAGAAGCCAGTCTGAGTGCTGTCTGCAAGTGTCAAGACTGCACGAGAATGGGAGATAGTTGCAATGTCCCTGCCTATAATTCAGTTATTGTTCAACTTTATTTTCTTTCATCCTGGCTTTAATGCTTAGAAATTCCTATGCTTGATCATGACAATGTTAATTCATAGGCAATGTATATTAATACCTGTTACATTAAGCACTTTTATGATAATAGCGGTTAATATTTATTGAGAAGAATAACACTGACTTTTCTGTGAACTAATTGCAGACATTAATTGTTGTTCTAATTCTGTGCTATCATCAAAATGGACTCTAAATGTGCATCAGTAATACCAGACCTATATTTCGATTTGACATATTTCATATTTGAAAATGTCTTAACAGAGATATGTATATAGATGCGAACATTCGTGTCGTCCTCCGTGGTGTAGTGGTTACCCAGGTTGCGGGTTCAAAGCCGGCGGAGGGCGATGGAATTTTTCGGGCGTAAAAATCCTTAGCATGGCTTCCTTCGGAAGGGAAGTAAAGCCGGTGGTCCCGTGTCATAGATTTACGGCACGTAAAAGAACCTGAAGCCTGCTAAAGAGGCCTCTGAGCAAAATTGCAGGTCTTTCACGCCCAATATAGAATGGGACGCTAAGGACCACAGTGGTTAGAATACTCTTCGTGCAAAGTCTTTCAAATGAGGATTTGTGTTACTCCACTGAATTAACTTCTTTGTACTGTATAACAATTAAAAATCTGAGCACTTTATTTTACTTAATTGTTCAAAAGTTGTGATTAAATTAATTTAATACAGGCTTACTGTTTCTTTTTATTAGGGATGGGACCTTGATATCGTTGATACGTCGATACTTGGTGGTATCGAAGTATGTCTAATACTTTGAACCTTCAAAAAAAAATTCTATACTGTTAAAGTTTAAGGTTTGCATTACTGAAAGTAGCTGCATTTAACTTTATGCTACATAAGGAACGAAAGGATTTGGGACTTCACGTATTGCATGGCATGTGTCCCCAAAGTGTTGCCAGCCTATAGTTCTTGATAGATCTTGACTGTTTCCTGTAGGTGAATCAATGCCACATTCCACAGACTCTAGTGCCACGCAAAACAATGGAGGATGGGACAGAGGTAATCGTGCAACATGCAGCATTAACTGAGCTGTGAATGAAATTGATTTAGCTGATGCACTATACGAATCACGTTTCTGCAATAGCCTGGCTTGGTGACTCACTCTCAGCCACTTCTTGTGATCAGAACTTGAATCCAGCAGAAACAAATCAGAACTCAAGACGTGAAATAATACAGTGCGTGGAAATATTTGTTCTTCTCTTTCATCTGTTAGTTTGTGTTTACGCAAGTCAAACTTGGGTCACCAGAATAGCTTACAGGTATACCATGCGACCAATTTCCATAATATGGATAGAAAATCCTTCAAAAGAAAGTTTTCAGCACAAAATAGTGTCACATAGAAAGGGAAGCAAAGAAATAATAATAATAATAATAATAATAATAATAATAATAATAATAAATCTTATGTGTTACACTCACATGACTTTCTCTACTCTTGTACAAACTATTTTTACAAACGCTTATTCTCCATATGCTTCATGTTAATCGAGATATCGAGATGTTAATCTTATTGCTAATTTTCTTGTAGATGCAAGGGAATTGGTAGGCTTTAAGCGACAGTCAAATATTTTAAGAGCTGGTTGCTATGTGGAGTATTCCGTTCTCTTTGCATTACCAGGACAAAAAAAAAATGAATAACGAATTACCATTTGAGAAAAAGTGTAAGTATTGGGAAAATTTGAGGGAATAACAAGCAATATCTCGAAAATGGTTCTCAACAAGAAAATGTATATGACATAAATTGTGTATTTTAACGCGATCTACATTTTTTGTGTAGTGAAATTTTGTCTATCTCTTATGGTTTACGAGTTATGCAAAAGTCATTCACAACGAAGAATACTTTTGGAGACATTCCCAGAAAATTCAAAGATGATGATGATAATGATGAGATGGGAATTAAGGGCGCTAAACATCTAGGGTCATCAGCGCCCTTACAAGATATAAGATTTAAAATCCAAAAACTAAAACACGGTACTCAAACCCGCTATGTCGAGATAACTAAAAGAATAATTATCAAATTCTAAAAGCTAACACACTAAAAACATTGTCAATAAAAGAGTAAAACAACGTGTCAAGAACTATAGAATGCGAGGGACATGAGCGTCATATGCCCGCCGGGGAAAACAGCCCCATTAAAACGGACGACAGAAAATCACGAAGCTAAAAGACGCTCAGCGCATCAAATGCGCCGATTAAAACCACTGTAACTTATAAAACGTAAAAGCAATTCTACAGCATGCGCGTCGTCTGCCAAAACGTTGGCTATGCCAACAGGCAGGCCCATACGAACGCGCAACGGAGCTAAAAATTGACACTCTGTTAAAATATGACGCACCGTTAAGGGCGCATCACACTGCTCACTGAGTGGTGCGGGGTCACCACTAAGCAGGTAGCTATGACTAAAAAGGCAATGTCCGATTCATAAACGAGCTAAAAGTACCTCATCCCGACGAGAAGAACGAGAAGAGGTACCCCAGACTAACGGAAGAGGTTTAACCTCCCGCAACTTGTTCCCCCTAAGAGCCTCCCACTCATCGCGCCAACGCGAGAGGATGCGGTATCGTAAAATAACATAAAAATCTGAGGAAGGAACAACACAGGTAAAACATTTGGGTGATAAAAGCGGCAGCGGCGTCGGCAGACTCGTTCCCCGAGATGCCCACATGACCTGGAATCCACACGAAGGAGACGCTGATGCCAGAAGCACCAAGAGAGAGGAGGTTATGAATGTGCTGTACGAACGGGTGGTAACTGTACAGCGCGGTAATACTCTGAAGGGCACTCAGAAAGTCCGTACAAACAACACAGTGCCGTAAGACTTGCCGCCGAATGTATAACACACATTGATATATACTAAAACGTTCGGCGATATAAATCGAACATTGCCAAGGTAAACGAAAGGAAAATTATGTGCACCAAACACAAAAGCACATCCTACTCCAACATCAGTCTTAGACCCATAAGTATATATAAAATTACAGTCCCCGAATTGCGCCTGTAGTTCTAAATCGCGGATCTAAGGACTGAAGCAGGGGTCTCATTCTTCGGCATCGACGTTAACCCAAGGTGACAGTGGGCCTCAGCGCGCAACCAAAGAGGAAAACGCTTTTCCCCCCTGGGAAGGGCCGGCGCTGGCGTAGCGTCCAAATGCCGAAGAAGCCGTCGAAATCGAACCCCTGTAGGGAGCAATGCAGAGGAGCTAACTATATATTGTCGATCAAGCGAATCCCCCAAAAATATCTCAAAGGACGGGTGGTTAGGCAAGCTTGAGAGTCGACAGGCATAGCTGCACAAAAGCATCTCACGCCGGAAGGACAGAGGAGGCTCTGCAGCTTCAGCGTACAAACCGGGTACAGGGCTAGTTGGAAAGGCCCCTGTAACGACTCTTATACCACGATGATGAATGGCATTCAAGCGGCGTAACAGATGGACGTGCCGATAAATAGACAATAGACAGGTAATCAAGCTTCGATCGGACCAAGGAGTGATAAAGACGCAGAAGAACGGTTCGATCAGCTCCCCAGGATGTGCCACTTAAAACACGTAAAATATAAAGAGAACGGTCACACTTTGCTTTTAAAAAGGAAATGTGAGAAGTCCAGCTCAGCTTTCGGTCAAAGATCAACCCCAAAAATTTCACCTCGTCTGCAAATGGAAGGACCTCCGACCCAAGATGGAGAGAGGGCGGATGGAAAGCCTTCCGGCGCCAGAAATTGATGCAGACGGATTTCTCGGCGGAGAAATTAAAGCCGTTGGCGTTACTCCAGACGTAGATACGGTCGATACAGCTCTGGAGATGGCGTTCGAGCAGACAGGTCCGCCGTGAACTGCAATAAATAGCAAAATCGTCAACGAAAAGGGACGATGAAATGACAGGTGGAATACAATCAATAATGGGGTTGATAGCTATCGCAAAAAGTGTGACATTGAGTACAGAGCCCTGCGGTACTCCGTTCTCTTGAATAAAACGACTAGATAAAACCGAGCCCACGCGTACACGAAAGACGCGGTCCGTCATAAACTCCCGAAGAAATATGGGAAGACGACCGCGGAAATTCCATGCGTGAAGTGTACGTAAAATGCCGCCCCTCCAACAAGTGTCATAAGCTTTCTCCAGGTCAAAAAACACAGCCACTGTTTGACACTTTCTCAGAAACCCGTTCATAATATGCGTCGACAGAGACACCAGATGGTCGACGGTAGAGCGATGGCGACGAAATCCGCACTGAGCGTTCACTAGAAGTTTCTGAGACTCAAGCCACCATGTCAACCGCCCGTTGATCATGCGCTCCATCACCTTGCAAATGCAACTGGTGAGGGAGATAGGGCGGTAGCTGGAAGTAGTTGGCGATCCTTCCCAGGCTTAAGGATAGGGAAAATGGTGGCTTCGCGCCAAACGGAAGGAAAAACACCGTCTTGCCAAATACGGTTATAGACCCGTAAGAGAAAGAGCTTACTGTAGGCTGAAAGGTTCTGTAACATTAGGACATGAATGCCGTCCGGCCCAAGAGCGGAGTGCCTAGAGCAATGAAGAGCGTGCTCCAGCTCCCTCAGTGTGAAAGGTTCATTATCTATAACACTCCTTATTAGCAGACCGAAAATTAAGAGTCTCGGAATCCAGCCGGTCTTTGAGAGTGCGAAAGCCGGCGGAATAATGGGCAGAACTGGAAACCGCCTCAAAGGCAGCACCCAGTGTTAGCAACGGCGGCATTGGAAACCTGAAGGCCAGACACAGTACAATGCGACACTTTACCTGAGAAGCGACGAAGTTTATCCCAAACAGAGGAAGGCGTGAAACGATTAAAAGACTCGACAAAACGAGTCCAAGATGTCTTGTTGCTATCCTGAGTAATGTGACGAGCCCTGGCGTGCGATTGTTTAAAAGTAACCAAATTATCAAGTGTAGGGTGTCGCCGAATTACCCTAAGCGCAGTTCTACGTGCACGAACGGCATCCCGACAATCCTCCTTACACCACGCAACAGGAATACGCCGAGGGTGAGAGTACGATCGAGGAATTGTGCGTTCGGCGGCAGATAGAATCATAGACGTAAGGTGTTGCACCATTTGGCTTACGTCAGTGAAGGGCTGGTCAGCAAAACACACGAAGCTGGAATACAATCTCCAGTCGGCTTTTCTGAATATCCAGGTAGGTACTCTGGAATGCTGGACGTGGTGATAAAAGAGAAACGACGCAGGGGTAATTGTCGCTGGAGTAGGTGTCAGCGACGACGTTCCACTGCAGACGACTAGCAAGCTGGATGGAGCAAACGGCAAGGTCTAAGTGAGAGAATGTACCAGAAGAATCAGACAGAAAAGTAGGTTCACCTGTATTGAGGATGGCGAGGTTGAACTGATCAAAAATGGATGAACAATTCCCCTCGCACAAGCCCTTGGCGAACCCCACAGGGGGTGATGGGTGATGGGCATTAAAATCTCCCAACACAAGAAATGGTGTTGGGAGAGCGGACAGGAGATCTCGAATGTCCGCGTTAGCTAGGGAAGACGACGGAGGTGTATAGATGGAGCAAACAGAAAAGAAAAGGTCGGGTAAGTGAAGTCTAACGGCAACAGCTTGCAAGTCGGACGTAAGCGTGAGTCTGAAAATGAACGTCGTTACGCACTAATATCATGACACCTCCATGAGCAGCAGTACCCTCATCCGGTTCAATGTCGTAGCGAACCGAAGTATACCCTCGGAGCTCAAAAGGGTCGTGAGGGCGTAGCTTGGTCTCCTGCAAACACACGACCATAGGTGAATGGGAACGCAATAAAAATTGCAGTTCCGCCCTATGCCACCGTACACGACGTAAATTCCAGGTCAGGCTAGCCATGAATAAAAGGGATAAACTGTCTACTTAGGAGGGCGGCTCAAAATTACTTTCTGCTTAACCTTTGGGCTCGGGCTTTTAGTATGGAGTTCGTCAGACTCCATAGGCTCCTCGAAGGAAGGGCCCACGCGCTCAGTGCCAGAAACCGATTCAAGCGCCGTTAATCGGTTCTGGGTGTCAATGGGTGAAGGTGGCCGCTGAGCGCTGAGCATCCTGGGACTGCGACCTTCGAAGAGGAGAAAGTGAACTTTTCTTACCGCGCGCGCGGAGGGTCTTTCAAAAACTCTTCCTTGCATAGTTTCTGCTTGGATTTCTTCTCAAGGGCTTGGGACTTCAGTACTTTAGGACCAGCCTTAGATGGCTTTGTAACTGTGCCAGAAGAAGACGGCCGGATGGTAGTGGCGGTCAATGCAGTCATCGTCCAAGTCTGAGTCTCGGCATCTTTCTGGGGTACTGGAGAGGCAACAACAGAGCAGGAGCGAAGTTTGGCGCGCATGGTAACGCCTCCTGGCTTCGGCGAAGGAGTTTCTCCTTTACCCGGATCTCCTGGATCGCCTTCTCGTCCAAATACCGGGGACAGTTGGCAAATGAAGCAGAATGAGACCCTTTGCAATTTACGCAGACGGAGCCGGGTAAACAGGTACTATCGTATGAGGGCTCACTACAAGAGCCATAGATGGAAACGGCACTCTTGCAAGAGACTTGCGTATGCCCAAAACGTTGGCATTTAAAACAACGCAGAGGTCTAGGAATATAGGGCCTCACCGCAATTCGTTCGTACCCTGCTGAAGTGCTCGTGGGCAGATCGACGCCATCAAATGTTATAAACAGGGTACGAGTGGGTACCAATACTCCGTCACGTTTGGCCTGCACTCGAACCGCTGTCAGTTTCTGGTCTGCAAGATAGTCTACCAGGTCCTCGTCCGATATACCATCGAGGCTATGCGTGGTGACAACGCCTCGACAGGAATTCAAGGTGCGGTGCTTCTCAACACGGATAGGATAGCCGTGGAGAAGCGTGGCGCGCAACAAGGACTTACTCTGCTGTTCGGATTTGGTTTGAACCAACAATGAACCATTCCGAAGACGAGTGCAGGACTGAACCGCACCTGCAATAGCATCAATGCCCTTCTGTACAATAAAAGGGTTCAACTTCTCAAAAGTTTGACCTTCCTCAGTTCGCGAATTCACTAAGTAACAACCAGTTGTTGGTGGTGCTACTTCTGTTGCAATTGCTTTACGGCGCTTGTTATTTATAATGGAGAAAGGGTGCTCCATAGCGAAAGAAATCCTCCACCATTGCAACCGTCTCCGACCTCGGACTCTGACTTCCCGCTCGTTACCCCGGCTTGGGTGAGTGGCCTACCTATACCTAACTCACCCCAGGGTCACACCTCCCAGAACATAGACAGAGGGACCCAATCGCCGTCAGAAGTCAGCAGTTCATGCAATGGCCCCCCGCGGGACTGCAGTTGAACAGCGGATACGAACACATACCCTACATGACGACCCCGGGTGGTGGGGATGACACCATTACCCAACTCACCCAGCTGCGCACTCAGTGCGCGGGTGTCCGTCAGGCTGTGTCCACGGAGGATTAAAATAAAACGATAAAAGAAACTAAAAGTGTGTGGCCGTTTCGCACGCAAGGTAGGCCGGCGAAGAAGTAAAAGAGATGTGTAAATGAATGGACGTGGGGCGAAATGTGCGTAAATAGAAGAGAAGTAAGAAACGATGCCGAGGGGCGTCATGTAATGAAATGCACAGAACGCACGAGAGCCTACCTTGAGTCCCCCCGGTCACGAGGACGAACCCACCTCGACCGGACGAGGGTGGAAGGATGATGGCGATGAAAGGCTCGGGAACCCCCGGGTACGCCAAACCCTACTCACATAAGGTGAGGCCCCGGGGGGCCAGAAAATTCAAGATATATACTTTATTTGTCATGAAAGTATCTTAAATATATGATATTTTAATCAAAATCGTTAGAGCCATTTTTGAGAAAATTAAAATTTTCGTAAATGTTCCATGTAAAGGGTAATCTGGGGTGGGGGGATTTTCTTGAAAACCTTCGTGTCGCATCTCTGGAAGATACTGAACCTAAATACCAAGTTTGGTGTTTATCCGACTGTTCGTTTCTGAGTTATGCTGTTCACAGACAGACACAGACATGTTTCCAAAAATACTTCTTTTGGATTCAGGGGGCCTCAAAACGTGTATTTCCGGTGAAATCTCGGTATCGAATTTTTTAGTGGAATGCAAGACTTCCCCTACTTACTATAGGTAGTACAGAAAGTAAAAAATTTCTGCCAATTGGAGAATGTCAAACAGGAACAATTTCGGAATTGGCATGCAATACAAAAGTATTTACATGCGTTTATACACAGAAAACTACTAATAAGAATATAATTCAGTGAAGAAGCTATAGCCTTTTACAGTTTTTTACAAAGTGAGTGCCAAGTATCAAGCTTCGAGTATCAAGAAATAGTGGTACCGTCCCATCACTATGTTTCATTCATATCTTTCAAGTTTGTAAGCAGGCGTACTGAAAGCTGCTTGCAGGCTGGGCCTACCCTGGACCATAGTTTGGCAAACACTGCTGTAAAGCATCTGGGTATTGGATAATGAAATATGAGGAATCTAACAAAGAATGGGAATTACTGATGAGTGAAATATATATAAACACTTTGTTTTCACAATATGTGGATCCACTACTAGATGCAGCAATTGATTCACCACTACCAAAGAACATTGGTGAAGTTTATAGCTTCCATATAATCCACTGGGTTCTGGTAATGCATTTCTAATATTAAGCTCTACACATGATGGTATAACAACTCCTCTTCTGTTTCCAATAGCAAGCCATGAATTAATCTATGCTGTAAACTGTTTGAAACAGGAATATTACAAGTCTTATTATCAGAATTATTGGCAGTGAGTAACTTATTTTCAGCTCTGCTCTTTGATTTTAATGCCAACTTATGTCGCACAATGTTCAAAGCATTATGATCTATAATTAATTTAGGAAAATTAGAGCATTGGTCACACAAATGAAATGCTCAACCTTCACTAATTTTGTGAAAAATTAAATTGAATTTTATTTATGGATGTCCTTTAACTGCTGTGGTCCTTAGCGCCCTATTCTACATTGGACGTGAAAGACCATTAATTTTGCTCATAGGCCTCTCTATCAGGCTTGAGGTTTTCTTTTACGTGCCGTAAATCTTTAACAGCTTTACTTCCTTTCCGAAGGAAGCCATGCTAAGGACTCATACATCCGAAAAAATCTATCACCCTCCACCAGGTTTGGACCCGCGACCTCGGGAACTAGAGGCTAACATGGTAACCACTACACCATGGAGGACGACACAAATTTTAGGTTTTTACAGTCTGGGCAATATATGCTTTCTTGATCATTATTCATACGTACAAACTCATTACACACACCAATGGACATAACCAGCATGTTTATCGGTTTTCACACTAACCCTCTGAATCGCTCTCATGGTGTTATTCTTCAAAATTGCACTTTTTTTATTTATATTGATAAGGCCGGATACTACGTTCACTCATTTTAAAAACAGATGCCGGACTGATGCCTATCAATTAATATGAATTGGATTATGAGTAGGAAATGGTTAGCTTTTAGCTCAGTAACAGGTATGTAATTTTCTGAATTGCATGTATGAAATTCCATTGTACTGTATAACAGACCACTTTTTTACTGCGATCAAAAACTTGCAGAAACTGAACAATTATCAGGAATTAATGTTGTTTGAACTATTAATTTATATTGTTGCTTCTGGCGGCAAGAGCTTGCCGATAATTAACTTCCCTATGAAGTTATTCTTCCTCAGAAGTAAAACGCATTTTGCATTCAACTTCTGCTGTAACTGGCTGAGAGCAAATATCAAGTTTTCCAAAAACTCACTCTTCAGCAACCTATACCCATGGCAAATATCAGATTTTGACAACCATTTCAACAGGCCATGCATGGCAACAAGTTCGATATGTAACCACAAATATCTTAGTTTTCAAAATCTGAGTATTTATCAACTTTTGAAAAAGATGCTCCTCAATTCTTCCAAGGATTTTCCTTGTCCTGAAAATATAAGTCTCAGCATTCATTATTTATCATCAATATATTCTAAGTGTCAGTTCACTGACACAAACTGTGCTTGAATAATTGAGAAAGACAATTCCAAATTTCATTTTACATCACAGCCCTATAAATAAAGCATTTTAATTTGGAATGCAAATATGCCTGGGTCTGGTAAGTACTGCTCAAGAAGCGTGATCTTGTTATTTACATGAAAAGCAACAATTATTCTAATAAGGATAAGTGGCTGATGTAATTACATTGTTAATTAAAATACCTGCTCAGTTCCACTTGTTTTCCTACATGTGTCTCCTTATGCTACATTTAAGAAGTGTTAACTCTTGCAGAATTTATTACATATATCAAAACTGACAGCTCTCATAAACTTGTATTAAAATTAGTTTGAATCCTCAGTTTGTATAACTGGAAAAAAAATGTGTAGTTTGGTTTTATGAAATCCCTAACATTATGTTACATGGGCTATGTTGCAGAAGATGCAGATTTCAGGCACAGGTTATTTATTTTACCAAGAATCTTATATACAAAGATCTACTCGTAGCTACCTGCTATTGCATTCAACTAAGTTGTTTAAGCCATAAAGCATTCCCTATATCTACTTCACTAATTCTTAAAATTATTGTAGTTAAGTTTATATTAATAACATATAATATATTAAATTTCTTACCGCTGCAAAGCTAGCACTGAATCTTCGAGTCCTTGGTTGAGCCCCAAAAATGTTGAATGACATGGAATCCCTGAAATACATTTGCTACAGTGAGGTTTCATGGAAAGATCAGAAACATAAATACAACATGGAATGAAATAATTAAGTTTGTCAGCACACATGAAAAAACTGCATTGCTAGGATAACATTTCAGTTTCTTGCAGTGTATTTATATATATTAGGGGGATAGAGAGAGGGGGGAGAAGGAAAGAAGAGAGAGGAAGGGTGGGAGAGAGAGGAGGGAGAGGCGCCATGTGTTTGAGATCTTCAAAACCATTCAACCAATTTTGCAAATTCTTTCACCACTGCAAAACCCAGTTCTTTCTGATGGACATAGACTATAGAAAACTTCCAATTTTGACTCCTAAATTAGTAGAAGACTAAAACAATTTATAAGGCCTGGATATTAGGAGTGAGCAATTCCATGCATAACATACTGACATTCATAATAAATTTTTCCGGATAAACCAAAGTCTTATAAGCACGAGGAGTTTGGAATACGAGTTTTGGCATCATTCGATAGAGAAAGCATAGAAGATTAAAATGATCACTAAAAACACAATTTAGACCAAAGTTATACGAAATATCTATTGTAAACATTTTGTAACAGACTGACGCTTTTGTTAACTCTTTTTACAGGCCAAATAAGGCAATTTTAATTTCTTCGAAAGTTTTTTAATCCAAAAATACTTTTCAACTGATCTGTTTTCATACGAGACTGGCATCTGTGAAACTATGCATAATGCATTGCACCATAATACAGATAATATGCAAGTGTTAAAATGAAGTGACACAATGTATAAAGGAAATAAAATATATTACATATTTATTTTATTCAGTGTTATTCAAGTTTCTATAGGCCTGTTTACAGTAACTAATATCAATCTTAGTACTTTGGGATTTTAAACAAAAGTAGTTTTCAGTAATGATTTAGTTCTAATAAGAAGTATTCATTAAAACTTCTTTGAATGACGCTTTCATGTCAAAGATAACAGCAGAGAGAGAGAGAGAGAGAGAGAGAGAGAGGATGAACATGAAATGCCAGTTTTCCTTTTTATAGCAAATGTAAAATCCTTTGATTCAATACTATTAAATTCATGAAGCAAATAAAAAAAGAAAACTTCATCTCCCACTCACGCTACAAACAATTCTCCGAATCAAGTACTTCAAATAACTGTGGATAAACACATTGCACAGCTAAATTTCTCCATCAAGTACTTCAGCTAACTGCAGATAAACATATTACATAGCTAAATTACGTGGTTTATTCTGTCATAGGATACACAGCATGCTTATATTGCAGGACCACTAAATGCAGCAGACACTGTACATGAAGTTCTGCTACTGCTTTGATACTGAACTGCAGAACTTGTAGATCATTCTGACTTCATATGAAAGGTGAGCATACTTGATGACATATTCAACTGTCACTCTCACGCAATGAAAAGTAACAGCCATCCGCACCATCCCATTTACCTGCTCTCCAATTGCATCCACAGCTCCTTACCTGAGATAAGATTCAAAGGGCCTGCCTCTGTGGTGTGGGGGTAACGTGTCTGCCTCACATTCAAGAGCTCCCAAGTTCGAATTTAGGAGGTGAGGTTACCCAGATAAGATTTTCTCTGGAGTTTTCCCTTATCCTGAAAAGATGAATGTTGGCTTAAAAAAAATTCAAAGAAGTTCCACTCAATTTGGATTCCAAATATGTTGGAAAGCAGTGTTACATTGCTTAAAGTGTGCCTCTATTTAAAGCAGTCTGCAGCTCCATCAAAAAAGATTTTAATGACTTTGTGGCAGAGCAAAATCGCCAAAAGTTAAGAAATGTATTTTCTCAGGCAAACATCAATGCCATATTTATCATGTGCAAGATAATCAGACACCAGAGCAAAAGACTTTTTCTGAATCTCTCCACCACACTCTTTTCTAAACAGTAACAGCACGAAGATGTGAACTTGTGTGTTGTTCCAATGGGCAGCCTGAATCTCACTTTGTTGCTTGTTGCACGTGTAGTTTTCGTAGAAGTCTATTTGTAACACTGCTTCACTATTTGGGATAGTTTCTTGAGCATGCTTGAAGACCTCTGCTTGCTGTATATTAACGTAAACATGGTAGAAAGTTTGCCTACTTCTTGCTTAATTCCTCAATGTCGTAAATAATAATTCCACTTTTTCTTCAATTCCAGCTCTTTCGTTCCGCATGAAAGATTCCAGTTGATTCATTGATTCCAACGACAGTGAATTGGCCTAGTCTTCTGTAATGTGTATTTTACTCAGAAGTGGACAGTTTTCACTGTATGTATCTATGTATGTATCTATGTATGTATCTATGCATTTATCTATGTATGTATCTATGTATGTATCTATGTATGTATCTATGTATGTATCTATGTATCTATCTATGTATGTATCTATGTATGTATCTATGTATGTATCTATGTATCTATCTATGTATGTATCTATGTATGTATGTATTATGTATGTAGGTAGGTATGTATTATGTATGTATGTATTATGTGTGTATGTATGTATGTATGTATGTATTATGTATGTATGTATGTATGTATGTATGTATGTATGTATTATGTATGTATGTATGTATGTATGTATGTATGTATGTATGTATGTATGTATGTATGTATGTATGTATGTATGTATGTATGTATGTATGTATGTATGTATGTGTGTATTTATTCCTCTTAATTCTGGTCATCACAAACCACTTGAGATATTAACTCACAACATTCAGCTTTAACACGTATGTGTTTCCTATGCAAGGCAGCTAAAACAAATCTTAACATTTTCTTGCACAATGCATGTGAATACACTGTGGGGTAACTCACCTTGGATAAACACAAATAACAGGACATAATTCTGCAAACTTAAAAAAACTAACACACATCTCTTCATTATCCTGAATAAATAATTCATATGCCTCTTTTAGGGTAACCACCAAATATCTGATCTGGACTCTTTGGTTTCTCCATCAACATGGATTCTTTTAAATAAATCTCTTTTTGGAGGCCGGGTGGTTCTAATTTAACCAACCCCCACAAAAAAAATTAGAAAAGCTCACCAAAACCCTATAAAACCCTGTGTGTGCGTGCGTGTGTGTAAATGTAATTCACATACAACATTTTACATAGATTTATACAAATTAAAGAGAGCCATGGCAGGCATTTATCGAATGAAATATTTATTTTCATCAGTAGTTATTTTATTAATATTGTCTTTTAACTTTTGTTGCAATACAAAAAAGACTTAAAGAACATTTACAGTCCCTGAAAAAACTTTAACTTGATGTGTTATAATAATGACTATATTACAATTTAGTCCCTTTTGGAAACATGCAGGAATTTGTAGATCTTCACTGATTTCTCAGCTCTTTTCTCTCCTAAATTATTTCTTAATTTTGACCAAAACGCCCATGGATGGTGAAGATTCTCTCAATGGATGCAGGGCAAAAAACGAGGCTGTTTACAAAACTAACACATCCTGTTGGTAAGTTTCCTCTTTTGCCGTTTTCAATTCCATTATTTTTTACCATTTGTTTGTATGTAACTGTGTTACTTATTGCCTCAGAAAACATAGTGCCAGGAAAATAATAAGAATCAGCAATCCTAAAACACACAAAACTTGTAATCTACTCTGGATGAACCTCTATGAGCCAGTTTTGTGCACTTTCTTCTTGTTCTGCAGTTAAAAACTTCTCCCTCTGAATCTTGGACCTAACATATTAGCAAGATAGTGAAAGGGGTCTAGTAGTTGTTCCCCTCATTTCTTTATTGTGTTCTTATGGGGTAACATATCAATTAGGATTTTCTAAAAGATCACTGCATAGTTCCACAGCTTCTGCAATATTTGTGCCGCCTGTTTGAAGAAGATCTAGACTCTACAAACCTCTGATAACTGTTGGAGATGATGAGTGGCATCCTTATAAACTATAACATTATCCAAGATTTTCCTAATGTTAGCAGGAACTTCTTCAGGGTGCTCTGTTACAATTTTTACATATTTACAATAATTATAATATGGATCCAATGCTGGAATATAGCATGAATTTTCACAACTACACTTCCTTTATAACCATATGCTTATATTGTGTTAATTGTGCAAGCCAGTGATGCCAACACAATCATCTGAAATATAGCTAAGCATAACTGATAAGTAGCTAAAACTGCATGTTATCATAACAAATAATATTAATTACATAGCTAAAGCCTTTTAAAAATAATTAAATCCCTATCTCCATAATGTAAAATTATACTATTTTCTATAGCTAAATGAAAGCTCAAACAGCTAGATTTAAATATAAGCCAGTTGAAGTGGAAAACTGGCTCTGGCTGCCAAAATAACAATATTTCATTTACCAGCTTTTGCCTGTTTAATTGATTTTTTTTACTAATGAAACAGCTACAACAATGTGTTAATGTTTTGAATAAATTAATTACATAATAATTTAAAATGAACTATTTAATTGTCAATACAAAAAATCCCAATAGAACCCATAAAACCCCAATTATCTCATTGGTTTGTTTTTTTTAAAAAAAAAAATACCCATGCTTTTCACAACCCTGCTGGAGCCTGATATATGATATTGAATCATCCTCATAGAAACAGAACTGTGGCTCTAACGTTTTCTGAAGCCCTATGATTTGATCTGTTTTCCCTGGGTTGCCATCAGTTCAAACTTCTCTTGTTGATAGGTTGCCAATTAGTTGTAACCTCTTGTGTGGAGATTTGGGAAGTACTTCCACAACACATTTTCTGTGCTTCCCAAAATGCTGTTTACATCTAAATGATGTTGCAGGTGTTGTAGTAATGGTAATACATCTTGCTTCCTACTTTCCAAGCATCTTCTCCCTGATTCGCAGTATCAGTTTGCTGCTAAGTTTAGACCTTTTTTTCTTTCTAGGCAGCTTTTTCGGTATTTTTACATTCTCCACAGTAACCTTGTACTCTTAAATGCTGTCTATGTTCATGTCTTTCTGCTGGTGTTTTAGTCATCTTCCCAAGATGCTTGCTTCTGCATTCGCCAGGATCTCTATATCACCTGAGAACAATACAAAGTAGCAAGAGCATGGAATGTTAAGCTGTTGTTGCACTATTACCGGAAATCCACTGACTTCAGAAAAAAAATGCTCAGATATTTTTGTTGTTGGTAATGTGATAGTAACACAGGACCTGGAAGAAAATTTTAATCCTTAATTTATTTCACCATCTATGATATTTTATCCGTGTTCAGCATAACAAGACTGACACTGATATGTAAAAGAAGCCAGAATACCTGTTTAGAAATGTTCATATTTGGAAGCTGCTTATCACTGTGAATCAAGGAAGACCTAAAGTCTGATGTAAAAATGGTCCTATGTAAATTCTAATATTTACCTTGTACAAAATCTGCATAAAGAATAGAACATTTCTTATGTTTTTCTTGTTTTGCATTCACCAAGATCTTTAGCATCAAATTATCTTATACTTTGCAATTTGTGAACATTTTATTATTGAATAAGGTACTTTGAGTATGAAGAATATACATCTCTACTTAAGTTTGTCACCAGAAATGCACTACCCACTCGCCAGCATGCTGGCTTATACAGGCCTGGGACTGTTCGAGAGAGGTTTAGAATATGGAGGTGAGGAGAAAGAAAGTTCCAGAATAATTCCGTTATCTCCCAAAAACGCTTCTGGTGTTTACGCTGGGTGAGAGCACTTGCCAACCGGACAGTCAGTCGGTCTGCGCCTGTTATGCGAATCGTGAGTTTTTCTTGCTGGCTTTGATTCTCTTCCATCGCAATTATTTTTCCTCATTTGATTTTGTCTAACTGTTTTGCAATGTTGTCTTTCATGTCTTTCGCTGTAGCAATTATCCCGTATTTTACGAAGTCCCTTCACGGACAACTTCGGATTTAATTTTCTCTATTTCGTTCTCAATGTCGTGGTCAATTCAGATTTCATTCTCTCCATTTCGTTCATTTCTTCCTTTATTCTTCTCTTCCGGCTGTATCTTCTCCATTATGGAATTCACTGTCATTATTTCATTTCGCATCTTTTCCATTCCGGAATTTACATTCTTCATTTCACTCTACATTTTCTCCATTCCAAATATAAATTCTGTCTCTATCTTCTCCATCCCAGTTTCCAATCTCCTATGTTCTCCATTCTGGATTTCAAGGTCATCACTTCGCTTAAGATTTGAAGTTTTCCTCCATCGTGGCTTTAAATCCCACCCCTGACATCAGTATGACTTTGTCCAGTTCTCACTGTCACTTCACTAATGTTATCTAGTTCAATGATAATGAAATACGCGCGAAGCAGCCTCTTTTACCTTTCGTTTCACTCGCTGGAGGAGTTGAACACAAGACATCTCTAAGTTCTCGCAGGAGTGCACTCATCCTACAACTATCATCGCAACCTCACTCAGAGAACGCAATTTATATCATACCAGAAACCACTAATGGGGCTTATCTTTCCAAGTGAGCAGGAGATCGATCAGCGCCTATTATGCGATAACTGAGGACTGTAGCTACGTCACAAATTCTTACTAAGATGGGTTGGACTTTTTTAGCTGTTACTCCATAAAGAACGCCTATTAAAAATATTTTATTCCAAGCAATAAACATAATGGCCGCAATGAAACTATTAGCCTTAGTAGCATATTATAGGAAGCTGGCTCACTTTTTGCGTTTATACGGGGAAAGGATAGGGAAAACGGGGAGAGATGCGACGGTTCAAGGAGGAAAATATGTTTATATGGGAAAGATAGGGAAAACGTGGACAGATGAAGGCTAGACAGATGCTGAAGGAGGGGAATATGGACGTATATACAGGAGAGATAGGGAATATGAGAGAGGTACTAGACGAGGCAGGGCTTGAAGGGTAGAATATGGCTTTTATATGGGAGAGCTAGCAAACCGAAGAGAGGTATTAGGCTAGGAGGGTATGAATGCTAGAGTATGCGTTATATGGAGAGACGGGTAAAATGGAGAGGGATCCTATGCTAGTAGAGGGAAATGTGTTTATATGGAAGAGATACGGAATACGCGAAGTGCTAGGCTAGACAGAGGTTGGGGAGTAGAGTATGGTTTATATGTATGAGAGGTATAGGAAAACGAGGAGAGATGCTAAGCTAGACAGAGGCTGAAGGAGGGGAATGCGCTTTATACGAGAGTGGTAGGAAATACCCAGGGGGAAGTGTTCTAGACTAGACAGAGTTAAAGGTAGAATGTGTTTTATATCAGAGAGATATGCAACTAAGGAGAGGTATTAGTCTAGGAAGGGTTTGAATGGTAGAACATCCATTTATATGGGAGAGATACGGAAAGCGATGATAGGTGTTAGGGAGGTTAGTGTTGATGCATGTAGTAATGCCCCGTCTTCTCCTGGATAGCTCCATCCAGTATTCAGCAGGCGAGCAGATCCCAAGGGGGTTGAGTGCAGCATAGGTGTGTATGATTTCACAGGTCATTCAGAAAATATCGTAGGTATTTAGGATAATTCAAGTATCGTAGGTGTTTAGGGTAATTCAGCTAGTATCACAGGAGGGTAGATTCCAGAGGTTGAGCGTATCATAGTTGTGTATGATTTCACAGGTAATTCAAGTAGTATCGTAGGTATTTAGGCTAATTCAGCTAGTATCACAGGAGGTTAAATTCCAGGGTTGGGTGTAGCAGAGTTTCCTATTTCACAGTTCAGGTAATATCGTATGTATTTAGGGTATCTCGGATAGCAGCATAGACAGATTTCAAGAGCTGGAAGTAGCATAGCGCCGTTTGATGTCATAGATAATTCATCTAGTATCGTTGGTATTTGGAGTAATCTGAATAGTATCAAGGTGTTTGCGATAATTTAGATCAGCGATTTGTATCACAGCTATTTAATGTAGTTTCAGGTGACCCAACTAGTATCAAAGGTATTTGAGTCGTTTTAACAAGTAATTAGGCTAGTATCGGAAGTATTTACAATAAACCGGATAGCATCACAGGTGTTCATGCTAATTCAGAGCAGCGATTCGAACCACGGCTATTTAAGTTAATTTTCATATGATTCAGCTTGTAACACAGGCATTCAAGCAATTTTAAGAGGTAATTCAGATAGTATCACAGGTATTCACGGTAATGTAGAGAGTAATTAGTTTATAAAAATTTCTTATTCAATGTTACAACACTTTTATATACTTTTTTTCTAAATCATGCAAACTTTTATATGTTAAGCATTTAGTGTGTGAGACGGAGAGGGTTGTACAGTGTATAGGGCTGCAGTGAAGGTATATAGAAGTAGTATAAACTAACCCATTCGCATGGTTGAGGAGATATTTCGTTTCACCCAGCTTTATTGTTTTATAAGCCTATATTTTTATCCAAGTGTAGTGGGTTTATCTGTTAATCCTTGCTTCATTTGATAAGGATTCTAAGGGTAGATGCCAATCCCCTTTATCTAGGCCAGAGACTAGCACTAGGATTTGCCCCTAATGGCAGGGTTAATGCCTCCCTTTCCATCTTCTTTCTTCACCAGTAGTCTGCGAAGTGTAACAGCACATAGTAGACTTTTTTTTAAGATTGTAGACTCGCAGAGAGTTCATTTTGAGATCCAGGTTACATCCTTTAAGCACTGTTTGCAATGTGGTAGTATCCATACGCATATATAGTTATTCCATCCTCAGCAATGACTCTTTTATCATCAAAAGGAGTCAATGTGATTTTATCCACTTACACAGTGGTAGCAGCATGCTCATGGACGTTCGTATGATTTCGCAGGTTTTAAGACAGTACGTATAGCTGTCAAATGTAATATACTGCTTAATAGCACTAAGTTTAATACCTTTAATTTTTTTATCGAGCCTTGAATATCCAATGCATACATCTTAGGTCGTAGTCCAACAAAGCGTAGTATGATTTTGTTATTGGCATCATCTTTAAATTTTCCCAGCACCTTATCGTTCTGAATAGAGTGGCATATATGGTTGACAGGGTAATCAGCTGTATCCAGATGCTCTAGAAAACATAGCTTGTCCTGGTACACATCTTCAGTTGTTACACGATGAATGAATGAATGAATGAATGAATGAATGAATGAATGAATGAGTGAATGAATGAATGAATGAATGAATCAGTGTCCATATACATAAGCTTCAGGTTTTCAGCTCCACAATACGGCAACAACACGTTGTAATTATAGTGATACGTTAATGTCTTGGGGATGTCCAACACACTCATACCGATGTAATAGGCTTGTTGAATGCAATCTGTCGTGAGGCCATATGCACAGCAGCTAGATTAGCAGCATATATTGTCCTGTCGATAAACGTAGGCTTGGCGATCAACCTTTCTAGCGTCTTCTCGTTTATAACCAGCCGTATATCCACACGATTGCGCAAGTTCTCCATAGTTTTTCGAAACATGGCGTTGTTGAAGAGTTTGTAGAGGTCCTTCTCGAAATCATTTTCAGCCTGTTGTTAAATTCCACGTAAGATTTTAACCACTGTGACTGTCGGAATTACAGCACACGATGGATTTTTGTTAGCCGTAGTCCACGATTAAGAGCTTGCACCAAAGTCATGTAATGTACTACGTACTTCTTTCGAAGTCCAAGATGAGGTATCGATTTCTTGTAGATGATTCTTTGGGCTTCATACATCGGGCAGGAAAGGTAGATCGTTGTGTAGATCGTGAAGTACTGCAGGATATTCGATGTCGACATCTAATGTATATCCATGAACATCATCTTCTTGTAGTATTCTATGTCAATTTCTTCAGGAAAAACCCACTCAAATCCTCCATAAGGAAAGACGTGGCACATTGCCCAACCATGTTGGTTATTGGTGTCATGTGTATAATAAATTGGGCTGGTCTCGACGGATCATACTTATCAATATACGCGTTATTAGCCTCTGTATACCGATGGGAAACTTGGCATAAACCGCCTCTTATGCCGGATTCCACCATGAGTAGTTGATCATAATCTTGTAACAGTTCCAGCTTAATTCCAGTATTCAGTAACATGGCGTCCAATATAAGTCCTGGAGAGGTGAAATAATGAGCGGGATCGACTTTGTGTGTTTTGAGGGTTTGATCTCTAAATGTCTCAAAGACATCAGCTAGAGGTTAAGTAGAGGTCGCTGTACCCGCCCAGGTTTCTCACATTAAACAGCTCCCATACATTTCTAGCATGGTAGTAGCCAGCATCACTAATTTCTTCTTCACTTCATCTATTGTAGAATAAGTCGGAGGCAAGCAGGTTTCGTTCAAAACATCGCATGACGTGACGTAATCATACGGTAATACTCCCTGACGAATCATCAACTTCAATTTGTCTTCATCGAAGTGCTTCAGTGTTTAAGAATACGATGTTAGATTTTTCACTAGCTTATCCAGCTTGTACTGAGGAACCTAAAGCTATCCACAAACCGAAGCTTTATATCTCCTACATACTTGGAGAATGATATATAACTTTCTTCAGAGCTAGGAATTACTTCCATCTGCTCACTTGTACATCCCAACTCCTTAACAATGAAGTGTTAGTCATACCCACTGAGGTTGTGCATGAACACTGGAATATATCTAGGTGTTTTGCAGGCTAAATTACGTTCATTATGTAGACTTTCACGATATTCACCACTGATGTGATCATGGTCGCGTAGTTTGTAGTTCTCTTCATTAAAGGGTTTTCCATACAAGTAGCCTACTGTAGAGTTGAAATCCTGCTGCTGTTGATCTGTAAGTTTCAGAGGCATGGCAGATTTGTATATATTATGAATTTTCTTTGCAAGGGATGACAGATATTCCATAAACTTCTGAGCAGCATCAACATCGCGATATACACAGCGGTCCCTCAGCCATCTGGTCGATAATCGCGATGCGTGTTTCGCGCGCTATATTCAGCGTATCTGTTTATTATTCTCGTTATTGATACTGATACCATATTACTGATTTTATGAACAAGTTTTTCAAAATATGTGTACGTAGTGACGTTTTCCAATACTGCCACTCAATAGTAGCAGGTCACGGTGTTCAGGTAGTTCAGTCTCAGCAACCTTTAGGGGATACACTTCTTGCTTCTCATCCAACCCGAAGACGTTGATAGACATACTGTTAAGCTTCTCAAACTTTGATATTTGAGAAAGTGGAGTTGGGTGAGAAACACAGCTGAAGTCATATTTATTTTGAGGTTGCTTGTATTTGCTCATCCGTAGCACTCTTCTCAGCGTATTTACCTAATACGGAATATATGAAGCATGTTAGAAAGATAATTTATGTATTAAACATCTGTTATTCCTTACTGACTGTATGTTTTCTCGTTTTGATAGTTTCAAACCAATCGTGAGGTGATTTGAAGAATTAAATGGCTAATACTCTGGTATTTCAATAGCATCAATGCCTTTTAATGATATAACGTGATGGCAGTTAATACATTTAATTCAACTCTGAACCACAACATAAAAGCTATTTTGTTGTATACCACTCATTTTAGCGTCCTGCACGTATTAACCTCCGCCAAATGACATGACACCCTGAAAATGGATGTCTGGCTCTATCAAACACGTTCAAACTTGTCCCATAACTACCTGTATATGGTCGCTCTGCGCGTATTAACTTCTGCCATATAACATCACACCCAGAGACAGGATGTCTGGCTCTATCATACAGTTTAAACTCGTCCCGGAACTACCTGTATATTCTGTCACACCAACAAGACAAGTATTCTCACACGTTCATTCCCACAGATCTTTCCATTCAAAGCCTACCACCACCACCACCACCACCCATTGTACAAGCTAACACCATTTCTATTACCACAATAGTTTAGAAGCAGACGCTTAAAAGATGGGATAGAAAACTTTCTCCCCTTGTTTATTCAATCCATCTATATACTGTATTATTTCATGTTGCAATTCCCTTTTCAATTCTTCCTTTCCATCTTCCCTTTATTCTCCAAAGAATCAGTATACAATATCACATTCCTATATGCTCAATACTCAGTTCTCGTAGAAAACCACCACATTTCACATCAGGAGCAAAGTAACTTTTCCGGAGTTACACAGATTTTAAGCTTCTAGAGTAGAACCAGGTATTGGTGTTAATAAATGTATTTTAGTAATTTAGCTCCCTGCATCAACATCTACCATTTAATCTTTACTTGAACCCGGTAAGATTCATAGTTTTGAAGATATATGAAATCACCTTTTCAGGGTGCGAACCGAGTACTTTAAATTATGTCACGATAACGATATTTCTAGATAGATACTCTGTTTACTTTTTATTTGACGTGTCTATCTAAGTTAGCTCCAAAGATATTAAATTTATAAGTAAATTTCCTTGAATCAGTATTCGAACACAGAGCTTAAGGATCAAAACGCCTGAACACCTGTATAACACGTATTGAAATGTAAGACTTTCGACGCTTAATCACCGTTTTATTATTAATATTGAGTTTATAATTTATCTAAAGGGTCCCTGCTCCCTCTACCAATACAGCGACCTCGGGAACTGGAATTCATTGTGCTAATTAGTCTTGAGGTGTTAACATCGTATTCTCTCCAAGAATAATCAGCTTTCTAAAGTGTTATCAAGGTGAAGAGGTCTACATTTCCTTGAAGAACCATTAATACGTTATTACATCGAAAATAAAGATGAATAACTCTGCATATAATCATATCATTCCTAGTGCATCAGGATATTCTTGCGGTAAATGTGGAAAGAAATTTCTAAGAGTATAGGGTAAAAGAAGACAAGAGATGGGTTGTAAGAAGCTCTTCAAGTGTAAACATTGTGGCATCAACTTCAATGACAGTTATAAGGGTCAGCGTCATGAAGTATGTGAAATAAGCAGACCTGAGAAAAAAAAGCAGATTGGAACCTACTAACATCAAGTATTATCTACAATGGAGGAGTGTGACATGAAACAATATGAAACTTCATTCGATTGACGCTTGAAATCGTATACCATACGATGCGAATCATCTAAGGGTCTGAATATCTACCTGCATGAGACAAAATAGCGGATAATCCAGGCTGTACATAAAGAGTATTCACAAGAGAGTGAAAATTAATCTGCTAGCTGAGTGTCGATTTGTTAACATTATCGGATAAACCGGTTAGATAACCTTTAAAAGCCGGAATCAGCCTGTGTTTCTAGAAACGGATCTGGACTCTATGCTGGAAACGAAATTCAAGAAATTAATTACTGAAATGGAGGAATCACAGCTTAAGGGTGGCAAGTGGGACCTGCTTGTTATGGAAGGGGCTCGCCTTCGTATTAAGAACTACAATCCGTTACGGGGAAGTAGCTACATACCACTACCACCATCTGTTGAAGCAAGAGCCTGCATAAACATCCAGAACTATACCTACGAGCAATGCTTCATGTATTCTGCATTAGCCAAATTCGTTGTGAAGAATGCGTTACGGGTGAGCAAATACAAGCAACCTCAAAATAAATATGACTTCAGCTGTGTTTCTTACCCAACTCCACTTTCTCAAATATCAAAGTTTGAGAAGCTTAACATTATGCCTATCAACGTCTTCGGGTTGGGTGAGAAACAAGAAGTGTATCCCCTAAAGGTTGCTGAGACTGAACTACCTGAGCACCTGACCTGCTACTACTGAGTGACAATATTGGAAAACGACACTACGTACACATATTTTGAAAAACTTGTTCGAGGTCATAAAACTAAGCATAAAGAAAGTGTTTATACCTGTAAGCGTTGTTTTACACATTTCTATGATCAGCGTGGACGAAGTGGACTGGAAAAAATACAAGAACATGCATCCTCTGTAATCAACATGGCGTTGCAGGAGTAGTTATGGCTACCAAGGAGAAATCAATTGTTCAATTTAAAAATTTTGAAAGGATGTTGTAACTACCTTACGTTACCTACACAGACTTTGAAAGCATTCTCGCTCCATGTCATATGTGTATAACCAATCCTGAAACTTCCCATACAACTCCTTATCAGCAGCATGTACCCATGAGTTTCTGTGTTTACGTGAAACCTAGTCAATCTTTTGAACACCTGGGAACTGATCTTCCTAGGCATCCCTATGTATTTCGCGGTGTTGATGCTGCTCAGAAATTTATGGAATATTGTGACATATCATTAGCATTATTGCGTACGTGACCTGCTGGCTCAGATCGGATATTGTGCAAGAGTGGAGGGGATGAAAAACCAGTTCTAGCGTAGCGTACCCACGCCGAGTTTAGCGTGAGTTGAGGCAGTCGAGTCGAGGTTCTGCTAGTAGCAAGGTCAGAGTGCGTGCCGCCTATCCATGCGTGTAGCATGGCGTCCCAACCGACAGGTAAGTAGGTATTGTAATTCCTTTTTATCACAATATACATTTAACATCTAAGCAGTTATAGTATGAATTTCTATAGTAGATAGACCCTTCCCTCATCCACGTCATGAATTTAGAATATTATTAGGAACCTTTTGGTATATTTTTCATAATTTCGTTGAGCGCGCCTCGTCGGACCTCGCATAATTTGTGATAAATATTCTATATGTTCACGGTACCTGCTCTACCCCCCATTGAACTAGAATAATAAAGAGGTTACGACAATATCTCTCATCCCTTGCAAGATAATTGATAATATATACAAATCTGCCATTCCTCTGAAACTTACAGATCAACAGCAGCAGGATTTCAACTCCTCTACAGTATGCTACTTATGTAGAAAAGCCTTTGCTGAAGAGAACTACAAAGTATGCGACCGCGATCACATCAGTGGTGAATATCGTGGAAGACTACATAATGAATGTAATTTAGCCTGCAAAACACTTAAATATATTCCAGTGTGCATGCACAACCTCAGTGGGTGTGACTGACACTTCATTGTTAAGGAGTTGGGATGTATAAGTGAGCAGGTGGAAGTAATTCCTAGCTCTGAAGAAAGCTATATATCATTCTCGAAGTAGTGTAAAGCTTCGGTTTGTGGATAGCTTTAGGTTCCTTAGTACAAGCTTTAATACGCTGGTGAAAAATCTGACATCGTATTCTGAAACGCTGAAGCACTTCGGAGAAGATAAGTTGAAGTTGATAACTCATCAGGGAGTATTTCCGTATCATTACGTCACGTCATGGGATGTTTTGAATGAAACCTGCTTGCCTCCTAAGGACTTCTTCAACAATAGATTAAGTGAAGAAGAAATTAGTGATCCTGACTGCAATCGTGCTAGAAATGTATGGGAGCTGTTTAATGTGAGAAACCTGGGCGAGTACAGCGAACTCGACTTAACTTGATTCACTTCTTCTAGCTAATGTCTTTGAGACATTTAGAGATCAAACCGTCAAAAAACACAAAGTCGACTCCGCCCATTATTTTACCTCTCCAGGACTTATATGGGACGCCATGTTACTGTAAACTGGAACTGTTACAAGATTATAAACTACTCATGGTGGAATCCGACATAAGAGGAGGATAATGCCAAGTTTCCCGTCGGTATGCAGAGGCTAATAACGCTTATATGGATAAGTATGATCCGTCGAGGCCAACCTAAATTACTACATACGACGACACCAATAATTAATATGGGTGGGCAATGTGCCACGCCCTCCCTTATGGTGGATTTGAGTGGGTTTCTCCTAAAGAAATCAACATAGACTACAAGATGATCATCATGGATATACATTAGAAGTCGACATCGAGTATCCTGCAGAACTTCACGATCTACACAACGATCTACCTTTCCTGCCCGAGGGTATGAAGCCCAAAGAATCATCTACAAAGAAATTGATACCTCACATTGGACTTCGAAAGAAGTACGTAGTACATTACATGACTTTGAAGCAAGCCCTTACGGCTAACAAAAATCCATCGTGTGCTGTAATTCCGACAGTTACAGTGGTTAAAATCTTACGTGGAATTTAACATGCTGAAAATGATTTCGAGAAGGACCTCTACAAATTCTTTAACAACGCCATGTTTCGAAAAACTATGGAGAACTTGCGTAATCGTATGGATATACGACTGGTTATAAACGAGAAGACGCTAGAAAAGTTTATCGCCAAGCCTACCTTTATCGACAGGTATGCTGCTTGTGCTTATGGTCTCACGACAGATTGCATTCAACAAGCCTATATACATCGGTATGAGTGTGTTGGACATCCCCAGACATTAATGTATCACTATAATTATGACGTGTTGTTGCCGTATTATGAAGCTGAAAACCTGAAGCTTATGTATATGGATACTGATTCATTCATTCATCGTGTAACAACTGAGGATGTGTACCAGGACAACTACGTTTTCTAGAGCATCTGGATACAGCTATTACCCTGTCAACCATATATGCCACTCTATTCAGAACAAGAAGGTACTGGGAAAATTTAAAGATGAGGCCAATAGCAAAATCATCCTACGCTTTGTTGGACTACGACCTAAGATGTATGCTTAGATACTCAAGGATCAATGATAAAAATTCAAGGTATTATACCTAGTGCTATTAAGCAGTACTTTGCATTTGACAGCTATAGAGACTGTCTTAAAACCCGTGAAATCATAAGAACGCTCATGAATCTAATTCTATCACGTGAGCATGCTATTACCATCGTACAAGTGAATAAAATCGCATTGACTCCTCTTGATGATAAAAGAGTTATTGCCAATGGAATAACTACATATGCGTATGGACACTACTCCATTACAAACAGTGCTTAAAAGAATGTACCCTGGATACTTTCTGTTAAAAAAGGTTTACTCATGTGCTGTTACACCTAGCAGACAACTGGTGAAGAAAGAAGAAGATGGAAGGGGAGGCGTTAACCATGCCATTCGGAGGAAATCCTAGAGCTAATCTCAAGCCTAGATAAAGGGGATGGGCGTCTAACCTTACAATCCTTATCTAATGAACAAATGATTAACAGATAAAGCTGCTATAGTTGGATAAAAATGTAGCTTTATAAAATAATAAAACTGGCTAAAGCGATATATCTCCTCAACCATACGAATGGATTAGTTTATACTACTTCTATATACCTTCACTGCAGCCCTATACCCTGTTTAACCCTCTCCGTCTCACACACTAGCTGCTTAACACATAAAAGTTTGCAAGATTTGGAAAAAAAGTATATAGAAGTGTTGTAATACTCGATAAGAAATGTTTATAATCTAATTACTCTATATTACGGTGAATACCTGTGATACTATTTGAATTACCTCATAAAATTACTTTAATACCTGTCTTACAAGCTGAATGATATGAAAATTAATTTAAATAGCCCTGGTTGGAATCGCTGCTCTGAATTACCATGAACACCTGTGATGCTATCCGGTTTATCCTAAATACCTCCGATACTAACCTAATTACTTGTTAAAATGACTCAAATACCTTTGATACTAGCTGAATCACCTGAAACTACATTAAATAGCTGTGATAAAATAGCTGATCTAAATTGTTCCAACAGATACTACTCTGATTACCCTAAATACCAACGATACTACCTGAATTACCTATCAAATCAAACGGCGCTATGCTACACCCAAATCTTGAAATGTGTCTATGATACTATCCGAGTTACCCTAAATACCTACGATATAACCTGAACTGTGAAATAGGAAACTGTTACACCCAACCCTGAAATCTATCCTCCTGTGATACTAGCTCAATTAGCGTACTTGAATTAGCTGTGAAATCATATGACTATGATGCGCTCAACCTCTGGAAGCTATCCTCCTGTGATACTATTTAAATTACTCTAAACACCTGCGATACTTGAATTATCTTAAATACCTACGATGCTATCTGAATTACCTGTGAAATCATACACACCTATGCTGCACTCAACCCCCTTGGGATCTGCTCGCCTGCTGAATACTGGATGGAGCTATCCTGAAGAAGACTGGACATTACACACGCATCAACACTAACCTTCCTAACACCTATCATCGTTTTCCCTATCTCTCCCATATAAACGCATACTCTACAATCATACCCTTGCTAGACTAATACCTCTCCTCAGTTTCCTATCTCTCTCATATAAAACACATTTTACCTTTTAACTCTGTCTAGTCTAGCACCCCTCTCCACTCGTATTCCCTACCACTCTCGTATAAAGCCCATTCACCTGCTTTCAGTCCCTGTCTAGCCTAGCATCGCTCCACGTTAACCCTATCTCTCTCGTATAAAAGACATACTCTACCCTTCAACTCTGTCTAGCCTAACACCTCTCATACATATAAACCATACTCTACTCCTCAACCTCTGTCTAGCCCAGCATCCCTACCCGTTTCCCTATCTTTTCCATATAAACGCATACTCTAATCCTCAACCTCTGTCTAGCCTAGCTCTTCTCCTCGTATTCGCTATCTGTCCCATATAAACACATTTCCCTCTCCTAGCATAGGACCTCTCTTCGTTTTTCCCGTCTCTCCATATAAACGCATACTCTACCATTCAAACCCTACTAGCCTAATACCTATCCTCGGTTTGCTAGCTCTCCCATATAAAAGCCATATTCTACTCTTCAAGCCTTGCCTAGTCTAGTACCTCTCTCGTATTCCCTATCTCCCCTGTATGTAAGTCCATATTCCTCTCCTTCAGCATCTTGTCTAACCTATTATCTGTCCACTTTTCCCTATCTTTCCCATATAAACGCATTTTACTCCTTCAACCGTCGAATCTCTTCCCATTTTCCCTATCCTTTCGCATATAAACGCAAAAAGTGAGCCAGCTTCCCCTATAATGCCACTAGCCTTGGAGGAATGGTAACCAAACAGAAGACAGTGAAACCAAGGGTAATGCGTTCCTATATGGGCGGGAAAAAAAGCAAACTTTGGAAGCGTATATTTGTCGAAGGCAAAAATAGTTTCCGTGGCCGGTTCACAATGGTGTATCCGCACGCGTATCTTTAGCTTCGTTCTATTGTCACCTTTTATATTCAGTGCCAGATACCCAGTATGCGCTGATAGCCGAGCGGTTATAAATAGGTGCGTAGCAATGAGGCCTACCGAGGTTCATATCCTCAACCACAGATTTTCTTTTTTCTTCAGAAAAACGCAGTGTTTGTTACGCATATTATAATATAATATCCAGTAGCTAAGGCTTAATTGATTTCAAGGCATTTATGCTCACACATAAAAACTTAAACTCTCTCCTTTTCGTTTTCACACTAAACATGAAATAAGTAAATATTATATTCCTAAATAAAAACGCAAAAAAAAAAAAAATCTGATGTGTTACACTCACATGACTTTCTCTACTCTTGTACAATCTATTTTTACAAACGCCTATTCTCCATATGCTTCATATTAATCGAGATATCGAGATGTCAATCTTACTTGTAATTTTCTTGTAGATGCAAGGGGAATATGGTAGCTTTTAAGCGATAGTCAAATATTTTATCGCTGGTTGCTATGTGGCGCATTCCATTCTCTTTGCATGTCCAGGACATAAAAAAATGAATAACGAATTTGAGAAAAAGTATAAGTATTGGAAAATTTAAGGAAATAACAAGCAATATCTCGAAAACGGTTCACTCAACAAAAAAAATGTATATGATATAAGTTGTGTATTTTAACGCGATCTACATTTTTTGTGTAGTAAAATTTTGTCTATCTCTTATGGTTTACCAGTTATGCAAAAGTCGTTCATAATGAAGAATACTTTTGGAGACATTCCCAGAAATTTCGAGATATACATTTCATTTCTCATGACATTATCTTAAACATATGATATTTTCATCAAAATCGTTAGAGCCATTTTTGAGAAAATTAAAATTTTCGAAAAATGTTCCATGTAAAGGGTAGTCTGGGGTGGGGGATTTTCTTGAAAATCTTCGTGTCGCATCTCTGGAAGATACTGAACGTAAATACCAAGTTTGGTGTTTATCCGACTGTTAGTTTTTGAGTTATGCTGTTCACAGACACACACACAGACACACACACAGACACACAGACACACACACAGACACACACACGGACATGTTTCCAAAAATGCTTTTTTTGGATTCAGGAGGTCTCAAAACATGTATTTCCGG
The DNA here is from genome assembly GCA_030765065.1 of Deroplatys truncata. NCBI lineage: Eukaryota > Metazoa > Arthropoda > Insecta > Mantodea > Mantidae > Deroplatys > Deroplatys truncata. The sequence continues at coordinate 178,227,677 of CM060975.1, read as the reverse complement.
TGAAATCTCGGTATCGAATTTTTGGGTGGAATGCAATACTTCCCCTACTTACTATACGTAGTAGAGAAAGTAATTATAGATGGATTGTTTCGTTGTGACGGCTTATCTGTATTCACAGTAGTTGGGCAAGTCCATTTATTTTCTGGAAGGGGTGTTGGGTCAGTAGTAACAGAGCAGCAGGCGGGTTACACAACGTGAGATAAAGGGACATCACCGCGGGATCCCAGTAAGTGTTGTTCCACGCAAGGGGAATACTACTCCCCACACTTGACTATCTTCACCTCCTCTGCATTTCTGCCGTGCCACGAGAAGAACGTCTACCTGTCACTTAATATAGGGTGTAGAAACCCTCTGCTTCTATTACTGCCCACATTCCACGGGCATGGATGTCAAATGCCTAATCAAATTTTCACGAGAGGATACTTCCTCCCAAGCATCCTTTATTTGATCCCAAAAAACCTCCTTTGCCTTTCAGGCCAATTTAACTCGAAAACTTACTTCACCTCTACCCATACATTTTCAATAGGATTCAAATCTGGTGAGCAAGGAGGCCAATTAATCACTGTGATACCTTACCTTTGCAAGAACCAGTTTGAAACCTGCTGACTTGTGTGGACAGGGTGGTTATCCTACTGGAATTCCATCACTCCATTGGTATATCTAGTCCTTATAGAAGGAACTATAGTGTTTTTGAGGATGTCTTTATGCCGCTGGCTATTTAATGTGCCATCAAACTATCACAACACACCTACGCCATCTCGTGACATCCAACCCCAACACGATATCGATACGCGACCTTGGCGATCCATCTGAAATTAAGTTTTATTTATGCACGCTCTTTAACCACTGCGGCTCTTAGCGCCCTTATATCGTTCTATATTGGGCGTGAAAGACCGGAAAGTTTGCTCAGATGCCTCTTTATCAGGCTTGAGGTTCTTTTACGTGCCGTAAATCTACGACACGGACCACCGGCTTTACTTCCCTTTCGGAGGAAGCCGTGCTAAGGATTTTTAGGCCCGAAAAAAATCCATCGTCCTCCGCCGGGTTTTAACCCGCGACCTGGAGAAATAAAGGCTATTTGTGTCACGTATTTTGCGTCGTAACGTTTTCCTCTGGGGGCGGTAGACATTCTCCTCCATTTGTAGATGCAAATGACACCTCGTCTGTAAATACACTGTCGTTCGTGAAAATTGCAATACCAAGAAGGAAATGCATGAATTCAATGAATTTATTACCACAGGCTAGGTACATGACACGTAAAAATGATAAACTTTTCAAATCTATACATGACCTTTGAATCCTAATATTCAGTATTTGGTGTGGCCTCCATGCGCTGCAATTAGAGCTGCTATACACCCTGGCATTGAATCAAAAAGTTCTGAACAAGTTCCTGAGGAATTTCCCTCCACGCAGTTCGTATTCGAACCCACAAATCCGTGACACTGGTTGGTGGAGGACCGTGATGCACCAGGTGCTGACCAACCATAATCCAGACATGTTCGATGGGCGACATCTAAGGTGAACGTGCAGGCCAGGGAAGCAATGGTACCCGTCGCTCTTCGAAGGTTTGTACATTCCTCGCAAATGTGGCCGGGCATTGTCCTGTTGAAATGTGGCCTGTGATGATGCCTGAAGCAGGGGAGTACCTCAGGCTCTACAACCACCGTTAGGTACCGGTTGCTGTTCAAAGTGCCCTCAATTCGTAGGAGGCGAGATCGGTTTTTGTAACCAATGGCGCCCCACATCACACCTGATGTTTTCCCGCTATGCCGCTCAACAATGCAGCCCTCCAGGTTGCGTTCATCACGGTACCACCGGACTACCATCACTGTAGGACACGTTGAAGCGGGACGCGTCCGAAAAGACTACATTTTGTCACTCAGCACCCCAGTGACGGTGTTCACGTGCCCATTGCAGTCGGAGGAGGTTGTGGTTTCTGGACAATGGAAGCCGACGTAATGGCATGCACGCAACCACTCCAAACTGCAGCAGACGGCGACGAACCGTTAATGCAGACAAGTTCACACCTGTTGCGTGCTCCAGCGTCGAACCAACTCTGTGGATGAAGCTGCACGGTCCGTTATGGCCATGCGGCAAGATGACGGTCATCCCGTGCTGTGGTCATGTTCCGTGGTCCAGTACTCGTTTTTCGCTGCATATGAGCCTCATCTATTCACTGCTTCCACAAACGCATCACTGCCGTAGTAGCATGCCCTGTACGAGCCGAAATGTCACGGTATGACAAACCCATTTCCCGGAGAACGATCATTCCACCCCGTTCAAACCAGCTCACATGTCAGTATGGCTCCCTTTGACGTCGACGAGGCATATTGGCACCAGTTTATTGTTTTCACCTTGCTTGACAGCTCTGCACTGACTACACTGGGCGCAACACTGACCTTGTCGGACCGACACGAGAGGGCTCTTCTCGGCCTACGTGTACCCTATCTCTCTGCAAACCTAACCACGTATTGCTTGTACACTCTTCTACACTTCCACCAAGTGTGGAGTTATTCGGGAAATTCTTTCTTGGTGTTGCAATTTTCACAAACGGCAGTGTATAACACTAATACAATCCTATTTCTTCTACAAATGCGAGGCAATAAAATGTGATCGTCTATTAGGCGCTGCTTCTTAACTGCCGATCGAGCAAAGAGTCCTGCTGTAATCAATCATGCCGGAAGGGATTTCTATCTGCCTCTTCTATAAGTGCAGTGTCTTGATCAGGAGCAAGAAAAAGTTTTCGACCCGAATCAGGTCAACGATGAACCATTCCTTCCCTGGATGACCGCACCATCTCGTAGCAGTAAATATAAGGACTTCAAGTGCCCTTGCAGCCTGAGCTGGAGTGTCTCCAGCAACATTTACTAACGAAGGAGATATCTCCTTGTAGCCTTGTCTTTATGTGTGCGCTCAGTCACAGCAAAAGTCAGTAGGGGGGTGCGCATGATCACGCCAGTGCCATTCATAACTAAAGAATGAGACAGAGAGATTGCATATCTAATATTAAGTCAGTTAAATAGTTGGTTTAGTTTTTCACTTTATGATTCTTATTAATATGGCATTTACTTTGAAAACAAACAGTAATGTGTGTTTTTATGCATGAATGGCTTAAAATGAATAAATATCTTATGCATGGAAAACATAGGGCATTGCCATATATTTAAGAAATTAAAATTTAAATAATAAAAAACAAAACATACCAGGTTGTTCCAATTACGAGACACATGCGTTTCACCGCTCGGCTACCATGCATACAACCACAATGAAAGCACTTATTTATCGCATAGCTTTAAAACGAACGCAGAGTGGTATTAAATCGTGTATTGTGAACACAGCGTCAGCGAATGCTTCGGGCGTTTTCCAAATTGAACTTTCACTCTCACTTTTGCTCATTTATTTTGTCTTAGGTTGTACATAAAACCAGACAAGTAGTATCAAAACTCTGAGTAACCTTTATTCTACTTCTACATAAGTATGTAGTGAAGCTTCTGAACTTCAACGTCTTTTACTATTCCTTGTGTACTTAAGGTTTGTTGTATTTTCTCTTTGTGTTGTAATCGACCTCATTACCATTGTATACCAAATAAGAAGAAACTTACGTTAGGATAACACTCAAAATTACCCAACCGAATTAGTTTATAACTAAGAAGATAATCGCACTCAATACGCCATTAGACAATGACAGGTAGAGTATGCTAGTCAGTTGGCCAATCAAAGCCGTACTACACTGATAGTAATTCACCCTCGATTACTACACTGATAGTATTTCATGGAGGTGCACTGATTTTTAATTTGTATTAATGCAATGAGTGAGATCACGTAGGCTGTGACTACAATAATAGCAACTGTAGATAATTTAACGCCACAAAAGTAAGAACAAAAGTATGGTGTGGAACCAATTTTCAGAATACTGAACGGAGAGAAATTATAAAATTGACGGCTCAGTTAGCGACAAAGAGATTGCTTCCATTCTACAGGACTGGGGATATAACATGAGAAAGAACGGTGAGAATTGCAAAGAAACGGTAGTAAAAATGATCTGGAATGTAACAGCTAAATGATACAAGAAAAACTGTATAACGAGCATAATAGCAGAATAGATCCTTTCACAGACGTCACATTCAAAGCAGCTAGAGATGCGCGAAATGCCAAAAGACGAGAACTGCAGTCAATGCCCTAAAAAAGAAAAACAAGTGCAGCTCCATTATCAACCACCATATAGAATGCAGAAGTTCTATCAAATTGCAGCTTACGAACTTGCATGGAGAGTGTCAGAAACAGCCAACTGTATTCTGGAACACTTTAAGGAAGAATTTGACAACCGACGTTAAACCTAGTAACGAATTGAATATAACCAGATATCTCTAAAGCAACACAAGATGGATCTCACAAAATGGCAGATTCTAAATGGCTAGTGAAGACTGAGGCTGAAAAATGCCCTGTGGAACTTTTAAAAAGATATTGTCCAAGAGAACTACAGCAATAACACAAATATTTTTCTTAATGTCAAACCCTCTTTGGAAGGTTGCAAATAATTGGTACAAAAACATTCCAGTGAAAGAAACGAAATTATGAAATGGACTCGATTAGCAATAATAAGTATTGGTCTTGATGTAGCATCCAAAAAAATCAAAATCATTCCATCCGCTCTTCAGCAGTGTCGAATTTGGTAGAATCTGAACTAGAGGAACATCAACTCATCACGTTAACAGGCATGCCAAAGCGAGTTCCATTAAACCATATCTGAACATAATAAGCAAGGAACGTTACTACATTATGATTGAAAATTTGCGAGGAAACGTTAATTGCATCAGTAGCAGTAATCAAACTGTCAATTCAGAACCCAAGGGTAAAGTATAAATTACAATTGCACTATCAATACTTATTATTATTAAATTATTTCCTAACCTCAGTTACCTGTAACTTAGTCAATTGTTTCATATGTTGTTTCAATAAAATCATAATATTTTAGAGGTCCTAGGCATTTGTTTCCTTCTAACAAACATGCATCATAATCATTGCAGTGATTAACAAACACGGTTGGCGCTAAACTAGGTAAGTTCATAATAAATTTTTGGCGTGATTATCTAGCCGAGTAGCACTCATGCTACTAGTTTTACACGGCAATTTAATTTCTGTTTCAAACTGATGCATCTTTTCATAAGATAATTATGAAAAGTATTCGTTAACCTCGATTAAAAACTATCAGCACTAATGCTACTACTGTTGATAGTTTTTCTTGATAATACCAAAATCGTGTTTCGGCTGCTGGCTTGGATGAAGTGGGGGGGTCACCTCATTTCATTGAATATTAGTATCAGGATACTAAAGTTTCCCTAATGTGAAATCTTGGAACCAAAGAGAAAACACAAAAGTTTAAAATGTCCTCTACAGGCAATCGCAGATGAAAAAAGTTCGCATGTGTTTATCTTCGACCACAACATCCTAGTCTGGAATACATGCTTTAGTTAATTATTCATCATTTGGACAACTGAATGGATGCTCGCAAAAACAAGCTGCTCACAAAATTTTAAAGAACTAAGTTACATGCGTTTATCTACTGCAGAAACTTCAATATATCCTGAGTTCGGCTAACCTCACGGAAATCAATGTGATGAGATCCAAAGCTTGTAATTTTATGACAATTTATTAAAAACATGTCATTTGTTTTGTTACAGCACACTTAGGCATGGTAACTGAGATAGAATGCCGCACAGTTGTGTTACTATTGGCATAGTCAATAAGAATTTAGGCAAGGCAGTTTACCTACATACTCTCAGATGTTACTGAATTTAACATGTGTTAAAATTCAGGATAACGTAAGAAACCTGTAGTTTCTTTTCTTTATTTCTTGGCCCGAGATGAAGACTGCCAAAAATGAACCTTGGGTACCATTTTTTGTGATATTCAGCAAATATTAAAACGATCTATCTGTGAAAAAATTCCAAATATTTGGGTCTTTCAATTTAAAAGATAATATTTTTAATATTAAAAACCAAAAATAGCCATTCCTTTTTTCTAAAAACGCCAATCACGATTGACTTCAAAGTTTTATTGTTGATTAGTACCGTTGAAAAGAACTTCCGCTTCGGAGTTTAATGGTTTTTAAAGAATGTTCGTGTTTTAACTTCCGTAGCTAATTTATTTACTGCAATGTTCGTTTATTTTTTAATTTTTTGTCTCAAAAACACGAATCTCAAAAATTCTGAGAATTTTACAGGAGTTGTATCTCTAAGGGTACTTACTTACACGTACTTTAAAAGGAAAGAACACCACTTCAGCTCTGAAATTTTTCATAACGTTTTGTTTTTAAAGAACTCACTCTCGGACCAATGTGCTTAACACGATGGAATAAGAATGATAAATTAAACAAAATTGGAACTGGTGAAATGTTTTTATCCTTCTGTATTTTCTTAACATAAAACTTTCCAGATCATTAAAGGTCTTCTGGAACAATGCGAAAGCTTTCGGATAATTCCAGAATGTAACAGAACCTTCTAGAACAATCGGGATATCCGGATAACTCCAGACTGTAACAGCCTTTTAAAACATTCTGAAACCATGCAGATAATTCTGTGTATTTGACCTAGCTTATAAACGGGGCACAGTTCAGTTGTCAACCGGCAAAAAAATAAGAGCAGTTCACCAAATTTGTGGTCCAACATTACTGTAAGCTTTAAGCTTTTGTGAGGATTCTGGTGATTGAGTTGTAGGGGTTTTGTTGTAAGACCCGAGTTTGAAATGTATTCTGACTGGGGCCACTGGAGAGTGAAGGCGTGTGCTGACCAACTGCATGTCCATAAGAGTGATATATTTTTATCAGGTAGGTAGGTAGGTAGGTTTCCTAAGGTAGGGATAAAGAACGATAATTTCAAGACCGTTTCAAAGTTGAGATATTTTCAGTGATGACTCTGTTCTACATGACTTAACTCAACATTGACACTAACTGAACAAGAAGTAGTTTCCCACGGTATGGATGATGCAGAAGAACCTGAATCGATCAGGTATAGAGGTAGGTGTTAGTCCTGTTAAGAAACCATGGTCAGTGAAGTCAAGCTGTAAGCTGTATGCATCAAGAAAGCGCAAAGAAATTATTGAAGCTGTGGGGTAGTACAGAAGATTCCAAATGTATTCCGGTGGACCAGAGGGTGCACAGGAAGAGGGGTAAGGAATGTCTTCTCGACTATCATGTCTGGCTATAGCCGACAGTAAGCGCCGGTATCGTCTCAAAGGTCACATTTACTTTTGCGTATGCTCGTATAATTCAGTGGCCTGGCTCTAAGAGGAAAGAAGACGAAAATAAATACTTTTCTCTTTACTACATCTTCCCAAGCGAAATAAATTAACATTTTCTTTACATAATATGCCGTTTAAAAAGCAAATATTGCGCTATTTATGAAGGTGCTACTGAAGTTTAATATGCATTATTAAGCAATTTTCTTGAGAAAGAAGGTTCACATAATGTATATCTTGTTTTTAAAGTTTGTTGATGATGATGATGATGATGATAGTTCCATAATTACCAAGCAATGGACTGTTCTAAGCAAACTCCGACAGCAGAGGGTATTTATTATCTAGAATATGTTTGTTTTGCTTTTTAATCTTCATAGGATTGATCACAACGTTTAGCGCTAAGTGTATAGTTCCATACAGTTGGCACATTCAATAATTCTGATAATATTCAAGTAATGTTTTAAAAATACGGAAGCAAAAGTAATATTTATGTCGAACTATTGAAGTAGTTTGAGAACAATTAAGTGCAACATTCAATTTTCTTCAAAGATGGATATATTTTGAAAAACGAATAAAGATTGTTTTATTTGAAACATTTATTTTAAATCCTCTTGCACACACTCACAAAAGAAAGGGAAAAAAAACCTGTGCCAACCGTATAGTGGATGTAGAGTAACAACAGCTATTGTATCTAAAAGGAGAAAATATTAATAGACACGAGGAAACAACGTTTAGCGCAAAATATGCAGTTTCCATACAGCTGTTTTATTCGGTTAGGATAATATATAAGCTAAATTTTCAAAATGGTGACACGAAAGTGTTAGTGCAAAACGGTTGATGTGCTTTTGTTGCAATTGGTTCCTTATTTGAAAGCAATCGATTCTGAAAATGCAATTGCTTTCAAAAGTAAACTTGCTTTCAGATTAAAAATATGAAGTAAGAAAGAAAGAAAGCTCAGGAAATAACATACGGTAATAACTTAGATACTTTGCATTATGATTCACGTTGTGAATTCCTAAAATGCTTCTCTTCCTTGGTCTGAAATGGAAAATAATGTGTAACGCAGGGGACTCAGCCCAGATCCATTGAATGAGGATATTGTGTCTGTGCCCCTCTAGAAGGCGCCCTCGGGAGGGAGGGACGAAGTGAGACACCTGGCGGCCGGAACCAGGAGTGATGGCACAGCAATGATAGGGTCCCTTATGTTTCCAGATTGAGGCGCCGCGGCAGTCGGGCAGACAAACCAGGAACCTGGCCCACATGGAGGATCCCTCAAGCGGCGGTCGTATACCCCGGAAACCAGCCGAAGACCCAGGAACGGATAAGGTTCCACAGAGAGCATCCTTTTCCCCTGCCACGTCGCACCGGAATACCATCGCCGCCACTTCGAACACTGAAATAGACCTAACGGGGTTAAAGATGAACGAAATGAGAAATGGAATGAAATGGAGGGACAGGAAATTCGGGGGCTGAGAGAAACCACTCGAACATTCGCCTGACAAACAGGGGAAACTCCTAAACGAGCCCATGGATCAGAGTGGACGGTAGCCGGGAAGCGAACGAGAGGCCTCCCGAATGCGAGTCGCACGCATTACCGCGGCGCCATCTGGACAGGACCTGGAAGATCCGTAATTCAAATCCCGGCTATGGCATTGAATTTTTCCAGTCTGATTCTACCTTTCTAACCTTGTCCTACACACAGCTTTTGACTTCTTGATAATTGAGATGAACAGTCATTACATTCTTACAAACTTCGTTGTAAGTAAAAGAAGAATGCAATAGCTAAAACTATAGTCAAATTTTTATGGGTGCCTTTGAAACTCGACGTTCTTTGCATTACCACGAGAAAAATCTAATGTATTCATTCTACAAATTATTTTTACCAAATCTTATTTTTCTATGTACTTCTTAATAATCCAGATGCACTTTCAATTCACATTTGGTCCATCTCTGTGGTGTGGGGGTCTGCCTCACATTCAAGATGTCCCGAGTTCGAATCTCGGTTAGAGTGAGTTATCTGGATAAAGTTTTTTCCAGGGTTTCCTCCAATCGTGAGAAGATGAATGTCGGTAACTCGAAGCTCTAGGGAGCTCGGACACATGAGCAACATTTTGACCATTTCGTTTATTCACTGTCCGTAATGGCCTACCCGGTTAAAGAACGTTAAATAAATACCAAAAGAAAAAGTTTACATTTACACATTTCGCTGTAGGATACGTGGATAAAGCGATAGTCACATTTTCAAAAACCTGTCACAACGTGAAGCTCTGAAATGCCATGACCGCGACAAAAACAAAATGAATAGCGACTTCCGAGTTAAAAAATTATTCCAAAGAAATAACAAAATATATTTGGGAAATAGCTAATTTCATAAAAATATGTATGACAAACTGTGTGCTTTAAGGGGTCTACATTTGTATAGTAAAACACCTTGTCCATCTTTTACAGTTTACCAATTCTACAAAAGTCACTCAGAATGAAGACGACTTGAGAGGCTCCTCTCAGAAAATTCAAAATATATATTTCGTTTGTCACGAAAATATCTTTAGCAGAGAGAATTTTAATCAAAATCGTTGGAGTCATTTTTGAGAAAATAACAAATTTCGAAAATTTTTCCATGTAAAGGGTTGCTCGGGGTGGGAGAGATTTTCCAGAAAATCTTCGGGTCTCATCTTTAAAAGACCCGAACTTAAATATCAAATTGAGTATTTGACCAACTTTTCGTTTTGAACTTATGTTGTTCACTGACACGCAGGCATATGGAGCTTTAAAATGTTAGCTGCATTCACATAACTTTTCTACTTACTCTTCCACATACTATTTTTACAAAGCTTATTTCTGCCTCGATTTTATGTTAAAACAGATAAACATCCATTATTTATTTTCGTTGTAGGTATAAGTAGAACATAGTACGCTATAGCGATAGCCAAGCCCCTTAAAGCTGATTGGCTACGGAGGAGGCTCGGCACCGATCCACATAAGTGGATATTGTGCCTACGCCCCACGAGGCGGCGTCCCCTGGAAGAAGGATGAGGTGAGAGAAGACACCGGGCGGCCGGAACCAGGAGTGACGGCATAGGAATATCAGGGTCCCTAAGTTTCCAGATAGAGACTCCCGGCAGACGGACAGGCAGCCCGGGGAACCCACCCACACAGAGGGGATCCAACGTTCCTCAAGGGTGTTCGGATACCCCCGGCAGCCAGCCGAAAACCGAGGGACGGAGTCACAAAGAGCATACTTTTCCCCTGCCACATTGCATCGAAACACCATCGCCGACACTTCCAACCCTGAAAGAGGCCAACGGATGAAAGATAATGGAGGGACAGGAAATTCGGGGTGTGAGAATCCTTACCAGCATTCGCCTGGCGACCCGGGAAAAAAACTGAAAAAACCCATGGGTCAGGAAGGTCGGCCACAGGAATCGAACCCCAGACCTCATAATGTGAGGCAGTATTTTATATCACAACACTGTAAATGCCAGAGTGATTGTAGTGTAAATTAGCATTATTGTATGACAATGATTTGAGATGTTTGTTAATTATAAGCATTGTTAGGAAATAAGTTTACACGGCCTCACTGAAACTGAATAGGAGCGGGTAACAATGTAGCGAGGGGGTGAGTTGTTTATCAATTATAAGAGACAAACAAATGACGTCAGAGTAGCGCGCTGTTATGTAGAAATGGAGGGAATATCTTCCCTAGAGCATATGTGTTCGTAATTTTGATTGGATAAAAAATAGACGCTAATGTTGGCGCGCTTTATTAACCAATAGCAGCTCAATTATAATCTTTAGGCATATCGGGGTGAGGGAGTATAAATTATGAAGCCATAGACAAGTATCGCCCAGTTCAACAGAATCATCCACGGGTTACACGTCGCGCAGTTCAACAAAATCATCCACGGGTTACACCTCGCGCAGTTAAACAGAATCATCCACGGGTTACACATCGCGCAGTTCAACAGAATCATTCACGAAGTACACGTTACGTAATTCTACAGAATCTCTCGCGTCGTAAAGTTAGTTACAAAAATGTGAAATACTCGAATTAATAATGTGCGGCAAATAAGTGATTATAGTTGTATGTCAATGCTTTATCATGCTGTATCAGGCAATACAATAGGGTCTGTGCAGGGATGTTTGCGCTAGCTTGAATTTCGAGCCTAATGTTGACAGCCCCATTTACAATCTCCTCGGGTTGGTGTGAGCAGTCTATAACAAATACAGGTGCATATTTAAGAAAATCCTTTCTCTTCAATAATGGCAATTCTCTTTTTCATAACACAAGACATCAAACCTTGAATATATTTCATACAATGATGCAAATCTCGAGTTTCCAAAGTCCAAGTTCATGTGGTAGGGATAACACTCGCTATTGAGATAAAGCCTCAAATTAGTTATGTTGCAATGATCAAACAAGGAACTGTCTTTAGATGCATTACTCGATCTTGAAATCTGAGCACCAAAAATGACAAATCTCGGCTTCTCCGTTTTCGATGAGGTTCCCACATTCCAGGTGAATGACTTAGTTTGCGGCACAGCAGGTTGAGTATGCAGATTCATGGACCTAAAGGTGGAAACAGCGCTTTGTCCGACTTCACAATCATGAGGATTTCAAGCTTTTCAGCAACAGAAAGGCGAATCACAGGCATTCTCCACTCGATTCGTCCAAGTTTAACGCTAGCATTCTCTTCCCCCTGAGGCGGTATAACACAGTTTTTAGTCCTTGGATCGTATCAGCACCAACTCAAACCTGCCATTGAGTATGAGCTCCTTGTGGTCGCCAGCAAACCCAAAAGCATCGACAGCGGCACTAAAGGACAGCGGTCATTGAAAGCTTCATTTGTAGCATGTACAATGTCCACGTCTTCTCCTGGGTAGCACCATCCAGCGTTCAGCAGGCTAGCAGATTCCATGGGGTTGAGTGCAGCATAGTTGCGCAGAGTTGGTGCGATCCCTGGGTTTCTGGCTCAATCAATAGTCATGTTGTTCGATCCGTTCATGTCCAGTCGAATCTCCTCAAACATGAATGCAATAGCGGTATTGTTAAGCTTTGTAATAGCTGCTCTATTAGGTTTAATAATACCTCCCTCGATGTATAAATAACTTCGGATAAACTACCTAAATCCTCAGTTTGACAAGGGATTCTAATCTCGTCATTAGTGTCCAAAGCCGATGAATGGCAGAAACACGTGTTCCTCTTCTTTGCTAATCTTGTAGTCGAATCTGGGTGTCTCGGTAACATTGAAAATGTCCATAATTATAGAAAATTAAATTAAACTGAGTTTTATTTACGGGCGCTCTTTAACTGCTGTGGATCTTAGCGTCCCATTCTATATTGCCGTCAAAGACTGGTAATTTTGCTCAGAGGCCTCTTTTATCAGGCTTGAGGTTATTTTACGTGCCGTAAATCTACGACACGGGACCACCGGCTTTACTTCCCTTCCGAAGGAAGCCATGCTAAGGAGTTTTACACCCGAAAAAATCCATCGCCCTCCGCCGAGTTTGAACCCGCGACCTCTCGGGAACTAGAGGCTAGCATGGTAACCACTACACCACAGAGGACGACGTCCATGATTATAGGATTCTGTATCGCAATGTAAGGAGGAACATCGCTTGATTGCGCGATGTTAACACTTGGGAAGTCAAAGACAGAGTATGATGTGAGCGTCGAATCACTCCATTATATCCTCGGTGAAGCTGACTTCTAAAATCTACTGTCACTGCGACGGATATGCAGCCTTGTGCTTATATCCTCGGTTCTAAAGTCGATTATATTCCCGTTCTGGTCCACTACACGAAGACTGATTTGCTCTATAATGTCCAATGATCGGTAGGTAACTTGGATTTTGACGGTTCTTGAGAAATATGATATACAGGCGGAATAGAGGGGAAAAACTCGTAGATCCAGTGCCCGCTTTTACCGTTGATGCAAGCGCCTGTTCCAATACTGCACTCGATTCGTATGATGCTCATCTTAAATATATTTACCAAAAATCAGATTCAACGAGCTGATTAGCCGGGATAACTTTACTGTCCCTGAAGCCCAAGAGTGATCCTATAGAAAACTCATTTGAAAAATCATCGGTGAAAGGGCATTTAATTTCAGCCTTCATGGTATTATTATTATTATTATTATTATTATTATTATTATTATTATTATTATTATTATTATGTCTAATAAAGAAGACATTCTCATTCACCCCTAGCTTATCTCTGATGTATTCATTAATACCAGCAATCTCGTAAGTTCCATAGGGTATATCGATGACCTTAAGCTCGTCATTGTAAATGTATTGAAACTGATTATTGCTCGGATCAACATTGGGAATAGAATAGAAGATTTCAAAATTCAATAGAGCAATCGCATAATGCCCCTTAGGATCTATCTGCAGAGGAGGTTTCAGGTATGTAGTAAGAACATATTCATTGCCACTGACAGCAAAAGTGTAACTCATTGCGATAGAAATTGTAAGCACAAGTGCCCGCTGACGACTGGGTTGAAACTCTGAAACCTCTTGGTATTACACACCACCTTAACGCCTCTGAAGTACCTTTCTATCTCTTTTGGTGGCTTCAAGTTTCCAAAGCTATCGAAATAAAATGCCACGTCGTCATCCTTCTTTAGAGCAACCCAATGTGTGCCTTCATTCTCTGAATTATCGAGGTTTACAATAATTCTCTCTATAACGAGGTATTGAAGGTAGTTGGTCGATCATATATACACACCTCTAAAATGAGGAACCTTTAAACGTCGAGCATACAAGTCCAGATTAATGTTACTCAAGGCATTTTCCGGGACAAGTATAGCCCAACGCCCGAGTTTTTTTTAAATTCCCTTTCTTGCTCTGACGCTACTTCCTTTCGGTTTTCCTCGCCTTAATCTTTTTCAGTTGAAGACCTTTTCCTCTTGCTTCAATCTTTCTGTTATACCTCATCATTTCTGCAAGTTGTTTATCTTCAGCCTTTTTCTTATTCACTGCTGTAGCAATTTGTGCTGCCCCTTCAGTGGCAGCACCTAGAGCTGCAATACTTGGTATGAGGGGCAGAAATCCCCCACGATTCTTCTACCAAGAACCTTCATAATTGATGTTACTAGTCTCGCTGCCAACTTTTCGCCTAATGTATCATCAGAGGATTTCACTCTTTTCCACGCCTTTTCCGCCAAGATCTTATCGGCAATGTTTCTCGAAGCACAGTCCTTATGCTGGACATAGACAATGCACGCTAGGTCTAAGGGATTGATTCTGGGGTCACCTCTCTGTAATATTTTTTCTAGTTTCGTTCCGGATCCACAGTATCTGTATCCAGGTAAACGTGCTTCAAATGGCAGTCGATTAATGAGAGAGTTAATTAAACCGGAACTTCTTGCCATCTTAGCCCCCTTAGCCTCTCATGGTATACTAATTCATTTTATCGTTGCTTTGTTCTTTTATAGTCTATCATCGTTTTACGGTTATTTGTGTGTGCATTACATTAAGCGTGATTTACTTTATTTTAGTTGCTACGACGGAGCTTGTGAACCAAGATTGCTCCCTACCTATTCAGGTGCTAGATTTTGAAAGCAACTTTAGACGCGATCGCCACGGAAAGCTGTTTCCTGGCAATGTTAGAGCTCTCATTCTAGGCAGCTTCAGTGCTGGTAAAACTGAATATGATACGTTCACGAGATTTGAAAACTTGCACATTTATTCAAAATCAACTGAGCAAAATTACCGGTCTTTCACGCCCAATATAGAATGGGACGCTAAGGACCACGCGGTTAAAGAGCGTCCATAAATAAACCTCAATTTAATTAAGCTGCTTAAAACATTGAGGGTATAGGAGTGAATACTCATGAAGACGGAACAAGCATCTTGTATCCATCAGAATTTAAAGAAAATTCAATCTTTATATTTGATATCATTACAGAAAAGCAAGACAAGATCACCTCCTTTTACAGCATGGGCAGGCATCGAAATGTGGATTCTATATGCCAAAGCATTTAATTCGCGATAATGTGAAAATGATTATACTCTTCAGACAAGATAATTTAAATTTGAAGCACATATATGAAGATTACGTAAACACAAACTGTCGTATACAGAGTTTAAAGATTTGTGGAAAGGTGTTTGGGAGAGCTCTTCAGAAGGAAGATCCTTTATGGTGATAGTTCCTGAATTTCCCATGAATGAGGGTCGATATAGGTGCGGGTTCGATGTATCTATTAAAGTAGATAATAAAGAAATTGCTCATTCATAATTCATGAGTATTGACAGGTTTGGATCACAGAGGACTGCGTCAGTTAGAAAATCACATCAGTTCACCATAATCAGAGATAGAAAAGGAAATTTTCTATTCAGGAACACGAGATTGTCCATTGTTCAGGACCCTGAGGAAGACGATGATGCAACCACTAAACGCTACGTAGATACGCTTACGTCTCTATTGAAAATCGAGTGCAAGAGTTCACCGAAAAATCGACATATAAGCGCATGGGCGAACATCAAAACTATGCTTAGGGATCACATTCAGAAATCGTTAGTTGTGCAACATGATGCTCTAATGGAACATCTGAATAAAAATACCCCTAAACACGACGCTGGAAACAATATTGTCTTGAACTCGATAAGAATGAAGACAATTGGAACCTGCGACTCCTGGATGAGACAGGTTATGTAGTGAATCAAAAAGAGGTCTTCTGTACTGTAGTGGTATGAAAGGATATAATGAATTTGCTGATTCACATATGAGTTAAGGATCATCTTCTAGTATCATTGTTTGAAATTTAAATGCAGTCTTCGAATTCCTGATATGTTTCAATTCTTCACAGGTGCTTTGTGTTTTGGCAATGATGCTGAGTGATACAACTGAAGGAAATACGTGAGCATGCATCAATGATAATTAATGTTGTTCTTTCCTGGTAGAGATCGAAGGTCGGTTGTGAACGGTCCAATATAGTCTAGTTGACGTGGTGTCGCCTTCCGTGGTGTAGTGGTTACCATGCTAGCCTCTAGTTCCCGAGGTCGCAGGTTCAAACCCCGCGGAGGGCGATGGATTTTGTTCAGGCGTAAAAATGCTTTGCATGTCTTCCTTCGGAAGGGAAGTAAAGCCGGTGGTCCCGTGTCGTAGATTTACGACATGTAAAAGAACTTCAAGCCTGATAAAAGGGTATCTGAGCAAAAATTCCGGTCTTTCACGCCCAATATTCACGGGTATTATTTATATTCGTATATGAATACAATTCTAAAATAACATGGAATAGGATAGAACATGCAATAATATAGAAGTGTAAAGATCTGCGTTAACAAGGGAGACATGCCTGTGAAATATTGACGCTTACTCTAATGCGCTGATTCTCTCGCAGAGCATATTATTTCCCGTGCTTGTCCTTTAATCGGGATACCTTTGCCAAATACATTTTATTCGATTACCGAGTACGCTCAGCTTTTCGTTTGTCTCCTGTCTTAAGTCACTATGTATCCATTAAAACTTAACACAATTGCAAATGCTCACAACACACGCAGATACACGGATTCAAACACACGTAATCACAAAGCAAATAACCGTACAAATAGGATTATGCAAAATAACTTCGCAGTACACAGGCAATCTAAACTGATGTAACTATATTAAGCTCTGGCCAGAGGAAGCATTGTTTATAACTGCAGCGACAGCAGAAGTTAAGACTTCGTGTTACTGCAATGGTCGCTCGCCAGGCACTTCATGCTAATCGCGTATTACAGTATCGGCAAGAAGGCTTTTGCGTCTATCATTGCTATGAAACGTCTTAGTTCTAATTGATCCTTCTAATCATTGCTATGACGACCGCTATGACGTATCCATCCCTTCCCATTCATTTAAAGTTTTCCCCCACGTAGTTAGTGTCAATTACCTTCTTGATTTGCGCCTCTAAACGTTGACAGAGCACACATATGACTGGAATGGTGAATATTCTAAACCTTTATTCGCCATTGAAGCTAAAGCATCAAGTGTGTTAGCACTATAGGCTAGTATCGTGCGTACATAGTGGTAAACGTTTGATAAAAATTGTTTTAAGAAAGTCATCTGGCACCTGACCGCCTGCTAAAGCTCTCATTTCTCGTAGTAAATGAGATGCATCTTTGAGCCAATCTCTAATTCGTCCATTAATTTGCTAATTTTGCGGCCCTCGGACTCTTCGAATTCAGAAATTAGCCTGGCGCAAAAATCTTTGTAGGGCGTAAACGTTAATGGCTTTTCAGGAAAATCAGATAGGATTTACACCACATCTGTGTCTAAGCTATCCAAAAAGTAGTTAAATTTTGTTAGCTCACTGGATATACATCCTGCATAGAATTGATCATCCACCTGTTTAAGCCCAAATTTTACATTTTTTCTCCAAAAAGGGAGGTGTTTTAATTGATATTGGTGAAATATCGGCAGATTCTCGTGAAAATTTGATTGATGATTACTTACAACTACATCCATGTTAACATTCTCCTCCGACATTATGAGATTTTAAGCTTTTTGCGATTTTGAATTTAGTTTTGCGTTGCTGCATTTTATTTTTGCCTTGCTGTTGTATCAGGTTGGGGTCAGCAATGTAGATGTTGATGAAAGAGAGAAAAAGTTTATATTTGCGTGTAATTACTCTTGTTAACATCTCACTTTACATAGGAAGAACAATGAAAAATATAAACATTTTACATTACAACCAAATGAAGAAAAATAAACAAGAGTACAAAGAGATACAAAAATATACATAGAAGTATAGGTGTCGGCAACGTAAACAGGTTAACATAAAACTTCTCACATGTCTATCACAACGATAGATGTATATCGTATCCACACTTAATTTATGGTATTGAAATCTGGGGTGCTGCTGCTTAAACACACATAGATAACTTACTTATATAAAAAAAGAAATGCATTAGAATAATGTTTAACCTAAAATCTAGGAAATCCTGCAAGGAAACCTTTATTAATAAAAGAATATTTTCCATCTACCCTCTGTTTGCACATAGAGCAATAATGTTTGTCATAAATAAGTGTAAACCAATTAAAAACAACCAAATTCATGAACATAACACGTGAAACATCGTGGATAATTATAGGTGTAGTATAAATAAAAGTATGTCGCAAAAGGAAGTTCACTTTCTTGGAATTAAACTTTATAATAAATTGTCACTAGAAATTAAATCCGTAGTTGATAGTTCCAAAGATAATTTGAGGAAATCAAAACTGTATTTGACAACCAAATGTTTATATGATCTAAATGAGCTATAAATTATTGTCTAATCTATTTATTCATTTGTAAATTGCTTAGTATGTATAAATTGACGCGTCCAAAATCAAATCTATTGATAAACTGAATGAAATAAATATCATCACAGCAGCAGAATCTTCATTCTATGTCATATGGTCCTCGGAGCCATCGATTGCATTTGAAATGTCAAGTCTCCTTGAAACTCTTTGTGATGCGTTCTTGTTTGATGAGATTCCATGCACTCTTATCCATTGACACTTTTACAATGGAGGGACGCTTAATGTTGCCACCTTTCGTAAGAGGTAGTGAACCAGATGCCGTCCAATCCCCATACAATCGGCGCAGGTGACCTTAAATGGCATGTTAATTGATACATCCAGAGTTTTAGCATTGACGTAAGCCCTCCAAGAATTATCACCGGAACTGTGTTCAGTCCCAACATTGTTCTTTTATTGGTTCTGCTAAATGGCTAACTGTCCAAAACATGTATGGCGCTCTACCTTAGCAGAGCCCCAGGGCATCGATCCCACACAATTGTCGGCCATTCCTTCATAAGGTCAGCCGACATCCATCGTTTTCATGCACCCTCACAATTTTACCACGCGAAACATCACACTTTGACAGTTTTTCTCTTAATGGAAATACCATGTTTTTTGCTGCTTCCATTGCTTTCAACTGTAACATCTCTTTTGTTACCGCAACGCCAACATTTCTTAGTTCAATAAAATCTAACACTTCTTGGTTAAGGTCAGGATATTTGCCATGTTTTGGGCCACGACACGATCGATAGGTTGATTTGGCACCCTTTCAATTTTTCTGCCTGGTCCCTCCAGTAAACAAATATTTTGGGTTCTACGTCAAACCTCTTCCCGCATGTTTCATTCCGTTTTTCTCCGCGAAATTAACTACAGTCGAACTTGATTAATTCGAAATTGTGGATAATCCGAGCTTTTAGCATGGTCCCTTGACATTCCTATACAAAGCAATGCTAAAAAGCCTTCTGTAAATCGATATTTCTTTTGGATAATTCGATATAATATTCAACGAGAATGACTGAAAAAATTATAAGTTAGTCAAACTTGCTGAATAAATTCCAGTAAATGTGTCGTACTGTGGTCCCATTTCCTTCCCTTGCTAAATTCCAGGAAATGCATCATATTGTGATTTCCTCTCCTGCTGGTAAGGAATGTTGGTTACTCAAGGTTCTTTGTGCAATTCTAGGAACTTGTTGCCAGCCCCTAGCCTCTTACAAGGCACTTGTCATTGGGAACACTGCACCCAGTTCATTGTCTACCTGCGGTCATTCTGTCTACCTACTACGTTTGCAGCAAATAACTTCTCGTGCAGTAAAGTGAGCATTTTTAAACAGTGTACACAGTTACATCAAAATCATCAGTGTGTGTTTAAGTAGTGAACTGAGCCGACCATGGCTCTCTCCAAACCTAAACGTATAAATTACAAAACTCTTACTTTAGCTAAAAAGGCAGCAGCCATTCGCGAAGTGGAAAAAGGTTTTAAAAAAAGTGTGACATTGCAACAGATTTTGGAATCCCCCAGAATACGTTGTCTACGTACCTCAAAAGTATGGACAAAATTTTGAACAGTGTAGTTACAAACAGTGACGAAAGTAAAAAAAAGAGCTAAAGGGCCTGAAAATCCTGATGTCGATGAATGCGTTAAAAACGGTTCAAGCAGGCACGGGATAAAAAAATTCCAGTAAGTGCACCTCTTATCACAGCGAAAACAGCGGAATTTGCACAGGAATTGGGAAAAACTAATTTTAAGGCAAGCAGTGGATGGCTGGATAGTTTTAAAAAGCGAAATGGCATTTCCTTTAAAACCGTTTGTGGAGAAAGTGGAGGTGTTGTCCAGCAAGCAGCCAGTGATTGGAAAACGAGCTTGGTAGAGTGAATTCAGTACAAAAATGCACAAGATATTTTCAATGTCGACGTTTTATAAATGTACATCAGATAAAACACTTGCATTTAAAGGAGAAGGATGTAGTGGGGGAAAACTTAGCAAAGAACGCGTCACACTCCTGATTGGTGCCAATATGAATTGCACTGAAAAGCTTCCATTACTAATGATTGGAAAGTCAGCCAACCTCCGGTGCTTTAAAAATGTTAAATCTAAGCCTGTGGAATATGAAGCTAATAAAAACGCTTGGATGACGAGTGAAATTTTTGGAAGATGGCTCTTGAAGCTAGACAAAAAGTTTCGCAAACCAAATCACACAGTTTTATTGTTTATTGACAATTGTACAGCCCATAACAGTATTCCATTGTTAGGGAATATCAAAGTTTTGTTCCCCCCCAATATGACGTCAGAAGTGCAACCAATGGATCAGGGAGTAATAAAAATTTTCAAGCATTTCTACAGGCGTTTGGTGGTCCAGAATCTTCTGTTAGAATCGAATTTGGACAAAAGTGATACATTCAAAATTGTAAATGTGTTTAAAGCAGCTCGTATGTGTAGTAGTGCATGGGACCAAGTGAAACCAAGCACCATAGCCAACTGTTTCCAAAAAGCCGGCTTCTGTCACATTGGACTTGAAGGTCTTGAAGAAAATGAAACGATTGTGCCTACACTTGAATACGAGAAGATGTAAATTCTGAAACTGGTGTCCTCTGAGGATTTTGTGCACATGGACGCTGAATTGGCAGTTTTTGGGGAGCTAACCGATGCGGACATTTTGGGCGAAGTCATGAACACACAAACTGCAGCCCTATCTTCAGATGAAGAAGAACCAGAACAATCCGTGGAACAATTCCTACAATTGCTGAGGCCATGGATCACTTACAACAATTAAGGTGTTATGTCGAGGGACAACACAGTGTTCCAATCAATCAATAAACTAGAAGTGCTTTGTGTGAATCAAAGGTTAAATGCTAAGAAACAAAGATATCAAGTTTCTTTAAAAAAAACTTTGATTCTGAACTGAACCTGAGTTCACAAAACTGTAAGTACACATTGTAATGTTGTCCTTCGTATAATTTCATTTAATTTAGACCTGTTTTAATTTTAAAAAAATTAAAAATGAAACTTTTGTAATCCGAAATCTTGAATAATTCGAATTTTTGTCTTGGTCCCTTCAACTTCGAATTAGCCAAGTTCGACTGTACTTCACCGTCTAACTATTGTTCTTTCTTCCCATTGCATACTACGTATAACCGCTTAATGCTTTCAGGATAGGAAAAGATGGAACTGCGGCCAGAAGTTAAAATAATTTTGAAATATGATAGTTGCTTACGTACATAAGGACACTTAACTACTTTACTAGTTGACTATATAACTAGAATAACAATTACTGCGTGAAACGTGTGCGCTCTAATGACCGCTTAAAGGTCCGGTATGTGGCACGTCAGGTGCACACATAGGAAGCTGGTTGTTCCAAGAATTCTAGCAAAGCTCCTTAACCCTTGTTTACCTCTCTGAAGTTAGCTGCGTAGCTTACCAGCAGACTCCTAGTGCAACCACCTCATGTACTGATGAGAGTTTCCCTCTATGACCATTTTGAGACACTACCTGCTACTCAGGCGTGAATCCCGTGCATTCTTTGTCACTTCCGAGTTGTGATAGCTCCCGGCAAGCTTTGTTGAGAGCTACGCTGTGTTATTTGTTTTGTGGTTATATATCTAGCAGAACTTGATCTCTTTTGGCGAGGTAAGCATGATTGTCTGTCTTAGATCACGTTTTCATCAGTATAATGTGCAATTAAATTAACATTTTCGGGATTTTATCAAAAGTGTATGTGGTTTTAGTTTGTAACCACTGGCAAGTACACGTCGTGCCATCTGCTTACCTGAGTCATGTCATCACTGAAGTTTCGCGCAGCTGACTTGACGAGCGACTTACTGCATGCATTACTAATTGAACTACCGGGTGATGATGAATCAATAGTATCCGTAAGTGACAATGAAAGTGAAGTTTTGTATAGTGAAGAGCAATTGCCTGCAAATTTGATTGAAGAAATCTTAGAAGGAAATGTGCTCGAGTGTGATGTGGAAGTAGTAGTTATAGCTGAAAATGATGAATGTGAAGAAACGGAGGAAATTGTATGGTTGGAACACCAGGTGCATTACACTGCTAAAGACTTTTCTGGTTCCTGTGGACCTAATATTTAATGGAGTGATGCTGCCACTAGAAGTTTTTCAGTGCCTGTTTCCTTCAGAACTTATTGAGCATATTGTATATCATACAAATTTGTATGCAATGCAGAAAATGTGTGGATTGTTGTCCTTCCAGCCAACAAATGCAGAAGAGATCAACAAATTTCTTGCTATAAACTTACTAATGGGCATTAAAAAAACTCCCTACTTATACTGACTACTGGTCCTCAGATCCTGCTATAAGAGACAGTTACATTTCCTCTGTCATGCCGCGGAACGATTCTCGTGGCTGCTGGGCAACATTCACTTGAATGACAACAGCCAGCAACCAAAAAGGGAGAAGACTCATTTGATAAGCTGTACAAAGTTCGCCCGCTACTGAAATTCCTGGAGTCATCCTACAATCCAACTAGGAGACAGACAGTCGAATCCATGATA
The DNA here is from genome assembly GCA_030765065.1 of Deroplatys truncata. Lineage (NCBI taxonomy): Eukaryota > Metazoa > Arthropoda > Insecta > Mantodea > Mantidae > Deroplatys > Deroplatys truncata. Next base: position 178,204,667 of record CM060975.1, on the reverse strand, counting down.
AGGTTCAAAGGACGCTCGGGCCTGAAGCAATACATTCCTAAGAAGCCAATAAAGCGCGTTTATAAGAGTGAATGAAAATCGATACATCTCAGTTTGATGAATTCCAGTTTAGATGTTCACAAGAGGGTACGTTGGCTATGATTTGGAAAGATAGAAGAGGCACTCAATTTCTTTCCAATTTCCATGATGTGGATGACGTTACAACTTTACGAAAGAACAAAGATGGAACATTGATAAATATCTCATGCCCGGTATTGGTGAAAGATTATAATAAACATATGGGTTACGTAGATAAGGCAGATATGCTAAAATGCTGCTATGAAATAGATAGGAAAAGTAAAAAGTGGTGGCACCCTATAATGTGGCAACCCCTGGATGTCTTAATTGTCATTGCCAGCATCATTTTCAATGAAGAGAAGAAGACACTTAAGGAATTCTGTCTTGCTGTCACTGCTGGACTTTTAGGTGCATCAGAATCAACTTCACCAAACCGGGCAAAGAAATTGTCTAGTTAGTCATTTTAAGCCCTACGTTCCTCGGGAGAAAACACTTGCAGAACCTTCACATATGCCTATAAAAGGTACATCGCGTCGGTGTGCAGTGTATAGCACAACCAAGAATCCGCACGTTACAAAAGGGCATGTCAGACCTGTGGCATTGGACTTTGCATGAGCAATTCCAAAAACTGTTTCACCGCATACCATGTAAAGTGAGAAATACCTGGTTTCCCAGTGGTTTCAGTATGAAACCACGTCTGATAATTAAAACTGGACAATTGTTTTTTTAAAACTTGTTTGATCCTTATATGTACAGATTTAAGGCAATATAAAAAGCTTGTTAACGAAATTATAGTTTCCTTCCATGGTAAACAAAGGATTAAGGTCAAGGGATGTCCAAAATTTGCAATGAAAATTACTTTTGCTTGAAAACCTTCTAATGTCATGGGGGGAGAAATTACACAAGGGCGAAAATGATGCGAGTAAATACGTATTTAGACCATAATATCACATTTAAAGGACTACGCATAAAGTACTTCAATTGATGGTTGAAATTTTTAATTGCATTTCTTCTAATGTGTATTTTTCAACGTGTAAAAATGCACTTTGTGATGGAATTTTCAGTAAATTTTGCTGAAACATTCGCCACTAGTGTATTAATTGAATTAAAATGCTTGTTTTTGTATATATAAACAAATCTCCACTTCTACTTCTCTACTCACTCTTGTACAAACTATTCTCTCACTTATTCTTCTACCTACTTCTTATTAATACAGATAAACCTTCTTTATACATTTAAACATTTCATTGTTGGTATAATGAGGAAACAATAAGCTAAAGTAATAGACAAATGTTTTCAGAGCCAGTCACTATGTGATGGGTTTGAAATTCTGTTCTCTTTTAACACTACAAAAAGAAAAAACTAACAGGGATTTCTATTTGAGAAAAGCATAAAATATTTGAAAATTCAAACCAATAACGAAGAATATCTCAGAAATGGTTAAAGCCACAAATAATTTTTATTTGACAAATTGTATGCTTTCATTGTATCTACATTTTTTATGTAGCAAGACTTTGTCTATTACGGTATCTATTCCCAGAAAATTCAGATATACATTTTATTTGTTATGCAAATATCTTAAACATGTGGTATTTCAATAAAAATCCTTAGAACCATTTTTGAGAAAATAAAAAATAATCAATTTTTTTCCATGTACATAGTAGTTTCTTGAAAATCTATGTGTCACATAAGACGAAGCTGATTTAGTATTTAACCGACTTTTGTTTGAGTTATGCTGTGGCATCTACTTTTATAAATACTAGTTCTAAAAGCAACAATGTTCAATTTTATCTGGCTGCTGATACTTTTAATTCTTTTTTTACTGATAAGGTTCAGTATAGTAACAATGAAGTACTCCTCTTTTTGAACAACCTTCCCAAAATAGATTGTAACTTCAAATTTCATTATCTGAATGTTGATGTTAATCAACTATATTGACATTAAATAACAGTACTTGCCTTGACATGCACGGATTCAATTAAAACATTCTCAAAATAGCCTCTACATTTATTTCTGAGCCATTAACTTATATTTCTAAATTTTGTTTTAGATATTGGTTAGTTGCCTGATGTTTTTAAATATACTAAGGTTATACCCACACACAAAAATGGGAATAAACATGATCTAGCAAATTACAGACCTATTAGTTTATCATTACCAATTATGTCCAAGGTGTTTGAAATTCTCTGCAAGCATTACGAAATATTTTGAAGATAATTCACTATTTTCAAACAGTGAATTTGGATTTAGAACTAAATGTATCAACAATGCTGTAGTTTCCTTTTTAAACAAGTGTTAGTTATAATTGCCTTGAAAGAGGAAACACTTTCACAGTAGATTTTTTTATCTGACAAAAGCCTTCGACTATTTCACATGAAACCTTCCTTAAAAAAATTAAATATGTTATGATTTTAATTATGATAGTCTGAAACTGGTCAGATCATATTTGTCAGATATCAGTCTATATATGCTAATTGTGACTTCTTTCATTTTAAACTGGTGAAACACTGTGTCAAACATGGTTCCATACTTAGACCTCTTTTATGTTTTTTATTATAGATATAAATTATTTCCCATACAACGTTCAAGATAATTGTTTAAAAGCCTATCTTTATGCTGATGATTTGGTAATTAATATTTTTATCAAAGACAAGCACCCTTATGTATCCTAAAATTGAGCTGTCTTAATAGAATTGAAAATTGCTGTAAACATAATAGCCAATCGTCAATAACAGCAAAACTGTTGATTTACCTTTTAAGCTTAGTTCATCACTCTCTTAATTCTGCCAAGTAAATTAAGATATGACTTTTTATTATGAACTTTAAATATCTTTAAATTCATTGAAAATTTTATATTGTGGATGTATAAATAATAATAGGAGTTATGGTAGTTTGCTTTGGGGCAACCACGCTTCAGTTAACAAAATTTTTATACTTCAAAAGAAAGCCATTAAATTCACATGTGGTGCATCCCCTAGGACACATTGCAAACCCATAATTTATTACATTTAGTACTCTATGACAACCCTGTCTTCTATTTACTAATATGAATATTGATTCATATACACTGTGTTCCTCAGTTCATTACTATTCTAGAAAAACCAGCAATGCCAACATTTAAACAGCAGAATTCAAAATTCTTTCGAAATAACATACTTAAAACTTGTTTAATAAAATTCCTGATCATGTTAAATCTCTGCCACTGTTAGCATTTAAAAGGAAAGTTAAGTCTGCACTGCTTTCCAATCCAATGTATAATATTGTTGAGTTTTATAATAGATTTTTGCAACCTTCTTACATTGTGTAATTTCCTGACATTGCTATTCAACCTTTGTATGGTTTTGGCAAATAAACCATCTAACACCCACCCACACACACACACACATGTGCGTGGACCTTTTTCTAAATATGCCCTTTTTCTTTGGATTCATGGAGTCTCAAAATGTGTATTTTCAGTGAAATCTTGGTATCAAACTTTTGAGTGGAATGCAATACTTTTGTCTACTCACTATAGGTAAGCAATAGAAAAAGTAAAAATGACCAAGTAATTATATACTTTCTGTCACTTAAATAGCAAAGATAAACGTTATACAGATGTATGCTTTTTTATGTACTAATAGGCAAACTTTCATAAAGCTGCAGCAACTCTCTGTCAAGTTCACGTATCAATAAGATAGATTTCATTGTCATGACATGTAAGGAAGATTTTTCATCCATCCATACCTTTTTCATGATTGAAAAAACACATCTGACAGGAGTAGAAGTGTCAGATAGACCTAACACCACTATCACTTTCAGAAAAACATCATCTCAATTAGGGTGAGTTATCCAGATAAGGTTTTACTGGGAGAAGATGAGTGTTGGGTAACTCTAAGGTCTAGGGATCCCAGATCCGCTTGAGCATCATTTCATTCTTTGATATGACCTACAAGATCAAAGGATGTTAAACTTCAAGCAGCAACAGAATCATCACATTTAATCTTTTCCACTTCTAATTCACAAAAAACCTGTGTCCATCTGTCCAAAACACAAATATGATTTTTTTCCAGTCTTTTTGGTGCTGTGTTATGATTTCCTTTGCTCACTGCCAATGGTCAAATAGTCATGTTTTGTTCTCCGAATTGAAGAATATATTAATCCAACCAGTTTATAAGAAATACTGAAAATGCTGTTTTGAATATTAGACCAGCTAGCTATATCCTGAAGCAGAACCCATTGAAATTTCTCAGCTCCACTATAGCTGTTTTCCATTTTTCAAGGTTTTCTATGCTCTATGAAAGTGGTACAAAAGCCATCAATTTGACTATATAAAAGCTTCTCTTCTGAAATAGAATCTTCCAAAGGGTACAAGCGAGCTACAATCTTCATATTACCTTTATTTTTCTCCACTTATTACAGTTTTCTTCAATGAAAAAATGTGAGATGGCATCCATCATGTCTAAGATTTACATTTTATCTTCAAAGAATTGATTTTGAATCAGTCACTAACATTAGGTGCAGTTTAAAATTACTGTTACTCTAATAATCATTTTGAAACAGTTTGACGCTTTTCTAACAAAAGAAAGTATGAATGAAATCCACTAAAGAGGTGCAAGATTCTTTATGGTAATGGATTTGAACATGTGATGCATTACATTTACATGACTTTCTCTACCCACTATTGTTTATTTTTATACACCTACAAAATATTATTAAAGTTTATTTTTCTATCTACAGAAGAACCTCATTTATCTGGACTAGGTGGGACTGGAGGTAACCCATATTAATGAAAATAGGATAATCCAAAAACAAACTATTAAATTAATATAAACAAACTACAAATCCATACAAACATTTATTTTGGCACTAAACTCATTACTGCACTAACTTTTATTTTCTGAAATAGCATAATAACTTTTGTTTCAAATTTGTGATGCATTTGAGAAGCAGAAGAGTGAAACAAACAAAAAATCAATCCGGGTAAACCAGAAATCCAGATTAATAAAAGTTGAATAAATGAGGCTCTACTGCATTTCACGTTAATGGAGATAACCATTTGCAGAGTTAGTTTCATTGCATATTTTATCACATGTAAGGGGGAGGTAACCAAAGTGATAGATTAATGTTTTGAACTGTGTTACTATATTTCTTGAAATATAGCCTTGAAATTCCACTCTTTCCATGACATTGCAAGAAACTATTTGAATAACGACAGCACTTTAAAAAAAATTACGAGAATTGCATGAAAACATTAAACCACTAATTACCGATATCTCAGAAATGCCCGATGCCACAAATGCAGTTGAAGGAAATAAATTGTGTGTTGCAATGAGATCCATGCTTTTTTGTGAAATAAGTTCTTGTCTATCTCTTACGGCTTACTTATTATCCAAATGATGAGCACTTTACACACTATCCCCCCCCAAATTAATATATATTGTCTTGTAAATATCTTAAATATATAGTATTTTAATCAAAACATTAAGAACTATTTTTGAGAAAATAAAAAATGTTTCCATGTAAAGGGTAGTTTGGATTCAGGGAATTTTCTTGAAAATTGTTGTGTTGCATCTTCAAAAGACACCGAACTTAAACAGAAGTAAAATACAAAACTGAATACTTCATTCATCATATTAGTTTATCATTGGACAATTAATTAGCAACACACACAGTTCCATCCTCCTAAGCTAAATGGTTTTAATGTTACTCAATATACGCATGTCATCAGACCACCCAGATGCTGGGGAATAAGATAAAACAGGTATGAGCATTAAGAGGTACTTTAAATAACAAACAAGGTCCCCATGTGATTTTTACTAGAGGAAGTCATAATTTGTCTCTATAAACAGAGCAGAGCTAAAAACTAACCAATCACTTCTCATAATCCAGTTCATAATAGTTAATAGACATCAATCCAGCATCTGATTTTATAATGAGTGAACATGATATCCAATCTTATTGGTTTAAACCAAAATATTATGATTTCGAAGAATTGTGCCATTCTGACACAGAGTCAGATCAGTTGTTAATGTGATAACCGATAAGTGTGCTGGTATTATCAATTGGTGTAAGTGCAATGAATGTATACCTATGAATAATGAGGAAAATGTGTGTTCCTCAGCTAATAAAAACACATCATCTACTCTGGGTATTTTTTTTTCTACAGTTTGTCGACACAGAGAAAAAATTTAATTCTACACAATTCCTCCTTTGCAATCCAAGTCATTATGTTGTCACAAGCAACCTTTTCCAAAATGCCTTTCTTTGAATAAGTTCAAAATTAATGGTTTTGGAGGAATTTAAATCCATGACAGAACAAACTAGATATTTGGCTAAAAATCCTGGAAAGTCATACAGACCATCACTTGCCAACCATATCAATGAATCCAAGTTCATTTTTATTCTTTCTTGACTCCTAAGTCAAATGTAAGCCTTGAAAACACTGCCAAACCCAGTGATTTGCATGACTCCAATTGTTGAAACATACCAGGTGAGTCAGCTGCTCCTATTTATTTTTTAATTTATGCAATGTGCTAAGCAACATGTGACTTACACCTTTCTTGAATGCCTTCTAATGGTTGATTTGCATAACACTTTATAGAGGAGGGATAGATAACTCAATGCATAAATGTTTTACGGACAGAAAGCAATCGCCATGTATGTCAATGCCAAAAACATCCCACCCTGACACTGGGAGCTGCAGTAGCACTTTTAGTTGATGTTACAAACTTTTATTCTTTAACATACATTCATACACACCTTTGAAAATGCCCCTGAAGGAACAACTTATCATGCATTGGTTGAAAAAACTATTTGAGAACAAAATGGCAGATCTATGCAGTGCGACCAATTGGATTTAAGCCATCAGCCAACAAAGGTTTGTTGTACAGCCTTGTCAAAAAATGCTAGGTAATACATACATACATAATTTTGCTTGTCACAAACTATCCTCAGTGATGCGCTTATTGCACTGTAATAAATATCATCCATACCATCTACAACACTAACAGGCTCTCCACGGACATGACTATCACTGTGACATATGCACAGTGGCTACAGCAGCGATCGTAAATGGATGCAGAGTTTTTAGGAAATGTTCTCTTCAGTGATGAAATCACATTCCACAATAATCGAGCTGATAACCGCCATAGTATGCACTACTGGAGTATAGGCAATCCTCACTGGATATGAGAAGCTGCATTCCAGAGTGGAGCATGAATGTCTGGTGCAGAATATTAGATGACCAGTTAATTGGATCACTTTTTTGAAGGCAACCTCACAGGACTAGGTACCTTGCATTTCTACAAGAAGAATTGCCATTGCTACTAGAAGATGTGCCACTAGTGAACAGGACAGGAATGGGGATCCAACAGGATGGAGCTCTACCACACTGGTCACTGATTGTAAGGAATCATTTACATAGAACATATGTGCAAAAATGGATTGGCCGAGGGGGCACAATCGCATGGCCCCCTAGATACCCTGATCTCACTCCACTGGATTTCTTTCTGTGGGATCATTTAAAGGAACGGATCTACACTCAAGACCCGCAAAGATCAAATCATCTATGGGCATTCATACGTGAAGAACCCAGGCAGATTACACTGCATATGTTACAGCATGCAAGATACTCTCTCCGGCAACGCAACTAAAGTGCATTGATGAAGGGGGTTGTCATTTTGAACATTTACTTCGTTGATGAAATCCACACTCTTTAACAATTTACCCATGAACTTAGCACATTTAACAACTCCTTTGTCAATAGATGAAGTAAAACATGAGGTTTAATTATGAAATAAAAAACTGTTAGATTTAATAGTGTTGACATGCACCCAAAAGAATGCAAGCTAACTACGTAACATGATTTACACCACCAGATATGGTACAGATTATTAGGGTAAACATGATCCACAGTTATTATCTGATTGTAATTCTTGTCTTTGGCTCACAGGAGAGCCAATAACAAAAATAAATAAATTAGTATAGTAAAATACAGAAAATAAACACAAGGAGAAAGAAAATAAAATAACCAAAACAATTTGACGTATTAGATTCGAACCACCGAAGCTAACCTTTGCTTTACCACATTCCATCAGCTAACCCACTTGGCCAGTATGAACGTATTCTGTCCTGCTCTTCAGGAGAACATTCCTTTACCTCCTTGCAAGCATTATATCCACAAAGAACCGTCTTTTTTAAGCCTTTCGCAGCTACTTGGCTCATTCAGGCCTTTAATCATTAATGGTGATTGCGCATAGTACCGAATAGAAGGGCAGAGCTACAATAACAGTTTGTTTGCTGAAAGGGTCAATGTTTTCACATTAGACTATAAACTGCAGGTTGCATAGATACAAATAGATACCTAGGGGCAGCTGACTACCTGGTATACCAGATAATAATAAAGAACTTACTATTAAAGTACTTCCTTCTGATTTCTTTCCCGATAAATTTTGCAAGTTCCATGTGAATGTATCACCACAGTAACACATTGTTTTAATATATAACACTGTCCCGATAATGTAATGATAAAGGTTGTTTGACTTTATGTCTACATAAAACACATACCTTCCTTGGAAAACTAACAGCAGAGATGTCCATGCAACAATGAAATATTCTGCTGTAGCTTCATTTCCATGTGCTGTGAAACTTCTTTGCAACCAATGGTATAAAAATCTTAAATACCAGGTTCATTAACATTTTTATTTAATTACTCCTGATCTACCTTATCATTGATTTTGTAAATATTTTCAGGTTCCAAAAATATGTACTTCCTTATGATCTTAGTACCTAGCTGACATTGTATTTCTCAATTCTTAGTTTTTTCATCACCTACTCTGAATTCTCTTCCATTACTGTTACCTGATGGTAACAGTATTCATTATCAACAATTATCATAATGATTCATTATCAATCTTATCATAATTAACGCTATTATCACACAGCTCAGAAACCATACCTTTATGAATTCTAACAAAATACTTCTGTTTCTTTATCATTCGATAATTCTTTTCAGAATTGCCATTTTGTTTTTTGTCATTTACTGCAGGATGAAAGAGGAAGGTGAAATATCAATTGTCTAATTAGAATTTAGTGTTTGGAAATCTTTTTGCATTTGTCCTTAAGAAGGAAGTTACAAGTTTTATATGAAGGCCCTCTGAAATGTTATGCGGCATAAGCTGCTTTTTTACAAGTTTACTGCCTTGTATGTTTAAAATTTCAGTATATTTCCAGTACAAATTTTGCGAAAATGCCAGTATAAAATCATACTGCAGCAAAAATTAAGCAGTATTTAAACACAAGTTATGACTAGCTTAACTATTTAACTGGTTTTATTTGTTTCCACAGCTGTAACTTATGAAGCTGTGTTTAAGAGTCAATGTTGAATGGTTGTCTTTTTAAATCTCAAATGATGATTTTATTAGATTTATTTACCCTCCAACCGAGGTGGAGCTGCAGTAACGTATGTGACTCGCATTTGGGAGGTCACAGGATCTCATCTCCAGGGCCAAAGGTTTTTTAGGATTTTCCTCAGTCGCTAGGTGAAGGTTGAATAATTTGATCCAGAAATTCTCTTATCATCCGTTTCATCAGCACACCCCATGTCCTCCTCCTTCACCACCATACCAGGCATTATGCTTATCACTCGTCCTGGATGTGCTATGATCCAAAAGTTTGCTTGCTCCTTGACAGGCTACTGACCCAAGGTATTGACTTTTAAGTCCTTAGGGGTGTAAGTGCTACAAAGAGGAGGGTAATCCATTGTTGAAGAACGATTTACCCTCAGACTCCTTATGAAATTACTAAGCAACGATTTAGAATATTCATGCTTAATTCCATTCTTTAGCTTTCAGAACTGTAATTTCATGAAGCTTGCTTCCATGCTACTCATAATAATGTACTAAAAAAAACCACAGATATTTACAGAAATGGGAATGAAATATCAACAGGTTATATATTACATAAACATGTTAGCTGAAATGTTAAACCTTTTGCATTTCCGTAATTATTTAATTGTCACACACCGTCTTGTCCTGTTTCGTCAATTGCACTGTGTTACGGGACCAGACCCATTTGGCACTACAGGCTCGCTACACTCACGCCATGTGATGTCCAACTTTCTGTGTACGTGTGAGAGATCTCTGGCAACATGCTCCCGCACCTTCATCTACTTTCACCAAGTAGTTCATTTGTTGTTACTTTACCCATCTCGTCCTTAAATTTTGCACACCAGTGTATTTTTGAGATATTCCTTGTTATTGGTTTGAATTTTCAAACACTGATGTTTTTCTCAACTGGAAAGTCTTCATTAGGTTTTTCCTTGTTATGCAAAGAGCATGGAATTTGAAGTCATCAGGCCCATCACAAAGCGACACACTCTTTAGAAATGTGACTCGCTTTACCTACCATATCCTACAGTGAAATGTGTAAATGTCAATTGAAAATTTATCTCAATTAACAAGGACTACATAGAAGAATTAAGTTTTTGTAAGAGTAGTTTGTAGAAGCACAAGTAGAGAAAGTCGTGTGTGTGTGTGCAAACACATTATATATATCCCCCATTTTTATGTCACCTTTAACATCTAAGGTCATATCGGCAGCTTTGCCTTTGGAACAGTTGCTCATTGGCAATGATGTTCACATGTTAACTATTGGTTTATTTACTTCGTTTTCCACCAGACCACAGAGGCAGTCATCAGATACTTATTTTTATTTACTTTTACTATTACTTACCAATATTAAGTAGAGGAAGTTTTGCATTCCACCCAAAAATCGGATTCCAAGATTTCACTGAAAATATGTGTTTGAGCCTTCCTATATCCCTCCCGTGAAAAAAAAGAGGATCTTTAGAAAAGGGTTAGTGCACGAGTACCTTTCTATGCACAGCATAACTCAAAAAAGAAAAAAGTAGGTTAAATACCAAGCTTGATATTTAGGTCCAGTGTATTTCAAAGATGTATTGATTTCTCCCACCATAAACTACCTGAACATAGAATTTTTTTTTATTGAGTTTCTGAAAAACAGCTTTTAATGAGATTGATTAAAATACGTTTTAAGATATTTGCAGGACAACTACCATGTATATCTTGAATTCTCTTCTGCTTAGCCTATGAAGAGTTTTGTTGAACTGATAAGCCCTAAAGGATAGATAATATCCTACTATACAAACAATGTACGTCTTGTCAAAGCACAAAATTTATGTTGAATAAAATTTTTGTAGCGTAAACCATTTCTGAGATATTCTTGTTATTGGCTTGAACTTTCAAATGCTTATACTTTTCAATTGTAAGTCGCTTATTCTGCTTTTCTCATCATGCAAAGAGCATGGAATTTCAGTCATATATTGATCCACTTTTTAAAAACGCTTTTGCTTTACCCTGCTGCAACCTTCTTATACCTAAAACAAAATATTTAATGGAGGTTTATGTTAATTATCAAGAAGTAGATAGAAACTTTGGTAAGGGTAATTTGTAGAAGAGTAGAGAAAGTCAAGTAAATGCAACACATGAGATTTTTAAATTAAGTGAGCACTGTGAACCATATGGCCTAGAAATGCACTGCAACAAGAATTTAAATTTCTGCGTTCCAATGTAAACTTAAAACACAAATCTCGTGTGTGAGCTTTTCAGTGTCACACGGTGGGGGAAGTGATAATAAGCGGCATAAGGTCAGAGATCATAAATATTGCAAAATGCTCTTCAGAATTGTATCCTTTTTGGTGAAAGCCCAAGACCATCAAGTTCTTGTAAGTGAAGCAGTTTTTGCGTATGTTGTGAAACATGGACATAGTTTCCGATTAAATGATAATATCCAAAATTTTATAAACTGGAATATTCCATGGCTGCACTAAAACTGAGTCTATTGTGTGTAATTTGTTGGTGCTGATATCTTTGGAAGATTTGGGGAATGATCTGGAGTGTTAAGAAGTAATTGAAATAATTGAAACATGTAATTTTCAAAATAAAGTTGTAGGACTGTGCGCAGTCAACCTAACACAGTGTGTGGAAAAATAATGTATTGCAAAAACTTAAAGCAACATTAGTAAAGACTTGATTGGCATAGGGTATGGCATGTACGAGTATATTATGCATAATTGTTTGCAGACAGTTATTGTTTGTCTTCCTTATGGCATTTACTCTATTTTTGTGTAGAACCACTTTAAGACTTTTGCAAAAACTTGAAAATGGTCTGCATGCGTGCGTGGTTGTGTATGTCTGAAGAGCACAACTCAGAAACGAAAAGTTGGATAAATACCAAACTAGGTTGAATGAGAAATGTGTCACACTATTTTTACACTAAACCTTCACTTACTAAGTTAATAAAACTGGAACATTTTTGAGGGCATTCATCCTCATTATCAGCAATTTGGTAACTGAAGCATATTCTTGCTTCCTTCTTCTTCCTCTTCTCCTGGCTGGGTTGGATCCTGTTGCCATCTACTGGTGGAATGCTTCTATTTTTAATAGCTAACCAAACTAGTTATTTAAAGGGGAATGAAACATAAAACTCATATTACTTTCTAAATGAAGGATGTGCTCCGTAAAATACAGTGGTAAGATTATTTCTACACACTATTGCACTGTTATCGCTGCATAAGCCTAAATAAAATCTGCATCACAGGTCATGAATGCACATTGTGAATTGTAGGGAGCTTTGGGATTACAATGCAATCATTGTCACATGTGTGGTAATACATTTTAATAATTGTTCTTGCTGGTATTTCAAGAAAAGTTTATTATGTGGTGGTGTTCACCCGTGGACAAAAAAAAATGACTCATGTCTTGAATGCCAAATTTTTACACATGGCACACAGCGCCTATTTACACCATATGCAACACAGTTGTTTAGCCACTGCAGTTAGTTGTTGTATGGCATTATTAAACGTGCTACATTCCATGTAAGTTCTCTGCAGTGTGGCAAAGCATAGGGTACTTCTGTGGTTTAGACTGAAGGTTCGCTTCTCACATGTAACAAACACTATTTTTTTTTTTAATAATGTTTAGCCAGTACATAATGACTACTTTTTTCAATATACTGCATTTCATTGGCAGCATTTGGTAAAGTTCACAATAGAATGGTTACTACGATGCAAAAGCAGAACATCCACCATGGTTTTTGTTGGGCGAACTCGCTGACGATGTGGTTTAAGCTTTTTGAGGGTGCTGATGTATTGTACAGAATTTATTCTGCATCCCTGCTCCAAAAAATCAACCAGAATCACACCCTCTGTATCCCAAAACATGGTCGCCATCTTTTTCCCTGCTGATGGCACAATTTTGAATTTTTTCTTCCTCAGTGAGCTGGTGCGTTGCCATTCCATGGACTGTCATTTTGATTCTGATTCAAAAAAATGAACCCATGTTCCGTCTCCAGTCACAGTTTAGCCCAGGAACTCCTCTCTCTGCAAGTGTTCGAAGGCTATTGTTTTTCGTGTCTCCATATTCTGGTCCATTAACATTTGGGGTACCCACTGTGAACAAACCTTTTGAGTACCTCAGTTCATAAATAATCGTCACCACACTACCTTTACTGAGGGACGTAATGCGACATAATTCATCCATTGTTACCCGGTGGTCATCTCGAATGATCTCATCCACTCAACGTTAGATGGAATCACTGCAGTCATGGGTCGATTTCCTAATGATCATAGCTCTAGCATATCTTTTATTTACAGCATCCGTATCTCCGAGAGGATCTGCTATATCAATGATTCTCTTATTGTCGAATATAATGTTACCATTACCATGTCTCGACTGCGTGCGTGAATTGACATATCCAGCGATGAACTTTTTATTGACAACATCATTATCGTGAACAGGATCTAGATACCTTTAATCTAACTTTATCAATGACTATGTTATTTTCCTTATCTCTCTTGAGGATATATCTTGAAATCAATTCATCGATCAGGGTCTTAGCCATAACCTCAACATTGTTAGCAGCTTGCTGAGAGAAATCTTGCATCCTAATTTCGAGAGATCCACATAATTCTTATTGGAGGCATCATGATTATCTTCAGGATCGTGAACATTGCACAATCTCTTATTCTTGAATTGATAGTTTCCTTTGACATCTCTATTTATGATAAAACGATCAAACACTCTTCTAACTGGACCAGTTCTCTGAGAACCGAACCTATCGATGCTCATGATTAACTACGAATGATCATTTTCTTTTTTGTCGAGCTTAATATATACATCAAAACCATTCCTATATCGCCCCTCATTCATGTGAAATTCAGGAACTATCACAACAAAGGGTCTTCCTTCTGATACACTCTCCCAAACGTTCTTACATAGATCTTTAAATTCATTGCAGGTCATGTCGGTATTTACATAATCTTCGTAAATGTGCTTTAAGTTTAAATTGTCTTGTCTGAAGAGTATTATCATGTTTGTATTATTGTGAATTAAATGTTTTGGAACTTTAGCATAGGACTGTGCTAGATATACAGAGTCGACATTTCGATGTCTGCCCATACTGTAAAAGGATGCTATCTTTTCCTGCTTTTCAGTGATGACGTCATCAAATATAAAGATTGAATTTTCTTTGACTTCAGAAGGATGCAAAACATCATCCCCGTTGTCGAAGGTGTTCACTTCTATACCATCGATGTTTCCGAGCACTTTAATTAGGTATTGGTACTTTGGTTGATAGAGAGACTTTGAATAAATATACAAATTTTCAAAACGTAGTCCATTCTCATGGAGTAGCATATTGAGTAATACGTTTGTTTTCCCTGCACTGGAGCTCCCTAAAATAAGAGCTCTGACATTAGATGGAAATAACTTGCCATGTCGATCACTTCTAAAGTCACTTTCAAAGTCTAATACCTGAATAGGTAGAGAGCAGTGCTGCTTAACAAGCTCCATGTTAACAACTAACTTATAAAATGTATGTGCGATGTTTATATATTACTGGATGTAAAGTAGTTAATGATTGATTGCAATGATATAAAAGGGCTAATGCATGCAATTACTCGCTTAGTATATCATGAGAGCTACGAGAGGAAGGTCATTGCAGTATAAGCGCGGCTCTGGAATTATTAATTCCATAATTAATTCACTCCCCTTTGAAGCTCACTTACCTGGATATAGATATTGTGGGCCTGGTACTAAATTGGAAAAACGTCTAAAAAGAGGAGACCCCAGAATTAACCAATTAGACGAAGCTTGCAAACAGCACGACCTCGCATACGCTGAGAATAAGGACACCGCTTCAAGACAAATAGCGGATAAGATTCTTGCAGAGAAGACTTGGAAACGGGTGCAGTCATCAGATTCAACTTTTGGTGAAAGGTTAGCTGCAAGGCTAGTAACTGCAATCATAAAGGGAAAGGTTGCAGTGGGAGCCGGAAAGAGGAAGAAGAAGAGAGGAGGGTTTTTACCATTGATACCCATCATTGCTGCTTTAGGCGCTGCAGCAGGCGACGCTGCTCAGATAGCCTCTGCAGTCAATAAAAAAAAGGCTGCTGATAGGCACTTAGCAGAAGTTGCGAGGCATAACAAGGCGATGGAGACACGAGGAAAGGGACTCCGAAAGAGAAGGTGTAAGAAGAGGAATAAAGGAGGATTGTTACCTGCAATGCCGCTGATGTCGTCTTTAGCCGATGCATCTAAAATAGCAAGGTCCTTGAAAAAAAGAGGATCTAAAGGCAGGGGTTTAAAGAAGAAGGCAAAAAACGGTGGAAGAGGATTGTACATATACCGGAGGAAGCCCTAAGTAACGTGGCCATCGAATATTATGCTAAACGTTTAAAAATTCCTTATTTTAGAGGAGTTTATATGATTGACAAACTTCCTTTAAAACCGCACTTCAAAGAGAGACTTATTACCAATCTCGATACCTCCGATAATGAAGGAACACACTGGATTGCTATAAGGAAAGAAGGTGATGTCGCATACTACTTTGATAGTTTCGGCAATTTGAAACCGCCTCCTGAGGTTGAGAAATATCTACAAGGTGTTAAAATCTACTATAATACACGGAGATACCAGAATTTCGAATCAGTCATCTGCGGGCACTTGTGCTTGCAATTTCTTTTATCCTAGAAGCTGCTACATCGTCAAGATGAGTTATACAGTTACAGTGAGTGGGCCAGACACTATTATTTCAACGTATTTAAACCCGCCTCTACAGCTAGATCCTCCAGGTCATTATGAGATTGCTCTCTTGAATTTTGAAACATTCTATTCAATACCAAATGTCGATGAAAGTAATAATAGATTTCATTATATTCATAATGGTAAACCTGAAACCATTGTCATCCCGCATGGAACCTACGAGATTGCCGATATCAATGCATTTCTAAAGGATAAACTAGGATTGAATGATGAAGTCTTCTTTATAAGGCCTAACAATAATACAATGAAGGCTGAGATTAAATGTCCTTATACAATAGACTTTTCTAAGGCTAGATCTATTGGTTCGCTTCTAGGATTCACAGACACTAAAATAATTCCTGCTGGAGAAGCATTTGAATCTGACGATCTTGTGAATATATTTAAAGTGAGTATCATACGTGTGGAGTGCAGTATTGCAACATGCTCATTCATTGACGGTAAAAGCGGACATTCGCTCTACGAGTTTTTCCCTTCTGTTCCACCAGGCTATCATATCTCTCAAGAACCTTCGAACCCGATATATTTACCGGTCATAGATACAAACTATATAGACCAGATCACTATTCGAGTGGTAGATCAACACGGAAATGCGATCAACTTCAGGAACGAAGTTATCACTACAAGATTGCACATAAGACGCAATGGCAATACATTTTAAAAGACATCGCAAATACTATAATAGACGACGTACACCACGTTCGAAGCATACTACCTCTCCAGCTTCCGAGGAGTTAACACGTGCTAACCGCAAGTTCCTCGAGAGGTTAGGTTACAGGACGCTATAATGGACATCTTAAACGTGACAGAAGTTCCAGCATTTGACGACAAGATCACCAAGGAGGAGGAGCATATTTTTCTTCCATACAACACCTCCGCTCTGGATGTAAACGATGAAATTAGAATACAATGCCAAGCTGAAGATTTGTAAAAAAAATTGAGTTTTATTTATGGACGCTCTTTAACTACTATGGTTCTTAGCGTCCCATTCTATATTGGGCGTGAAACACCTGTAATTTTGCTCAGAGGCCTCTTTATCAGGCTTGAGGTTCTTTTACGTGCCGTAAATCTACGACACGGGACCACCGGCTTTACTTCCCTTCCGAAGGAAACCGTGCTAACGATTTTTACGCCCGAAAAAATCCATCGCCCTCCGCCGGGTTTGAACCCGCGACCTTGGGAACTAGAGGCTAACACGGTACCACTAGGAAGATTTGTATACGCTACCTAACAAGAGTTATCTCTACATCGAAGGTGCTCTCACCAAGGTAGATGGATCGCCTACTACAGTGAAGCTCGCTAATAATGCTATAGCCTTCATGTTTGATGAGATACGTCTAGATATGAATGCTACAACTATAGACAGAACAAGGAATCCGGGAATTACTACAACTATACAAAATTATGTGACTCTCAACCCTATGGAATCGAATCGGCTGATGAATGCTGGATGGGCCTATCCTGGTGAAGAAGTTGATATAGTACACGCGACGAATGGAGCTTTCAATGCTGTAGTCCCTCTCTCGATACTCCTAGGATTTGCTGATGACCACAAGGAGCTTATACTCAACAGCAAGTTTGAATTGATTCTCATAAGATCCAAAGATTCTAGAAACTGTGTCCTGAGTTCGAATGGAGAGGAAGCTAATGTAAAGTTAACTAGAATCGAATGGAGGATGCCTGTAATTCGTCTTTCCGATGCTGAAAGAGTTCACATTCTAAAAATTGTCAAGTCTGATAAACCTCTACACCTTGCCTTTCGATCTATGGATCTTCATACCCAGCCTGCTGTACCCCACACTAGATCTTTCACTTGGAATGTAGCAACAACATCTAAGCTCGAGAAACCTCGCTTCATCATAGTGTGCGCGCAGACTGCAAGATTGGGTGATTATAGCAAGAACAGTTCCGAGTTTGATCACTGCAACATTACTAATTTGAGACTATTCCTCAACAGTGAATGCTACCCCTACCATGATTTGAACTTGGACTTTAAAAATTCAAAGTTTGCTTCACTATATGAAATGTACTGTAAATTTCAAAGTTCCTATTATGAAACAGATAATTATCCCCTCTTGAAGAGAAAGGATTTTCTTCACCGTGCACCATTATTCGTAATAGACTGTTCTCACCAACCCGAGGAGGTTATAAATGGAGCTGTGAACATCAGAATCGAGATTCAAGCATCTGCAAATATACCAGCCCAGACATCACTGTACTGCCTGGTTCTACATGACAAAGTATTTACCTACAAACCTCTTTCTCACGTGATGCAAGCACTTATATAATTATGTATATATTTGGGTGAATGGTTTTGTAAAGGAATGTACTAGGATAAGTTTATGAATAATAAATTGAATTCATATACTATGCGAGTGAATTACTTATAATGTTTGTTTACATCATGTATTGAAGCCAGCTTGTGACGTCATTCATTTGTTCGGTTTGTAGCTCCATCTAGTGTTAGCAATTTGTGGTAGTATTAGTGTTTGAAAGAATTTTAAGTTTTATTTACTGTCCTCCGGCTAGCTATTATTTCTCAGTCGAACATGTCTCTTGATCAGAGTGTGTAAACGGAAAGGAATCTTTTATCCAAATATAACACTGATGAAGAAATTTGTTTTACACATTTATTGTCAAACACGTTAACTATCACATTTATACATTGATCTTAACACTCGCCAAACTGAAACTGTTATAATAACTTAATTACTGATAATTCTTAATTCGCGTACTTCAACTTTTTGTATAATTAACTTTATAATACTTTAGATTTTCGTAACTTGTGAATCTATAGCCGACGTATCTCATACAAATATTTTGACGAACTGACGAACTGAAGACGTGTAGTGCACACAGATTTTTGATGAACTGAGCATGAAGCTACCTCTAACCTACCCTATTTATACTCCTTCATCCAGATACGCCTAACGATTATAACTGAGCTGCAATTGGCTAATAAAACGTGCCAACATTAGCGTCTATTTTAATATCCAATGAAAATTATGAATACATATGCTTTAGGGAGAAAATATTCCAGAAGTTTCTACCGAAAAACGCGCCAACATTACGTAACTTCCTCGTTTCCAATAATGATAAACAGCTCACCCCCTCGCTGCATTATTGCGCTATTATTGACAGTTTCAGTAAGGTCGTATAAACTTATTTCCCAATAATAATTACAATTAATAAACATCTGAAATCAATGTCACATAAAAATGCATATTCATATTACAATCATTATTTACATTTAAGTAATTTGTGATACAAATTACTGCATCATATGCCCCACTAGAAACATAATTATAAATATTTACAACTTGTTTGGAAATTTTATAATTGGGTTTTTAGTCTCCTAAATCTTGGAACACACGCTATCACTTTCACTTAACACTTCACACGCATTTAACACACGACATATGTTTTTTTTTTTTATCTCGCCACTACTTACTGGCTCTGGTTTAATGTGTTTAGACATTAATCTAACATTACAAAAAAAAATTTTTATAGCAAATACTGTACCCTGAAGTATTTAATTACTGTTGCAAAAAATGGTTTACTTTCTTATACTGTTAACAAAAATTTATCAATTCAAGAATTTTTTGTAATTATTAAACATATTTACCAAAAATATTCACCCTCTACACAAATATATTTTCATCTCTTAAATCTAGTCACTGTTTCACATTTTCTGTTTGCTACATAAGTATTTGTTTTTAATTATTTTTACCCATTTTTGTTATTTTGTACTTTATTTTAACAATACTCTTGGAATTGTATTTACGTACTTTTAATTTAATATCATGCTTTATTTCAAATGCTGTTACAGTTACTAATAAAATGTTATTTTCCTTTTAAACATTTAGTTATGTCTAAAATGTATTTCTCCTTTCTCATGACATACATATACAATTAACCCTCTTACGTTCCAATACATTGCTCTGCATTTCCTCTTTAACTATCCAGCATTTACTATTTATCATCTTTGTCTTCTGTTTCACCTTTATCGTCATTATTGTATGGTTTCAGCATTTCAATATGGAACTTTCCAATGCTCTTTCGAGTTGTTGGATTACATAACTCATATGTATTTGTTCCATATACTTCAACAACTTCATATGGTCCATGGTATTTGAGAAGCATTCGCCAATAAAGCTTATTTGCTTTATCCGACAATTTCTTGGTTTTAACCAAAACTAAATCTCCTATTTTAATCCTCCATTCCTTTCTCTTCTTTTCTTCATGTTTAATTTTTCTTTTTATTGCCTTTTTCTTCATCCTCTCGAATGCTTTTCGGAACATCTCTTCTTCTGTTTGTGGTATCGAATGCGCATCTGGAATGGCTTCTGGAATTTTCTTACACATTGTATTGATCTTCTTTCCTAAACTGAGTTCACATGGTTTATATCCTGTCACATTGTTTACGGTTTCATTTAGTAGATTCTGAACGAAATTCACGTATCCATACCATTGGGTTTGTTTTCGATGACACAGCACCCTTAAATAATTTGAAATTTCCTTAATTTCCCTCTCCACTGGATTGGAGTTTGGTCTGTATCTTGACGAAAAATATTGTTTAATGCCATTTTCTTTCAGTCCATTGATAAATTTTTTTCCTGTGAAGTACGAAGCATTATCACTCAATACAGATTGAATAGGTCCTTCTTCTATCACATATGACTTGAGTAGTCTATTCAAACATGCTAAACCTGTAGGTTTTCTCAAAGGGTAAATTCTTACATATTTGCTGAATATATCATAACAGACAAATATATATTTGTTTCCAAATTGACTTGGAGGCATCGGACCATGAATATCAATACTAATTACACATCTCGGCTTATCCCTTATAACCGAATTAGTTTCAAATGCATATGCTGCATTTATTTGCTTTGCCTTCTGACACAGGTTGCAGTACGATATAAATTTTCGAACTTTCTGACGCAATTTGGATATGTATAAATTCTCTAAAATCATAGAAGTTGTCCGGTCCGTCCCTGAGTGTGCTAACCCTTCGTGAAAATTCTTAATTAGTTCCTTTTCCATGCTTTTCGGAACCATTACCTTCCAACTAGGCACTTCTTTTCCATGTTTCTTGTATAATGTCCCATCCCGAATTGCTACAATTTCTTTCTTTGCCTCTTCAATTAGTGGTGCATTTTCTTTAAGTTCAAATAATTTTGCGTCCTCATTTTGAATTTCCCCCATATTTTTCAATTTTCTCATCATTTCTTTGCTTAAAGGAATTTCAATTGTCAATATTTTGACTTCATTTCTAGGCCTTTCAATATTTTCGGGAATTTGTGGGTTGTAGTTTAATCTTGATAGCAAATCACTGAAGGTATTATTTTTGCCAGGAATGTGTATAATCTCAATATCAAATGGAGATATTGCATGAATGTATCTAGCAAGTTTTCCACTACATAATCTACACCGTTGTATGAAAGTTAAGCTGATGTGGTCTGAATATACTTTCACCTTTTGCTGATAAATATAGGTTTTAAAAACGAATTAATGAGAAACATAGTGCTCCAATTTCTAACTGAGTTACTGAAGAATTCCGTTCAATATTTGTAAGTCCTCTAGAAGCTGTACAAATGACGTGAAAGTCATTGTTGATGTCTCGCTGTCCTAAAATTCCGGCGTATCCTTGCATCGATGCGTCGACATAAATCTCATATTCCAAATCTTCTCTGGGCCTCTCGAGTAATATGGACTTAGCAAAGAGTTCTTTTACTCTCTCAAAACATTTTTGATGATCCTCTGTCCATCTCCACTTATTGTTCTTTCGGAGTAGCTGCTGCAGTGGTTCTATTTCAGCCGAATATCTTGGTACGAACTTACTCTGAAAGTTTAATACCCCTAAGAGTCGTCTAATTTGTTTTACGTTCCTTGGTGATGGAATTTTCATTATTGCTTCTATTCTTTTCTGATCAGGTCTTATACCTCGTTCATCCACTACATAACCAAGAAAATTTATTTCCTTGACACAAAATTTTGATTTTAGTATGTTCACAGTCATACCATGTTGTTGCAGTTTATTTAACACATAATGGACATTTTCATGTGTTCTTCAAATGTTTGACTAATGATTAGGAAGTCGTCAATATACTTTATTAAAAAGTCATCTGCAGAATTTCCAAAGATACTGTGAATAGCTCTCAAAAATCCACTTCCTGAGTTTTTTAAACCAAAAAGATTTACACAAAAACGATACTGGATCCCTGAGTACTGAAATGAAGTGTAATCACGCACTTGTGGATCTAATTCCACTTGCCAATATGATGCAGTGAGGTCAATGGATGTCAGAAATCTCCCTCTTGAAAGTTTCGTAATTAGTTGTTCAATTCCCTCACTTTGAAAATGATCTGGTTTCATATACTTGTTGACATATCTACCGTCTAAAGTTAATCTCAAACTACCATCTCGTTTAATACTCCAGCAGATTGAATTTATATACTGAGAGTTACTTTGCTCAATAATCCCATTTTCTAACATGCTATTTATTAGTTGTCTAGCTTTGTCCCGAAGACTTATAGGTAAATTGTCATACTTGTGCCTATATGGTGGTACGTCTTCTACTTGAAATGTATGCTGATATACATTACATCTGCCTGGGATATTACTAAATACTGAACTATTGTTCATCAAAACATCATGAAGGATTTGTTTTTGCATTATCGTAATATTATAAGCTTCTTCACACTTGTGTATTATTTCCTCATTTCTCTTCTCTTTCCAGCTGTTGTCTGTCTCGCTCACATGGTCGTCTTTTGTTTGGATTGTAAATTCCTCTAATTTCTCTGGCATTTCTACAAGCTGTTGAAAATATGGCGTGGTATTCCCTTCATTTCTGTGACTACCTGCTTTATCTGACTATTTCTATCAGTTTCTGTTATTTGCACAAAAAGCTCTTGGTCACAAAGATTTTTCTCATCCTTTGTCATCTCGATTACAGAAACTTTCTCTTTTATAAATGGTACCCTTATTTCTCTATCTTCTTTTGTTATTTTTTAACTCTTCATGTTTAAAATCTATACATGCTTCATATTCATGTAGGAAGTCACATCCTATAATTATGTCACAAATCAGATGGTTTACAATTAGAAACATAACCTCAAAATTCTCTCCGCCGATAAGTATGTTAAGTAGAGCTTGTGTTCTTATGACCTGTGTCGTTCTTCCGATTGCAACACGACAAACTAAATTACTAGTGGGAAGAGCCATAATTTTGTTACCTTCATTAATCAAATTTATGTAAAATTTCTGTGAGCAAATTGAAGCTGACGAACCAGAATCTATAGTTGCAATGATCTCTTTCTTCGCAATTTCCATTCTAACATGAGGTGACTCGAAATTTTCTCCCTTATCTTTTGTTGCTGTAATCTTATTACAGGGTGTGTGTGTAGGCATATTATTTGTATTGGTAATGGATACTGAATTATTAAAGACGTCCTGAGAACCTACTACACAGGAGTCTATTAACAGTTTTCCTGGTTATTTCCATGTTCACATACGGGACTGCCATTCCTAACAGGCGCTAAATCTATCTCATTGTCGCTACCATTGTTTTGAGTTCCCCTTCCTCGAGTTCGAAATCCTCGATTTCTGACATTATGTCCCCTGGGCACGTAATTTTCTTGCCGTTCCTCAGATCTTTCCCGGTTATTGTTTTCCCTCCAGTGAGTGAAATTTCCCCTTTGTCTAATGTACCGCCTTCCATAATTTTGCCCTCTTTCAGGCAATCTTTCTGTCCTGACATAATTTATTTGTTCCTGTCGACCTGGTCTCCCATCTATCCTCGATCTTTCAAACTGTGGAACGTATGATTGATACCGTTGTCTGGTATTATTTTCATGACGCCTGTCTTGTCCTCAACTTTGCTGATAACTACCTTGGTAATTTCTTCTATCTCGCACATCTAAAAATCTATGTTCCCACTCCCGAGATATATCTTCTTCCTGTTGTTCCAAAGCTGTCATTAATTCCGTCATCTCATAGATGCTACGTGGTTTTGCAATTAATAAGTAATTTTGTATCCTTAAAGGATTAATGCCTTGTGAGCAAACTCACAAAATCTTCCTCATTGATTGGAAGTGACAAGTTCCTAACCTGACTTGCATGTTTCAGTAAGTAATCAGTAATTGATATTCCCTCTCGTGGATTAAATTGACCATGACTAAGCATTGCTCGAATTCTGTGCTGTACCGTAACATTCCAAAATCTATTCATGAATAATCTCTTAAAGGATTCATATGAAATTTCACCCCCGGATACCATTTGTAACCAATCTAAAGTTTTCTGGTCCAAACATCTTTTGACAACTATCATTTTCAATGCTTCAGGTATCTTTTTAATTTGAAAATACTCTGATAATTCTGCAATAAACTGTACTGGACTGGAGTTTTCATTAAATTTTGGAAGTGGAAAATCACTTAAGATATGATTGTAATTTTGCAAATTCCCTACTCCCATATTTAAATTCTCTAGTGTTACTTGTGCACTCTGAGTTTCAGCATTAGCTATAGGTGCAGCTGCCGCATCACTCACATTATTTGTCATACCTGAGGAACTACCTCTATCATTATTTTGTACATCTAATACAGTCACATCACATATATTTGCCCTTGAATTCAATTCTAACCTATTTACAGTACCTTGCAGATTTTCTATTGTCTGTTCCAATTTTTTATTATTCTCATTTTGAACAGCTTGGTGTTTGTTAATTTCAGAAGTTAGCTTTTGATTCAAAACTTTAACTTCTTCAGACAATTTATTTCTCTGTGTTTCTGATTCCTTCTGAATTTCAGATATTTCCCCCCTGAAATTAACTTGCACCTGAATTAAATCTGCATTTGTAGCCTCCATCATTTCTCACTTGAAATGCTACTCATTCGGCTACCTAACTCTGTACAGTTTACATTAATATTTTCAAACTTAGTATTAACCTCACTTCTTTGGTTAGATATTTCCCTGCTCATGTCCAACATTTTCTTTGAAACTTCACCTATTTCATTTGCTATCATTTCTTGATTTTCATTTTTCATTCTAATCATACTACTATCTAGCTCCATGAATTTCTTTTCAATCTCTTCCCTGTTTTGTTCTAAGCTTTTACCAATATCTTCCCTTAATTCCCTATGACTCTTTTGCATATCTTCCCTGTTTTGATCTATTTTCTTTTCTAATTTCTCATTATTCTTACAAATTTCTTCCCTTAATTGATCTGTAATACTCTTACCAATATCTTCCCTCAATTCTTTCTTATTCTGATCTAAACTCCTATCAATATCTTCCCTCAATTCTTTCTTATTCTGATCTCAACTCCTATCAATATCTTCTCTTAATTTCTCTATATTCTTTTCCATATCTTCCCTCATACTCTTACTAATATCTTCCCTCAGTTCCCTATTCATATTTATCAGCATTTCCATCATCATACTAGCATCAAAATTAACATTTCCTGCTATTCTATTCTCACTTTCTGCACTAACATTTCCTCCCTCAAATTCTACAGTGTTTGAGCTATTTTCTGTAACCTGTATTGAATTACAGCTAACTGTTACATTATCCCCTTCCATCATTGTTTCTTCAATATTATTAGTAGCCATTGTTTTCTTTATCCTACCACTCCTCAAGTACATTTGAATGTTATAATTTTATTTTCAAAAAAAAAAAATGACTATACTCTGACCTTTGTGATGCTGTCTGTTGCTGTTACTTTGATGTCCAGCTTCCTGCCCCTCTCTCCTAGGTTTGTATGTCGCTTCTGCGTTGTCTTATTATGAATCTGCGTTGTCTCGATGTTTTTGTGTCCACTCATCCGCGTAGTCTGTCGTTCCTATAGTTGTTTCTGGAATCTGCATCTTCTCGATGTTTTTGTAGTTGAATTCTCCTGTTGCCTTGTAATCTCGGAATTACGATGTCCAATCATCCGCGTAGTCTGTCGTCCCTGTTGTTTCTGGAATTTGCGTCTTGTAGATCATTTCACTGCTGCATTCGTTCCACGTCCTGGTTCCTTTCCTGGTCACTCTGCCCCACGTTGGGCGCCAATTTGCGAGTGAATTACTTATGTTTATTTACATCATGTATTGAAGCCATCTTGTGACGTCATTCATTTGTTCGGTTTGTAGCTCCATCTAGTGTTAGCAATTTGTGGTAGTATTAGTGTTTGAAAGAATTTTAAGTTTGTGTAAACGGAAAGGTATCTTTTATCCAAATATAACACTGATGAAGAAATTTGTTTTACACATTTATTGTCAAACACGTTAACTATCACATTTATACATTGATCTTAACACTCGCCAAACTGAAACTGTTATAATAACTTCATTACTGATAATTCTTAATTCGCGTACTTCAACTTTTTGTATAATTAACTTTATAATACTTTAGATTTTCGTAACTTGTGAATCTATAGCCAACGTATCTCATACAAATATTTTGACGAACTGAAGACGACATGTAGTGCACACAGATTTTTGATGAACTGAGCATGAAGCTACCTCTAACCTACCCTATTTATACTCCTTCATCCAGATACGCCTAAAGATTATAACTGAGCTGCAATTGGCTAATAAAACGCGCCAACATTAGCGTCTATTTTAATATCCAATGAAAATTATGAATACATATGCTTTAGGGAGAAAATATTCCAGAAGTTTCTACCGAAAAACGCGCCAACATTACGTAACTTCCTCGTTTCCAATAATGATAAACAGCTCACCCCCTCGCTGGATTATTGCGCTATTATTGACAGTTTCAGTAAGGTCGTATAAACTTATTTCCCAATAATAATTACAATTAATAAGCATCTGAAATCAATGTCACATAAAAATGCATATTCATATTACAATCATTATTTACATTTAAGTAATTTGTGATACAAATTACTGCATCAACTAAAACACTCTTTTATTGACTTTAGCATACATTTCAAGCATTTTCCTTCTCCCCCTCCTACTCCCTGAAAAACTAGTTGCTCCTGACTTGCAGAAATCATTTAAAATATTCAAATGTCTTTCAATATAGGGCAATAGCCGTTTTAGGTTCCTTACACCCTCAATGTCTAAAGATATTACATTATTATTTAAACAAGTTTTTATGAAATGAATTGAATGGTCAAAAAATACAATAATATTGTATGCATAAATTACATTGTCACAATATTCATTACACGGAAACTTTTTTGTTTGGCGTAGGTAATCTTCAATCATTGGAATGTTTTTGGATATTATATCCCAGTCTGATTTTGTGATATAAACAAATTATTTATCACTTTCACAATTTATGTAGAGGGAGGGGATGTCATAGTATAGTCCAATGTTCACGGAATGGGAGGGGGAGATGCTGACGTCATCAAGCGCATGTGATCGATTCTCCATGTTCCTCCGGGGTATCTTCAATGAATAAGAAGACCATAGGACCCTCGTTGAGGATTCTCCTCTTACACCTCCTCTTCTGCTTTTTCTCCCCAGTCTGGTTCTGCCTCTTTCTCCGCTCCCTCCTCACACCCCTGCAACATATATTCAAAACAATGTTAGAAATAGGTTTAGTTAATGATTTCATGCCCTCTGAAAGAGAAAATACATATATTAGAAAAATCCTCTCCCCTTGTCACACAAAAAAGTACTATCAAAGAGTGTCATACTCACTTCACGGGCTTACATGATTCTGTGTGTATCTCGGGCGAGCAATCTGGAGTCGTCTGATTTATCCACTCCTGTAACCTCGTTGCTTTATCATCAGCGGTAGTAGTAATGGCGGGTAGTGGAGCGGCATCCTCATCCATAGGCTGCGTATGGCGCTCTGCGATTGGGTATTCCACTATATCGACATCGCGTCTCTCAGGATCCAACTCCTCTATTGGCACGGGTACCTTAGGCGCAGTCATTCGCAGTCTGTAATAATTTAATTTTTTAGGTTAGACACAGAGTAGCATTAGAAGCAGTAAATGAATATGTAATTTAACATTTCTTCGACTTACTCGAGTTTTCTCTTCCTGCGCTGGTAGACCTCGCAGTTGTCGTTACATAGGAAGAAGGATGTCATGCGTTCATGCTGGGCTGGGTTAGTACAAAGTACAGAATGCATGTACCCGGTGCACGACTCTGTATCACATTCAGCTAGGTGTTTCGATACGAAGACATCGTCAACTTCATCGACATCGCTAAGATCCTCCACATCAACACCCATGCGATTTTCACTGAAAGAATAAAATAATTTCAAGTTAGATTTCATTTAACATGCGTACAATATATTACCGAGTTATAGAAATATGTATATTACTTACATGTTCGCTCCTCGATAAACAGGACAGCTCTCTGTACACACTTCCAGTGTAGTCATCTGATCATGATGCGATGGTTGAGTACACAACACTGAATGCATTAAACCATTGCATGTTTCGGTATGGAAGTATACGTAGTGAAAATAATCTTCTCCGCACTCGCTCCAGTAATCATTCAGATCAGATGCACGATTATCACCACACATTTCGATTATCACTGAACGAACAATAAATGATCGCTCCGGCTGCCTGCGTTCCTTATATACTGTAGACGGTGACGTCACGAGGCGGTGGAGAGGGTGGAATGTATGTTGAGACCTGTTATTCACCCTCCAGGCAGAAGCCAGCTGTCTGTTTTGAATACAAAGGAAAGCCATTGGCGAGCGTGTTTTAACATGATGTACCGACGCCGACAGAATGGAGCCTGGCTAGTCTACACGTCGAGGCTTGTTAGTGACGTCACGCATACAGTCGTGGAGTGGGGGTGAAACTGGTTATTACCAGACCGAAGTCGACTGGCACTCAGAGAGCTAGAACCGTGGCTGAATAGATGGCGAATCAGGGTCAATGCGCACAAATCACGGGCAATACTGTTCACCAAGAGAACGAAACATCAAAACAAAACTAGGCCCCTAACGTTACTTGGGGAAACGATAAACTGGACAAACAAAGTCAAATATCTGGGTGTGACACTAGACTCTAAACTCACATTTGCGTCACACACATCGGAAGTAAGGCAAAAGGCGAACCAGCAACTTGGTGCCATCTATCCCATCTTAAATCGCAAAAGCGCCTTAAGTCAGCAAATGGGACTGATGCTATACAAAAGCCTAATTAGGCCCGTGATGACGTATGCAGCCCCGGCCTGGGGACACTGCGCCAAAACACATTAAGAAGCTGCAAACATTACAAAACAAAGCCCTAAGAATCATAACAAAGGTCCCCAAGGCAGTCCCATTGGACTTATTGCACGAAGACACAAAGATGCACACGGTGGAAGAATTCATTAAATCACTTGCGGAAAACATGTACAAACAGGCCCACAAAAACCACAACCCAACCATACGCGAGCTCGGGCAATACAACACAGCAAACGACAAGCACAAAAGACCAATATCGCTGTTCGACCGCACAATACCGTTAAACAGGCACACCACAGATGATGACGCAGCAATCCGCGATTATCTTAACAACCTAATACCACCATAACACAGCTGAGCAGCACGCCCAAGAAGTCCCCGAGTGGAAGACTCCCCACCCGGGGCGGATCGGGGAGAGAGGGCAGCCCCACCATAAGACGAACAAGCGCGCACAAGGACTAGACAGGCACAGAATTAGGATAGAGAAAAACAGAAAAGAAAAAAAAACAATAAAAATAACAATAATACAGACAAGCTTATGTAGACATACGCGAAATAAACAATTATAAAAGTGTATATAAACTATGCCCCCCATTGCACATATCCCTTCCTTCCAAAATTGTATCTAGCATGTTTCAGGACCATCAGCAGCCAGCTGAAGAAGAACAACTCAACTCCCTCTCCGGTTGAAGCCACAATACACAGGTAACGTACCACCATCACTACTTAAGCATGACACCTCAATCACATTCCTTCTGCATGAGCATGAATACCACACTAACAATAGGTCCCTGATCTGGGCATCTGCCAAGGCCAGTACCTACTCCCCACTCTGCATACTCTCTTGTATGCAGGCGTCTTTGTAGTAATCACCCACCAACCTCCGGTTTGCTTCGGCGGTACCGGAAACCACCTTACCTTCGATTCCCTTCCATCACTGTAATGTAGTTAGTGCATGGTAGGGGAGACGATGTAGAACCCTTTCGGATGATCGTCACCTGGTGTGGCGGAGGAGGGGCCACACCATTAAAAAAAAAGGCGGGCTTTCCATTACATACCGGACTGTTGCCGGAGACAGGTTAAGACCGTGAGCGTGATAGTTATACATATGCTAGCACACATATACGATGGCGGCCAGGCGCACGCGATTCAATTCATATACAATTAATCAATCAAAAATACTTAATTGATTGACGAGCAGCGTTTAATTGCATTAACGGTATATAAACATTGATTCTTTTTTTCAATAACACATTACCTAATTGATTGACACAATTATGTACTCAAACGATTTGCCGATGTGCGGCAGGCATCGAGAATCACATTCCCTACCACACACACCTTACCAGGGGCGGGATTTAGACAGGACGCTATGAGAGCAGGGTGACGTCGCCAGCGTATAGGAACAATACACACTCTCCCACATATCCGCAGGGGAACCAATCACACGGCAGAGATTTAGACAAGTCACAATGAGGGGGGGCGGGAATGTAGTCACCGTATAGGAACAATACACTCTCCCACCTATCCACAGGGAACCAACCAGAACACAAAGGGGAGGGAGGGTACGCACCCAGCGTATGGGGGAGGGAGGGGGCGGGGCCACCGGCACGCGACCAGGCACCTTGGGGGAGGGGGGAGGATCTGTCGGCACAGACCCGGGCGGCATAACACTAGAACAAAGAGGGGCGGGGCTAGCGACCAGGCGGCAAAAACAGTAGAACAAAGAGGGGGCGGGGCTAGCGACACGCGACCAGGCGGCAAAAACAGTAGAACAAAGAGGGGGCGGGGCTTGTCGGCATAGAACAAAGAAGCTTATCAGTTGTCGGCATTTCCTTTGTTCCAGAACTCTCATTTATTTTACTACTAATACTGCCTCAAGATGCGGTCGATCAGCTCGTTGTAATGCATTCTCCGCAGAGAAGTACACTCTGACCATGTTCCAGATGCACGGCCAAGTGAAAAACAGTGGGATGTCTCATGAATGACGAACGAAAAATGCGCCAAATTGCTTCGTTACTGGTAACGTAGCGCATTTGATACTAAGTGACTATATCGTTTGGAATTCTCCGCACCAACTCCAATCACAGCCATGTCACTTCCTTTGGTCAAATACTTGCAGGTGTATTTGATGGATTTTACGGAATGGTAAGATTCTACGTTGATGTGCGCTTTAAATGTCTTCGAAAGTAATTGCGAATACGGAACAATCCAACGATTATCAACCAATTTCCTGTTGATTTGTTTTGACAATTGTTGATCTTCCATTGTACGCAATTTATCGGCGACGATAACGTGGATAACCGTTCATTTCCGGTAACTGTTTCTACTACTAATGTCCGTGGATAACGCTTCGTACATTTTCCGTCCACCATACACGAAGGATTGTTACTTAATGTTCTAATGCAACCATGTATCATGTTCTTAGTAACATTCTCATGCAAGCCTGGATCATCATCTTCGGGAATTTCTGCTGATATCACATCATAGATGTCATTCGTCTTATCTTACTCAATCAACCAAATGATGATGATGATGATGATGATATGCGGTTTAAGGGCGCTAAACTGCTAGGGTCATCAGCGCACTTACAATGTGTAAAATATAAGGTCAAAATATAAAAGACAGGTAAAAAAAACCGCATAATTAAAAAACGGGACACAAACCCGCGAAGTCCAAAAAGTTAAAAATAACAATAGAATAACAATAACAACAATAATAACAATAACAAGAATAACAATAACAACAATAATAACAATAAATATATCTGAAAAACCAACACACTAAAAGCATAGGCAATAAAAGATTAAAACGTGTCAAGGACTGTAGAATGCGAGGGACATGGGCGCCTTTTGTCCACTGGGGATTAGAGTCCCCATAAAAAACAGACAATAAAATTACTAAGCTAAAAGACGCTCATCGCATTAAATGCGCAGATTAAATTCACTGTCATGAATAAAACGTAAAACACATTCTACAGCACGCGTGTCGTCTGCCAAAACGTTGGCTAGGCCAACAGGCAGACCCATACGAGAACGCAATGCAGCTAAAACCTGACACTCTGTTAAAATGTGACGCACCGTTAAGGGCACGTCACACTGCCCACAGAGTGGTGCGGGGTCACCACTGAGCAAATACCTATGACTAAAAACACAATGTCCAATCCGTAAACGAGCTAAAATTACCTCTTCCCGACGACAAGAACGAGAAGAGGTACCCCAGATCAACGGGAAAGGCTTAACCTCCCGCAACTTGTTCCCCCGGAGGGCCGTCCACTGATCGCGCCAGCGCGAGAGGATGCGGCGACGTAAAATAACACACGAATCTGACGAGGGAACAACAGAAGTAAAAAATCTGGGTAATAAAATCGCCGATTTCGCAGCGGCGTCGGCAGACTCATTACCTGAGATGCCCACATGACCTGGAATCCACATGAAGGACACGCTGATGCCAGAGGCACCAAGCGAGTGGAGCAGGTCATGTATGCGCTGTACGAGCAGGTGGTAATGGTACAGCGCAGTAATAGTCTGAAGGGCACTCAGAGAGTCCGTACAAATAAAACAGTGCCGTAAGGCGTGCCGCTGAATGTACAAAACAGATTGATAAATGCTAAAAAGTTCGGCGGTAAAAATTGAACATTGTCCAGGTAAACGAAACTTAAAACTACAGTGACCAGAAACAAAGGCACATCCAACTCCAGCTTCAGTCTTAGATCCATCGGTAAAGATAAAATGGAAGTCCCCGAATTGAGCCCGTACTTCTAAAAAGGCCGATCTAAAGACTGTAGCAGGGGTCTCACTCTTCGGCATCGACGTTAGCCCAAGGTGACAGTGGGCCTCAGCGCGGGACCATGGAGGAAAACGCGTTTCCCCCCGTGGAAGGGCCGGCACTGGCGGAACGTCTAAATGCCGAAGGAGCTGTCGAAAGCGAACCCCTGGTGGGAGCAAAGCAGAGGAGCTAATAAAATAGTGACGATCAAGTGACTCCTCGAAAAATAACTCGAAGGACGGGTGGTCAGGCAAGCTTGAGAGTCGACAGGCATAGCTGCACAAGAGCATCTCACGCCTGAAGGACAGCGGAGGCTCTGCAGCTTCAGCATACAGGCTAAAAACAGGGCTGGTTGGAAAGGCCCCTGTAGCGACTCTTATGCCACGATGGTGAATGGCATTCAATCGACGTAACACAGATGGACGTGCCGACGAATAAACAATACACCCGTAATCAAGCTTGGATCGGACCAAAGAGCGATAAAGGCGAAGAAGGACGGTCCGATCAGCTCCCCAGGATGTGCCACTTAAAACACGTAAAATATTAAGAGAACGGTCACACTTTGCTTTTAAAAAGGAAACGTGCGAGGTCCAACACAACTTCCTATCAAAAATCAACCCCAAAAATTTCGCCTCGTCTGCAAACGGAAGTATCCCTGGCCCAAGATGGAGAGGGCGGAGGGAAATACTTCCGGCGCCAGAGGTTGATGCAGACGGATTTCTCGGCGGAGAAATTAAAGCCGTTGGCGTTACTCCAGGCGTAGAGACGGTCGATACAGCTCTGGAGACGGCGTTCGAGTAGACAGGTCCGCCGTGAACTGCAATAAATAGCGAAATCGTCAACAAAAAGGGACGATGAAATGCCAGGTGGAATACATCAACAATGGGGTTGATAGCAATCGCAAAAAGTGTGACACTGAGTACAGAGCCCTGCGGTACTCCGTTCTCTTGAATAAAACGACGAGATAAAACCGAGCCCACACGTACACGAAAGACGCGGTCCGTCATAAACTCCCGAAGAAATATGAAAAGACGACCGCGGAAATTCCAATCGTGAAGTGTACGTAAAATGCCGCCCCTCCAACAAGTGTCATAAGCTTTCTCCAGGTCAAAAAATACAGCCACGGTTTGACACTTTCTGAGAAATCCATTCATAATATGCGTCGACAAGGACACCAGATGGTCGACGGTAGAGCGATAGCGACGAAACCCGCACTGAGCGTTCGCTAGAAGTTTCTGAGACTCGAACCACCATGTCAACCGCCCGTTGATCATGCGCTCCGTCACCTTGCAAATGCAACTGGTGAGGGAGATAGGGCGGTAGCTGGAAGGTAGTTGGCGATCCTTCCCAGGCTTAAGTATAGGGACAATGGTGGCTTCGCGCCAAACGGAAGGAAAAATGCCGTCTTGCCAAATAGGTTATAGACCTGTAAGAGAAATAATTTACTGTCGGCTGAAAGGTTCTTTAACATCAGGACATGAATGCCGTCCGGCCCAGGAGCGGAGTGCCGAGAGCAATGAAGAGCGTGCTCCAGCTCCCTCATTGTGAATAGTACGTTATAGCATTCATCATTAGCAGACCGAAAAGTATATGATGCGGAATCCAGCCGGTCTTTAATAGAGCGAAAGCCGGCGGAATAATGGTCTGAATTGGAGACCGCCTCAAAGGCAGCACCCAGAGTGTTAGCGATGGCAGCCGGATCCACTATGGTGGCATTAGAAACCTGAAGGCCAGAAACAGTACAATGTGACACTTTACCTGAGAAGCGACGAAGTTTATCCCAAACAACGGATGAAGGCGTAAAACGATTAAAAGACTCGACAAAACGAGCCCAAGGTGCCTTCTTGCTATCCTGAATAATGCGACGAGCCCTGGCGCGCGATTGTTTAAAAGTCACCAAATTATCAAGTGTAGGGTGTCGCCGAAACACCCTAAGTGCAGTCCTACGGGCACGAACGGCGTCCCGACAATCCTCGTTCCACCACGGAACAGGTGGCCGCCGAGGTTGGGAGGATGAACGGGGTATTGCGCGTTCGGCGGCAGAAAAAAATAATAGACGTAAGGTGCTGCACGAGTTGGTTAATGTCGGAGAAGGGCTGGACGTCAAAATGCACGAGGCTGGAATACAAGCTCCAGTCGGCTTTTGCGAATATCCAGGTAGGTACTCTGGAATGCTGTACGTGGTGCGACAGAAGAGAAACGATGCAGGGGTAATGGTCGCTGGAGTAGGTGTCAGCGACGACGTTCCACTGAAGACGATGAGTAAGCTGGAGTGAGCAAATGGCAAGGTCCAGGTGAGAGAATGTACCAGAAGAATCAGAAAGAAAAGTAGGTGCACCTGTATTGAGGATGGAAAGATTAAACTGATAAAAAATGTCGGAAAGAAGAGTTCCCCTCGCAAAAGCCCTTGGCGAACCCCACAGTGGGTGATGGGCATTAAAATCTCCCAACAGAAGAAATGATGTTGGGAGAGCGGACAGGAGAGCTCGAATGTCCGCGGGAGCGAGGGGAGACGATGGAGGTGAATACACAGAGCAAACAGAACAAAAAGCCGGGTAAGTGAAGGCGAACGGCAACAGCTTGCAAGTCAGATGTAAGTGTGACAGGTTTAAAATGAACGTCGTTACGCACTAACAACATGACACCTCCATGAGCAGGAGTACCCTCCTCCGGTTGAAGGTCGTAGCGAACCGGAGTATATCCTCGGAGATCAAAAGGATCGTGAGGGCGAAGCTTAGTCTCCTGCAAACATACGACCATAGGCGAATGGGAACGCAATAAAAGTTGCAGTTCCGCCCTATGCGATCGTACACCACGTACATTCCAGGTCAGGATAGCCATTAAGAAAAAAGGGGAGAAACTGTCTATTTAGAAGGGCGGCTTAAAATTACCTTTTGTTTAACCTTTGGGCTCGGGCTTTTTGTATGGAGTTGGTCAGACTCCATAGCTTCCTCGGAGGAAGGGCCCACGCGCTCAGTGCCAGAAACCGATTCAAGCGCCGTGAATCGGTTCTGGGTGGCGATGGGTGAGGGGTGCCGCTGAGCGCGGCTTGTCCCAGGACCTTCCTGGGACAGCGACCTCCGAGGAGGAGAAGGTGAACTTTTGTTACCGCGCGCACGCGGAGGGTCTTTCAAAAAATCTTCCCTACGTAGTTTCTGCTTGGGCTTCTTTTCAGCGGCTTGCGACTTCATTGACTTTGGACCAGGTTTATAGGGCTTGGTAACAGTAGCTTTAATAGACGGCCGGATGGTAGTGGCGGTTAATCCAGTCAAGGTCCAGGTCTGAGTTTCGGCATCTACTCGTGGTACTGGCGAGGCAACAACAGAACTAAATGTGCCAGATCGCAGGAGTGAAGGTTGGCGCGCATGGAAACGTCTCCGGGCTTCGGCGAAGGAGAGTTTTTCCTTTACCCGGATCTCCTGGATCGCCTTCTCGTCCAAATACCGCGGACAGTCGGCAAACGAAGCAGAATGTGACCCTTTACAATTAACGCAGACGGGGGCTGTTGAACAGGCACCTTCGCGTGAGGGCTGGCTACATGTTGCACAGATGTTAACGGCACTCTTACATGAGACTTGCGTATGCCCAAAACGTTGGCACTTAAAACAACGCAGAGGTCTAGGAATATAAGGCCTCACAGAAATACGTTCGTACCCTGCGGAGATGCTCGTGGGCAGATCGACGCCATCAAATGTTAGAAACAGGGTACGAGTGGGTACCAATACGCCGTCGCGTTTGGCCTGCACTCGATGAACCGCTGTCACCTTCTGGTCTGCAAGATATTCGACCAGGTCCTCGTCCGATATGCCATCGAGGCTATGCGTGGTGACAACGCCTCGACAAGAATTCAAGGTGCGGTGCTTCTCAACACGGATAGGATAACCGTGGAGAAGCGTGGCGCTCAACAAGGACTTACTTTGTGCCTCGGATTTGCTTTGCACTAACAACGAACCATTACGAAGCCGAGTGCAGGAAAGAACCGGACCAGCAATTGAGTCAATGCCCTTCTGGATGATAAAAGGGTTCACCTTCTCGAATGAATGTCCTTCCTCTGTACGGGTAATCACTAAGTAACAACCAGCTGTTGGTGGTGCTACCTCTGTTACTAAAACTTTTCGGCGCTTGTTGTTTATAATGGAGAAAGTGTGCTCCATAGCGAAAAAAAAATCCTCCACCATTGCAACCGTCTCCGACCTCGGGCTCTGACTTCCCGGGCGTTACCCCGGCTTGGGTGAGTGGCCTATCTATACCTAGCTCACCCCAGGGTCACACCTCCCAGAACATAGACAGAGGGACCCAATCGCCGTCGGAAGCCAGCAGCTCATGCAATGGCCCCCCGCGGGACTGCAGTTGAACAGCGGATACGAACAACCCTACATGACGACCCCGGGTGGTGGGGATGACGCCATTACCCACTCACCCAGCTGCGCACCCCGTGCGCGGGTATCCGTCAGGCTGTGTCCACGGAGGATTAACATAAAAGGTTACAAGAAACTAAAAGTGTGTGGGCGTTTCGCACTCAAGGTAGGCCGGCGAAGTAGTAAAAGAGACGTGGAAATGAATGGGCGTGGGGCGAAATGTGCATAAATAAAAGAGAAGACAGAAGCGATGGCGAGGGGCGAGATGTAATGATATGCACAGAACGCACGAGAGCCTTCCTTGAGTCCCCCGGTCACGAAAACGAACCCACCTCGACCGGACGGGGGTGAAATGATGAAGATGGAGATGATTGGCTCGGGAACCCCCGGGTGCGCCAAAAACCCGTACTCACATAAGGTGAGCCCCTGATGGGCACCAAATGAGAATATGTGCGTGTGGTAATCCGCGTTTTTGCCACTCCACTGAATACATTCAGCAGCGCGTCTCGCCGAACACCGTTGCTTCACAATGAAATCCATCAGTGATTTAAATTTCTGTTTGAAGACACTCGCGGTGATGTCATGGCGATTGATGGATGATTGGCCAGGGAACAACTCTTGTCGAATTTCTACTAACTGCGGATTGCACGTGAACGTGATGAGCAAATCTGGTGTTCCATAATAGCGAACATATCATGGCATCTTGAGCGTATTCATGCATATGTCGCGGACTTACGACATACGTTGTTGGGAGAATTGTCATTCGGCCGACATTCTGTGCGTTTCCGTCAGCTTTCACAGCATCTCGAAGGTGAATATACTCTTCGGAACGGAGTTTTGCCTGGTTCAATCTGATAAATGTCAATAGCTGTTTCAGCTTTGACGTGCATATCTACAGATACTGGTAAAATAGACGCAGACATTTCATGATGTGACCGTCTTCAATTTCACGAAGCATTCTCGATATGAATAATAGTTTATTGAACTGACTTTTTTGTTCATTACAGCGCCTGTAAGCGGATTTAGCTTGATCGAGAAATGATAACCGTCTTCACCTTGCCAAAATATGGGATAATTGTAACGAATCATATGATCGGTGCGCTACGTACAGTCGTCCTCCGTGGTGTAGTGGTTACCATGCTAGCCTCTAGTTCCCGAAGTCGCGGGTTCAAACCCGGCGGAGGGCGATGGATTTTTTCGGACGCAAAAGCTTTAGCATGTCTTCCTTCGGAAGGGAAGTAAAGCCGGTGGTCCCGTGTCGTAGATTTACGGACGTAAAAGAACCTCAAACCTGATAAAGAGGCCTCTGAACAAAATTTATAGAATGGGACGCTAAGGACCACGCAGTTAAATAAAACTCAGTTCAGTTACGTACACATGTTCAGCTGATTGTTCCGCCGATGTAGAACGGTATCACAGGATTCCAAATTTTCGCCAACGACTTCATCAATTGTTAGCGCATTGAAACGCCTTGCGTGTTCTCCCGCAGACATCTTATCTGCTCCGATTATAATTTTGTGATTATCAGGTGGCATGCGGTCCAGAGCGGTTTTGAACAATGCAATCAATTCATTGTGCTGATGAAATAAGTTTGCAGTTGTTCCACAATTGGTATTTTCACAGAACTGTTGCGTGCACAACGCTGATCTACTTCTTGTGAATTGCCCATGAAATAAATCCGCAGAAATCTATAGTCTGTATCCGGCGGTGGCAATAGCGAACCTGCTTGATATATTTGACCTTGAATCTGTAAAGGTTAATATATAATATAATAAACTGTTGTCGAATAATCATGTTGCGTGGAAGTATCCAATGATGTGGATTTGTGATGTGTGGAATGCTGTGAAAGATAATTATGTTGCAATTACCTTGAAAGTGGACATGGAATTTTCGCGAACCACCTTTGTTACGCCAAATGTCATTTGGAAGCAACTGTTGTATATCTGGATTTGTGTAAAGAAATGTGTGGAATCTGTTCCTGTTTCAGAAACCAATTAGCGTAATGGCTCTGGTGGCGTGACCAGTGGCGCCAATTTGACTTTGCCAATTGCGCAGCACATTCCAGAGGTTTCATTTCTGTATTTCAATGCCTTACAATATGGGCTCAAAATGCTCATCGATCCAATAGCAACGGATTGGTCTGCGCTGTAATCAATTGTCACGTTGTAACGGAATACAGCTCGATGAGTATTCAACGTAACATTTGTTTGACTTATTGCAAGCTATTCAAATTCGTTGTGCGATTGGTTTGTACCGACCGATGATGTTCCATTCGATGCACATCATCTTCGTTTACATTTTCTCTTTCTTGTGCTGTATACGTGCCGAACGCATTTGGGATAAACGATTGTGTTCAATTTCATTTCGCTCTTCGCGTTGTTCTGTAGTTCGATTAGATCGAAAATTCTTTTGGTTTGTAGTATTCCGAGTTCTGCGAGTTAAATTGCTCCGTCTAATTGGCGGCATTGCAATGCGATTAAATTGTGTCAATTAAATTCAATTTCGTCAGCTGTGTGATGCGAATAATCACAATTCAACCGAAAATGGACAATTGATTCACTTTGTTGTCCCTATATAACCGTTTGTCAGTTCAAAACCCACCGTATTTCGTAGGTGAATCTGAACATTTGCTTGAGGTAAAACGACAAAACTTAATTAATTTCATGAAACGATTGCGATGAACTTGCAACATAATCAAATTCAACTGAAAGTAAACAACTGAATCAAATTTTCATCTCTAAGTAACCGACTGGCTTGATTCACAATTTGACAAATCATTTGACATTTGTACACGTAGTGGCGAAATAAATAAATTAGAACATAAATAAAATATCTACAATTGTTGGATAGATCCGAAAGTACACAAAGTAAAAACAAATGTAATTTTATTTTAATTTCAGGCTGGAAAGCGTTTTTCCAGATTTTTCTCCAAATCTTCCAGTTTCTTTTTTTCACTTGAAAACATTCAATTGTGTTACTTACATCCCGGGAGCATAACGGACAAACAAAAAGGAATCAACCAAATATGTAGTTCCTATCCTCAGTAATGATCGAGAGTGCATACAAAAATTGTGATTTTAGCAGTTTGTCCGAATTTTCCGAGTTTCCTTTGTAATTGTATCGATTGTTTTTTCTCCTTAAAATTTTCCATAACCATGACGTGCAAGAAAGAAAGAAAAAAAAAACATAGTTCGGGTCGTAAGTTTTATATATATATATATATATATATATATATATATATATATATATATATATATATATATATATATGTGTCTGCAACTGCAAAACAATCAACTAGTACTATGCACCCTTAGGAGTAAACCATTTTCATTTGCTCCAAAAAAACTAACTTATTCTTTAGATTTGAAGAGAAATTTTGTTTTATTAAGTTTGAATACAACTTTAGGATTGTGAATTGGTAGTCTTGTATTGTATATTCAGGTATATGAAGGCTTTGTTTACCTGTTTGTATACAACTCACATGTGATTGTCTTGGTGGATAATTACAAGGTTCGTGTGCATAAAATATAGTCATGACAAAAAGTAAAAGTATATTTAAAAAAAAAGTTGGAAAACCTGAAGCTAAAGTTCAGACGGTTGTATGTACACCAGGTATAGAGCCTCAGCCATCCACTTGACAGATTAGGAGTTTACCAGTGCCAGTGGAAGTGAATCTAAGAAAAAATTGAAGGAAAAAAAAATCGTCAAAATATGTTACACTAACTGATGAAGACCTGGAATATAATATTTTTCATTTCACGGACATTGAAAACTGTTGACAAAAATTGCGATATGTTAAGTGTTCAGAATTCACTGACGATAACCAAAACTGTAGTTTCAGGTTTAGCTGACAAGTTCAGTATTCATTGTTCTGAATATGGTCTAAATGCAGAAGGGTGGAATTATTGTGTTCATATAAGTAAGAGTGATTCAAGTACACAAACACATTTTCCTGACAAACATTCAACTCGTGTTGCAATGCGACAAATGATAAAGGGCATGCAGCAGCAAAAAACTGTATGGAGTGTTGAATCTTCCTTAGCCACCACATAGGTATTTCAAAATTGAAGGTGCTTAAAAATTTGTATGTCAGAAAACAATGACGGACAGCGTTGAGGAAGCTGTACAAGCAAATGAATGCTCTAG
This sequence comes from Deroplatys truncata, assembly GCA_030765065.1. Taxonomy (NCBI): domain Eukaryota; kingdom Metazoa; phylum Arthropoda; class Insecta; order Mantodea; family Mantidae; genus Deroplatys; species Deroplatys truncata. Next base: position 178,163,092 of record CM060975.1, on the reverse strand, counting down.
AAAGCTTAGCATTGTTCGTGATGGATCGTGGCAAGGGCATAAGTCGCTGAATAGTGTTGTCAGTGCCACAAGCATTGATACAGGTAAAGTTACAGACTTATCTGTGTTATCTAAGCACTGGTTATGTAAAAATTAAGCTGAGGATAAACATGATACAGACTGCAAGAGTAACTATCAAGGGTCCAGTGGTGGGCTGGAGGTTAAAGGAGCGTTTGACATTTTTCACAGACCTGTGCCAATGTATGATGTCATATACATTGAGTACTTAGGGGATGGTGACGCTAAAGCCTACAAGTCAGTTATAGAACAAAAACCCTATGGACCTGGCACTGAAATAAAGAAACTACAGTGCATAGGCCATGTTCATATGAGAATGGGCACACAACTGAAAAGTCTCAAGAATGAAAAGAGAATTCGCGAAGATGGCCTCTGTTTGGAAGGAATCGTCTTCAGCTCAACGAAATTTCATTAATTCAGACTTGCTATTCGTAGAAATGTTGGCAATTTAGAGGAAATGAAGAAAGTAGTATGGACCATTTACTTTCATTTGCTGTCAACAAATGAAAAACCAGAGCATGGGCTCTGTCCTAAAAATGCGGAGACTACATGGTTTAAGTACTGGAAAGCTCAGGCTAAGAGTGAAATGTATGATCATAAGAAACATACTGATTTTCCTGATGTGTATGGAAGAACTCAAGCCCATATTCAGATACTTGGCTCACCCAGACCTGCTACGAAAATGTCTCCATGGAAGGATTCAAAATCCTAACGAGTTCGTAAATAATGTAATGTGGTCCAAATTACCAAAATCTTCATTTGTTTCTCTCAAGATCTTAGAATTTGATGTTTATGAAGCAATTTGATGTTTATGAGGCAATTTCTTCATTCAATGAGGGAAACATACCATCATGTCTGGTGTTGAAGGAACTAGGACCGTCAATGCGCACGTTTTGCAAGAAGACGGGAAGAATTTGGATGCAGGGAGGCTGCATAAAGCTGAGAAATGTGTCACCAATCTACAAAAACTGGCCAGGTTGAGAAGCAGCAGCATTAAAAGGAGACTGGAAGACAAATATGAGGAAGAAAATCCAGATGACCCTTCATAGGGCTCAGGAATCACTGAAGACGTAAATTGCACGCATAACTTAAAACTGGCTTTTCTGTAACTTTTTGTTTAACTACAATATACCCATTTTCTTAGGTATGGTTATAAATAAATTTATGAAACTTTTACAGCATGTTTATAGACAAAAAATTGAGTATTATTTATGGTCCTTGGCATCCCATTCTATATTGGGCTTTAAAGACCGGTAATTTTGCTCAGAAACCACTTTATCAGGCTTGAGGTTCTTTTAAGTGCCGCAAATCTACGACACGGGACCATAAGCTTTACTTCCCTTCCGAAGGAAGGCATGCCAAGGATTTTTATGCCTGAAAAAAATCCATCGCCCTCCACCGGATTTGAACCCACAACCTTGGGAACTAGAGGCTAGCATGATAACCATTGCACCATGGAGGATATGTTTACAGATAAGTCCTACAAATGTTAACACGGAAGTTTTCCAAAATCCTAAAAAATAAACGTTTTTCAGTATTTTTTGTATAAATTTTTGTACACTAAAAACATAATAAAATTGAAAATTTTCAAGAGAAAATTAAACAAACTTGTTTAAATTAGGATGAAGGACAATGAAACTTATCCTGAAAGTTTCCTAAGTCTGCTGCTTATAGATGCAGAGAAAGTGGGTAATCAATTTGATCAATTTAACATTGTCGAGATAGGACTGCACTGAGCCCCTTAATTTTTATTTATATGGATTCCATGCTTTCAATTTACCTTATCTAGATGGGTATGTTTAACTCCTGGTAATTACTCAAAGATGTTTAGCTCAATCATTCTGATCACTTTCACAACAATTCATTGCTGTCTTTTTCACTGTTATCATGTCAGAATACTTGGATAATGAAATCTACCCCAACAATTTTTCTTCCCCAGTAAGTATTCATAGAAACTCACAAAGGTTAGATGTTTACAGTTGTACTGCACACGCACACACACACACACACACACACACACACACACAAACTATACCTTTAATATTTTCAGTGTTAAACCTGTTCATATCTTGGGTCCATTGCGAGCTCCTAGCAATGTGACTAGGGCCAGAAAAATAATATTCAGCAACTGTGGCATGTACGATTTGAAGACTGATTGAAGTATTCACACCAGACTTCACTAGCAGATTGTTTTTGTTTCCTTTCAAGGTGTTTGAAAATTTAGTGAAATTACAGAACTGATCAAAGGCAGTTTACATCATGAACTTTAACATTTGCTTGTTCATGGAGATAAACAATACAGTTTTCCACTTCTTCCCAAGTTATCACTCTTTTCAGCTGCATCCACCTCAGTGGTCCATATTGCTGATACTAAACCAGCAACTTCTTTGGATACTCAATTGCAGCACAATATAGATGTGACTTCTTTCTCAAAGCTGTCAGATTCTTGAGAATATTCTTTTTCTCTTTCATTATGCCTTTTACTGTTATTGACTTGCACTTCTGATTAGATCTGTCTTGAAGCGTAACTAAAGTAGATTCTAAAATGGAAATTATTTCAGAGACAGAATTTGTTTCGCTCTAGGCGTTCTCGGGCTTCAAGCCATCACTTCACCTGGCTTGAAGCCCGAGAACGCCTAGAGCATATTCGTCGCCAAGAAAGCTTCAACTCTTATTTCAGAATTTGTTTCTTTTATCTAATTCTACAGGATGAGCTAAAAAACTATGAACCGGCTGTGCGGTGTTTTTCCTGTCCGCGTCCTCGGCGCTCGCTGCCGTCTGCAGCTATCATAGAAAAGCGCGGATGAAACCATACATTTTCAAAACTACTTTTAAAGGCCTTACTTACAAACTTTATGAAAGGAAATGCTGAAATTGGCCACCGTCGTTGTCCACACACTTTTGACTCCTCTTTAGGAAACTATCCATCACTCGCCGTAGTTCACGTTGAGAAATGCTGGCCATTCAGGGTGTGTGGGTTTGTCTTGTATAATTTGTTTTAAGTTACCCAGGGATAGAAATCGCAGGAGGTTAGGTCGGGGGACCGAGGGGGCCATAAATCTGTACTCAAATACTCCGTTGACTCTTTAACAAAGATAATTTTAATATGTCTACAATACCTCATATATAAATGAAGTTTCTGGATTCTACGAAATTACTAGTTTAGTAACTTCATTACTATGGAGCTGCAGCAGGACTACTGAAACTATAAAGGCATTTTCTTCATCATAGTCTTGTTTAAGCTGTGAAAATTTCTGCTTGTACCTGCTGTGTCCAGAACTACCATCATATCTCCATTTACTAATTAAAGTGAACGACTTTATGTCACAACCTTCCAAAAAATGATTTAGAACTTCACTTTGAACAGATGTAATGCGCTGAATCCACAAGGTCCTAAAGTTTAATTTCTGCATATGTTTCTGAAACTTTGATTGCTTCCGACAGGGGATAGCAAGCCTTCTTTAAATTTTGAATCTTGTAATATGGCGGATAAATACTGAAATTTATGGTTTTTGTCTGAGACTGAATAGGTTTGTACTGATGGTCAGTTAATTTGACATCAATAAACAATGCCAGTGCCTTTTCATTACAGTACGGGATCAGAATGGCTTAAGCGCTAGATTTTCTAATTCTTTTTATGTTGGTGGCTCTTCTTAGAGATGCTGCTAATAGCTCCTTAAAATTTTTGCAGCATCTTTCTTTCCTTCAACTCTTAATTGGGATTCTGAAGCGAAAGAAAGCTCATCTGCGGTCTAGTAGATTTTTCACTTTTCTACTTCTGTTTCTTATGCTGCTGTCTTCAAATGACTTTTTGGGACGTCCTCTACCACACTGACTTGAACATAGTGCATCGACATGTGAAGTAGAAGCAAAATTTGTGCATATTGTTTCCGGCAAAATTAAGTTTCCTTCAAGTCATAATGAATATTATTTAACAAATTTGTTGTAATGTCTATGAAACTTTATCCAACGATCAACGAAATTTCTTGGAACATAATCTTATGATGTCTTTGCTTTTATTTAGATTCATCTAAAAATTCACTATGTAAACGAAAAGTTCACCACTTCTTGTTTTTGCACTGCTCCGATACCACACTTCGAAAAGTGATTTATGGAACACCCTGCACCACAACACTGAAAATAAATCTCTTACAGGCGCAGTCATCCGCAAAATCCATAAGCAGACTTGAAAACTTTAGAACGTCCTAAACACAACCACATAGTTATAGTAGGGCCAAATGAGGTCAATTTTTTACAACCCTGTTTGAACTTGGCTTTATGAAAAAAATCTGATGTGTTACTCACATGACTTTCTCTACTCTTGTACAAACTATTTTTACAAACGGTTATTCTCCATATGCTTCATGTTAATCGAGATGTTAATCTTATTGCTAATTTTCTTGTAGATGCATGGGGAATTGGTAGGCTTTAAGCGATAGTCCAATATTTTAAGAGCTGGTTGCTATGTGGAGTAGGTGCATTACCAGGACAAAAAAAATCTGATGTGTTACACTCACATGACTTTCTCTACTCTTGTACAAACTATTTTTACAAACGCTTATTCTCCATATGCTTCATGTTAATCGAGCTATTGAGATGCTAATTTTATTGCTAATTTTCTTGTAGATGCAAGGAGAATTGGTAGGCTTTAAGCGATAGTCAAATATTTTAAGAGCAGGTTTTTATGTTCTCTTTGCATTACTAGGACAAAAAAAAATGAATAACGAATTCGCATTTGAGAAAAAGTAAAAGTATTGGAAAATTTAAGGGAAAAACAAGCAATATCTCGAAAATGGTTCACTCAACAGCAAAAACGTATATGACATAAATTGTGTATTTTAACGGGATCTACATTTTTTGTGTAGAAAAATGTTGTCTATCTCTTATGGTTTACCAGTTATGCAAAAGTCGTTCACAATGAATACTTTTGGAGACATTTCCAGAAAATTCGAGATATACAATTCATTTGCCATAAAAATGTCTTAAACTTATGGTATTTTATTCAAAATCATTAGAGCCATTTCTGCGAAAATTAAAATTTTCGAAAAATGTTCCATGTAAAGGGTAATCTGGGGGGGATTTTCTTGAAAACCTTCGTGTCGCATCTATGGAAGATGCTGAACCTAAATATCAAGTTTGCTGTTTATCCGACTGTTCGTTTCTGAGTTATGCTGTTCACAGATAGACACACACACACGGACATGTTTCCAAAAATGCTTTATATGCATTCAGTGTACCTCAAAATATGTATTTCCTATGAAATCTCGGTATCGAATTTTTGGGTGGTATGCAATACTTCCCCTACTTACTATACGTAGTAGAGAAAGTAAAAATATGGGAAATTTGCAACATAAATGACCTCTATAACAGCTCAGTCAGTTATGCAAACGATTATTTTAAATTTCATGCAGGCCTACATACCTGGATTAACTTCCATAGCTTTCCAAACAAAAATGCACTTGTCCAGCAACACTTACACAACTTTGAAGAACATTGCCTTCAATCACACTGAAGACCAATAATTTTAACCTCCGGCATCGGAAATGTTTACAGATCTTTAGAAGATATAAACATTTGAGATATACATTATGAATGCATTTATGGGTTCTCTGCACAGTCGGGAACAAAACTGCATGAGTAGGTACAGTAAGATCAACAACTTAATTCATTTTTGGCTGGCTAAATGTGGAAAATTGCACACTAAGGGCCCATCCCAGGTGCCACTCAGAGGGGGCTGCAGGTAGCGCTGAGCGTGTGTTCACACTGCTTCCTCCTGCGGGCGAGACGATCTATGTTCGCCACCAGAATCTTTCTCAGGGCATTCTCTGGATGTGCTGGACTACATCGCTGAACCTCTTCACCATGCAGTATGGTGCTTGTCACGGTTATTTAAACTTGGAGCAAATGCCCCTTGGTTCGGGTAGATCAATCTGCTGGAAACCTGAGCTACTGGCTTGGCGGTCATAACGAGTCTTCATCCGGTCGCTTGCTTCTTGGATGTGTTGACGAGCCACCTTGTGCACATCGCGATGGCAGTCCACGGGTTCCTTGTCCGCGATCACCCAAACGCATCCTCACAGCTAGTTCGTGTCTCACGGGCATTATCGCATCCTCCCTCAAAGTCATCCTGCAGATCCCAGGATGTCCATCGGAGCTACGGAGCGTCACCTCACCCCGGTCGAATCGCAGGACCCCTCTTGCCGACGTCCACCCTGGCGTCATGTCTCCTGAAAGCATCCATACCCAGTATCACATCCTCACACACCCCGCGACGAACAATCAGTCTTACACGCTCCGTTCCAGGGCCAATTCCAACAGGGCCTCGTTCTCCACAGGCAAGGTGTCGCCCGATGCCGTTACTATCTGATAGGGCTGATCCGGTTTCCTTGACAGCAAGCCCTCTGCCACGTCGGGTCAGATTACGGTCACGGCTGCACTAGTGTCCACTAGTATCCGACGCAGTTTTCCTCGGATGCAGCCATCCGCGACAAAGATGCCACTCATTCTTCTGTTTAGGGCACTCAACGTCACTCGAGGGTGTGGCGGCTCTGACGTGTCCCTCGCCGTGTCGGTCTTGCTCGTTCACCGCCAGCTCGTCGGCTTGATCGTAGGGAGCCCTTCACTAGGTGTCCTGACCGGCCACACCCGAAAACTGTTTGACACTCGTCGGCTTCTCTGTGGACAGTCTTTCATTAGGTGACCTGGCTAGCCATAACCCTAACACACACTCACATACCGCTTGACGCTCGTCGCTGTCTGTGGGCAGTCCTACGCGAGGTGTCCTCTCTTGGCCACATCCTCAATACACATCACTTAACGATCTTCGACGTCCCTGGATCGATACTCTATACCCGTCATATCGAATACTCCTGATCTCCAAGGTGGGAGTAGCTGTTACCTCGGCACTAGTTTCTCCCTCAGGCCTGCGCTATCCCGTCCAACTTAAGGGACAGCCTTCTGTTCGGCTTGGCTGGACAATCCCTTGGCATAGACCGCTTGAAGATCTTTGTCGATGCCCTTGAGTTGATCATCTGTCCCCGCCGTATCGAATGCTCCAGGTTTTCGAGGTAGAAGCTGCCGTTACCTTGATCGCCTTCATCCTCAGCGTGGCCGTTAGCGTCTCGTGGGCGGTCTTGTACTCGCCAAGCATAAACACTTTCGTATCTCGGCGTTCCGCACCCCGTCGATAAAGCAGTAAGCAGCTTCCTGGGCGGGAGGCCCACCAGAGCTTTACTCATTAGCGGTTCAACTGTCAGGGAAAACTGTAACGTCTCCCTGGCTGTTGCAGCTTTGACTTGTGTTGACTACAATAGGCTTCGGCAAAGCGATGGTTCTCGAAACGGTATTCGAAAGCCTCTCAGATGTCTCCGGACACCGCCGACATTGGAATCGCATTCAGAATTTCTGCTGCCCGTCCCTAGAGGCTGGCTATTAGCTGTGTGATTTCTCCTCTGCTGACCATCGGTTATGGGCAGCGACAGCGGCGAACTGTCGGCGGAAGACTTCCAAAGTTGACGCTCCGTCGTATTTGGGTGGCTTGACGCGCGCAGATGTTGCTTCTTGACCTTCAAGTACTCAAGTTTTCCACTAAGCATTTCTTCCATCATGGCGTTCAGTTCCTTGGCGCAGCCGTCGACCCTTCCTTCCGAGACGCTAAGCCGTTCCCCGAAGTCCTCCACGACGTTAATGTGTTGGTCAAGGTCTTTCACCTTTCCGCCGAGCTCTTCCACGTCTTTCTTCACGCCAGTTGTTTGTCAATTTTAGTCGATAGCTCCGCATTTATCTTGGACATTTCTGTTTGCATGTTCTCCACTGCGGAATTTGCTGTTATTTCACTTCCTATCTTGTCCAACCTCTCCATCCCGGATTCCATTTTCCCCTCCATGTTCTCCATTCCGAATTTCATTTCCGACTCCATCTTCTCCATTTTAGCAAACAATTTTTTGAAGATTTTTAAACATTTCCTCTATCGTGGCTTTTATATCCCCCACTCCTGAGAACATGAATTACTGCGAAAACACACTTGATATATTACTAGGCACTCGATTTAGCACAAACGGTACGCTTGAGTCACCTTGGCACACAGAATACAACTGATCCGTCAAATCAAATCACAATTGACTGCTGAGTTACAATTCATAAACCGAGCGGGATGGCTAAAAACGTCTGTGGCCCGCATTCGGGAGATTGTGGATTCGATTCCCCGACACATGGAACTTTTCGGGGTTTTCCGGGGTCCCTAGATGAATGCTGGGAAGATTCACTACATCCCACTCATTTCCTGTCGCTCCATTTCACTTCGCCTGCTTGGTCTGTTGCAGGGTTGAAAGTGTCGGCGGGAGTCTCGGCGTTGCATGGCAGGGGAAACGGAATAGGGCCGGTCTCCGAAATCCGCCTGCCCCCCGGAGATCTGCAAGCCCGTAGGGGGGAAGGAAGCCGGTTGTACCAGCTGCCATCCGGGAGTTTCAATCTGTAAAAGATAGGGGCCATGCCCTCTGCCCTGTCGTGCCTTCTGGTCTGGTCGCCCTGTTTTCTCACCTCACCCCTCCCTCGAGCAGCCCGTCAAGGGTTTTCCGGCACAAAAGATCTTGAAGGTCAAGATGCTAAGTCCCCCTCCAAGTTAATCCTAGTCCAACTCACACTCCACTTTTCACTTTGTCACATCTAACAGAACTCAACACTCGACTGCCCATCCTGGCAGAGCAGTCCCTTATATAGGTCTCTCATATAAAGTGGAAGTTTCCAGAACAAGAACCTGCTTGAACATGCCATAATGAAGGTAAGTTTGATCTTAACATTCTGTATCCAACTAAATAATAAAAAAAAGACATTGCCCTTCTTCATAAAATCCGCCTGGACAATTTTTTTTCTTTAAAAGAGGACATATCCAGGGAAAAGTGGATGTACCCTGGCAAAAAGTATTACAGGGTAAGAAAAGCAGTATGATCATTAAAAGGCTTACCACAAACTAAATATGCATGCGGAAGAACTAAGATGAACTCCGGTATAATATTTACATGCAAAGGAACCGAAATTTGGAGAGAAGAGTTTATTAACAAGAATATACAATATAAATATTGGCACTAATGTTTTGCAAAGATAATACGAAGGTAGGGCAAAATTTGAACAAAACGAAGAAATGGATAGTGAATAGAGACAAATAACACAAAACAGACTTATAATAAAACTGGAACTAAGACATAAAACTAATTAAAGGATGGTAATTGTAAATCATGAATATAACTGCTAAAGGGCTAGGGGCTGAATGTCAGTCATATTCAATGTACATTGCTTAGCACAAATAAATAGTTTTTAAATATTATGCACCATCAGTGTATTGCATGAAATACTTTTGTAATCTTAGCAGTAAAATGGTATCTGAGTACCACAGACAATTCAGAGAGCAAGTCACAAAGCAGATGGCTCACAATTTTGGGGTAAAGTAGAATAAGTATAAATTATAACAGAAAAATATGTCCTACATTCACATGACTTTCTCTACCCTCTATCGTTTATTAGTAAGTATACAAATTATTCTTATTAAAGCTTATTTTTATACCTACCATGTTTTAATCCAAATAAACCTTTGCAGAAATAGCTACATTACACATTTCATTATAGATATAAAGAGAACAGCGATAGTCAATGTTTAAGAACTAGATGCTATATGCAGCCTTAAAATTCCATACTGTTTCCATGCAATCAAGAGAAACAAATGAATGTTGACAGGACTTTAAGGGAATGACCAAGAAATGAACAATTTGAACTCATTTCCTTTAGAAATTTGTGCCCAGAGAAATCTTGAAAAGTTCTAAAAATGATATAATCTGATAGAGAAAAATATTCTGCATAGAATAACGTGTTCAAATCTGAAATTTATAACTGAATATTTGCACCATATTACTTATTAGCAACTTAGTGACAGCACAAGAGTAGAAATAGACGAAGCTAACAACACTATGTATGCATTAGATAGAGACAAATATCCATTTATCTCCATATGCATTAGATAGAGACAGATATCCATTTACCTCCATACTGTCTTTTTAAGGTTGAGACAAGCTATAGAGCTAAATCTAGAGACTCCACAAGCAGTGTGAAGCACTATTAATCAAGCAGTAGGAATAGTAGCTAGAGCATATCCTGTATTAATTTACCTTCATTTTCAGCAGACAGATAAGCTGTAGTATCACACAAATAAGCCAGTATATCATAAGCTGTTAGATCAAAATGTGCAATCTTTAGCAAATAAAATAAATGACCTTGAGATTTTCATTGCAGACGATGTTGTGAATGCTTCTGTTCTGTGTTTCACAGAGCACTAGTTAAAATCAGATTATCTAGAAGATAAAAAACTCCTAACTATAACTTAGCAACATGCTTTTGTTGAGAGAATAGCAGCCAAAGTGGAAGTTGCATTTATGTTAAAGAAAATATTGCATATAACGTTTTAACTTCCCTGAAATGGTTTCCATAGAGAAGTGCAAAGAAATCTCTGCGCTGTTGAACTGCTAGACCATAACACACTCATATGTATATACAGGCCACTAGAAGAACATTTTAATACCTTCCTAAACAAAATGGAAGCAACCCTTAGTTATATCAAATAACTAAATAAAACAATAATAGTCTGTGGTGACTTTAACATACATTTTGACAAAGATTCCAGGCTGAAAACAGAGCTTATACATTTAGTAACATCTTACAATTTAAAAGCCACTGATGAGATGTATACTAGAGTAACTAACACTGAACACTGCTTCCACCACTGATCAGATATTTATAAACTTGGATTGGCCAAACAATACAGAAACTGTAACAATGGATTTTAGTGACTATAATGCACAAAGAATTAGTTTTATAGCCAATGGTAGAATATTCCAACTCACAAAAGTAAGAAAGATGAAAAGACTATTTGATAATAGTAATATAAAAATATTTTTACACATGCTCGAAAATTAATCTTGGCATGAAGTCCATAATCATAGCAACCCAAATGATAAATATGATGCTTTTATTTCTTCCCTTAAATATTCTGACATAGCTTTTCTATATAAAAGTGTGTATGTAAATACTATTCATAAACAAAAAACATAGCTAATGAAAGGTATAAAGCTTCCTGTGCACAAAAAAATTTGTGTTACACTCACATGACTTTCTCTACTCTTGTACAAACTATTATTACAAACGCTTATTCTCCATATGCTTCATGTTTATCGAGATGTCAATCTTATTGCTAATTTTCTTGTAGATGCAAGGGGAATATGCCAGGTTATAAGCGATAGTCAAATCTTTTAAGCGCTGGTTGCTATGTGACGCATTCCATTCTCTTTGCATGTCCAGGACATAAAAAAAATGAATAATGAATTTGAGAAAAAGTATAAGTATTGGAAAATTTAAGGGAATAACAAGCAATATCTTGAAAATGGTTCACTCAATAAAACAAAATGTATATGACATAAATTGTGTATTTTAACACAATCTACATTTTTTGTGTAGAAAAATTTTGTCTATCTCTTATGGTTTACCAGTTATGCAAAAGTCGTCCACAATGAAGAATACTTTTGGAGACATTCCCAGAAAATTCGAGATATACATTTCATTTGTCATGAAAATATCTTAAACATATGATATTTTAATCAAAATCGTTAGAGCCATTTTTGAGAAAATTAAAATTTTCGAAAAATGTTCCATGTAAAGGGTAATCTGGGGTGGGGGGATTTTCTTGAAAACCCTTGTGTCGCATCTCTAGAAGATACTGAACCTAAATACCAAGTTTGGTGCTTATCCGACTTCGTTTCTGAGTTATGCTGTTCACAGACAGACACACACACGGACATGTTTCTAAAAATGCTTTTTTTTGGATTCAGGGGGTCTCAAAACATGTATTTCCGGTGAAATCTCGGTATCGAATTTTTGGGTGGAATGCAATACTTCCCCTACTTACTATACGTAGTAGAGAAAGTAAAAATTAAGAAATCTCAAAAAACCACATTCCACTTTTATAGTTACTTCATGGATACAAAAACATACTAAACAAGGTAATTAAAGAAGCTAAAAGAATGGCAAATAATAAATACATTCACCACATAACAAAATATAAGCTACTTGACATATAGTAAAAAACAAAATTGGCAAAATCCCAGAAGCAACAATCTTAAACTTAAAAGCAAATCAGGTATCTTAAATAATGCAACACCAATAGCACAAGCATTTAATGATTATTTTATAAATATTGGAGTGCAATTATCTGGGAAAACAAAATAAAAAAATCCAAAGTTAAACAATCAACTTCATTCCAATCATCAATGTCTTTAAAACCAACAGATCCAATAGAAGTAATTCCTACTGTCCGTAATTGCTGAACTAAAAGCTAAATTACGTATGTATTGTAATGAAAAGAAGCTAGAAACAGTGATGTGTATTGAATTTATTTAAAGGTGAGTCGAAATTGTTACACTAACATCACTTAAGTTTACTCACTTAACATGTTTCGGGAAACCGTTGTTCCCATCCTCAGAAGGTTAACTCGTCGACTGGCCCGTGTTGTTGGTGTTTCCGTTTTTTGGACTGGATCCTGTGGTGGCATCTTGTGGTGGAGAAATGTACTTCCAGAGAGGATTTGGTGGCGGCAAATCAAAATTCATTAGATGTGTGTTGTGTTTTAGAATGGTGATCTTCTCCCATGCATCTAATTCGGCTGCAAATTTGGCTGGTTTGACTAATGTAATATTGGGTTTGATGTTGTGATTAGTGATCCAAAAATGGTGTGAAACTGCAGATTTGTCCATTTGTTTGTATTTAATACATCTCATGTGCTCCTTTAGCCTAGTTTCTAAGTTTCTTTTTGTCTTACCAATGTATACTTTATTGCAATCTGAACAATTGATTTTATAGATTCCAGCTTTTTTGTCTTGTGGAATGGGGTCTTTTAACTTGTTACAAAGTAATTTCTCTATGTTAAATTTGTTCTGTGGAGCTAGGCTGATGTTATGTTTCATGAAAATCTTCTTAAATTTGTGAAATGTTCTTGGGTGGTATGTGAATTTCTTGAACTTTAGTTCTTTATCTTGCTGGCTGAGATTAGTTGTGTTTCTGATGTGCATCTGTCGTTTGAATTTTGCAATTTTTTTGTCAATAGTTGCTTTGTTGTACCCATTATGTATTGCTGTGTCTACTATATGCTGGTATTCTAACTGGTATTCTTTTTTATTTAAGGGGGTATATACCAGTCTATGTGTTAGGCTGTTTAGTACTGCATGTTTGTGTGTGGTTGGATTGAAACTCTTATTTTTTATGTAATTAGTAGAGTGTGTTGGCTTCCTGTATATGCCAAAGGTTAGGTTCTTTTGTTCTCTGATGATTTTTAGGTCTAAAAATGGTAGCATGCCTTCTTTTTCTATTTCTATGGTGAATTTTATTGATTGGTTCTGTAGGTTTAGTAAGGCTAAGGAGTCTTGTATGAACCTATTAGGGACAACAGCGAAGATGTCGTCAACATATCTGTGCCAAACTTTAAACATGTATGGAAAGGAAGTTGTTATGTGTATTTCTAAGTAGCTCATAAATAAATCTGCCAAGAAGGGTGAAAGTGGGTTGCCCATGGTTAGACCAGTTGGTTGTTGATAGAACTTCTTATTGAAACTAAAACAATTTTGTCCAATGCATAAATTGGTAAGTTGTATGAGGTCTTCTATTTCTTCTTCAAGTAGGTTAGTCTGCTGTAGCCATTTCTTTAATTGACGCAGGAGTTGATCTGTAGGGACACTTGGAAATAGTGCAGTGACATCAAAGGAAACTAATCTGTCTTCTGGTTCGAGTTCCAGGGATTTTATCTTCTGTATTAAATCTTCTGAATTCATTATGTTTTTGCTGTTGAATTTTGGTAGTGAAGAGAATCTCTGTACTAACCATTTTGCCAGTTTGTAGGTAGGAGAATCAATATTGCTGACGATTGGTCTCATCTTATTACCCGGTTTGTGTATTTTAGGTAGAGCATACATTCTTGGTAAAATGGGGTGGTCTGGTTTTAATCTAGATTTATCAGTGTCTGTTATAGTTTTGCTTTCCTGGATGGTTTGATTGAAGGCTTTTAAATGTGATTTTAATGGGTCTTCTTGAATTTGTATGTAATTTTCTTGTTGCAGCATATTTTCTACTCTGGTAATATAATCATCTTTTTGAAGTACAACTAGTTTATTTCCCTTGTCAGCTTTTGTGTATACTACTGGTTTTGATTTTAATGTTTTGATCACATGTTTGGTTGGGAAATTGTTATGTTTATCTGCTTGTATTGTTTATCTATACAAACACCAAACATCAGCCAATAAAAAAGTAATAATAATTGAGAGAAACAACCACTACGCAAAATTACAAAAATTGGAACTGGAATTATATGCTCTTCACCTTAAATTAACGGACACACTCGGCTATCCACTTTGGCAAAACATGCAATCAAAATTCCTCACTATTTTTAGCTACAGGATGAAAACAAAAACGCTGAAATTAAAGAAAAAACTAGACATACTACGCCGGAAGCAACATTCATATAAACCTAACCTAAAAAATGAAAAAACGACGCCATACTCTGACGTAATTAATCTTTCAAATGTAACTTTCACCAAAGCAGAATTATCGGTATTAAACCTTGGCCTAAAAACATGTGTTGGCTACACAAAAACAACCGCAGACATTGAGATTGCTACTTACAACCTAAATGAAAATAGTAAAACCACTATAAAAAAAGAATGTGAAATAGTTCTCCAAGAAATACAAGCAGATAAACATAACAATTTCCCAACCAAACATGTGATCAAAACATTAAAATCAAAACCAGTAGTATACACAAAAGCTGACAAGGGAAATAAACTAGTTGTACTTCAAAAAGATGATTATATTACCAGAGTAGAAAATATGCTGCAACAAGAAAATTACATACAAATTCAAGAAGACCCATTAAAATCACATTTAAAAGCCTTCAATCAAACCATCCAGGAAAGCAAAACTATAACAGACACTGATAAATCTAGATTAAAACCAGACCACCCCATTTTACCAAGAATGTATGCTCTACCTAAAATACACAAACCGGGTAATAAGATGAGACCAATCGTCAGCAATATTGATTCTCCTACCTACAAACTGGCAAAATGGTTAGTACAGAGATTCTCTTCACTACCAAAATTCAACAGCAAAAACATAATGAATTCAGAAGATTTAATACAGAAGATAAAATCCCTGGAACTCGAACCAGAAGACAGATTAGTTTCCTTTGATGTCACTGCACTATTTCCAAGTGTCCCTACAGATCAACTCCTGCGTCAATTAAAGAAATGGCTACAGCAGACTAACCTACTTGAAGAAGAAATAGAAGACCTCATACAACTTACCAATTTATGCATTGGACAAAATTGTTTTAGTTTCAATAAGAAGTTCTATCAACAACCAACTGGTCTAACCATGGGCAACCCACTTTCACCCTTCTTGGCAGATTTATTTATGAGCTACTTAGAAATACACATAACAACTTCCTTTCCATACATGTTTAAAGTTTGGCACAGATATGTTGACGACATCTTCGCTGTTGTCCCTAATAGGTTCATACAAGACTCCTTAGCCTTACTAAACCTACAGAACCAATCAATAAAATTCACCATAGAAATAGAAAAAGAAGGCATGCTACCATTTTTAGACCTAAAAATCATCAGAGAACAAAAGAACCTAACCTTTGGCATATACAGGAAGCCAACACACTCTACTAATTACATAAAAAATAAGAGTTTCAATCCAACCACACACAAACATGCAGTACTAAACAGCCTAACACATAGACTGGTATATACCCCCTTAAATAAAAAAGAATACCAGTTAGAATACCAGCATATAGTAGACACAGCAATACATAATGGGTACAACAAAGCAACTATTGACAAAAAAATTGCAAAATTCAAACGACAGATGCACATCAGAAACACAACTAATCTCAGCCAGCAAGATAAAGAACTAAAGTTCAAGAAATTCACATACCACCCAAGAACATTTCACAAATTTAAGAAGATTTTCATGAAACATAACATCAGCCTAGCTCCACAGAACAAATTTAACATAGAGAAATTACTTTGTAACAAGTTAAAAGACCCCATTCCACAAGACAAAAGCTGGAATCTATAAAATCAATTGTTCAGATTGCAATAAAGTATACATTGGTAAGACAAAAAGAAACTTAGAAACTAGGCTAAAGGAGCACATGAGATGTATTAAATACAAACAAATGGACAAATCTGCAGTTTCACACCATTTTTGGATCACTAATCACAACATCAAACCCAATATTACATTAGTCAAACCAGCCAAATTTGCAGCCGAATTAGATGCATGGGAGAAGATCACCATTCTAAAACACAACACACATCTAATGAATTTTGATTTGCCGCCACCAAATCCTCTCTGGAAGTACATTTCTCCACCACAAGATGCCACCACAGGATCCAGTCCAAAAAACGGAAACACCAACAACACGGGCCAGTCAACGAGTTAACCTTCTGAGGATGGGAACAACGGTTTCCCGAAACATGTTAAGTGAGTAAACTTAAGTGATGTTAGTGTAACAATTTCGACTCACCTTTAAATAAATTAAAAGCTAAATATTCACATGGAATTGACAATGTTCCAGATTTCCTAATTAAGAAATGTTCTCACTTAGCACATCCTATAGCTGTTATAGGCAATGCCTCTTTTGAACATGCAGTTTCTCCAGATTCTTTAAAAGTAGTTAAAGTAAAACCTTTGTTTAAGAAGAGCAATCAGATGAAAATTTTGAACTATAGACCTATTGCATTTCTGTCAAGTTTCTCAAAAGTAATCGAAAAAACATATGTTATAAAAGATCGTTAAACTTTCTTGAAGTGAATAAACTGATATCGGAAACTCAACAAGATCCACAGAAAGTGCTATTTTTCAATTTGCAAATGCGTAATACTTAGGCAGAACAGGAAATAAAATGCACTTGATGAAAGTGGAGTCAACCTAAACACTGTTACTGGCTTCACTAACTATTTATTTTGCAGAATATGTATCGTGAGCATGAGCTCACATAATCAGCTGCCCATCATGATACATGTTCTGCAAAATAAACAGGCAAGTGAAGCTAGTAAGAGTGTTTAAGTTGATCCACTTTCATCAAGTGTATTTTATTAATATACATGTTCTACAAAATAAATAGGAGAGTGAAGTTAGTGTGTTTAGGTTGACTTCACTTTCATCAAGTGTATTTTATTAATTGCTTCACTGTGTGTGATTCCACTACTTTTTGGATAGAAAATGAAATACATATATCAGGAGTTTACCTTGATTCATCTAAAGCCTTTAATGTATTCAATCATGAACTACTTCTTGCCAAACTAGAGAACTTAGGTATTAGAGATACTCCATTACAGTGGATAAGCTCATATCTTAAGGACAGGAAAACAATTTGTAGAAATTATACACAATAAAGATGGATGATTAAACCACTATGAGTCAGAGACAAAACAGATTAAATTAGGCATTCCACAAGGATTAATATTAGGCCCCATCCTGTTCTTGTTATTTGTGAATGATTTATAGCAACTTGTCAAAAAAATAAAGTAACACAGTTTGGAGATGACACAAATATAATTGTGAAAGTAACAAACCAAGAAACACTTTTATAGCAAGTAGCAAGAGAAGCTTCAAATAAGTTTAAAATATTAGCTAGTAGTAAATGCAGATAAGACTGCTGTAATGCATTTTCACACTCCTCAGACTAAAAGTTCCAAAGAATCCTAGTTCATCTCACTAACACAGAAATTGGAAATGTTAGCAACACAAAGCTTCTTGGTATTTGTATACAAAATAATGTGAAATGGGACAAACACATCAATTTACTAACAAATAACCTAGCACTATCTATTACATTTTTCAAATGCTAGTAAATAACATAAATCTTGAAACAATGAGAAATGTTTATTTTCACATGCCCAATCAATCATGCGATATAGAATTGTATAATTCTAGGGGAGTTCACCACAATATAAAATCTTGTTTAAATCCCAAAAAAGATTGTTAATGTTAGGAATGAATGTCCTATTGATAGGAATACATTGTGGAACCACAAGTAGGCCCATCTTTAAAGCACTTTACATCTTATCTCTCCCAAGCACATACCTTTATTAATTAATCCTTTTTACAAGGCAACACTTAACTTGCAGTAGTATATTTCCAACAAGCCAAGAATTTCACAACCATAATACTACAAAAATCAGATATACATCTAATGAGAGCCAATGCAAAACTGTTGCCAAATGAAACACTCTATGCAAGGTACCAAATTATACAAAAAACTTCCTGTCAGTTTGAAGTCAATAAAGAAACCTGCTACCTTTAAATCAGCACTAGGGCACATTTACTTGATCACTGTTACTACTCGAATGAGGAATTTCTTTAACAGTGAAATGTATGTTATGAATAATTGTAATTTAGGCATGAAATTTTTCTATTTATAATGTTAAAATCTGTATACATCAAAGATTTATTGTGTATATTAAATGTTCATTTGATATGTCCTTTATGATCACAACTACCAGTATACCATATGATTTACAGGATCAATGAAACAGACTGCCACTGCCACTGCCGCCGCCGCTGCCGCCACCACCATCATCAAATTTTATGAAGGATATATACAATTAGATCCAAGAGAAAAGGTACAAGTAACTGCAGGAGTGCCCCCAAGGCACAGTCCTGGGATCCACACTCTAGAATATCCTGTATAAGGGGGTATTACGATTCAAGCTAACATGGGATCACGCACGATAGGATTTCTTAAGATTTGGCTCTGGTAATTACCGCTATGAAGAAGAGCTAATGTTTAGAGCAAATGAGTCCGTGAGGCACATAGATGGGTGGGTGAAGTCCAATAGTCTAGCCTTAGCCCTGCACAAAACTGAAGTTGTCATTTTAAAAGGGCTGAGAAAACGGCAAAAAGTTTATTTTATGATCAGCAAGAATGCAGTGATACCCAAGAAAGCTGTGAGATATTTAGATGTCATGCGGGGGAATGGTAGTGCATTTGGAGAACATGTGAGGGTAGTAACCCAGAAAGCTGAGGAGAAAGCAGCAGCACTGGGCAGAATGATGCCAAATATTGGAGGTTCATAAACCATGAAAAGACAGATATTATGTGGTGGAGTGTATTTTATGCTACTATATGCTGCACCAGTGTGGTGTGCTATGCTATGGAAAGCAGTATACAGGAAGTACATGGAAAAAGTACAAAGAAGGTTGCTACTGAGAATTGTATGTGGGTATCGTACCATTTCCACTAGAGCCTTGCAGATTATTGTAGGGGGTATTCCCATAGATCTGTTAATGGAGGAAAGGAAACTTCTACATGAGAAAGGAGTTGCTAACTCAACGGAGAGAAAGCGGGATATTAGTAACCATATAAAGGAAATATGGCAGACAACTACTGAGGTAGGACAGTGGACAAAGAAAATTATCCCAGAAATCAATGTGGTTGAGTTGTAAACACCGACAAATAGTTTGACCAACCTAATTCTTCCTGAATCAGGTACTGACAGGTCATGGAAGATTCAAGTACTATGAAAAGAGAATGGGGAAAGCTAATGATTAGAAATGTAACTGTTGCACAGAAAAGGATACAGCGGAACATACATTTTTTCACTACACAAGATGGGAGATGCAAAGAAATGAGGCCTTTCAAAAACTGGGATAAGTAGTAAGCATAGATAACTTTGAGGCAGTTTTTATGGGAAGTTGTGAAGCATGTAATGTAGTGAACCTTGCGAAAGTAATACGGGGGACTGAAGAAAAGGACAAAAGAAACCAGTAGGTAGTGACAAGTAGACAGCTGCCATTATCAAGTAATGCTACCAGCAGTTCCTAAATGGTATGTGGAGTTGGCAGTGGATTTTTAGTTGGCAGGAATCCAACTAACCAAGTTGGCGTCTTTCTACGATTTTGTCACTGCCAAATAGAAAAACAAAGCCAGGAAAAAAAAAAACAACTACCACTTAAATAAGATGCCAATCGGTTAGCATATAGATTATTTACAAAGTAATGTTTCTTTTTCCACCTATGTTTTTATTGTAAAAAGTAAATATTGTAAAAGTAAAGTAAATATAATAAGGAAACTCATTTTAACAGTTTAAAAATGGAAGATGTTAATTTCTGAATATCCCATAGATTACAAACCCAAGTATACGCGTCATATGCTTAAATCTTGTTTTTAGCTTGCACATAAAAATCTGATGCGATACATTCACATTACTTTCTCTACCCTCTACTGTTTATTAGTAAGTATGCAAACTATCCTTACTAAAGCTTATTTTTATATCTACCATGTTTTAATCCAAATAAACCTTTGCAGAAATAGCTACATTACAAATTTTGTTATACACAAAGAGAACAGCGATAGTCAAATGTTTAAGAACTAGATGCTATATGCAAGCCTGAAAATTCCATACTGTTTCCCTGCAATCGTGAGAAACAACTGAATTTTGAAAGGACTTTAAGAGAATGACAAAGAAATGAACTATTTGAACCATTAATAACGGGTATCTCAAAAATAGCTTATGCCACAAAAAAACTTATTGGGAATAAATTGTGTGTTTTAAAGAGATCTACATTTTTTGTGCAAGCATTTTTATTTAGCGCTTATCGTTTACCAGTTATACAAGATTATATAAAAACTCCTTCCGAATGAAGACGACTTTAAAGGCTATTCCCAGAAAATTCGAGATATACATTTTATTTGTCCTGTAAATACCTTTAGTATATGGTATTTTAATAAAAATCATTATTCATTTTTTTAGAAAATCAAATTTTGATGTAAAGGGTAGCTGGGGGGTGAGGAGATTTTCTTGAAGCTCTTCATGTCGCATCTTTGGAAGATACTAAACTTAAATGCCAAGTTTGGTACTTGTCAAACTTTTCGTTTTTGACACACACACACACAACACATGGACCTTTTTCTAAAAATGCGTTGTTTTTTTTATATATATTCAGGTAGGCTCAAAACATATATTTCCGATGAAATCTTGACATCAAATTTTTGGGTGGAATACAATAATTCCCCTACTTACTTGTAGTAGAGAAAGTAAAAAAGCAAATACTGGACAACGAAGCACTAAGGAATGAAATGCAACACTAAATATAACATTGAATCCTTTGTCATTCTCCATTTTCATTAAGTGCGGGGAAGTAACAAGAAAAACTGAAAGAGCCAGTTGAAACAGAGTCCTTTAATGGCAATAAAACACAAAAAAGTTTATTCAGATAAACTGGTTGATTCAGACATCTGTCAGCAGAAATACACATATCAAAAACTTAAATTACAGCAAAATCTAGAGCAAATATGAATGAACTACTGAAAGATGAGATGGAGTGATAAATCCAGCATTTTAAAATATATGCCGCTCAGATATGATACACTTGAGTATGTTCAGGATTTTATTTTGACAAAATTAAAAACCCAAAAATACTCAGCCTTTTATGTTAAGAGGTTAAAGTATAGTCGAACCTCGATATCTTGTATCGTTAGGGCATGTCAAAATAAATTCAACTTAACGAAAATTTGATTTATGGAGACGTACGTAGGAAAAATGTTAAATTTATGATACACTGATTGCAAAATACTGTAGGTTGGATTACAACATATAGTTGTCTAAATTCAGGTAACAAAAATGGATGTTCGTGATGACAACTTTATTACATTGTATAGCTAAGTTAATTTAACAAAGCATAATTCTCTACTTTTTCATTACAAGAAGAAATCTGTCATCTCTTCTGCTTCATTTTCTTTGAATGAGCTTCCTCCACAGAGTTTTCAATCACATTTAGTGATGGTTGTCCCTGAATAAATATTTTTATATTTTCTAAGGTCTGCAGAGTCCGATGTGACATCAGCTTGCACATTTGTCACATCTTCGTGTTCTTGCTCAGCATCTTCTCCAGCATCAGAATCTTCCTGATACATTAAATTGTATTAACGATGTCTTCATCTGAAGGGTGCCAATAACGACATCAAAATCCACCTTTATGTACACCTTGAAGTCTGTTTCCTGGCACTTGAAAGGCTCCTGAAAGGTAGACTACTCTTCAGGAACCGGTGTAGCTGATGCACTCATTAGTAGCAAAACCCACTTTCCCGTAGCTATTTGCTATTGTTACAGGGTTCACATCTTCCCAAGGTATTTGCAGAATGTGGATGGCATCCAGGAGATTAATATCACTGACAGGTTTACGCATTTCAATGCTCTTGATGATCCTGTTTATTGCTCGTTTCCAGTAGTGATGTTTTAATTTCTTAATCACACCTTGATCCATTGGTTGCGGTTTTGATGTGGTACTGGAAGGAAGGTAGACAATTTTCAGTGCTTTTAGATTGTGGACAAAGAGTTTTGAATGAGTAGGGCAATTGTCAATAAACAATAACACTTTCCTATTTTCCAGGCTAAACTTTGTCAATTTTCTCTAAGTTCCAAGATTAAAAAAAAAGGAACTTGTCATCCAAGACCTTTTGTTATTTTCATAAAACGGCAAAGATTTGACACCTGAAAAACAATAAGATTTAGCAGATTTACCAATAACTAAAAACTTAAGCTTTTCACTTGCTGTCTTATTCACTGCTACCATTATGTAATTCCTTCTTTGCTCCTTTTTTGCCCTGACACTTCTCACCTTTAAAGGACAGAGTTTTATCTGGCAGACAGAAAATCCAGTTTCATCCACACTGTAGATGATGTCTGGTTCGTATCCTTCTAGTGGAGCAAGGTAGACTAGGGTCTCTACCCTCTAGGGAACTGCTTTCATAAGTTTCTTGTTATCTTTTAAAATTGTCTACAAACTACTAGCCAGAATACAATATGCTTTTTATGTCTTTCTTTGTTTTTAAATCCTTTCTCTACTTCTTCTATAATTTTAACTTTGTCACTGAAACTCAACAATTTTAATTTTCTCTTTTGTTTTTCCATCATACATTGGACCCTTAGTGCAGGCTTGAAAAAAAAAAAAAAAACAGACACACACACTTATACCATGAAGTTGGGACTACATACGCGGCAATGTGCTGCCTGTAACTAACTGATGCAACGTTTAAATGCGACAATGTGCTATGTAATGAACTGACGGTCCAGCATCGTCCACGGCAGCAACTTATTTGTACAGTATAGTTTGCGCAAGCAAGACAGAACACTGTGCTATGACCACAAGTTGCAAGTAAGTTTACGCAAATCTCAGTATGAAGTTGGGTCACTGAAAGAGGAGATTGTCGAGATCAAGACAATGTGGCCCGAAGATTTATTTTTGTTATAAGCATCTCTGCACTTTTGTTGGTGAAAAGAATGGGTATCAAACACTCCCAATCAAAATGATGCAAAAAGGGCTTCCAAGAAGAAAGGTACATTCGCATATAAATTTAATGAAGACTTATGAGAAGATTCAGATTACTGTAATTACTTGAGAATGGATGAAAGTGCATAATATAAAGAATTATGCTTGGTGACTCCCATAATTGAACGACAGAACGCTATAATGTGCGAATCTATATCTCCTCCTGAAAGAATGAGTTGTATTTAAAGGTTTTTAGCTATTGGGAGATCATGCAGAGATTTTAAGATTTAATTTCTATATAATCTTTTGACAAGACACATTCTTCTTATTCCTATTGGAATATTCCTTAGACTTTATCTTACAAAGACATGGCAGCAATTTATATAATTCAATAAACTTGGAAATAAGTTGCTTAGAATGGATCGTATATCACACATCATCTTAAATCTCCCTTCCGGCTGAAGGCACGACTTGTACACAGAGTTATAGAAATTCGACTTCTGCAGTTCAATTCTACAACCAGATCTCAGTCATGCCTGGAAGGAGCTGTCCACAAAATTCCGGCAATTGGCACCAATATTTGCTGATTGTCAAAGAGAAAATTCACTCTCCAAATTTTATCATCTTAACCCTTTCACTGCTGAGGTACCCTTTCACTGCACACAGAACCTCCTTGCTGAGTTAGTAAACATTAATTTGTATATTCTATATATTATCATGCAGAATTAACATAAAATATCCTGAAACACTCACCAAAGTTGTTGTAGATGACTGCAGATGTCACACGTTTAAAAAATAAAGAGTTTTAAAATAGGAGAAAAAATACCACATGCAACACACTTTACAAAGGGTTGTCCATTGGCCAAAAAAAGAAACTATTAATGGAAGCTGTTATACAACGTTCTAAATGTTGGTTTTTGCTTTTTAAAGCTTTCATTTCCAAAATATTAATGAACAGAAATTTACTAACAATTCAGGGGTGTACAAATTTTAATTTATAAAGAATTCTTTCTACAAGTATGAAGCAGATATGGCTATAAATTATACTGGTTAAGAAATTACAACCTTTACATAATATGTTTAAAATGTGACTTGGGTATGGTACATTTCAAAGCAGGGGTGTAAACATAAACTCACTCCACATTTGACACACATGTACTTTGTCTCTTTGCTTTTTTTCTGGCCAAGGACGGTGCTGGAGCATACATGACATCTTCTGGCAGGCTTTCTTTTGTTTGGTGTTGCTGGTATAAGGGAAATAAAATGCCTTTCAGTCAGTCTTACGGGTTGTTCACCAGATAAAGGCCTCCCAGGTTTACTGGTTAGTCTCGCTATATGAAATTCTTGGAAAATTTCTGTTATTAGAGTAAGCTGAAAATCAGCCAATGTGATATGCTTACCAGTTTTTATGTTGTATAGTGAGTGTGAATTTAGGAGTGTCATATCTAATAGATGGAAGAATAATTTTCTGTACCATTACAAAGTCTTCCTTACACACTCGAGGGATCCTATCATAATATCTGTTCTGTCTACAGCACCCATATTCTTATTCTAGTCCATAATTCAGGTTTCATTATTTGTGTGTTTGTCTTTTTGTCAACTTTGCCTCTCGATTTCATTAGCATACACACCTCTCGTCTGTCCTTCCACTTTAGTGCCAACTTATTGTCTGTATGTGCAGATTCTACTTGTCCCTTGTCAGTCTTGGCATTATTTTTCTGTTCCTTCTAACAGTTCCACAAGCATTTGTCCCATTATCATCTAACCAGTTATAAAGAGAAGGATTGGAGTACCAGTTAACTAGCCACAAATTGTGCCCTTTATGCAGGTACTTTGAAGTACGTATTTAGCTCCACGTTTGGGATGCCAATTTGAAGAAGGTGATTATTGGTAGTAGTTGTTTGGAGGAGTTTGCCCCACGTATGGGAGGCAATTTGAAGTAGGTCGTTTGGTTCTGGAGTTGGCTCACGTATTATTTTTAGCTGCTTTTTAAGTTAGCCCCATGTATGTGCGCCAATTTGAAGATGATTTGCTGCTGTTACGTAATAATAGTTTACGTAAACTTAAAGAAGGTTATGTTGTTCAACTGTTGTTTTATGTAGTTTGTAACACTTCTTTAGCCATCGGTTTGAATTTAATGCTTACGTAATTACTGTTTGAATTTGCCTCGGCTGCATCAGTCTTACTTTAGAGTCAGGATTCTTATGCAGGGTGTGGTAATAACAATTATTGTAGACGTCACAGTATTAAACTTTTAAATTTTCACTTTTATTTTAACTTCTTGCACATATTTATAAACCACTACACTTTTAAAAAAAACTGTGAGAAACTTTTTACATATTCACTTAGTGTGATATCTGTTTTTACTAATCACCTGTAGAGAACACATTTTTCCATCTTTACACTACCACGTCTTGCCAGGAACTGAATAACCTCAATGGTCAAAACCTTAAGCTTCAGTAATGCAAGTCTCTGATTGGCTAATTCTAGTCCAATAGAATTTCTGTATTTAACTTAAAACTTTTCTTTGCTGTTGATTGGCTAATTGTAAAACTGTCACTGAAACTACGTCATCGTCGCTTTAATCATGACCAGTACATTTTCAAATTCCAAACACATTATTCTACAATTACCTCATTATTACTCATTGTTAGCAACCTAAAATTTACTATTCTCACAGTTCTTGCATTATTAGAATATATAAAGTATTCACATTACATTAATATAATATGTTTACAATAAAAATAAGCATCTGCAATGACAGTTACATACAATTAAAATAATTATTACATACATATTGTTTCAAGGCAGGCTGTTATTGAATTTACCTATTATAAATAACAATTGAAATTATTCAGGTATTAAAATACTGCCTCAAATTGCCCCCTTTTAGAAATATTTAAATTTACTCTTTTTGTTTTGTTCTTTTAAATTTGTAAATATTTTCTAAGTCTCCTGAAAGAAAGAAACAACTTTTATTATTGCACTTCCTATCTTTCACTGTCACTTTTTCTTCAACACTGGTTTTTCACAACACTCGTGTATAGCTGAACACACTTTCCAAGGTCAATGACCTGGTGTAAGATTAATGATCTGAGCGAAGTTTTGCTAATTCACAATCACATTCATTATTAAGCATTTTATATGCTATACATTTTTACATAAATTTGACATATTTACACTTGTTACCCTTTCTTTACAATTTGTTTCCAAAACATTTTTAATATTTCTTACTATTTCTAACTTACACAATATAAATGTAGTTGCTATTGAGGCAGTATTTTATATCACAATATTGTGAATGCCAGAGTGATTGTAGTGTAAATTAGCATTATTGTATGATAATGATTTGAGATGTTTGTTAATTATAAGCATTGTTAGGAAATAAGTCCACACGGCCTCACTGAAACTGACAATAGGAGCGATTAACAATGAGCGAGGGGGTGAGTTTTTTATCTATTATAAGAGACAAACAAATGACGTCAGAGTAGCGCGCTTTTCTTTAGAAATGGAGGGAATATCTTGCGATGTTATTCTTTGTTAGGTTTGTTTGAAAAATGCTACTGTTTATCTGCCGCACGTATAAAAGACAATTTGTCGTGGTCACTTCGTGTTATCTTTTACTGAGCGCCTGTTATTGTATTTTATTTTTGGGTTCCCTGTCCTCCAGCTAGCTATGATCTCTCGGTCAAGCACTTATCTTATACAGGTGTGTAAACGGAAAGGAGTTTTTATCCAAAGATAACACTGATGAAAGAATTTGTTTTACACTTTTTATTGTCTTAACACGTTATTCACTTTCACCTATTAATCGTGATACTCGCCAAACTGAAACTGTTATAACTTATTTACTGCACATTATTAATTTGCGTACTTCAACTTTTTGTGTAATTAACTTTACGACACTTGAGATTTTTCATAACTTTGCTATGCGTAACCTGCGAATCGATAAACTATGCTATGTATTCACCATGACTGTTTCTGTTTAACTCAGCGACGTGTAATGCACAAATGTTTCCGATGGACTGGAGGAATCTGCCTCTGACTTAGCCCTTTTTATACTCCCACACCCCGATATGCCTAAAGATTATAACCGAGCTGCTATTGGTTAATAAAACGCGCCAACATTAGCGTCTATTTTTATATCCAATGAAAATTACGAAAACATATGCTCTAGGGAAAATGTTCCCGCAAATTCCTAAGAAAAACGCGCCAATATTACGTCATTTGCTCGTCTCTAATAATGATAAACAGCTCACCCCCTCGCTACATTATTGCACGCTATTATTGTCAGTTTCAGTAAGGCCATATAAACCCACTTCTCAACAATGCTTACAATCATCAAACATCTCAAATCAATCTCACACAACAATGCATATTCACACTACAATTACTCTTGACATTTACATAATTTGTGATACAAATTACTGCGTCATATGCCCCACTAGAAACATAATTATAAATATTTACAACTTGTTTGGAAATTTTATAATTGGTTTTTAGTCTCCTGAATCTTGGAACACACGCTATTTATCACTTTCACTTAACACTGCACACATATTTAACACACGACATATGTTTTGCCTTTATCTCGCCACTATTTACTGGCTCTGGTTTAATTTGTTTAGACATTAATCTGACATTACAATATTTTTTTTTTATAGCAAATACTGTACCCTGAATTATTTAGTTACTGTTACAAAACTGTTACAAGTTTACTTTCTTATATTGTTGACAAAAATTTATGCATTCAAGAATTTTTGTAATTATTAAACATATTTACCAAAAATATTCACCCTCTACACAAATATTTTTACAACACTTAATTCCAGACACTATTTTACATATCTGTGTGCTACATAAGTATTTGTTTTAATTATCTTTACCCTTTTTTTTAATGTTTTGTATTTTAATATTCAAATTACTATTTGAATTATATCTACATACTTTTACTTTAATATGACATTTATTTTTTTTTTATCACATTTATTTTTGTCCTGAATTTATTTCTCCTTTCTTATGACATACATACATAGTTAACCCTCTTACATTCCAATACATTGCTCTACAGTTCATCTTTAAATATCCTGGATTTACTTTTCATCTCATTGCTATTCCCCCTCCTGGATCAAATTGTTTGTGGCTAAACATTACTCGTAGCCGTATCCTAACCTTCCAAAGTTTGTTTATGGATAACCTCTTAAAGGAGTCATATGATTTTATTTAAAGGTGAGTCGGAATTGTTACACTAACATCACTTAAGTTTACTCACTTAACATGTTTCGGGAAACGGTTGTTCAGTCGATTTAACTTCTGAGGATGGGAACAACCCTTTCCCGAAACATGTTAAGTGAGTAAACTTAAGTGATGTTAGTGTAACAATTCCGACTCACCTTTAAATAAATTCAATACACATCACTGTTTCTAGCTTCTTTTCATTACAATATATACGGAGTCATATGATATTTCACCCCAAGATATAATTTGAAAACAATCTAAAGTATTCTGGTCCAAACATCTTTTGACAACTATCATTTTTAATGCTTCCGGTATCTTTTTAATTTGAAAATACTCTGATAAGTCTGCAATAAACTGTACTGGACTGGAGTTTTCATTAAATCTTGGAAGTGGAAAATCACTTAAGATATGATTATAATTTTGCAAATTCCCTACTCCCATATTTAAATTCTCTAGTGTTACTTGTGCACTCTGAGTTTCAGCATTAGCTATGGATGAAGCCGCCGCATCACTCACATTATTAGTCATACCTGAGGAACTACCTCTATCATTATTTTGTACATCAGATACATTAACATCACATATATTTACCCTTGAATTTAATTCTAACCTTTTTACAGTACCTTGCAGATTTTCTATTGTCTGTTCCATTTTTTGATTATTTATAGACAAAACTTTAACTTCTTCGGACAATTTATTTCTTTGTGTTTCTGACTCCTTCTGTATTTCAGATATCTCCTCTCTGAAATTAACTTGCACCTGAATTAAATCTGCATTTGTAACCTCCATCATCTCTCTTAACTCACTTGAAATGCTATTCATTCGGCTACCTAACTCTGTACATCTTACATCAACATGTTCAATTTTATTATTAACCTCACTTTTTTGGTTAGATATTTCCCTGCTCATGTCTCACATTTTCTTTGAAACTTCCCCTATCTCATTTGCTATCATTTCCTGATTTTCATTTCTTATTCTTGTCATACTGCTATCTAGCTCCATAAATTTCTTTTCCATATCTTCCCTGTTTTGATCTATTTTCTTTTCTAATTTCTCATTGCTCTTACCAATATCTTCCCTTAATTCCCTATGACTCTTTTCCATACTCTGAGTTAGTTTTTGTTCTAATTTCATTATTCTTTTCCATATTCTGAGTTAATTTTTGTTCTATTTTCTCAATATTCTTATTTAATGTTTCGCCTAAATTTCTCAGCATTTCCATCATCATACTAGTATCAAAATTAATATTTCCTGCTATTCTATTCTGACTTTCTTCATTAACATTTTCTCCCTCAAATCCTACATTGTTTGAGCTATTTTCTGTAACCTGTATTGAATTACAGCTAACTGTTACATTATCCCCTTCCATAATTGTTTCTTCAGTATTATTAGTAGACATTGTTTTCTTAATCCTGCCACTTCTCAAGTACATTTAAATTCTCACAAAATTTTCTTTTTTGATAAAAAAAAAAATTTTTTAAGATAAAATTTTTTTTTTTACAAATTTCTAACCTTTCTGATGCTATCTGCTGATGTTGCTTTGATGTCCAGATTCCTGCCCCTCTCTCCTAGATGTATATGTCGCTTCTGCGTCGTATTATGATGAATCTATGTCGTCTCGGTGTTTTTGTATCCTGTAGTTGAATTCCCCTGTTTCCTTTTAATCTCGGAATTATAATGTCCACTCATCCGCGTCGTCTGTCGTTCCTGTAGTTGTTTCTGGAATCTGCGTCTTGTAGTTCAGTTCACTGCTCCATTCGCTTCACGTCCTGGTTCCTTCACCCCTTCCTGGTTATTCTGCCCCACGTTCTGGGTGCCAATTTGCGACGGTTTTTTTGTTATTTATGTTTACTTGTGTTTCGCCCCACGTTTGGGAGCCAATTTGCGATGTTATTAGTGTTAAGTTTGAAAGAATGCTACTGTTTATCTGCCGCACGTATAAAAGACAATTTGTCGCGGTCACTTCATGTTATCTTTTACTGAGCGCCTGTTATTGTATTTTATTTTTGGGTTCCCTGTCCTCCAGCTAGCTATGATCTCTCGGTCAAGCACTTATCTTATACAGGTGTGTAAACGGAAAGGAGTTTTTATCCAAAGATAACACTGATGAAAGAATTTGTTTTACACTTTTTATTGTCTTAACACATTATTCACTTTCACCTATTAATTGTGACACTCACCAAACTGAAACTGTTATAATAACTTATTTACTGCACATTATTAATTTGCGTACTTCAACTTTTTGTGTAATTAACTTTACGACACTTGAGATTTTTCATAACTTTGCTACGCGTAACCTGTGAATCGATAAACTATGCTATGTATTCACCATGACTGTTTCTGTTGAACTCAGCGACGTGTAATGCACAAATGTTTCCGATGGACTGGAGAAATCTGCCTCTGACTTAGCCCTTTTTATACTCCCACACCCCGATATGCCTAAAGATTATAACCGAGCTGCTATTGGTTAATAAAACGCGCCAACATTAGCGTCTATTTTTATATCCAATGAAAATTACGAAAACATATGCTCTAGGGAAAATGTTCCCGCAAATTCCTAAGAAAAATGCGCCAATATTACGTCATTTGCTCGTCTCTAATAATGATAAACAGCTCACCCCTCGCTACATTATTGCACGCTATTATTGTCAGTTTCAGTAAGGCCGTATAAACCCACTTCTCAACAATGCTTACAATCATCAAACATCTCAAATCAATGTCACACAACAATGCATATTCACACTAAATTACTCTTGACATTTACATAATTTGTGATACAAATTACTGCGTCAATCTTCCCTAGAGCATATGTGTTCGTAATTTTGATTGGATATAAAAATAGACGCTAATGTTGGCGTGTTTTATTAACCAATAGCAGCTCGATTATAATCTTTAGGCATATTGGGGTGAGGGAGTATAAATTCTGAAGCCAGAGACGGGTAACGCACAGTTCAACAGAATCATTCACGGGTTACACATCGCGCAGTTTAACAGAATCATTCACAGAGTACACGTTACGCAAATCTACAGAATCTCTCACATCGTAAAGTTAGTTACAAAAATGTGAAATACGCAAATTAATAATGCGCAGCAAATAAGTGATTATAGTTACATTTGAAAATATAACAGTTTCAGTCGGGTGTGTATTAAGAGTAATTATGTGAAATGAATAAAGTGTGACGGCAATAAAAGTGTAAAAACAAATTCTTTTATCAGTGTTATCTTTTAGTAACAGCTCCTTTCCGTTTACACACCCTGTTCAAGAGATTTGCTCGACTGGGTAATAATAGCTAGCCGAAGGTCAAAGAACCTAAATTTCAAAAAATAGTAAAACAATAACAGGCGCTCAGCAAATAAGATAACACGAACGATACCGCGACACTATTCAGTTTTTCTTATTAACAATGGATTTTTATTACTTCTCTTTGTCTAAACTTTCCTTTGTTATAGATCTATCTATAATGTTTATCTACGTTTAGATAAATTATTATTTTAAATAGTACTTTACAATTTTAAATTACATTGCTTTCCCCTTTTGTGTTCCAGATACATTATTTTCTTTCTCTTATTGTGCCTCAGATTGTTTACTTTTATATGGCTTTAACATTTGTTTGTGGAATCTTCCAATTATTTTATTTGTGTTATTGTTCCTAAGTTCATATGTATCTGTTCCAAATATATTTATTACTTCATAAGGACCATGGTAGCTCAGAAATAATCTCCAATATTCTTTACGAAGTTTATTTGACAATCTTTTATTCTTCACTATTACTTGATCTCCTATCTTTATTTTCCAAATTCTTCTTTTTCTTTCTTCATGTTTTTGTTTTCTCTTGAGGGCTTTTGCTTGTATTTTCAAAAATTCTAATTTGAAGATTTCTTCTTTTTCTGGTAATTTAATTGCTTGATCTTCAATAACTTTTGGTATATTATGGCTCAAAGTGTTGTACAGTTTTCCATGGTGAAGTTCAATTGGCTTAAATCCTGTAACTGCATTTATGGATTGATTTAGTAGATTTTGAATAATACTGATGTATGAGTACCAACTGCTCTGCTTGTTATGACACACTACACGTAGATAGTTTGCAATTTCTTTTATCTCTCTTTCTACTGGATTGGTATTTGGTCTGTATCTTGAAAAATACTGTTTATCTCCTAAATCTTTAATTCCATTCATAAATTTAGAACTGGTAAACACTGATGCATTGTCACAAAGTATGGCCTCAACTATTCCTTCCTTTGGGAAATATAGATACTTAGATACTTTATTTGTACATTTTTCTACATAATTCTTTTTACAATGTTCCACTTATAAACTAACTTAACATATGTACAAATTTCCTTGCCAGCTATGTTGCTCTTTTTGCCTGGCACCCTGGCTTCTGGCTCCTCTAAGCATTCCTTACTACCTTTTATCCCTGTTGCCCATCTTCTCCTTCCTCCGTTTGCCTTTCTACCTTTCTTATCTCTCTTACTTTTCTAATCCATTTCTCTTTTACTTTCTTTAAGAACTCCCCCATATTCTTAATTTGCTTTTCTTCTTTTCTCGTTAGCATTTTAATTGCTACTATTTTCCTATCGATTTTTTCCCATTTTTCTTCCCATACTTCTTGTCTCCATTCTGCTAATTCTTTGCATTCTGTCATATAATGCTCTGTGCTTTCGCTGTTGTCGCATAATTCACAAATTCCATTTTGTTTACCTCTTAACCCTCTCAAGTACATTGATCCTGTTCTCAACCATGCAAACGCTTCTTTTCCTGCTCTATTACAATAATCCACGTAACCTTCTCTTCCCCATTTCCTTTTTACTAATCTATAGAACCCTAGTGACTTTTTATTTTCTAAGCTTCCCTAAATCTCTTGTCTTTCTATGTCCTCCACTCTGTTTCTTACTGCTATCCAGAAACCACTGCTATTTCTTTCTCCTGTTCTCCAGATATCTCCCATTCCTATCTTCTCCATAATTTTTTCTACCCCTGTCCACCAGCTATTTTTATTTTTCATACTCTTTTGTTGTTCCATGCATATCTTTAAAATTTCCTCTTTATCTTTTCTCAGGCACCTAAACCAAAATTTTAATATCCTTTCCAGTATCACTCCCTTTCTTCTTGTTCTTCCTAATTCCACTAATCCTACTTCCCCTGGTGCTGATCTTGTTAACCCCAATAGCTCTTTACAGAACATTCCGTAGCTCTGGTCTATTTTACTGCTTAATTCAGATCCCCCCCAAATTTCTACTGCATATAGCATTCTTGTTTATACCAATGCTTCATACATTCTTTCTATCCATTTAGTTGGCATTTCCAATTTATATTTGCACATCCTTACTCCTGTCATTGCTGCCTTTCCTTTAGCCACAACCTTCCTGCTATGCGCCCCCCATTCGCCATTACTGCTCATCCTCACCCCCAAGTAATCCATCTCCTTGACAACCTCTAACTTTAAACCCCCCATCTGCCATTTCTCTTCTCTTTTTAGTTTGTTTCCTCTTTTAAATACCATAACTTTTGATTTATTTATATTTACTTTTATTCCCCATTCTTCGCAGAATTCTTGTATTCCATTAACTGCTTTCTGTAACCCAATTACCATTATAGCCCCGACCATAAGATCATCTGCATATAGTAAACCTGGTATCTCTGTATTTGCTATTACGGGGCAGTGCAAATTTTTTTCCTTCACTCTTACTAATATGTCATCTATGAATATATTAAATAGTATAGGACTCAATTTACACCCTTGTCTTAATCCTATCTTTTGCTCCGTCATTTCTGTAACTCCATTATTTTTTACATCTTATACAGAATCTTACATCTTTATAAATCTTTTTTATTTCTTTTATAAAGTTTTTGCTTACCCCTTTCTTGCTTAATTTATACGCTAATGCTTCCCTATTTATTGTATCAAATGCTTTTTCAAAATCTCCAAAAAACATGTATATCCTTCCTCTTTTCCTGCTCAAATATTTATCTATTATAGTCTTTATTATAAATATATTGTCTATTGTTTGTTTACCTTTCCTAAACCCAGCTTGATATTCTGACAGTATTCCTTCCTCTTCCACCCAGCTTCTTAATCTGTCGGCCAGTATAATTGTGTATATTTTTCCTAATGTTGATAATAAACTTATTCCCCTATAATTCTCTGGTCTATTTGCTCCTCCCTTTTCTTTGTAAATTGGTACCACCATACTTATTTTAACATTCTGGTACATCATCTTTTCTTTAATTTTATTTAATAATTTTGTCATCACTTTTAGCCCACTTTGCATTTCCCAATATATTTTCCAGAATTCCCCTGGAATTCCGTCTAATCCTACTGCATTGCCTTTTTTATATTCCTTATTTGCTGGTGAACTTCCAGCTCCGTGATTTTACTGTCTAATTTCTCATTAAATATTCTCCCTTGTCCTACCTCTTTTATGTCTAACTTTACTCTCTTCCCTTCTCCAATTAGCCTTCTAAAGTACCCTATCCATTTATTTGGTGTAATTTCGTTTTTGTCCTCTCTCTTCTTGTTCATCATCCTCACTATTTCCCATATTTTTTACTATCCTTACTCTCTATTGCTGCGTTTCTTTTCTATATTTCCCTGCCATTCTTTCCTCTTAGCCTCAAGCAAACCTTTATATTCCCCCTTAAGTTTTATCAGTTTTTGTCTATCCCTTTCTTTCTCTGACCTCCAACTAATACGCTCCTTAAATACCTCCTTTTTTTTAATTCTGCATTCTTCATCAAACCAACCCCTTAATTTCTTGGCCTTTTCCGTGCCTTCCTTCCATCCCTGCTCCTGCTCTTGTTAGTAATAATTTTAGTAACTGTAACACTTTTTCTGAATTTCCCGCATCCATAGCCATTTTTATACCACACTCCACAATCTGACTTACCTTTGACTTTAATTCTTTTACAAATTCCTCTTTTAGCACTTCTCTCCATTTATACACTTTTATTGTTTTTATTTTAGCTATTTCCTTATTCTTTACCCTCTGTTCCAGAACATTTATTTCCATCATTAGTGGGAAATGGCTACTACCTACTACTTTGTTTATTATTTTGAATGTGGTGTTTCTATCCTCCAGTTCCTCACTACATATCATGTAATCTACTACATTTTGTCCGTTTGCTTTTATGAATGTAAACTCCCCCTCCTCGTCTCCTTTCATTGATCCATTACATATTAGCATGTTGTTTATCTCGCAAAATTCTAGTAATTTTTTTCCCTCCTTATTAATCACTACGTTCCTGCTTTTCCTTGACCTTATCACATCCCTATCTTCTTGTATCTGCTCTTTACCTAATAACCTTCCATTCTCTTCTCCTAATCTCGCATTCAAATCTCCCATCACAATAAATTCTGTCTCTGGCATCTTTTCTTGTATTTCTTCCATATCTTCTTCTAATTTACTATAAAAGTTACTATCGTAAAAAAATGATGTTTCTGGTGGGTTATATGCCACCCCTATTCCTAATCTTACTCCACTATTTTGCTTAATTATTGACCATAGCACATTGGTGCCTCTATTCTCCATTTTTTCTATATCAATAATTTTTTCTGTATCATCCTTTATAAACAGACCTCCTGATGCTCTTCCCCTACTGCATCTTTTCCTTGACTTTTTCTCTAGAAACTTGAAACCTGCTATCTCTACTACCTCATCCTTTCCCAACCATGTCTCTGCTACTCCTACAAAATCCATAGAGCACATAATGTTTTTCATTTCCCCGCTACCTATCTTATTTCTTAGCCCTTCCACATTCCAAAACATTAATTTTAGCCCCTTTTCCTATTTATTCTTTGGCTGTTCTTGGAATTTAAAACTCTCCAACATTTTCCCGTATCTTGTAGTTCGAGGCTCCGTTTACTTTTCTTCTCTTACATCCTTAAGCTGAATATAATCCTTGGGTAAAAATTTTGGACCTTTCTTTTTTTTTTGTTTCTTCTGCTTCACTAATGGGCCCTCCCATAACACTTCTCCACTTTGCATTTTACCCCTCTTTGCACTCTCGCTTTTCCCTGCCTCCCTTCCCTCACTCAACACAATTCCTGCTGCCGCCCCTCCTTCTTCTGGCTCCTCCCTCTCGGTTATTTCGTTCACCAATGTTGCCTCTTCGCTTTCTCCCACCACTACCAACTCTTCTTCCTGTCTTCCCCTTGTCTCTTGCTGATGTGTCTCCCTTGTCTCCTCCTCTCGTCTCTCTTCCAAGCTGCTTCTCCCACTTCTTCTGTCCTCTTGCTCAGCTGTCGCTCTTTCATTTTGTTGACCTCTTCTCACTCATGTTTGACTTTGCTGAAATTCTGCTGCTGATTTCATTCTCTGTTCAGGTCTTTGTCCTGTGTTTTCCGGTCGTTCTATATTTTGCTGTAGTGCATATGTTCCTCTAGTTTCGTTTCTTTTGATGCTCATGTTCCAATTTTCACCTTCCACTATTAATTGTAGCCCTCTTAGATATGCTTTTTTACCTACTGCTCTTGCTTCATTCATTCTTTTAATTAATTCCTTCCTTTGGTCTTGTTCTTCTTTTGTATAGTCCTGTTCTATGAATATTTTTGTCCCCCTTAGTCTTCTTGTTTGTCTTAAAATCTCCCACTTTTTTCTCGTTGTCAATTTCACAATAATAGGTCTCAGCTTTCTTCCTTTCTTACCTATCCTAAACGTATCTTCAATTTCCCAGCCGAACATCTGTATTCCCATTACATCTTCTATAATTTCGTATACCGTGTCTTCCAGATTTCTTCTGTCCTCTGCCACTCCAAATATTACGCAGTTTTTTCTTCTCTTATCCATTTCGAATCTTTTTTCCATCCCAACTATTCTTTCTTTGCATTCTGATATCT
The DNA here is from genome assembly GCA_030765065.1 of Deroplatys truncata. Taxonomy (NCBI): domain Eukaryota; kingdom Metazoa; phylum Arthropoda; class Insecta; order Mantodea; family Mantidae; genus Deroplatys; species Deroplatys truncata. The sequence continues at coordinate 178,125,590 of CM060975.1, read as the reverse complement.
GTTTCTCCAATTCTTCTCTTTGTATTTTCATTGCTTCTTTCAACTCTCTTGTATTGTTATACATCCTTTTTCCTAGTTGCGTTCCCATCTCTCTTATTTCTTCCATTATTTTGTTCGTCTCCGTTGGTCCTGGGTTTTGCTCCACTCCTCCTATTATCAGCAAAATCATGATTATCATTGTGATGACTCTCCATATCTGAATTTCCGTTTTTATTTTTCCCGTCTTTTCTTATTTTTTTCCTTCCAAAACTTCCGATTCTGCATCTCTACGTTTGTACATCCACTCCCATTCTTTTCTTGTTCTTTCGTACTTGCTCCGTTACACAACCTTCCCCTCTCGCTGCTGGCTTACGACTCGGGAAATATGATTTTGTTAGTTTATTTAAGCATGCTATGCTGGTTGCATTTTTTGAGTGCATAAATTCTAACATATTTGCTAAACACATCATAGCATACAAATAAAAATTTGTACCCAAATGTACTTACAGGCATCGGACCATGTAAATCTAAACTTAATAAAAATCCTGGTTTATCTCTAAGTACTGAGTTTGTTGTATAGTCATAAGCAACATTAATTTGTTTTGCTTTCTGACAAAGATCACAACATGATATATAGTTTCTTACTTTATGTCCTAATTTAGAAATGTATAAATTTTCCAAAATGGTGAGGGTTGTTTTCTCTGTACCTGTATGTATTAATCCTAAATGAAATTGTTCTATTACTTCTAATTCCATGCTTGTTGGAATATATGTTTTCCACCTCTTTATTTCCTTTCCATGTTTCTTATATAGTACACCATCTTTAACAGTGATTGTACTGTTCTGTGCCTCTTCTATCTTTGGAGCTTTTTCTTTTAAACCTGCTAGTTTAATGTCTTTGTCTTGTTTTTCTTTAATATTTTTGAATTGGTTCTTCAATTCCTTCTTCATTGGAATGTCAATTGTAAGCACTTTAATTTCATACTGTTGTCTTGAACAATTTTCAGGAAATTGTTTGTTGTGATTCATCCTTGATATTAAATCACTGAATGTATTTTGTTTGCCTGGAATATGTACAATTTCAACATCAAATTCCATTATAGCGAGAATCATTCTAGCTAACTTGCCACTATATAATTTACATTTCTGAATGAAAGTTAAGCTAATATGATCTGTATATATTTTCACTTTCTTCTGAAATATATATGTTTTAAATTTCAATAGTGAAAAATATATTGCTCCAATTTCTAACATTGTTACTGATGCATTCCTTTCAATATTGGTTAAGCCACGTGATGCAGTACTAATTACATAAAATGTGTAGTCAAGTTCTCTTTGTCCTAGTATTACTGCATATCCCTGGCAAGATGCATCCACGTACAACTCGTAACCTAACTCATCTCTTGGATGCTCCAACAATATTGCATTTGCAAACAGCTTTCGGACATTTTCAAAACATTCTTGTAGCTCTGCTGTCCACTTCCATTTATTTGTCTTCTTCAGAAGTTGTCTTAAAGTTCTACGTCTATAGCATATCTGGGTAAGAATTTACTTTCATACTTCCAAATTCCAAATAAACGTCGTAGCTGTCGATTATTCTTAGGTGGTGGTATTCTTAATATGGCTTCCATTCTTTCTTCCTCTGGTCGAATGCCTACTTCATTTATTACATATCCTAAAAATTTTATTTCAGGTACACAGAATTTTGACTTTTTGATGTTTATTGTCATGCCATGTTCATGTAATTTATTCAATACATAAATTACATTTTCTAAATGTTCCTCAAAGGTTTGACTTATTATTAAAAAATCATCAGTGTATCTGATTAAGAAATCATCTGCTGTGTTACCAAATATACAATTATTGCTCTCAGCAATCCACTAGCACTATTCTTCAATCCATATGGATTTACACAATACCTATATTGTAATCCAAAAACTTGAAAGGCTGTGTAATCACATACTTTAGGATCTAGCTCGACTTGCCAAAATGAAGCTGTAAGATCTATGGAAGATATATATTTTCCACGTGATAATTTTGCTATTGTTTGTTGTATACTTTCGTTTTGAAAGTGGTCTGGTAGCATAAATTTGTTCAAATATCTTCCATCTATGGTGATTTTTAAACTACTGTTTTTCTTTACCGTACAACAAACACTATTTATATACTGTGAATTGCTAAGTTCAATGATTTATTTTCTAGCATACTAGCTATTAACTTTTTAGCTTCGTTTCTTAGATTCACTGGTAGGTTATTATACTTTCTTCGAAATGTTGGTACATTCTCTACTGTGAAAGTGTGAACATATGATGTACACCATCCTGGAATTTCACTGAAAACATGTTTATTGTCTTCTAATACCTTTTCCATTATTAACTTTTCACTGTCCGTCAGTATTGTATTTGTCATCAGTGTGTCTGTGTATATCTTCCTGTCTTCTCTCTCTGTTGCATAACTATCTTCTACTTGCTCTAGAATATTTTCTTCTGCCTTAGATTTCTTTGCATAAGGGTTCCATTTGGTAAGGTCATTGTTCTGTTCTTCAAAGTTAAGGGTCAATAACCTTTCATTGTTTTCCCTGCTTGCTTGGACATTAACTATTTGTATGAAGCACTCTTCTTCATATACTGCATTTTCTTCTTCCATTCTTTGTACTTTACATGCTTTATCTTTAATAAAAGGCACATATATCTTCTTTTCTTCTTTATTTAATACTAGTCTGTCCTCCTTAAAATCAACTATCGCAGAGAACTCTATTAAAACATCACACCCAATTATAACTTCGCATATCAAGTTTGGAACAATTAAAAACATGATCTCCAATGTAATATCTGCTATCCTATAGGTATCAATGCTTGTGATTTGATGGTTTGGGTCATTGTACCTATAGCTACCCTACATATTACGTTGCTTATTGGGGCTATCATGAGTTGTATCCCTTCATTTAACAATTGTTCAAAAAATTTCTTTGAGCAGATAGAGCTTGATGATCCTGAATCTACTGCAACATTTACTTCCTTTCCTGCTATAATAGTTTGTATGTATGGTGAATCATATTTGTTTTCACAGTTCCCTGTGTTTGTACTTAGACGATAACAATCAAAGTGTGTAGATATTTTATTCTTGCCGCTAAGAGCAGAAGGTACTGTATTACCAGAATCTACGTCAGGCAATACATAACTTAGTTTTCCTGGTAAGTATTCTCAGTATTTACCGGATTGCCATGTTGCACCGCAGTTACTATTATTTCGTTATCGTTGATATTTGAGTACGAGCCACGTCCCCTAGCTCTTGTTCTTCCTCTAAAATTGCTATGTCCTCCACGTGTATATTGTCACTTGTTTGATTATAGTTGTGGAAGTTTCCCCTGTTTTGCATACTTCCCCTATGCTGGAATCTATTATTACCCCTAGATGAAGTAGAATTTGATGCAGTAATTTGTATCACAAATTACTTAAATGTAAATAATGATTGTAATATGAATATGCATTTTTATGTGACATTGATTTCAGATGTTTATTGATTATAAATATTGTTGGGAAGTAAGTTTATACGACCTTACTGAAACTGTCAATAATAGCGCAATAATGCAGAGGGGGGTGAGCTGTTTATCATTATTGGAAACGAGGAAGTTACGTAATGTAGGCACGTTTTTCCGTTTAGAAACTTCTGGAATATTTTCTCCCTAAAGCATATGTATTCATAATTTTCATTGGATATTAAAATAGACGCTAATGTTGGCGCGTTTTATTAGCCAATAGTAATTCAGTTATAATCTTTAGGCGTATCTGGATGCAGGAGTATAAATAGGGTAGGTTAGAGGTAGCTTCATGCTCAGTTCATCAAAATTCTTTGTGCACTACACGTCGTCTTCAGTTCGTCAGTTCGTCAAAATATTTGTATGAGATACGTCGGCTATAGATTCACAAGTTACGAAAATCTAAAGTATTATAAAGTTAATTATACACAAAGTTGAAGTACGTGAATTAAGAGTGATTAGTAATGAAGTTATTATAACAGTTTCAGTTTGGCGAGTGTCAAGATCAATGTGTAAATGTGATAGTTAACGTGTTCGACAATAAATGTGTAAAACAAAATTTCTTCATCAGTGTAATTTTTGGATAAAAGATTCCTTTCCGTTTACACAACCTGTATAGAGATACGTGCTCAAGCCAACAGGATAATAGCTAGCCGGAGGACAGTAAACAAAACTTAAAAATTCTTTCAAACACTAATACTAGGTACCACAAATTGCTAACACTAGATGGAGCTACAAACCGAACAAATGAAAGACGTCACAAGATGGCTTCAACACTGATGTAAACAAACATTTGTAAGTAATACCGTTACAAATTGGCTCCCAAACGTGGGGCTACAACAAATTATAAATAACTTTGAAGTAAATACTTACAAATGGGCACCCAGAACGTGGGGCAGAGTAACCAGGAAAGGAACACGATGACCAGGAGAGAGGGGCAGAGTAACCAGGAAAGGAACACGATGACCAGGAAAGGGGCAGAGTGACCAGGAAAGGAACCAGGATGTGGAACGAATGCAGCAGTGAAATGATCTACAAGACGCAGATTCCAGAAACAACAGGGACGACAGACTACGCGGATGATTGGACATCGTAATTCCGAGATTACAAGGCAACAGGGAAATTCAAACTACAGGACAACAAAACGACGCAGATTCATTGAAGCGACATACAAATCTAGGAGAGAGGGGCAGGAAGCTGGACATCAAAGTAACAGCAACAGACAGCATCACAAAGGTCAGAGTATCGTAATTTTTTTTTAGAAAACAAAATTGTAACCTTCAAATGTACTTAAGGAGTGGTAGGATAAAGAAAATAATGGCTACTAATAATATTGAAGAAATAATTATGGAGGGAGATAATGTAACAGTTAGCTGTAATTCAATACAGGTTACAGAAAATAGCTCAAACTTTGTAGGATTTGAGGGTGGAAATGTTAGTGCAGAAAGTCAGAATAGAACAGCAGCAAATATTAATTTTGATGCTAGTATGATGATGGAAATGCTGAGAAATCTAAGAGAAGATATGAAAAAGACTAATGAGAATATGGAAAAGAATAATAGGGAACTGAGGGAAGATATTAGTAAGAGTATGAGGGAAGATATGCAAAAGAATAATGAGAAATTAAGGGAAGATATTAGTAGGAAAATAGATCAGAAATTTATGGAATTGAGAGAAGCTATAAAAAAAGATCATAGGGAATTGAGGGAAAATATTGGTAGGAGGAATGAGAAATTAGCGCAAACAGTAGATCAAAGCAGTGAAGAAATTGAAAAGAAAGTTATGAAGCTAGATAGTAGTATGCCAGAAATGAGAGATGAAAATGAGGAAGTGATAGCAAGTGAGACAGGAGAAGTTTCAAAGAAAATGCTAGACATGAGCAGGGAAATAGGTAACAAAAAAAGTGAGGTTAATACTAAAAGTGAGGTTAATGTAGAATGCACAGAGTTAGTAAATCAAGTGAGTAGTATTTCAAGTGAGATAAGAGAGATAAAAGAGGTTATGAATATAGATGTGAATCAGGCGCAAGTTAATTTCAGTGGGGAGATATCAGAAATTCAGAAAGAATCAGAAATGCAAAGAAACAAATTGTACGAAGAAGTTAAAGTTTTGCCTGTAAATAATCAAAAGCAAACTTCTGAAATTAACAAGTACCAAGCTTTTCAAATTGAAAACTCCAGTCCAGTACAGTTTAGTACAGATTTGTCAGAGTACTCTCAGATTAAGGAGATAGTAGAAGAATTGAAAATGAAAGTTGTTAAAAGATGTATTGTTCAGGAAACTTTAGATTGTTTTCAAATGTTATCATGTGATGAAATTTCAAATGAATACAAGAGGTTATTCATGAACAAATTTTGGAAGGTTAGGATACGGCTACGAGTAATGTTTAGCCACACACAATTTGATCCAGGAGAAAAAATAGCAATGAGATGTAAAGTAAATGCTGGATAGTTAAAGATGACTTGCAGAGAAATGTATTGGAACGTAAGAGGGTTAACTATTTATATATGTCATTTGAAAAGAGAAATAAATTAAAAAAAAAAAAAAGAGAAATGTTTAAAAAAAAAAGAAAAAAATAACATTTTTTTTGTAGCTATAACAGTATTTGAAAATTAAGAATGTAAAGATTGAAACTTAATATGATATTAAAGTAAAAGTATGTAAATACAATTCCAAGTGTATTGTTAAAATAAAGTACAAAATAACAAAAATGGGTAAAAATAATTAAAAACAAATACTTATGTAGCAAACAGAAAATGTGAAACAGTGACTAGATTTAAGAGATGAAAATATATTTGTATAAAGGGTGAATATTTTGGTAAATATGTGTAATAATTACAAAATTCTTAAATGCACAAATTTTTGTTAACAACTTAAGAAAGTAAGCAATTTGGTAACAGTAAATAAATAATTCAGGGTACAGTATTTGCTATAAAAAAAAATTGTAAATGTCAGATTAAAGTCTAAACACATTAAACCAGAGCCAGTAAGTAGTGGCGAGATAAAAAAAAAAAAAAAAAAACATATGTCGTGTGTTAAATGCGTGTGAAGTGTCAAGTGAAAGTGATAGCGTGTGTTCCAAGATTTAGGAGACTAAAAACCCAATTATAAAATTTCCAAACAAGTTGTAAATATTTATAATTATGTTTCTAGTGGGGCATATGATGCAGTAATTTGTATCACAAATTACTTAAATGTAAATAATGATTGTAATATGAATATGCATTTTTATGTGACATTGATTTCAGATGTTTATTGATTATAAATATTGTTGGGAAGTAAGTTTATACGACCTTACTGAAACTGTCAATAATAGTGCAATAATGCAGAGGGGGGTGAGCTGTTTATCATTATTGGAAACGAGGAAGTTACGTAATGTTGGCGCGTTTTACCGTTTAGAAACTTCTGGAATATTTTCTCCCTAAAGCATATGTATTCATAATTTTCATTGGATATTAAAATAGACGCTAATGTTGGCGCGTTTTATTAGCCAATAGTAATTCAGTTATAATCTTTAGGCGTATCTGGATGCAGGAGTATAAATAGGGTAGGTTAGAGGTAGCTTCATGCTCAGTTCATCAAAATTCTTTGTGCACTACACGTCGTCTTCAGTTCGTCAGTTCGTCAAAATATTTGTATGAAATACGTCGGCTATAGATTCACAAGTTACGAAAATCTAAAGTATTATAAAGTCAATTATACACAAAGTTGAAGTACGTGAATTAAGAGTGATTAGTAATGAAGTTATTATAACAGTTTCAGTTTGGCGAGTGTCAAGATCAATGTGTAAATGTGATAGTTAACGTGTTCGACAATAAATGTGTAAAACAAAATTTCTTCATCAGTGTAATTTTTGGATAAAAGATTCCTTTCCGTTTACACAACCTGTATAGAGATACGTGCTCAAGCCAACAGGATAATAGCTAGCCGGATGACAGTAAACAAAACTTAAAAATTCTTTCAAACACTAATACTAGGTACCACAAATTGCTAACACTAGATGGAGCTACAAACCGAACAAATGAATGATGTCACAAGATGGCTTCAACACTGATGTAAACAAACATTTGTAAGTAATACCGTTACAAATTGGCTACCACAACGTGGGGCTACAATTAATGTTAAATAAATACAACATTAATACTACTACAAATTGGCGCCCAACGTGGGGCTCAAAACATATACAAATAATGTTACTTACAAATTCTGTTCATTCATTCTTTCCGTCCTCACATAATTTGTGTGTTCCTGTCTCCCTTGTTGTCTAGAATCTCTGATATGTGTGTTGTAATTGAATGTGTTCTGCCCCTGAAATTCATTATTTCTTCTGTTTACATTGTGGTAGCGTGTATTGTAAGGCATATCATTACGCCTTTCTCGTCTAATCTGTCGGTCTCGCCTGTGTGGACTCCACATTTCATTACCACTACTATTTTCCTGCTGTTCTAATGATATTAACTCTGTCATCTCGTAAATTGTTTTGGGTCTTGCAATTAAGATGTAGTTTTGTATGCGTAGAGGGTAGTGTCTAGTAATTAAACTAATGAAATCCTCCTCATGCATGGCTGGAGTTAAATATCTGATATATCCTGTATATTTAATAAGATAATCTGTCATTGATAAGTTGTCATCCCTATGGTACTGTGAGTAGCTTAGGCTTGCCCTAATCTTATGCTGTACAGTGGTATTCCAAAACTTATTCATGAATAGAATTCTGTAGGTTTCAAGGTTCATTTCACTGTCTGCTATCATATGTAACCATTCTAAAGTTTAGTTGTCTAAGCATTTTCTAACTAGGATCATTTTTAATGCTTCATGCACATTTCTCAATTTAAAATACTCTATAAGATCATTAATAAACTGTACTGGACTTGAAGCATTAAAATTAGGTAATGGTAACTCATTAAGCACAGAATAATAATTTGATACCTGGTTTGGTACATGCAAAGGTGTGTCATCAATATTGTTGTGTGTTTGAGAGGCTGATACTATAGAAAAAGCAGTAGCGTCTCTTGTGTTGTTTGTTAACAATGGTGATACACTTCTTTCTGTACTTGCCTTATTGACATGCATTTGGTTAGCATTTACAGAACTAGTTACATTTGTATTTACCCTTGGTACACTTGCACTTAAATTTTCAAAACTATTTCTAAGTTTATCAATTTCCTTATTACTTTCCTGTACTTTATCTTTGATTTCATCTATCATAGATTTTACTTGTCCTTGCCCTGTATTAGCTTCTTTTACTGCATCTGCATTAGTTTTTACCATTTCATGCACTTTATTGATTTCCCCAGTTAAATCTATTTGTACTTGTACAAGATCTGCATTTGTATTTTCTACCATTGTTTTCAATTCTTCACCCTGTTTAGTATCAGCAAGTTTTAACTCCATTTCATTGACATTTTTGTCAATATGACTTGACAATTTCTGTTCTAGCTGCTTACAACCTTTGTTTACTTTTACATCTATGTCTTTTTTAAGTGCTTTGGAAGATTATTCTAGCTTTACTTCTAACCTCCTGCTTTCAGCTTTGCTTTCTTTCATACAATTTTCTATTTGTCTTGCTAGATCAATTTTAATACTAGATAGCTCTTTATTTGTTTCAGTTAACTTATTACTTAACTCTACACTAGTTTCAGTTAACTTATTATTAGTTTCTTTTAACTCTCCTCTCATTTCAGTTATTGCTTTATTAGTTTCAGTTATCCTATTATTTATCTTATCAGTTATCATTTCAGTTAATTTATTATTATTTTCAGTGATTGCTTTTAGAAGCCACGTAATATTTATTTTTCCATTGTTTTCTTGCACTTGTTGACTAGTTGTTTGAGGAATAGCATCTGTTTGTTTTGTTTCTTGCACTAACATGTGTTAAGGTGATTGACCTTGTGTACTACTGCTATCTGATTGACCTTGCATACTACTGCTATCTCTTTCTACATCTACCTCTGAATTTTCAGATAATTGCTCTTCTATATCTAACCTATATGTTTTCTGTAGCTCTGATTGTAAATCTACATTGCAATCTGTATTGGCTGACCTAACCTCAATTACTTCCATACTTTCATTGTTTTGAGTTTCCATTTTACTTTTTATATTTGCCTTTGAATTGCTTAATTTTACTTTTCCACTTCTGAATAACATGAAATTTGCTCAAAAATAACAATATATTTCCTAAACTTTACAATATAAAATGGAATTTCCTGACCTTTTGTTCTGGCTGTTATTAAATTTTATATACTCAGTGTTCCCGCGCAGATTGTTGTTGAGATGTTAACCATGTGCCCCTTACTCCTGAAGAATTATTGCTATCCTTAGATTCCGCTGACGAGTTTGATGTTCTGAGATGTAGTCTCGTTGATTTTGTTGATTCTGGTCGTGTTGTTTTTCGTCAATCTTTTCTTCTCTGATGTCACAAATTCTTGTCGTCTTCGAAGCCCCTAAGTTGGTCGCCAATTTGAAGTAGATGGTTGGTTTGCTCCACATTTGGGACGCCAATTTGAAGAAAGTGATTATTGGTAGTAGTTGTTTGGAGAAGTTTGCCCCACGTATGGGAGCCAATTTGAAGTAGGTGGTTTGGTTCCGGAGTTGGCTCACGTATTATTTTTAGCTGTTTTTTGAGTTTGCCCCATGTATGTGCGCCAATTTGAAGATGATTTGGTGCTGTTACGTAATAATAGTTTACGTAAACTTAAAGAAGGTTATGTTGTTCAACTGTTGTTTTATGTAGTTTGTAACACTTCTTTGGGCATCGGTTTGAATTTAATGCTTAAGTAATTACTGTTTGAATTTGCCTCAGCTGCGTCAGTCTTACTTTAGAGTCAGGATTCTTATGCAGTGTGTGGTAATGACAATTATTGTAGACCCAGAATTAAACTTTTAAATTTTCACTTTTATTTTAACTTCTTGCACATATTTATAAACCGCTACACTTTTAAAAGAACTGTGAGAAACTTTTTACATATTCACTTAGTGTGATATCTGTTTTTACTAATCATCCGTAGAGAACACATTTTTCCATCTTTACACTACCACTCTTGCCAGGAACTGAATAACCTCAATGGTCAACACCTTAAGCTTCGGTAATAAAAGTCTCTGATTGGCTAATTCTAGTCCAATAGAATTTCTGTATTTAAGTTAAAACTTTTCTTTGCTGTTGATTGGCTAATTTTAAAACTGTCACTAAAACTATGTCATCGTCGCTTTAATCATGACCAGTACATTTTTCAAATTCCAAACACATTATTGCTACAATTACCTCATTATTATTCATTGTTAGCAACCTAAAATTTACTATTCTCACAGTTCTTGCATTATTAGAATATATAAAGTATTCACATAACATTAATAAAATATGTTTACAATAAAAAAAATCTGATGTGTTACACTCACATGACTTTCTCTACTCTTGTACAAACTATTTTTACAAATGCTTATTCTCCATATGCTTCATGTTAATCGAAATATCGAGATGTCAATCTTATTGCTAATTTTCTTGTAAATGCAAGGGGAATATGGTAGGTTTTATGCGATAGTCAAATATTTTAAATGCTGGTTGCTATGTGTCGCATTCCATTCTCTTTGCATGTCCAGGACATAAAAAAATTAATAACGAATCTGAGAAAAAGTATAAGTATTGGAAAATTTAAGGAAATAACAAGCAATATCTCGAAAACGGTTCACTCAACAAAAAAAATGTATATGATATAAATTCTGTATTTTAAGGCAATCTACATTTTTTGTGTAGTAAAATTTTGTCTATCTCTTATGGTTTACCAGTTATGCAAAAGTCGTTCACAATGAGGAATACTTTTGGAGACATTCCCAGAAAATTCAAGATATACATTTCATTTCTCATGACAATATCTTAAACATGTGATATTTTAATCAAAATCGTTAGAGCCATTTTTGAGAAAATTAAAATTTTCGAAAAATGTTTCATGTAAAGGGTAGTCTGGGGTGGGGGGATTTTCTTGAAAACCTTCGTGTCGCATCTCTGGATGATACTGAACCTAAATACCAGGTTTGGTGTTTATCCGACTGTTCGTTTCCGAGTTATGCTGTTCACAGACACACACACACGCACACGGACATGTTTCCAAAAATGCTTTTTTTGGATTCGGGAGGTCTCAAAACATGTATTTCCGGTGAAATCTTGGTATCGAATTTTTGGGTGGAATACAATACTTCCCCTACTTACTATACGTAGTAGAGAAAATAATAAGCATCTGCAATGACTGTTACATACAATTAAAATAATTATTACATACATATTGTTTCAAGGCGGCTGTTATTGAATTTACCTATTATAAATAACAATTGAAATTATTCAGGTATTAAAATACTGCCTCAACTTTCTAATGAGGGTTTGTACCACTGCCCCAGACACCCCAAATTCACGGTCATCAACAATGTAGTGATTCCTGTGTATACAATGAAGCCCAGTATGTACCCATTCTCACAATCACAGAGAACAAACACTTTTATGCCAAACCTGTGTCTTTTAGAAGGAATGTATTGTTTGAATAAAAGACGACCTTTAAATAGCATAAGACTTTTTCGTCAATGCACAAATTTTGAAAGGGTGTGAATAACTCACTGAAAGTATGTCTGAAATGCTCAATAACAGGTCTCAATTTATGCAGTCTGTCTCCTTTTGCCTGTGTTTTATTATCAATGAAGTGCAAAAGTCTTAGAAGTAAAAGATATCGATCCCTGGACATGTAGTTCGAAAAGTACTGAATGGCAATGAGGGGATTTTTTGTCCAATATTCTGCTATTGTATGCTTCTATTCTGGTCATAAGCATTGTCAAACCAAAGAAAATGTAAAGTTCTTCAGGAGAAGTCTCTGTCCAAGTCTGTAAACGAGAACGGGGGCTTGGTGGTAATTTCTCACACAAGAAAGTGAAGTACTTATTACTCTCGTTTGCAATATGATACATAATATGCAATGGAAAGAATAACTTGAAAATATCAGCCACTGTGAAATTTTCATTCAAATCTGCTTGCATACCTGAATTATGATCATCAAAAGTATGGATTACTGGCCTGAATATACACTGTTGCCACTGGAAGAAAGAAGCAATGTGTCTTCTTTTAGCATGTTGCGTGGGTTCTGATTGTATATCAGGTGTCACTCTCACTATTTATACCATTATCTTCAGTAGAACTTTCATTCTCACTGTTGTTAAACTCAAAATCTGAAAAATCAGATAGCGCTTCAAATTCCACCAGTAAATCCAGATCCTGCACAATATGCGTCTGCTTGCTGGAAGAAGCCATCATTTTGTACACCCGTAAATTGCAAAGTCACATGACAGGCTTCTATGTCAAGCAGATGTCGGAAATAAAGTTACCGTGTATAGCTTTACATTTTTTTGCTGTAGAATGCACCACACAGTAGAAAAAGAATTGCAGCTTGAGTAAATACAACACCAACAGATGGCAGACCAACCCTGTTTAGAGAAGACTCTGTTAGACCACTTGCTCTTTAAGCACAGCAAGTTGTTTTGTCGAGATCAACGCGTCGGCAACGCTACGCCATTCGCAAGGAGAGCAGTGATTAGCGCTGACGGAACTGTTCCAACATCCACAGTGAAAGGGTTAAAAATGAATTGCTACAAATATTTGCCAGAGAAAAGGCTGCCCTCATTAATGACAAAATACTAATCACTGGTCAACAAAATTTAACATTTTTAATGTTAAAAGAAGTACAATGGGTGATTCTTACTGACTTTTTTGTGCTGATTTCAAATCTTTTTAAAGAACTTTTACATCATCCATAATTTTTTATTTATTGCATGAATAACATTTCTGGTAATCATACATTTTAAAATGTGCAACACCTTAGCTAGAATACCTTTTACATACCTAAAATAAATGTTAAGTAGGTTTTCGACTATACTTTGCTTGAGGAACATCTCTCGAGTGTCCAATAATACTCTGCCAATATATTTGGAGTCCATTTTCCCTGGTAGCGTCTTTCCATTTCAGCAATGTCCTGGTGGAAACGCTCACCATATTCATCGCTGACAGCGCCAAGGTTCTCAGAGAAGAAATCAAGATGGTAGTCCAATGTGTGTATTTTCAAAAACATATTACATCCCATGACCTTGTAGTTCTCAATCACCTCATTGACTTCTCTGTAATGTTCAGACCTGTAGTTTCCTAGAAAATTTATGACAGGTTTTTGAAAGAGAAACATGCAGCTCGTTCTTGCATATTTAACAGGCTTTCACACTGTGAATCTTTCATAAGTTCTCTAATCTGAGGGGCAACAATTGTTTCCTCTTTTAGTTTCATTTCATAGATCTTTGGAAACTTAGTTTTCAGGAACAGAAATGCACTCCCGTCATGATCCATTGCTTTCATAAAATTCTTAATCAAACCTAGTTCGATGTGTAATGGAGTCAATAAGATTTTGTTAGCACCTACAAGTAGTTGAACAACATTTGCCTGTCCTATTGAATGACTCTCTAAATGGTCAGCTTTTTTTAAACATGACTGCTTTTATCTCTACTATCTCACATGCACAAGAAACAGCAACATTTTGAATAGCCAATTTGTAATCCAAGTAAGGTAGCTATCACTTTAAAATCTGCAGACATCTGCCATGAATAGTCATCATACCGGACACTGGATATCAAGAGATGCATGTTCACATAACTCTTCTTCATACCAGCTGCATAGGCTATAGGAATGGATGGAAACATTTCCATTATGTAGCAAGACTCTTTTCAAACTTGTTTTCAAGGAGTCAATGAACAAACGCCAATCTTCAGACTTCTGTTGAACATCCAGGGATACCACCAAAGAATCAACATTATTACAGAAAGCTATGTCCTCCTGTTTAGAAAATAAATGCTCAAACTCCTTTTGGCTTGATGGAAAGAACTTGCTTTGGTACCATCCTGCAGGAGGTCAAGCAAGTAATTCCGCTAATGAAAGAGAGGTTAGTTTATGATAACTCCTTCCACAAAATCTGGGCCAATCTGTTATTGTAATTCATCAATGTCATCAACACTTTCAAAATCTTCCATCAAATTTCTGTCATCTGGTGGAGTTGGTATGGGAAAGCTTGGTCCATGAGACCTGGTCGAATTTCTGATTCTAAAGATCAGAAACAGTACTTTTGGACTTTGAACTTATTCCAGATATATTTCTTAAGCAGAAGTGTTACATGAGATATCCTTAGGTTCTCGCCATATCATAGGAACTGCAAAAGGCATATGACGAGACCCTTTTAACCAGCTGGTTAATAGTGTTACACATTTGACACATCAGGTTTCCAGAGGCCAAAACTTATTCTGGTCTATTTTACTGTCAAAATAATACTCATAAGCTCTTTTAATTTGAGGAGTCAAATTTTGCTTCTGCGCTTTTAAAGTGAACTCACCACAAATGTAACAAAATTTGTTTTTATCGTTTACACATTTGTGAGACATTATCCTCCTCCTAATTCACAATGCTTAAGTAAACATGCTATTAGCTGACATTACACTTGTTAATTCACAACTAAGAACACACAGGATTAGCTTCTTTCACTAAACAAAGCTTCTACTCCTTTGGCAACTATGTAGGACCCTTTCTATCTGTAACAGACCTTTGTTATGTGTTGTTGGAGTAAACATTGACCTGGACGGATAAGCCCTAGTTTTGCGAGGAGAAACTCATTGTTGAAGATTGTCATTCCTGAAGTCAAAACAATCGCCTAAAGCAATTATGTCACTTGTTGGCCTAATGAAACAAAATTATTTTCTTTTAATTAGTACATTTACTGCCCCATGCTAAAAAACATGAAAACAATTTTGTAATACTACAAAAAAATTGGTGGGCAATGGAACATTTCTGGCTTCCTTTTTACTTTGTCTACTATGTATAGTAAGTAGGGGAAGTATTGTATTCCACCCAAAAATTCGATACCGAGATTTCACCGGAAATATATGTTTTGAGACCCCCTGAATCCAAAAAAAAGCATTTTTGGAAACATGTCCGTGTGTGTGTGTCTGTGAACAGCATAACTCAGAAACAAACAGTCGGATAAACACCAAACTTGGTATTTAAGTTCAGTATCTTCCAGAGATGCGACACGAAGGTTTTCAAGAAAATCCCCCAACCCCAGATTACCGTTTACATGGAAAATTTTTCGAAAATTTTAATTTTCTCAAAAAAGGCTCTAACGATTTTGATTAAAATATCATATGTTTACGATATTTACATGACAAATAAAATGTATATCTTGAATTTTCTGGGAATGTCTCCAAAAGTATTCTTCATTGTGAACGACTTATGCATAACTGGTAAACCATAAGAGATAGGCAAAATTTTACTACACAAAAAATGTAGATCGCGTTAAAATACACAATTTATGTCATATACATGTTTTTTGTTGAGTGAACCATTTTCAAGATATTGCTTGTTATTCCCTTAAATTTTTCAATACTTATTTTCTCAAATAGGAATTCGTTATTCATTTTTTTGTCTTGGATATGCAAAGAGTATTAATCTGTGGCAAAGGGAATGGTGTTGCACCTAGCAACCAGCTATTAAGAGATATGTATGTGCTTAAAGGCTACTGTATTTCCATATTGCCCTTGTAAATATATATTCCCCTTACATCTACAAGAAACTTAGCAATAAGATAGAGTCTGCAAATGTTTATCTCGATTAACATGAAGTAGATGGAGAATAAGCGTTTGTAATTGTACAAGAGTAGAGAAAGTCATGTGAGTGTAACACATCAGATTTTTGGATTTGGCAGAAGCATATACATAAGAATCAGCAAAAATTTTCACTGTTGACCAGTAATTACTTAAGCAATTAATAATTTTATGGAACACTGAGTCAAATTTACATTGCTCAAGAGCACAGACATCAAGGTAAATCCACTAAACAAAAGCTTAAACTCAATAAATAAAGGTACACAAAACAGCAAAATCATCTCAAAATTAGACCACTTGAAACTAAATACAGACAATTCAGCAGTCTCCATCTCTACAGCCTCCAAAGATATACAAACCAGAAAATCAAATGTTCCTCATTATAAGGGCAATTCCATGGGTAACGGACTGACAAAAAACATTTGTTTTCAGTGAAACATCAAATGCTGCTACTTGTAATTCACCTTTTCAAGATGTGTTTATACTATTTTAAATTGCTGACTTTAAGCTTTGTTTTGAAGTATCTTCCAAGAAAAATTATTTTCTTGCTTTTGAAATTCAGGTTACGGACTGACTTCTTATAAACCATAGATTTTGAAATATAAGTTCAGCCAGTTGATGCTCTGAAATATGGGGAATGAGAATACCGGGTACCCCTTAATTTGCTTGACTAATGTCAGGAAATATCTCATATAAATATAATTTGTGTATTTTAAAATTTGTATTAGTAATTAATTTAAAGGTATAAAGTAATGAACTGGCATACTCGGATGTGTTTTCCTTTTTTTGTTGTAATAGATATATTTAATTTTAACAGCTAATTATAATCCACTCAGTCTTGAGATACATATTTATTGTTGGTTATACTATAAGATGATTACACTTCATGAGTTCTGAAGCTTTCGTGATTTGTTTACACTAAATGTTCAGATCTTCTTAACTTCACTTAACCGCTTCTTCACAGCAAGTAACTCTAGAATTGAAAAGGGTCCTGCTCCTACTATTAATACCCCAAAAAATATTAACTTCTCATTGATTGCCTCTCTTTGTTCCTTACTTGGCCACCAGTATACATCTAGTCTCAACAAATTTTATGGTTACTTGTTTCTGATGTGCTTTCAGCACTCTCTCAATATAGAAAGCAGTATCATAGTAGATAACTTAATATTGTTCTTCCTTAATTACTGGTTTATGCTGAACTTCTAGTTGCAGTTGCCTCTTCAGGTTTTCTTTAGGTGGCTGTACCCTGCTAACTTCAGGGTCTGAAATCCATTGATTCCACAAGCAAAGTTCATCCAGAACATTCTCGTGCAATGAAGTGACTATTTAACTCAAGCCATTACAATTCCAACACTTTTGCATCATGCATAATTTATTCTTGGTTACAAACCACCCAACTGTTAAATTTTTTGAATTTAGCTGCAACAGAAAGGCCTGCAATTTTCAGAGTATTAAGTAAAAAGAGCACATTCATGGATCTTGCAGGTACAGACATTATGAGGAATATCTCTCTGCAGGAGGACATTTGCAGGTCACAAGGAAGCAAATTTTGAAAAGCTTATCTTGACACCATACTCACATTGCAAGATCTCACGTGCCTCTTAAATGGTTAAGAGTAAGTAACATTTCTTTTTTCCAGACTGAGTTTACACAACAATTCCATCTTTCATACCAGATGACTGCCAAGATATGGAACCACTGATATAAACGTCCTCAGTACATTTTGCAGTTGCCTCCATATCAAGGATTTGTGTAACTTTTTTCTTTAGTGAAGTAGAAAGTAACCCCTCTTGTTTGTCAAATCCCACTATCTCTTTGTTGGATAATAATTTAGGGAGTGCAGTTTTAACCTTCTATCTTTCTTTTGCATGGGATTTCAAGATCTGAAAGATGAAGTTGTTGAGCGGCTATGATCTGTTCTGAATTTTCAGCAAGTTGAGTCATGGAAGTCTTCTTTCTCTCTCATCTTTCTGCTTAACTTTCTCCATGGCTACATTCTCTTACTTTCTTCATACAATTCATGGCACATAGAAGAAAGAATTAGAAGAGTAATGCTGTTGATAGTGATGAGATAACTAGTATAATGAAAATTTCTATCATAGATACCTATTCTAGGCAAGTAAATAGCCCTAGGCATAATTCTCTGCTCAAAAGGTAATGGACTAACCAAATTAATTAGTGTAAATAATAAAATAACTATGATTTCTTTAAACAATGATTACTTCATGAAAGACTTGTAGCAGAGAAAGAAGAATAGCTGTGAATTTCATTTATACAAGTTTTAAGTATGTAAAACAAACATTTTTTGTAATTGTAAGTAGCCGACTGACATTATTTTTGAGAAGTTTTAAAGCTATTTTTTTAATACCTACACTTAAAATATTTTTAGAAATTTAAAGAACACACCCTGAATGTAAAATTCCACCATTTGCATCTCTAAAAACCAAAAGAACAAAAGCTCTGTCACGTTGGGAAGTCTTGTAAAACAATGTAGTTCATCAGTGAATCTTTTTACGTTCTCCATTAAGACAGTTTTTAGAAAAGTAAACATTTTTGGGAAAAAGTACAAAGTGCATATCCTGAATGAGCTGGTTTTGCCGATTAATGTTATATGTTGTAATTTTGAGCTTTTACATAATTTT
Organism: Deroplatys truncata; assembly: GCA_030765065.1. Lineage (NCBI taxonomy): Eukaryota > Metazoa > Arthropoda > Insecta > Mantodea > Mantidae > Deroplatys > Deroplatys truncata. Next base: position 178,106,768 of record CM060975.1, on the reverse strand, counting down.
GCTTTGGTTGACATTTCAATGGAATTGCCCATAAACAACATTAATTCTACATCCTACCACCTGTCCAGATGGTTAAATAAAAAGTTCAGCTCATTCTTTACGTATAAAAACCTCAGCATTAACAACTTCACAAAAGTAGTATAAAACATCAAAGAACTGGAAATATTATACAATGATTTACTAGTATCATTCAATGTAATTTCCCACCATACCAAAACCAAAACTTACGCAATACCTCATAAAATGGCTTGAATCTAATCTAAAGAAAGAGGACATACAGGAATATATAAAACTCACCAACATAGTTATTGATCAAGCATTTTTCACCTTCCAAAGACTTTACATTCAGGACTCAGGGGAGCCCATTATATCACCACTTCTGGCAGACCTCTTTATGAACACCAAGATTTAGATGACAGGTCATTTTTGCAGATATTTAAAACATGGCACAGATATGTTAATGACCTTTTGCTATAGTAAACAAGAGCCTAACAGAAAACACTTAAATAACAAAAATCTATAAGCTGGAATATTCAGAAAAATGTTTATATAGACAACCATATAAAAGCCAATAGTTTCAACCTACTAAACCACAAACACGCCGCCTTCAATACCATCATACATAAATTATTAAGTATTCCTTTAAACAAAGTAGAATACCAAAGAGAAATAGTGAAAACAGCAGATAACAACAGCTTCTCAAAAAGACCAGTTGACAGGAAGCTACATAACAAAGAAGAAAACAATTGCAGGCACAACCACACACACAGCAGAAACAGAAAATAAAAAGATTTCAGAAAATCATATACCATCGCACCTAAGCATACTAAGTACAAATAGAAAAATAATCAGTATCAGCACACTTCTGGGACTACAATCATAGCATAAAAAATTGCATCTATCTTTAAAAAAAGATTCAATACTAGAAAGAACTGCACATATGAGAGAAGATATTCATAAAGAAACACGAAGCACATTTAATGAATTTTGAAATTCCTGCCAAAGATAATACACTCTACAAGTTCATCATGGTTCAGCAGAGAAAATCCAAGAGCAGAAGCCAATAATGTTTGCAGCAGTCGATCATAGTTGAGGATGCAGACAACATCTCTGTCAAACATGTTCTATACCAACAAAGGTTAGTGAAGGTAAGTGTAATTTGACTCAAAATAGTGCTCTACAAAATGATCATTTCACTTCAATGTGTACTACTTCCAGTTTTAATTCATATTATAATTAATTGTTCCAAAGTTGCATACCTACTGATACTTTTGGACTGAATATTCTTAGTGCTGGTATACAAGGAAAGAAAGAAAAAAATTAAACTCTAGAAACCATTTTTTTTATTGCTCTAATTATTTTATGTCGCTTTAACTATAAGGTCATATTGCGATGGATCTGTTAGTGGATAACTCTTAGATTGAGTGTGGCAGACAGCTAGCCTTCTAGGTCTCATCCCTGTAACCACCCACTTTGTCATGTCCACAGCACTATCCAATGCATAACAGCCGGATCTTCTGCTTTGTGCCATGCAGATTGCGATAGTTTAATGTTGTATTTATTTATTTATTGAGCCCCACGTTTGGGTAGCCAATTTGTGAGTGTAATAGTTGTGATGTTTGTGTATTTATTTATTTATTGAGCCCCACGTTTGGGAGCCAATTTGCGACTGTATTACTTATAAAGTTTGTGTATTTATGTTTACTTCACGCGTTGAAGCCATCTTGTGACGTCATTCATTTGTTCGGTTTGTAGCTCCATCTGGTATTAGCAATTTGCGGCAGTATTAGTTTTTGTTTGAAAGAATTTTACTTTTATTTTTTTTATTTAATTCTGTTTCACTGTCCTCCGGCTAGCTATTATCTTATTTTGGGTCGAGTACTTCTCTTAATACAGGTTGTGTAAACGGAAAGGAATCTTTTATCCAAAGATAACACTGATGAAGAAATTTATTATACACTTTTATTGTCGAAACACAGTCACTATCACATTTACATATTGATCTTGACACTCGCCAAACTGAAACTGTTATAATAACTTCATTACTGATAATTCTTAATTCGCGTACTTCAACTTTTTGTAAAATTAACTTTATAACACTTGAGATTTCATAACTCTGTTACGCGTAACCTGCAAATTGATATTCGAAGTGTGCCGTACAAATACTTTCGACGAACTGACGGGAATGTGACGTGTAGTGTACAAAGAATTTTGATGAACTGACCGACTGAAGGACTTTACCTCTAACCTAGCCTCTATTTATACTCCCACTCCCCGATATGCCTAAAGATTATAACTGAACTGCAATTGGCTAATAAAACGCGCCAACATTAGCGTCTATTTTTATATCCAATGAAAATTATGAATACATATGCTCTAGGGAAATATTCCAGCAATTTCTACAGAAAAACGCGCCAACATTACGTAACTTCCTCGTTTCCAATAATGATAAACAGCTCACCCCCTCGCTGCATTATTGCGCTATTATTGTCAGTTTCAGTAAGGCATTAAAAACTTACTTCTCAACAATAATTACAATAAACAAATATCTCAAATTAATGTCACACAAAAATGCATATTCATATTACAATCATTATTTACATTTAAGTAATTTGTGTGATACAAATTACTGCATCAAGATAGCATTAGGGTGCCAACCAGTCTACCTGCTTTCATTGTCTGTGGACAGACGGCATAGCATTTACTATTACCACCTATTTTTCATTTTTACTATTGTTTTAGACTTAAGGTGGAACTTTGGGTCATGGTATTAAATATCCAATCAGATATTTATCTTAACGACTGAGGGAAACCACGAAAAAACCTTAGTCAGATTGGTCAGCCCACAGGATTTGAACCCGGGATCTCCCGAATACAGCCACAGACATTACTGGCTGAGCCATCCCACTCTGTAGCCAAAAGCTATAATCAGGTGAAAAAACGCTTCCTCACTAATTGAACTGATAGCGTTTTTTTCCAGTCTGATTTTAGAACATTTTTGCGTTATGGAGGATAAACTGCAAAAATACTTTCCTTTCTGCAACATAAACAAATGCGACTTAGTTTGCAATCCCTAATGCAAATGGACTATGCAAATGCTACCGAGGACACAAAACACTTAATTTTGGAGGGCAAAACAGTTGGCTGAACTCTGAAGCTCAAAATTAGGGGGAAAACACTACTTCAATATTGGATTTTAGTGAAAAGAGAGTTCCCAGTGTTATCAGAACATTCCATATCTGGATATACTACTTCTATTTTC